>JAJHZJ010000092.1:1544415-2144415 GCA_023548195.1 Bettongia penicillata ogilbyi
CTGGGCGCGGCCGGCGGCGCGGAGGGCAGCGAGCGGGGCTCGCCGGGAGCTCCCGACACCCCCTCTCCCGAGGAGTGGGGCCGCGGCTCGCAGGATGGCGCGGAGGAGGGGAAGGAGGTTCCCGGGCCGGCCACACCCACCGGTCGCTGTGAGAGCCCGGAGAACCCCTGTGCCTGCCTGCTGGAGGGGGACGGGCCGCTCGGGGATGCCCACGACCTGCCTGACGTAGCCCTGCTACATCTGGAGATGGAGGGGGAGAGCTCAATGTAAGGAGGCTCCAGCGGGGGGCAGTACCTCCGAGGCACGGTTCTGGGTTTTTGGTGCATGAGGATGAGGGCGCTGGCCAGCTCGGTGCAGCATGCTTCCCTTGGGTGTCTGCTGTGGGATGCTGGGCAGAGACTCCTCTAAAGAGGAACTGGTGATGAATGGGATCATCCTGGATTCTTTCTGCCTAACAGACTGACAAGGAGGCTGACAGGGAAAGTGAAGTGTGAGGGAGAGGAAGCCGTGGGGCATCTCTCCTCTGGACACCCACCCATCCTGACCCTCCCCTTGCCCCTCGCCAGCACAAGAGCCCTTGAATTGTGTAAATAAAATTCTTCTTTTTATATTCTGAAGATGTACTCCTTAGGACTGAGGCAAATTAAATCCCTAGAGATGTATATAGAAATTAAGGAACTGAGGCTTTTGTTTTGGCAGCAAGAAACACCCTTCTGCTGAGACCCATTGACACTCAGTGCTGCTGTCAAAGCCCCTTCCCCCAGTATAGAGATCTCTACACCTTCTTGTTGGTTCAGGAAGCTTGAGGAATGAACTGCATGCAGCCCAGAGAGTGTGAATGAAGGGGGTTCCAAAGGCATCTGGGCTAAAAGGCAAAGGCTCTCGATGTGCATGAAGACTTGTTAGCTCAACTATTAGGATATTGCATGCTGAGAAGATCCTGTTTTGTTATGACTTCATCTGGGATAGCATATCATTGGGCTTTTAGGAACATTTACCCCCAGAGCCCAGGCAGAGACTTGGGAGCCTGGAGACCACAGGGATGCTCAGCAACAACAGTCTTGGGGTGCTCCTGAGGGACTCTTGGGTACCCCAGCCAAGATCTCTCCTGGCCAGACTTGCTTACCTCCAGTTCCTTTCCTTGCTAAAAATTTCCCTTCTTGTAGCCAGCCACTCTATGTTTGCCTCCATGATGTCCTGTGTTGTGTTATATGTGTCTATTGTATTGTAGTGTGTGAGCCCCGAGGGGCAGGCTTTGTGGCTCACATATCTGATTCAGAGGGTCTCAGACCCCTTGGTGAGCCTCAGACTATCATGACGCTTCCCCCCCAACCTCTTCAGGGCATAGAGCATGTGGTTGTCCTGGGGTTCTGTAAATGATGTGCTGCTTTCCCTGCCCTTACAAATACTGAATCTGTGTGACCTATCCCCTGCTCCTGTGTATTCTTTTTTCTTAGTGCTTTCCTCGATGTTGACCTTAATAATAAAGAGGCGTCATCTCCCTTCCTGGCTGACTGGTCCTGGGGGCAGTCTGGCTCTCCATTGTACTCTGTATGATGCAGGGCACAGAGCCACGTAGACTCAGGGGAAGTGTGTGTAGTGAAAAAAGCTCCAGAACACCCGAGTTTGAATCCTGGCTTTGCCTTTTACAACTCAACTTTGAGCAAGTCACTTCTCTAGGATTTAGCTTTCTAACAGTAAAAATAGCTAACATTTGGGGTTGGACTAGGTAATAGGGCTAATATTTAAATCACTGCTTTTACAACAGGGATTTAGACACAACTTTGCAGTGATTGCAAAGCACCTTCCATATCTTGTGTCATTTGATTATTAGATAATCCATTCCAGGCTTTAGCCTATAATGCTGATTCACCACCCTTTATCCTCACTGACCAAGGCCATGACCTGCATGCGCAAGTCAATGTTGGGCCTGAGTTAGTGGCTAGTTCTGCCTATCTTCTCTGTACTTGGTTTGGAACTAAAGTTGAAGCAAGAATTCAGCTGAGATGTGGAAGAAAGGCTCTTGTTCAGTGAAGCACTTTGCATCCATATACCTGAATTTACCCATGTACCACACATTGGAAGAGGAAAACTTTCCATGGAAGAGGGATAGGAAGGTTGTCAGGGAGGGGAGAGCCAAAAGAAGCTTCTTTCAACCTCTTAATGGAGAGTGACAATTTGGCTCCCTTCTTAATGTCCCTGTGTGGGAGTTTCCTAAGGCTGCTTTGGGGGTGGGAGTTGGGAACCCTGGGGGATTTGCAGTGGTCTAGAGTGCCCTTGAGTAGGTCTAGTAGCCCTTCTAGTCATCCAAATTTACTGGAAAGGGTTCTGGGTGACTGTTTCATTCTGTCCTTGTCTATTGCAAATATATTCGAATCAGGAAAGGAGTTGTTGAGGGCTGATTTGTACCTGAATGTATTTATCCTGTAGTGCAATTCTGTGGTAAATGGAACTTCAAATCCCCTCCTGTACCCACAGCATGGATGGGAGAGTCCTAAAACCACCATGGTGTTCAAGAATGTATGCCAGGGAGCTTCACAGCTAAAAGTTAAGCTAGTGTATAGTGGCACTTATTGGTATGAATGCAAGGAAGAGTCCCTGGGGAAATTACGACTCTTATAGTTTCAGCATCTGGTAGCATTCATTAGGATCTAAAGGGATGGAGATTCCTTTACCCTGCATGGTCTAAGAGCTGTAATGACAAGAATCCTTCATTTTTCTTGCTGCAGTTTTAGTCTTTTATTCTACCTACAGGTTAGATGGAAACAGTTTCCTTTGTCCTACTCCTTAGAGTCTACAATATAATGGTTTCACTTGTCTGGCAAAGACACTACTAAGATGGAAGTCTAGGAATGTTCTTTGAGAAGGTGGGAGGTATTAATCCTTGATACTTCTTAGTCCCAGCTGTACTCTGGTACTTCGTCCATTTCCGCCAAGCCAGGACTAGGACCAAGTTCCGGTGATATCTCAAATCTCTTTAGTCAGTAAAGAACCCTGGCTAAGTCCAGCTCCTAAGGACAACTGTTTGGGACCCTGACTCCATTTAATAGGGTTTTAATAGGGAAAGTCTGTTGTAAACCTTAAAAGTGCTATACACCATTCACCCATTCTATCATTTCATATAGAATCCAGTGCTTAGTACAGTGTGTGGAATATAGAAAAAATGTATTAACTGTTCTTCAAATTGAATTAACTATTGAACAAAAATTATGCCCCATCCCATTTTCCTTTCTATCACCTGCCCACATAGGACCAGTTGGTAGGGGAAAAAGAGGCACAAACACTGAAACAACATACCTCAGTATATAACAATCACCTCTCATCATAGCTAAAAATTGCTCAAGAAGAAATGGCCCAGACTGAATTCATTCTGTATATCCCTTTGGGGGTCTGAGCATCCTCTATGTTTGCCCAGAGGGTTCACAGAAATCCATTGATTTAACAATTTTTACTGTCAAAAAGTTATTTCTTCATTAGTATAAATCTTTCCTGCCATATGATTTTCAAGGGATATAAAGACCAATGCCTCCCATCCTTCACAAAGTTAAATACTATTATTACTTATCTGTCTTTGATCTTCTAGTCTTTGCTCATGGGCCTCATTCTTTAGTCCTCTTACCCTATTTATGTTTCCCCTCAGATCCCACTAGATATTTTCCTGTGCACCTCTATGTGGAAAGGTTGTTTGTAGTGAAAAGGCCTTAGCCTTGTATAAGAGACCACTGTCAAGAAATGTTAGAATTTTCAACCAGTCTTACAAAGTTACTCTTTGAAGAGCATACTAATAAGCACTGTTGAATAACATACAAGAAATAGACAATATGGTGTTAGTTTCTACCCTTAAAGGAATGAAATACATGTATAAATCTGAAATGATTTTGTTAGACTTTGGAATATCTGTGGAATATTGAAACAAATTTAAGTATATAAATTCAACAAACATTTAACAAAATACAATGATGATAAAGCAAAGATTTTGTTCTTAAGTAGAAGGGAAGGATACAAATAACTTGATTGAAGGGAAGAGAAGTCCAGATCAATCTGAAGAGGCCAAGTTCCAGATCATTTTCAGCTGGGGTATAAGGTAAGACTTTAAAGTAGAGCTGATATCGTAAAAAGGCCTTGAAAGAATCAGTCAGCAGGTATTATTAAGGCCTAACTGTGTGCCAGGCACTGTAAAGTGCTGGGCTTGCAAGAATAAGGAGTGAATTTCTGTTTGAAAATAGCTTACTTTATGGGGGGAAACTTCAAAAGCCAGACAATATTGAAATTCCATTGCAGGTCATTCCATTCCATTCTTCTATGGAAGAAGGAAAATGGGGGATAAAAAGTAGTTCACTTCAGCAAGAACCTGGAGACACACACACACACACACACACACACACACAGAGCAATCATTTTCCCCAGTAATGTGAGAATAAACAAATCTTTCTGCAATATGCTACTAGAAGCACTCCTTCCATGCCCCCTTCGACGTCGCCACAGAGATCTCAGAGCTTCCTCCTTGAACACTGTTGTTACTTCCTAATACTCTTACACAGGCACCTGCGTGCCTTTGAAGGCTTTGGTGCATAGCTGCTGCTTCTCCCACGCTCCTCCTCCACACCCCACACCCCCACCTTTAGCATTGCAGCATCTCCAGACCGAGAGAATTTGAATTCAGTCTGCCATGTACGGATCAGAAGAGGAGCTGTCCAGCTCCCCTTGGACTGTATAGGAAAAAGTCTTCCCAAGTGCTTCCCAGGCAGCACTTTGTCAATCTTTCTTCTTCAACAGGACTGAGGCTGAGGACTGCTGAAGGAACAACCAAAACCTCTAAGTCATGGCCTTTCATTATGTTGAGGTCTGTTCCCCTGAGGTGACGATAGAATAGGAAAGTCTCACTGGGATCTCCTTCTTATCCCCAGACTGCCCCCTTGGGGCCAGAAGGAGAGTGATCCCCTCTTTCCTAGCTTGCTATTTTATTCTGGGTTCACCCATCGTTTCTGTTCAGTGAGCCTAGACTCAGATTTCTGCTACTGCAGTGAAATTGCATATACATATGTGGGTATGTGATCTCAGACTGATCCAGGGGACGGCCATTGTTCAGATCTTTCCTGGTGTGGGGACCCTCCCTGTACCAACAGGATGAGTGCACTTGGCCTCCGCAACAAATGTATATGTATTCCCAAAACAGTTCTAGGGAAATTTCATAAGCCCACAATTCAGATGTAATATACAAGACAGAATCTTTGTTTTATTTGTTCATCACAGTTATTTCTCTTGGTTTTTCACTGCGTAGGCATACACCAGGACTCGGGTCACTACCTTTCCTCTGTTTTGCATACATTCTCTCAGATCAAGTCTCAGTGAACAGCCAGGGACTTCCAGATTTGTGTTCTAGAACAAAGCATCTGTCTGTCTGTAACTCAGCCTCTCATCCTGTCTCCCTCCCTTTTTCCCTCCCTAGAGCTCATTTACATTCCTTTCAGTCTCTCAAGCAGAAGCAGTCAGAAAGTTTACCTAATTTAATAGCCTCCGCTCAAGATACTTGCTAGGGAAGCATATAACCAGGCAGGGGATGCTCACAGCTGCACTGACAGTGGGTAAGGAGGGGATTGGGTTCTAGGCTTTTCTATCAAGGTTGGTGCTACATCCCAGATGTTAAGAAATCAGGATTGTCACTTCCAAGACCCTGACTCGGCTGTACTTGGCTCTGACTCAGTGGAGCAGGAGTGAAGCAGCTTCTCACTTGCTCCCTGGTCTCTTGGGGGCTGGCCAGATTACAGAAATGAGTCGAAAATCCTCAGTGTCTTATTCCCAGGCAAAGGGAAGGTATAGAGGGCTTATGAAGATCCCAAATGCCATTTCTCTTCTTTTCTATTTCTGTTTGCTTTTTTGAAGTTTGTACTACTACCTGAAATGATCTCCTTTGTCCAGAATGCCTACATTATCCCTCCTGCCCTAATCAGGCACTATGAATCCCACTGTGACTCATAGCTTAGGGAGACCCATCTCATGAGAGGAAGGGTCTCATCTGGACTCATAGAGACCCAGATTCATGTTGTGGGGTCCTTTACTCCAAAGAAGTAGACAGATTTACTCTCTTTGACTCACTGGTGTAACTTTGGGGAAATCTTTCTTCAGCATTTTTTTGGGTCTCCTTTGGCAAGGTGTTGACATGCTTTTCTTACATCTCTCTCATTTCTCTTCCCAGTTTTTCCTTCACCTCTCTAACTTGATTTTCAAAATCCTTTTTGAACTCTTCCATGGCCTGAGCCCATTGAATATTTATTTTGGATGTTTGGGATGCAGAAACCTTGATTTTTATGTCTTTCCCTGATGGTAAGCATTGTTCTTCCTCATCTGAAAGGAAGGGAGGAGATATCTGTCAACCAAGAAAGTAACCTTCTCTAGTCTTATTTTTTTTCCCTTTTTTGGTCATTTTCCCAACCAGTTACTTGACTTTTGGGTCCTTTGTCAAGAGTAGGGTATACTCTGGGAATCTGTGAGATCTCAGTTCCTCCAAGGTGGCACAATTAAGTGTGCACTGATCTGGACACAGAGAGGGATTTTTGTGCCCAGAATCTTAGCAGATATCTCTCCACAGCCACTTGGCCTCCAGTTCCACGAAGTCAGCACTTGGGGCTGATTTTCAGATAAGCTGGATGGGCAGGGCCTCCATTCAGTTTGAGACAAAGACCAGCTCAGCCAGGCCTCCACCCAGGGCTGAGATAAGACTCAGCTCTTCAATGCCCCCAGGGGTTTTTACGCTCCAACAATGGAGCTTCCCTACAGGCTGCTGTGCTGGCTCTGTGGCTGCTGCCAGAGCTATGGGAAGGCCCTTCTCCCTTCCTGGCCCCCTGATAAAACCCTGACCTTTGGTGCCCGTGGGCCAAGGGATCTGAGAAGCTGCTACTGCGACTGGAGGTTCCGCCCCAGAGGTGTGTCTCCTCCCAGAGTCTCCACTTGTTGAGCCTCGCAGCTTGGACAAGGCTGGGCTGGGCTCCGCGCTTGGCTCCCATGTCTGGTGCAACAGATGTTTCTGTGGGCCTTCAGGTCTCCATGGGCTGGAAATCTCCTCCACTCTGTTGTTTTCCACTTCTACTGCTCCAAAATTTGTTGAGAGTCCCTCTCTACAGGTATTTTATGGGCTGTGGGGGGAACCCTGTTTAAGTGTGTCTTTCTAGTCCGCCATCTTCTATACCAGATTGGGGAAATCTTTAAAACAAGGTTTAGGTGTCTAGAATTTCCACAAAATGTGGATATAAAAATCTCTTCTGAAAAAAAGCTATATTGTGAATATTGGGTTTAGGACAAGTCTTTATGTCTTTAACCACAGAAATGTCATAAGATTGAACACACAAATATGAGATAACATGTATAAAAATATAGAACACCTCAACTAGTCCATTATATTCATTATCCTCATGTACCCTAAAGGCTATTGTGGGAATCATGTGCAGATATTATGCTTTTACCCCAGACTTGTATTTTCTGAGCCACCAAAGAGGTCCAAATCTGCTTCCTGGCCAGCCAGGGCATGGTTTGAGCTTGTTTTCATCAATCAGTAACATAAAAGCATCCATTTCTCAGGACTTCTGAGCACTTGGAAGTATAGGGGAAAGTGCTTGGAAGAGTCCTAGAAGCAAGAGGTCCCCCAAATAAAGATGGAACCTTTATCATCATTCTCATATACCAGCGTGGGTGGCTCCTGCTCAGTCACTCAGTTGCTAATCATTTTCACCACCCTCCTGTCATTGTTGAAGGGGACCACTGACATCAGAAAAATGATGTCTTGACTTGCAAGTGAATTGGATTTAAGTGAGGTAGGGCTGTATAAAGTCATCAGCCTCATTCCTCCAGAGTCATTCAGAGTTCAGTGTAAGACATAGGTGAGGACAACTGGTTCTTGGTCCCAGATGCAGTGGGAGACCTGGGTCTTTTTAAGCTAAAGTCTTTCTCAGGTCCCATTTCTTCTGAGGCAACCACCATTCAATGATTAAAGGCTAGGTAAGAATTGAAGCAAAAGATGGTCTCATTTGTCTTCTCAAAAGAATCAATCTGGGAGGGATAGACCCTCGGGGATTCTGAATCCCTCTGATCATGGGAACCACCAATGAGGAGTTCCTTTGTCCTTTATCAAATGACAAAGTCCTTCAGCAAGAAGCCAGAAAACATGATCTGTAGAGAAGGACCAGAATCATATACCAAGCAAATCAGGGCTTTTCCCTGACTACCCTCACAACATTGGGAGATAACGGACCCAATAAAGATCTCAGAGTACTAGCAGAGGATGTTGATTGAAGGAGGAATAAGTCAAAGCACACAGCCATCTTCTATAAATAACTGGTCCCAGACAGTCATCCCAGTAGGACACCAGGGCCTAGCTGAATACCACCTTCCTTGCCCCCATTACCTCTTGCTCAGGGATTAATATAAATGAATCCATTGCTATTGAAGAAGGTATGGCAATCTACTTACTATTGCTTTACCTGGAATCCCTGTGATTCTGGAATTGCCAGAGCAAAGCTTCCTTCCTTAGTTACCACTCCCAGTTCCCTTATACCCATCCATATCTTACCATCCTTCCCATCTTCTTGTATAACTATTTTCCTCTTCCATTATGTACCATGGACAGAATCCTTGCTCTTCTTAACAAACTTCTTCATGTTAGACCACTTCTATTCTCTTTGTCTCCTTGCAGCCAAAGAAATTGGGTTGGCCATAAAGGGTACTAGAAGCACAGCAACTGCTTCCAGTTCCTTCTTGTCATCCTGTCAGACACTAGTCCAGGAAGGAACAATAGACCTTCCACCACTTCCAGACTCTTAGTCTTCTAGCTAGCTACCTCTCTTTTGAGGTTCACTCTATCCAGGACCTGGTCATTGGTTTCTACTCATCTCCAGGCCATTCTCCCTCCTTTTGTGACTTTAGCAGCTGGGTCAGTCTTCTTTTCCACCCAACCTTGCTCTTATACTTGGGGACTTCAACTTAGATGTTGACATTATTTCCGATATCCTTTTTTTTGTTGGTCAATGTCCTCAACTTCTGTGATTTGCATTTTCACTCCACTCTAGACTTTCATGGGAATGGCCATGTTCTTGATCTCATCAGTGTTTTACCTCCACAATCCTTAACTCTAAAAGCCCTCTCTCTGATCATAGCTTGTCCTTCCAGCTTCCCCTATGTCTCACCCTTCTTAAACCTTCTTCTCTTCCCTTCCCTCCCCCTCCAGGCAGTTCACATTTCCCTGTTTTCCCAAACTATTACCTCTGAACTGACATAAATAAAATATACTTTAGTTAAGCAGTTCAAATTTGTGCTGTCCTCAACCTTTGAATCCCTTGCCCCTGTCTTTTTGCTGCTCACTTCTGTATTCTAACCTTGAATTATTTTTACCATCCACCTTCTCCATTCCTGGTATACTACTGAATAGTCCTGAAGAAAGTCATACAACCATGCTGGCCTGGACTACTACAAATTAATGTTATTCAAAAGTCAATTGGGTCTTCACTGTTTTAAGTCAATCCTTTTATTTTTCTTGATTAACTTTTGAATTTCCACAGGAACTATTCCAATTTTTTTCTCCTCTTCTTTCCTCTTTCTCTTCTGTACCTGTAGGGCAGCTACGTCGTGCAGTGGATAGAGCAGCAGTGCAGGAGTCAGGAGGACCTGAGTTCAAATCTCACCTCAGACACTTGACACTCACTAGCTGTGTGACTTTGGGCAAGGCACTTAACCCCAATTGCCTCATCCTGGGTCATCTCCAGTCATCTTGATGAACATCTGGTCATAGGATTCAGATGGCTCTGGAGGAGAAGTGAGGCTGGTGACCTTGCACAGTCCTCCCTCACTCAAAACAAGTCCAGTGCAAGTCATGTCATCATTTCTCTGATGGCATGGTCTTCTTCGGCAACGAAGGACAAACACACATCTGTACCTGTATCAACGCCTGTCCTCTCCCTTTCAGCAGATTTTTGTTGCTGTTATTCAGGCATTTTCATTCAAGTTTCACTCTTCATGATCCCATTTGGAGTTGTCTTGGCAAAAATACTGGAGCGGTTTGCCATTTTGTTCTCCAGCTCATTTTATGGGTGAGAAAACTGAGGCAAAGAGGAGTAAGTGACTTGCTCAGGATCACACAGCTAGTAAGCGTCTGAGGCCAGATTTGAACTCAGGAAGATGAGTCTTCCTAACTTCAGACCTAGCACTCTGACCACTACACCCCTTTCAGGTAATTAACTCGAAAGGCCACCCATCCATAATCACATTTCCTTCCCTTCCTAATTTCACACTTAAAATAAGAATCAGTCTCCATTTTTTCTTCCTTTGCTCCAGTGTCTGATGAAGAGACCTTTCTTGAGTGTGTCAACTCCTCTGCTTGTGCCCTTGATCCCATCCCTTCCTCTCGCTTCTAACTAGTTAGCCTCTTCTATCATTCCCTATTTCTTCTTAACATTCTTTTAAAAAATTATTAGTATCTTTTATTTTTACATCACCTTTGTGTCTGTATATATCCTACTCACCCCACTATATACACATCCAGAATTCCATCCATTCTTTGTTGAATAAAAAAAGAAAAAGTATTTGGCAAAATCAATAAAATATCCAAGTATTATGAATGGATGGATAAATGAAAGCATTTATTAAACTCTCATTACATATCAAACCCTGTGGTAAGGGCTGGGGATACAAAAACAAAAATAAGAGTCCCTTCAAGGACAGTCGTGACCAGAGAAGATTGTTTTAAGTTGAGAAGTTATGAAGCAGATGAGAAGAGATAAGGGAGACAATTGACATGCCTTTCAGAGAAGCATTGGCAGTATTGACATGTTTGCCATTTACAAAGCAAAAGGTAGAAAGGTGGATCAGAGAGAGGATCAATGCATTGAAAGTAGATGACCAAAGTGGATGGTTAAATGGGATGTGTGAGGTCTGGGACTGGTTAGATATAGTTGGCAATGTGAGTTTGTGCTAGCTGACCTACCAATCAGAACAGCACAGCCCCAAGATGGTGATTCTAAAGCTGAGTGGGCATAATTGCAGAAAGCCCAGGAGTTGTAGGGGTAGCATGGATGGTAAGGAGATGACTGGAGTACAATGTTTGGTAGCCATCTCCCTTTGTGTGTAAGGATCTCTGCTTAATTTTCAACACCTTACACACTGGCTTCTTCCTTGCTGCCTTAAAAAAATGTACAGATCTCCCTCCATCCATATAAACTTTTCCTTGATCCTACAATCTATTCAAGTTGTCATCCTATACTCATCTTCTTTTCTGCAACCAAACTCTTAAAAAGTTACCTATCCTCATTGTTTCCACTTCCTCATTTCTCAGCCTCTTACAATTTGGCTTCCTTCTCCAACCCTCAGATACATTTTATTTTATATCTTTATATCATCTAGATTTCACAATGTAGCCCTTCCTCCATTGCTCCCAGAGAGCTGCCCCTTATGAACGAAGAAAAAAGAAAAGAAAATAGTTCAGCAAAATTAACCAACACATTTAAAAAATATGACATTTTCTTATATCCAGCATAATCCCCCCCACCTCATCCCTGCAGTCCTTATTCTTTTCTTTAGAGCCAGGTTGGCCATGATGATTTCATAGCATTTAGTCTGGATTGCTTGTTCTTTCCATTTCTATTATTGTAGTGATCGTGTATTTTGGTCCCTAGTTCTTTTACTTTCCATCACTTCCTACATGACTTTCTGATTCTCTGAATTCATCATAGTCATCATTTTCTTAAAAATTACTTTTCATTATCATGAATTTGACCAACATGAGAAAGGAAAAGAGGGATTGTACAGGATGCTATAGATCTCTATTACCTACAGCTTGTGTTTATTTTTTTTATATTCCTTATGTATTTTTTATGATACCTATGTATTACTACAAAAAAATTTAGAGCAACTGAGAGAAGCCTGTTCGTCAGGACAGAAATCTTCAGTCTGTTTTTGATCTATTGACTAATGAGGACCTATGCCTTAAAGATCCAATGTCTAACTTTTCCCTTGGAACAGAGGTCTCACTTAGGTGAGATGCAGCTGGCAAACAAGCTGATTCAAACCCTCTGACTGGGAATTTTAAGAGAAACTGGAGAGGACGTGGAAGTGGGCAAAATAGTGGTGTTTGAGCAGTTACTGGAGTTTAGCTGTTGCTGCTGCTGTAGCCTCTGTCCTTAGAGGCCAGGGGAGCAGACTGAGACTTAGGAAGGAAGTGTATCTGGGCCAGCTAGTTCTGGATGAACTTTGCATTTTGGAGAGAACTTTATTTGCCTGTTCCTGAGCTTATGTTAACTCTAACAATTAACTGTTATCTAAAGTTTGTTTAGGGACAGGTAGGTGGTACAGGGGATAGAATGCCAACCCTAGAGTCAAGAGTTCAAATCTGACTTTAGACACTAGCTGTGTGACCCTGGGCAAGTCACTTAATCCTGTTTGCCTCAATTTCCTCATCTGTAAAATGATCTGGAGAAGGAAATGGCAAATGACTCTAGTATGTTTGCCAAGAAAACCCTCAATGAGGTCACAGAGTGTTGGACATGACTGAAAACTGCTGAACAACCATAAAGTTTGTTTATATTCTGTTGTTTGTATTGAAAGCTGAAAATAAAAAGTATATTCAACATAATTTCTGATTTGTAGGTGTTTCACTATTGCTGGGAATGGGATTTGAGGGAGAGGGATGGACTGGTTTGTTGTAGAGAATGAGAGAGAAAAATACAATCTCTGAAGGAGATTGTTGGTATTGGCTGAAAGCTCTGGATCTAAATTTTTTTTAAAAAACTTATTAATTTATATTTTACAAATTCAAAAAGTAGGTTAAATGTATGAATTGGGTTTTCCCCTAGTCAAACTTGAACTTACCACTAATCTCTGGGGTGTGTGTGTGTGTGTGTGTGTGTGTAGGAATGCTGGTCCAGCTGTTGAAGTGGATCATATGGCCATCCCTTCTCTTCTAAAATCCGTATTCTATATGTCTCCACATCTTTTCTTCTCACTTGCTTTAAAATCCTCTATCAGCTGGCTTCTGACCTCATCATTCAACAGAAACCACTTTCTCCAATATTACCAATGATCTCTTAAATGCCTTTTCTTAATACCCATCCTTCTTGACCTCTTACAATCTCTGACATTGTCAATCACCCTCTCTTCCTGATATTTTCTCCTCTCTAGATTTTCCTGACACTGCTTTTTCCTAGTTTTCCTACCAGTCTAATTTGTTCTTTCTCATTTTCCTTAGCTAGATTTTTAGACAGGTCATGTCCACTAACCTGGGAGTCCTGGACCCTCTTCTCTATACCTTCTCACTTGGCAATCTTGCCATTTCCCATATGTCCAACTGTAATCTCTATATAGATGATTTGTAGACCTATATATCCAGGTCTAATCTGTCTCCTGAGCTCTAGTCCTGCATCACCAACTGCTTCTTAGAACATCTTAGTGTTCCACTGGCATCTCATTCTCTTTCCTTCCAAACCCTCACTTCTATCCCATTGCTATTTAGGTTCCACCATCCTCTCAGGCACTCAGGCTTACAACCTCTGGGTCATTCTTGACTTCTCATTTGCAATCACCCCATACATCAATCTGCTTTCATTTCTACCTTCACACCTTCTCTTGTTTCCCTTTCTTTCCATGCATGCAGTTGCCACACTGTTGTATGTCCTCCTCACTTCTTTCCTGATATATTGCAATAGCCTTCCAGGTGTCTTTGCCTCAAATCTCTCTCCACTCCAATCTATCCTCCACTCAGCTGACAAAGTAAACTTCCTAAAGTGTAGGTCTGACTTTATCACCTCCTCGCTTAATAAATCCCAGTGGCTCCCTATTACATTTAGGATTAAATACATGTAGGGTGCACATTGCCCTTGTAGGTTGTATGTGAAATCATATGGGATGTTTAAATGTATGGACAGGAAACTTGAGAGGAGTCATAGATCTCTGGAATCTTTCCCCTTCTTTTCCAAAGGAGGTTGATTCCTAATTGTGAGGAGTAGAAGAAGGGTCCTCAAGGCTTGCCACTTTATTTTACTTTGAGAGAGTTATCAGATATATACATGTGCATGTAAAATGATATTTATATAAAACTATAAACATACAATATATATAAATAAAGTTAAATATATGTGCATAATTATATCTCTTTGTCCCCCTCTCCCCCTCCACAATGCTGGTCTAGGGACATAGTCTTTAGGGTCAAGTCATTTCCTTGGCTACTCTGTCTTAAAGAGAAAGCAACCTTGACTCATTCCCATCAAATGCTAAGTTGCACAAAAGACTGTCACAAATATGGAACAACCAGGAAATCCATTTATCCAAAGAGATAAACCAACAAAAATTGGAGTTCTATAATCTAGAATATAACAGATAATACATTAGAGTAAATTAATTCTTTAGATGGGAGTGAACCAAGATCTCACTTAACCAAGAGAGTGGTTAAATCTCATGGAAAGGGGAATTCCCCAGAATATCTAAGGAGAAAGTAGAAAGGAGGACATGTTGAAGTAAAGTAAATCAGCTTATTATCTGCAAAAAGTAATGATTTTTTTCCTTTTTTACCTATGTTTATTTCCTTGGTTTATGTGACAATGGATGTCATTGCTTTGTCTCTGGTCTTATTGAAAAGGCTTCTAGGGTTTCATCATTACAGAAAATGCTATGTCTTGGTTTAAGGCATACTTTACTGTATTAGGAAGTTGTCTAATATTCCTATACTTTAAAATATTTTTATCATAAAGGAATATTTTATTTTGCCAAAAGCCTTTTCTGAATCTATTGATAGCATATTATGACTTCTATTATTTTTGCATAAGTATTGTCCACTATGTTTATGTTTTTTTCCTAGCATTGATCTAATCCTGAATGACTAAACCTGTCCATTATATATAAATATTTTAATATGCTGCTTGAGCTTTTTGATCAACATTTTATTCAATATTTTGTTTTAATACTCATTAGAGTTATTGGTCTAAAGTTTCTCTATTTTATTTCTCTCTGTAAAATAGAGATAATAATAGTACCTGCTTTCAGGCTTGTTGTGAGGTTAAAATGAGACAATATTCATAAAGTGCTTTGTAAACTTTAAAAGTACTTGTAAGGCACTATACAAATGCTGGTTATTGTTATTGGGTATTTTATATTAAAAACATTTCTTGCATTTGATTGGTCATTTTTTGGTCTATAATTGAACAACATGTTGTTGTTCAGTTTTTTCAGTTGTGTCCAATTCCTTGTGACCCTATTTTGTGGCCCCATTTGTGGTTTTCTTAGCAAAGACACTGGAATGGTTTGCCACTTCCTTCTCCAGTTCATTTTACAGATAAGGAACTGAGGCAAATGAGGTTAAGTGACTTGCTCAGGGTGGTACAGCTAGTAAATATGTGAGGCCAGATTTGAACTTAGGAAGATGAATCTTCCTGACTTCAAGTCTAGCACTCTATCCGCACTGTGTCACCTCGATGGCCCAACTGAATGATCGAGTCTTTAATAATTTTCCTCATTTCCTAATCATTTGTTATAGGTTTTCTTCTTTCATTTTTAATATTGGACATTTGGTTTACTATCTTCTTTTTCTCATATTAGTTAATGGTTTATCTATTTTATTAGTTTTCTTCCAAATAATGCAGCCCCTATTTTTATTTATCAATTCAAATTTTTGGTTTTCAATTTTATTTACCGCTTCTTTAATTTTCGTAAATATCTGTTTGGTTAGTTTTTATTTTTTCCTAATTTTTAAAAGTTGTATGAGCCATTCTAAAAAATCACTTTTGCTAATGAAAATCTTTAGAAATATAAATTTTCTGGGACTGAATATCAAAAGTTTTGTTATGTTGTCTCCTTGTTGTTATTTTATTTGTTGAGATTATCTAATTTTCCAAGGTTTATTATTTGATCCAACTATTACTTAAGATTAAATGATTAATTCTCCCTTGAATTCTTCAAATGCCCTTTGTTGATTATACTGTTATCACTTTGTGACTAATAAAGGATGTGCTTAATATTCGTGCTTTTCTTTATTGATTTATGGTATTTTAATTAGATTGTAAGCTCCTTGAGGGCAGGGACTCTCTTTTGCCTCTTTCTTTCCCTACCACTTAGCATAGTGACTGGCATATAATAGGAGTTCAATAAATGTTTATTGATGGATGCCCTAGCACATGGTTGGTTTTTGTAAAGGTGCTATTTATCTTTTTTTCTCCTTTTTTAAAAAAAATTTGTCTGGATCTGAGAGGTAGCATATTAGGGTCCCCAACACAATAGAGATTACATAGCATCACCTAGATATCATTAAGTGTTTATCAAAGGTTTCAATCAACTTCATAGGTATAGACAAAGACTTCCGAAAACATGGGCCCCACAGGGACCTAACGACCTTGGGGAGGCATTTCTAGATGGCCCCCTTTAAGTCTTCCAGAGATTATTGCATTTTTGAAACTCAAAAGAGGCAGACTTATAAGTAATTTGGTAAATGGGGCCTAGTAGGAGACCCATGTGGGGAACACAGATTCTCTAAAACAGGATGAGTTCCATAAGCCTTTAAGCTTCCTTTTTAGATTAATGTAAGCAAGTACTGATAGTTTAGAATCTGTACTCTCTCCACTTCCATTATATTCCCCAAAACTTGACTGAATGGGCTGCTTCCTAGATTTCCTTAGTGTTGATCTCTCTCTCCTTGTCTCTCATATGGGCCACAGACCTTATAACTTTGTCTGGCCTGGTTTATGTTATGGCAAATGTAGTATTGGGTGTCAACTCTTTAAGGAAGTGAAGCTTTTTTTCTTATCTCTGCCCACCAGAATGTGACAGCCTGCAGAAAAGTTTATTCAGCCCTAGAGTATATACTCTGAACCTCTCAAGTGAAAGCAAATCATTTCTTACTATTTTTAGTCAAGGGAATAGAGAATAAAAGTAGTGGTGAGGTCAGTAACCTCATGCTGCTCAGCCCAGGCCTAGGGTCCCTGGTCTACTACTTTGAAAAAATGAGGAATGGTTGCTGTGATAAGCATGATGACTTTGCTTAGCCTCCTGTAGTCTACTAAAAACTACTAGGTAAAATCTTCCTTCTTCCCTAGTCACCTAGTGTGATGTTGTAATGGGAATTGGTATAATTACTCCAGTTACCTTCATTTTGATCACTAGAGAGGAAATATCTTTCATACACATACACACATACATACACATACTCTGGGGACCTTATGTTGCTTGGTACTAATTATATAGAATGTCTCAAGTGACTTCAATCATTTGGCCCTACTCACAATAACACACTAAGAAATTAGTGAAATGGCCAGATATCTGCTCCCATGAGCTCATGATAACCCTTCCCTTGGTGGTCTTCCCTTCATAACCCCCCATTGTCAGGTGATAACCCCTTATTATGAGATGAGATACCATGTAAAGCATTTTGCAAACCTTAAAGTATTTTATACATGTCAGCTATTATTATGATTGTTAGTAAAGGTCTATCGGAGTGATCAGCAGCCCTTTATATCCCTATGTGGAAAAGGGCTTTAGGCAATATCTTTAGCTTGGATGGAGCTGAAAAATCACTACTTTGCTACATATCATGGTACAAATTCATTAGTAACCCAATAAGTAGGCAATAGTTTTCTTATCAGCTTTGTATTTCAGGAGTCACTCCCAAAGCTCCCTTGAGAAGAGAATGTCATTACCCTTCATCCACCTTGTAGGATGGCAGGCTTCATGCACTTCCTCCACTACATTCTTATAGTGTCAATTTGTGTTGAGAGTAGCTTTTGCCCAGAACAATGTTGTTCAGATCTCTTGCTCAGATTTCCCTTCTGTCTCACCACTGCCTGGTGAACTGGTAACTTAGCCTTGAATCTTGTTTATGTGTTGTCTATACTTTTGTAATGGATTTTGTTTTGCTATAATTGTCTTTAAAGTTATGTGTTGAGTTTTTGTTTTAAAAGAGAGGATCACTATGAGGAAGAATTAAGGGAAATCTTTGGACAAATAGCCCTACACTTCCTTTCTCGTTCGAACTCTATCTCTGTCTCTGAGTCTTTCTCTCTGTGTTTCCATTTCCCTGTCTCTGCCTCTCTATCTTTCTATAGATATAAAGAGGGCCTTGATTTTTGTGGGAGGGTTGGGGTCAGTAAAGGAGCTTTGCAACTTACCCAAGGTAATCCAGACCACTCTCCACTTTTTCAAATCTCTTCTAACTCATTGTCCACTTCTATCAACATGCATGCTATAATATGGGGAATATTCTTTTTTTTTGTAAGAAAGAATATTGGGCTTTTATTGTTATTCTTTTTTTATGTTATTAAATGTTTTTCCTATAGCAGTTGTATGTTATTTTTATTTTTTTCTTTTTTTAGTTAAATTTATTTATTTAACTTTTTACATTCATTTTCACAAAATTTTGCATTCCAAATTTTCTCCCCATTTATCCCCTGCCCCCACCCCAATACACTGAGCTTTCTAATTTCCCCTATCACCAATCTGCCCTCTCCTCTATCATCCCTCCCTTCCCTTGTCCCCACCTTCTCTTTTGTTCTGTAGGGCCAGATAACTTTCTATTCCCCATTACCTGTATTTCTTATTTCCTAGTAGCAAGAACAATACTCGACAGTTGTTTCTAAAACTTTGAGTTCCCACTTCTCCCCATCCCTCCCACCCCACCCATTCCCTTTGGGAAGGCAGGCAATTCAATATAGGCCATATCTGTGTAGTTTTGCAAATGACTTCAATAATGGTCGTGTTATGTAAGACTAACTATATTTCCCTCCACCCTATCCTGCCCCTCATTGCTTCTATTCTCTCTTTTGATCCTGTCCCTCCCCAAGAGTGTTGATTTCAGATTGTTCCCTCCTCCCATTGCCCTCCCTTCCATCATCCCCCCCACCCTGCTTATCCCCTTCTCCCCCACTTTCCTATATTGTAAGATAGGTTTTCATACCAAAATGGGTGTGCATTTTATTCCTTCCTTTAGTCAAATGTGACGACAGTAAACTTCATATTTTTCTCTCAGCTCCCCTCTTTTTCCCTCCACTAAAAAGTCTCCTGCCTGCCTCTTCTATGAGAGATATTTTGCCCCATTCCATTTCTCCCTCTCTCCTCCCAATATATTTCTCTCTCACCACTTAACTTTATTTTTTTAAGATATGATCCCATCCTATTCAATTCACTCTGTGCTCTCTGTCTCTGTGTGTGCGTGCATATGTGTGTGTGTGTGTGTGTGTGTGTGTGTGTGTGTAATCCCACCAACTACTCTGATACTGAAAAGTTTCAAGAGTTACAAATATTGTCTTTCCATGTAGGAATGTAAACAGTTCAACTTTAGTAAGTCCCTTATGACTTCTCTTTGCTGTTTACCTTTTCATGCTTCTTCTCATTCTTGTGTTTGAAAGTCAAATTTTATTTTCAACTCTGGTCTTTTCATCAAGAATGATTGAAAGTCCTCTGTTTCATTGAAAGACCATATTTTCCTCTGAAGTACTATACTCAGTTTTGCTGGGTAGGTGATTCTTGGTTTTAGTCCTAGTTCCTTTGACTTCTGGAATATCCTATTCCACACCCTTCGATCCCTTAATGTAGAAGCTGCTAGATCTTGAGTTATCCTGATTGTATTTCCACAATACTGGAATTGTTTCTTTCCAGCTGCTTGCAATATTTTCTCCTTGACCTGGGAACTCTGGAATTTGACCACAATGTTCCTAGGAGTTTCTCTTTTTGGATCTCTTTCAGGCAGTGATCGGTGGATTCCTTGAATATTTATTTTGCCCTCTGGTTGTAGAATATCAGGGCGGTTTTCCTTGATAATTTCATGAAAGATAATGTCTAGGCTCTTTTTTTGATCATGGCTTTCAGGTAGTCCCATAATTTTTAAATTGTCTCTCCTGGATCTATTTTCCAGGTCAGTTGTTTTTCCAATGAGATATTTCACATTATCTTCCATTTTTTCATTCTTTTGGTTTTGTTTTATGATTTCTTGGTTTCTCGTAAAGTCATTAGCTTCCATCTGTTCCATTCTAATTTTGAAAGAACTATTTTCTTCAGTGAGCTTTTGAACCTCCTTTTCCATTTGACTAATTCTGCTTTTTAAAGCATTCTTCTCCTCATTGACTTTTTGAACCTCTTTTGCCAATTGAGTTAGGCTATTTTTCAAGGTGTTATTTTCTTCAGCATTTTTTGGGGTCTCCTTTAGCAAGGTGTTGACATGCTTTTCATGCTTTTCTTGCATCTCTCTCATTTCTCTTCCCAGTTTTTCCTCCACCTGTCTAACTTGATTTTCAAAATCCATTTTGAGCTCTTCCATGGCCTGAGCCTATTGAATATTTATTTTGGATGTTTGGGATACAGAAGCCTTGACTTCTATGTCTTTCCCTCATAGTAAGCATTATTCTTCCTCATCTGAAAGGAAGGGAGGAGATATCTGTTCACCAAGAAAGTAACCTTCTATGGTCTTATTTTTTTCCCCGTTTCTGGGCACTTTCCCAGCCAGTTAGTAGACTTCTGAGTTTCCTCTTCATCCCTGCCTAGATCCGCCCAGCTAGTGCTTGGGGTCTGAGATTCAAATACTGCTTCCCAGCCTCAGGGCTTTCAGCGGGGGCAGGGCTGCTATTCAGTGTGAGATTAAGTTCTGGCGCCCAGTTTGGGGCAGGGCCACCACTCAGGGCTCAGTTCCCTCAGGGGGTTTATGCAGAGATATTCAATAATGGGGCCGAGCTCCTGTCTGCTTTGGGAGCCCCTGTCTGCTGCCTCCTGAGGGGGCCTGAGTTATGGAGACACCCCGCTCCCCTCTTGGCTAGCCATAAAGATTCTTTCACTGACCTTTGGTGTCTGTGGGTAGAGGGACCTACACGGCTGCTGGAGATTCTGTCCCTGAAGCCTGCTCGGATCTGCTCATCTTGGTGCCACGTGGCCAAGGCAGGGCTGGGCTCTGCTCTGGTTCCGGTGCATGACAGACCTTTGGTGTTGGTTTTTCAGGTCTCTCTGGAACAGAAATCTCCTCCACTTCATTGTTCTGTGGCTTCTGCTGCTACAGATTTGTTGGGAGTTCTTCTTTACAACTATTTTATGGGCTGTGGGTTAGGAGCTAGCATATGTGTATCCTTCTACTCCGCCATCTTGGCTCCTCCCCCAGGAATAGATAGTCTTAATCCACTTTGTCTTTCTTGCATGGATGACTAGACCAAATTCCTTTGAGTAATTATAGATCGCTTCACCCTTACTTTGACTTCCACAATCCTGCTACTCTTCAGTTCATTCAAAGGCCATTACCCTTTCTCTGGCTACACTTTCCCCATGTTGACCCCTTGGTGAACCAGTTCTATTCTACACTATCTTCTACACTTAGGTCTCTTGCCCCATTATCCTAGTGCTGATCAGGTTTTACTAAGCCCCAACTTTGAATTAATTCTACCATGTGTTGTCTTTATTTGTATTCATGTGCTAGTAGAGCTCAAGAAAATTGAAAACTCATGCTGACTGGTACACTATAAATTTATGTTATATAATCTCAACTGAGTCCTCACTGAAACAAAGCAATCCTCTTACTTCCCTGATCAATTCTCTATCCCACTTACTACATTTTTTTCCCAAAAAACTTTTACATCCCTCCTAAAAATTCCTTCCCATGAAACACATTCCTTCCATCCTCTAAGCTGAAAACCTTGCCTCATATGTCACTGAAAAAGTTGAGACTTTTCTAGGTGTGCCTCTTTTCTTTTCCCTTTCATCCTGCATCACTCCAATGTCTTCCCTTATCATTTTCTCATTCACTCCTGTCTCACCTGAAGGAGGGCCCTTGGCCTTGTCAAGGTTAACTCCCCTAATAATTGTGGCAAGATGGCAGAATAAGGCAGGAAATTACCTGGCTCTCCAATTTCCACCCCCAGGCCTAATTAATTTAAAATAACATCTCAAAATGAACTTTAGAGGGGTGGAAATAATCAAAGATCAGGGTACAGCAATTTTCCTGACTAAGACAACTTGGAGTCTGGCCTGAGCACACCGCAGATTTTGCATTTTGCTGAGTCGATAAACAGCAAGCCTGGGAGAAGCAGGGGTAGCAGTAGCATCAGCTACAGGAACTTTTGCCCCATGGACTAAATGAGGATCATGCCACTGATCAGCAAAAGATTGCAGAGGGGAAGGGCCCTCTACTAGTACTGGATGAGGGGCCCAAGCTGTGGCTATGGATGAGAAGTGAGCACACTCTGGTGAATGCAGTTGTAGAGGGGTTGGGCCCTGCTGGTTGTGATTTCCAGCAGAAGAGTGGAGTCTAAGATTTTGGTTCCAGGACAGAGAGGTGAGCTGAAACTTGTGGCTACCTAAGAGACCACAGAGAACAAGAGCAATAGTGGTAGTGGTGCAGGGGAACTTGGTCACAGCTCAGAGGCAGAGAGGTTATTCAAAGACCAAGGTGTGAGCTAGAGGAGCAGTGACCATACCTGGGATTATAGAATATTGGAAGAACCAAAAAGTCAAAGACCACCAGATAGAGCTCAAAAAACAGCAGTACAAAAACTTGAAGACTTTTATTGCTCAAACCCTGGGTGCAAAGCTCATAAGACATTAAAAAAAAATTGAGTAAACAACAGAGAAAGAACCTGGATATAGATAGCTACTATGATGATAGAGAAGATCAGGGTTGAAACTCAGAAGACAATGAAGTCAAAACAGCTGCTTGTAAAGCATTAAAGAAAAATGTAAAATGATCACAAGCCCCAAAGGAGTCCTTGGAAGAGCTTCAAAAGGATTTTAAAAATTGAATAAGACAAGTTGAGGAAAAATTAGGAAAAAATAAGAGTAATGCAAGAAAAATCAAGAAAATTGTGAAAATAAAGCCAATCAATTGGAAAGAGAGATCCAAACATTTAAAGAAGAAAATAACTCCTTAAAATTAGAATTGGGCAAGGAGAAGCTAATGACTTCACAAGACATTATGAAATGATAAAACAAAATCAAAAGAATAAAAAAAAAGAGAAGAGAATGTGAACCATTTCATTAGAAAAACAACTGACCTGGAAAACCAACTGAGGAGAGATGATATTAGAATACTGGACTGTCTGAAAGTTATGTTAAAAAAGAGTCTAGACATTGTACTTCAAAAATTATTAAAGAAAATTGCCCTGAAGTTTTTGAACTAGAAGATAAAATAGAAAATTTTAAAACTCACTGGTCAGTGCCTGAAAGAGATTCCAAAATGAAAACTCCCAGGAACATTATAGCTAAGTTTCAAAACCCCCAGATCAAAGGGAAATTATTACAAGCAAATAGAAAGAAATAATTTGAATATTGTAGAGCTACAGTCAACATAATGCAAGATTTAGTTCCAAAGAACAAAGGAGCTGTTTGCAACCAAGAATAACCTACCCAGCAAAGCCGAGTGCAATCCTAAAGGGGAAAATTTATGTATATATGAATATATCCATTTATATCTATACATATGCACATATCTATACAAACATATGTGTATATATCTATACACATATATATGTCTATGCACATATGTATACACATGCACACACATATAATATACATATACATATATATATATATATATATATATATATATATATATATATATTTACTAGATTAAAGGACTTTCAAGTATTCCTGAGGAAAAGACCAGAACTGAACTGAAAATTTGACTTAGAAGAGTCAGGAGAAATATAAGAAGGTAAACATGAAAAATTAATTATAAGGTTAAACTGTTTATTTCTTTTTTTATTATATTTTATTTTCCTCCAAATACATGTAAAAACAATTTTTAACATTTGTTGAGTTTTTAAAAAAGTTTTGAGTTTTTAATTCTATCCTTCCCTCTCTTCCCTACCCCCTCCCTGAGATGGTAAGTAATCTGGTATAGGTTATACATATGCAATCATGTATAACACTTCATACTGGTCATTTTGTGCAATAAAACTGAAAGACAGAAAGGAAAGAAGAAAGAAAGGAAAGAAGGATGGAAGGAAGGAAGAAAAAGAAAGAGAAAAATAGTTTGCTTCACTCTATATTCAGATGACATTAGTTTTTCCTGAGGAGGTGGAGAGCATTTTTCATTAGAATTTTCTTGGATTATTGTATTGCTGAGAATAGAGAATTCATTTGCAGTTCTTTGTGCAATATTGCTATTACTATATACAATGTTCTCCTGGGTCTACTCACTTCACTTTGTAACTCTTTCATGTAAGTCTTTCCAGTTTTTTTTTTTCTGAATCATCCTTGTCATTTTTTGTAGCATAAAAATATCCTGTTACAATCATATACCATATCTTGTTTAACCATTCTCAACTGATGAGCATCCCCTCAATTTCCAATTCTTAGCCACCAAAAAAAGAGCTGCTATAAATATTTTTGAACAAATAGGTTCTTTTCTTTTTTAAAAAATCTCTTTGGGACATAAACCTAGCAGTGGTATTGCTGAATGAAAGGGTGTGCACAACTTTATAGGCCTTTGGGAATAATTCCAAAATGCTTCGACAACAACTCCTCCAACAACGCATTAGTGTCCAAACTATTTACTTCTTATATGGGAAAAATGTATTTGTAAGTCTTAAAAATGTTATCATTACTAGGGTTGTTCAGAAGACTTGGGATTCAGTTGGTTATGATGGGATAATCCTAAAAAATAAAACTGGGTAAGAAGAGGTAAAATGGAGCACATTATCTCATACCAAAGAGTTGTGAAAGCAAGAACTGTTAAAGTAGAGGGGAGGTGGTGTGGGAGGGCAGATAGTGCAGAAACCTTAGTCTCATTGGAACTGGGTTAGAAAGGGAATGACTTTACATCTACTAGAGTATAAAACTCACAGAGAAATAGGAAGGGAAAGGAGTATGATAAGAGAGGGACTTCTGGAAGAGTGTGTAGATTAGGGAGGCAGTGGTCAGAAGTAACTTAGACTTCTGAGGAAGGAGAGGGTAAGAAAAAGAGAGAGAAAGGATAAACAGTGAGGAAAAATAGGATGGGGGGAAATAGTGATTGTAACTTTGATTATAACTTTGAATGTGAATGGAATTCACCCATAAAATGGAAGTGGATAGCAGAATGGATCAAAACCCAGAATCCAGCAACATGTTGTTTACAAGAACATCTAAAATGAGAGACACACATAGAATAAAAATAAAAGACTGGAGCAGAATTTATTAAGCTTTAGCTGATGCAAAAAAAAGCAGGGGTAGCAGTCATGATCTCAGACAAAGTTAAAGCTAAACTCGATGTAATTTAAAGAGATAAACAGGGAAACTACATTGTTAGATAATGAATATAGTAGAATACAAAGTAATGAAGTAATATCAATACTAAACATATATGTGCCAGTGCTATATAGTACCAAAATTTTGAGGGGGTTAAAGGTGAAAATAGCTGGCAAAACTATAGTAGTGAGGGATTTTAACCTTCCTCTCTCAGAACTAGATGAATCTAACCAAGAAATAAATAAGAAAGAAGTCAAGGAGATGAATAGACTCTTAGATAAGCAATATATGATAGATATCCAGAGAGAATGGATTGGAAATAGAGAAAGAATATACCGTTTTCTCAGTGGTACGTGGCACCTTTACAAAATTAATGACATATTAGGCCAGAAAAGCTTTATAGTAAAATGCAGAAAGTCAAAATACTAAATGCATCATTTTCAGATCATAATGCAATTAAAATTACATTTAATAAAGGACCATGGAAAAAACACGGATTAGAAATTAATTGGAGGGGCAACTAGGTACACAACGGATAGAGCACCGGCCCTGGAGTTAGGAGGACCTGAGTTCAAATCCCCACCTCAGACATTTGACACTTAACTAGCTGTGGGACCCAGAGCAAGACACTTAACTCTGATTGCCTCACCAAAAAAGAAAATTGATTGGAGACTAAATAACCTAATCTTAAAGAATGAGTGGGTTAAAGAACCAGTCACAGGAATAATAAATAACTTTGTTAAAGAGAACAATAATAAGGAGACAATAAACCAAAACTTATAGGATGTAGAAAAAGCTGTAATGAGAGGAAAAGTTATATCTCTAAATGATTATGTCAGTAAAACAGAGAAAGAGCAGATTGCGTGTAATTTCAAAAATTATTAAAAAAACTAATTAAAAATCCCCAATTAAGCATCAGATTGGAACTCCTAAAACTAAAGGTGAGATTGATAAAATTGAATGTAAGAAAACTATTGAATTAATAAATAAATCTAGGAGTTTTTTTTTAAGAAAAAATTTAAATAGGTAAACCATTGGTTAATATGATTTTTAAAAAGAGAAGAAAACCAAATAAAAAATGGTGAGGGTGAATACACACTAACGAAGATGAAATTAAAGCAATTATATGCTAGTGGATTAAAAATTTAAGTGAAATCAAAGAATACTTATAAAAATATAAACTGCTCGGATTAACAGAGGAAGAAATAGAATATCTAAATCTAAATCTATTTAAGAATAATATCACAAATGAAGTTACTAAGAAAAAAAGTACTAGGACCAGATGGATTTGCAAGTGAATTCTGCCAAAAATCTAAAGATCAACTAATTCCAATATTATATAAACTACTTGGAATACTAGTCAAGGAAGAAGTCCTACCAAATGCCTTTTGTGAAACTGTGGTGCTGATACCTAAACCAGGAAAAGCAAAACCAGAGAAAGAAAATTATAGGCTAATTTCACTAATAAATATTGATGCAAAAATCCTAAGTAAAATACTAGCTGAAAGACTACAGCAATATATCACAAGATTGTATGTTGTGACCAAGAGGAATTTATACCAGGAATATAGGGCTCATTCAGTATAAGGAAACCTAGTAACGTAACTGACTATATCAATAACAAAAGTAATAAAAATCATGATTACATCAATGAATGCAGAAAAAGTATTTGACAAAATAGAACACTTGTTCCTATTAGTAAAAAAACAGACTTGAAAGCAAATATATAAAGGGCTTTTCCCCTAAAATGATAAGAAAAATCTATCTAAAACCAACCGTAAGCATTGTCTGTAATCGGGTTAATAAGCTAGAACATTTCCCAATAAAATCAGAAGTGAAACAAGGATGTCCATTATCACCAATATTATTCAGTCTTGCACAGGAGATGCTAGTAATAACAATAAGAGAGGAAAAAGAAATTGAAGGAATCAGAATGGACAATGAAGTAATAAAACTATTCCTTTTGCAGACGATATAATAGCATACTTGAAAAATCCCAGAAGTTCAACTAAAAAGTTAATCAAAACAATAATTTTAGCAAAGCAGTATGATATAAAACAAGCCTACATAAATCATCAGAATTTCTACATATCACCCACAAAACTTTGCAAGAAGAGATAGTAAAAGATAGTTCATTTAAAATAGCCATAGACAATATAAAATAACTAGGAGTATGCTTGTTAAACCCGGGAACTATATGAACAGAATTATAAAGCACTTTTCAAACAAATAAAATCAGATTTAAATAATTAGAGAAATATTAATTGTTCATGAGTGAGCTGAGTCGATATAATAAAATTGCAATTCTAACTAACTTATTAATTATCCCCACCAAAATTTATTGAGCTTGAAAAAAATCATAGCAAAATGCATTTGGAAGAACAAAAAGTCAAGAATATTGAAAGGATTAATGAAAAAAGTAAAGGAAGGGGAGTCTAGCAATAACAGATTTTATCAAAATTATCTAGTAATGGTTAAGAAATAGAAAGTTGAAACAGTGAAAAAGGGTAGATATACAATATACAGCAGTAAATGATTAAAGTAACCTTGTGTTTGGTAAATGTAAAGATGTAAGCTTTGAAGATAAAAATTGTCGGGAAAACTAGAAAGTAGTCTGGCAGAAACTAGTTATAGACTATTTACACCATTTACCAAGCCAAGTTCAAAATGGATACATGACCTAGATATAAAGGGAGATATTGTAAGAAAATTAGAAGAATGTGGAAGATATTACATATCAGACTTATGGTTAGGAGAAGAATTTATAAATAAACAAGATCTAGAGAGCACTGTGATACGTAAAATGGATAATTTTGATTACATTAGATTAAAAAGAGTTTGTACAAATAAAACCAATGTAGCTAAGATTAGAAGGAAAGAAGAAAATTGGGGCAGAATTTTATAGACAGTTTCTCAGATAAAGGCCTTATATTTCAAATATATAGATAACTGTTAAATTTGTAAGAATATGAGTGATTCCCCAACTGATAAATGGTCAAAGGATACGAACGGGCAGTTTTTGGAAAAAAGAAATCAAAACTACATATAGCTATATTTAAAAATACTCTAAATCATTATTGATTAGAGATATGCAA
The DNA here is from genome assembly GCA_023548195.1 of Bettongia penicillata ogilbyi. NCBI lineage: Eukaryota > Metazoa > Chordata > Mammalia > Diprotodontia > Potoroidae > Bettongia > Bettongia penicillata. Next base: position 1,572,666 of record JAJHZJ010000092.1, read on the forward strand.
ATTAAAATAATTTTGAAATAACATCTTACACCTATCAGATTGACTAAAATAATCGAAGGGGCAAGTGACAAATGTTGGAGGGGATATGGAAAAGTTGGGACACTAATACACTGAATTGATCTAACCATTTTGAAGCCTGATCTGAAATTATGCCCAAAGAGGTATAAAACTGTTTATACCCTTTGATCCAGCAATGCCACTATTGGGTCTGTTTCCCAAGGTGATCAGGGAATAAGGAAAAGAAACTACGTGTGTGTGTGTGTGTGTGTGTGTGTGTCAAATGTTGCACTTTTCTAGTGTGGGGTTGGGAGGAAAGGAGAGAGACAGCTCAGAACTTAAAATGAAACAAAAAAATAATTAAAAATAAACATAACTCCTCTGCATGCACATTCTAATCTGCCATCTCCAGAATAGTGTTCCTTCTATCATCCTTATTCCCCTCATTAATCTTCAGTCTTTACCTTTCTATTGTTTTCCTGCTGCACACACAACCACATCTCTCCCGTACGTAAGAAACCCTCACTTAAGCTGTCCATCACTATTAGCTGTTATCCTATATCTGTCTATCTATCTATCTATCTATCTATCTATCTATCTATCTATCATCTATCATAGCTATTATCCTATATCTCTCCACCATTAATGACAACTCCTTGAAAAAGCAGTCCACTATCAGTGCTTCCACATCTTCTCCTCCCTTTTCTAAACTCTCTACAATATAACTTCCTAACTCATCATTCGTTGGAGTGCACTCTCTCCAAAGTTACAAAAGATTTTTTAATTTCAAAATTAAATTGCCTTTTTTCAGTCCTTATCCTTCTTGACTTTTCTACAAGCTTTGACATTGTCAATTAACCTCTTCTCCTTGATACTCTCTTCCCTCTAAGTTTTTGAGACATTACTCTTTGCTGGTTCTCCTACCTGCAGAACCACTTCTCAGTCTCATTGATCTTCATCCAGTTCATGCCCACAAATGAGAGTGTTTCTCAAAGCTCTGTCATAGACCCTTCCTCCTCCTCCTCCTCTTTCTCCTCCTCCTCTTTCTCCTCCTCTTTCTCACTTGGTGATCCCGTCAGCTCTCATGGATTCCATTATCATCTTTGCAGTTGATTCTCAGTACTATAGCCCTAATCACTTTTCTGACCTCAAGTATCACATTTCCAACTTCCTATTGGATATCTCGAACTAGATGTGCCATAGACATCTTAAACTCAACATGTCCAAAAATGAATTCATTTTCCCCAGACCCTCTTCTCTTGTTTCTTAGTATATGTTTTATTTATGCAACAAGTTGGAGAAACTTCTTTTCCCATAAGTGTGCTCTACCCTCTCTCTATCACACCCCCTAATCTCCTAAGCAGTTTTATTTATCTATACTATTATTAACAAAATAAATAAATACCATTAAATAAGAATCTTGCCACATTAACTATTACCTAACTTAGGTAATACTAATGAATTTCATTAAATAAATTTTTCAGATATACTATATATTAACAGTATAACAAATTATAAAATAAATCTATAAATTGTTATTTATAATACATCAGCCAGTGAGTCAGTTAATAAGCATTTCTTAAGTACCTACTATGTATAAGCAATGGGGTTACAAAGAAAGATAAAACTGGTACCTGTCCTCAATGAGCTCACCTTATAATGGGGGAGACAATATGTAAATAGTTGAGAGAAAGAGACAGAGGAAGAGAGACAGAGACAAAGAAAAAAGGAGAGAGAGAGAGAGACAGAGACAGAGAAAAGCAGAAAAAGAAGAAGAAGAAGAAGAAGAAGGAGGAGGAGGAGGAGGAGGAGGAAGAGGAAGAGGAAGAAGAAGAAGAAGAAGAAGAAGAAGAAGAAGAAGAAGAAGAAGAAGAAGAAGAAGAAGAAGAAGAAGAAGAAGAAGAAGAAGAAGAAGAAGAAAATGCTTGATCGATTTATGGAAACCACCTGCATGTTGCAGACATTGTTAGTGGTCTTGAGTTAGCACTCTCTGGCACCCAGAAAGGTTTGTTAGGGAGATAAGTGAGATAAGACTTTCTTTAAAGGTACAAGGACAGTTCAGGGACAATGTATGTTTTAGAGCTAGCTTCAGGACTTAAAGATAATACCAGATGTCTCAATATTTTCTTAGAAGCTGATGATATGACAAATAATGGTTTTCCCCACTGATTATATAACTAACTCAGAGGGAAAACCAAATTCCTGAGCTCAACTCAAAGACGTAGAAAGGTGACTCTTGGCAGATGCAAACTTGATTATAAAAATCAGTACAGCATAAAATTAATTAAATTGTAGAATCAATATAATAGAAATCCATGCTGTAGAAACTAGAGGTAATATTAATTTTTATCTTTTCACCCTTTAGAAAAGAGGTCAAATGATAGGAATAAACAGTACCCAAAAGAGGATTTCCAAGCTATTAACAATCATACGAAAGAATGTTCCAAATAATTAATAAGACAAATGTAAATCAAAACATTTTTGAAGTTTTACCTCATACCCAGTTAATCAGCAAAGGTGGCAAAACATGAGGATAGTCAATGCTGGAGAAAAGATAGGCATGGGAATGCATTGGTTTATATATGAATTGGCATAACCATTCTGGAAAGCAATTTGGTTTGATAGAGAGACAGATCATTGAGCCAGCCTGTTAATGGAACTGGGTTATCTTGAATTAATCTCCACACTTTCACACTACCAACCAGAGCTGCTGTAAGCTGTGTGGAGAAGAGTTAATTTTACTTAACTTTAATCTTAAGTGATTAATTTGGGATCCAGTTCTAGGTCAATTTGGCAAGAAATATATAGATATAATTTTAGGACTTTGGTTGGGTAGTGGTGGGGAGTGGGGTTCTAGGGATTTCCATAAACATTCTTGTAGATTTCTTTTATGTGCTACTTTTACCTAATGACGTTTTTATAGAATGTTTTATCTGAACCATCAGGTTCAGACTGATCCATTACAGCAGATGTAGAGACACAGCTGGGACAAAGAGAGAGTATTTATGAAGCACTTACTATGGGCCAGACCCCATATGGGTCAGACTTCATTCTGAACCCTAGGATGAAATCCCCTTAGCACTTCACCTTGCATATGTAATCTAAGAATTGAGTAGTTATTAGGTAAACTGCCAGTTGGCACCTGTTTCCATTGCAGTGCCCTAGTTTGGGTCTGGGGGTGCCCCCAAGTGAATCTGGGACCTCCTTTTGCCCTGATATGCTGCTTCTCCCTGAGTGCTGGAGTACTCCACCCTGTGTTCCTGGCCTGACCTTAATTATTCCTAATGTCCCCAGACTTTTCTATCTGTTTCTTTATGCTGACCTGGGCTGGATAAAGCAATGGGAGTATAAATACAAGTGACCAACATAATCCTTGCCTTCTAGGAGTCTCCATTCTTGTAAGAGGAATCTACTTTCTTGTAAGATGAGGTAGAGTTGAGTTATCCAGAAAGTACTCAGGAGGTAGAAGCTCTCCTAGTCAAGAGAGACATTGATGCAAAAGCATTGGGCTAGTCCATAGGGCTATTAGCAGTTTGAGAAAAGACAGGAGCTTGCTTTTATACACAAGTTTTGGGCATTCAGCTAGAGGTGGGGTATGTTTCTACATGGGCAGTTAACCACAGGAAGGGAAAGGCAGGAAGGGGAAGCAGATGTGCTGGGTCTATTTCAAAACAGGTCAAGGATGTGGTCACAAAATGGGGGATGTAGTTTGCAATATTCAAGGATATGGCCATAAACCATAAGGGTTAGTCACGTACTTAGGATATTGGCTAAAATAGCAAGATTTTCTTGTTAACAGGTAGAGGCCCCTGTTACTGAGCAGATTTAGAATTAGGCAAGGCTCTCATTGTTGCAGGGCAGAACTCAGCCTCATCAACAGCACATAAAAAGAAGCCTGAAAGGCTTGGGGTGGGGATTAATCTGGGGGGACTGGTCATGGTGAGAAATGGTTTTACAAAGGATGTCAGTAAAATGTCCATACCCTTTGACTCAGAGCTTCTGCTGTTAGGAAAATACCCTAAGGAGGTCAGTGACAAAAAAGAAAAGACACATATGCACCAAAATATTTATAGCTTTATTTTCTCCCAGGTTTTTATTCTTTATTATAAATGATGGCTCTTTGTCAGGGGATGGAAAAGGATATACTGGGAAATGTAGGTAAGGTTAAAACAAGAGATATCAATTAAAATACATTTTAAAAATAATTGTGTCAAATAAAAGGACCATTGTTTTATATCACTAGTACTCCCAATTCTTCTGTGAAGCCCTATAAAGTCCCAGTGAAAGACAATTTCAGCACTGCTTTACATTTTAGAATTCTCATCTTCCTTTAAGGCTCATCTTAAATGCCATCTACTTTATGAAACCTTTCCTAACCCTCCAATTGAGTGTTCTCTCTCTCAAATATTTTTAGAAAACTTTGGATTTATTACTTGTCTATATTACTCCCCGTATTTTGTCACAGTTCACAGATATCACCTCCCCTCCCACCACTACTCCCAGTAAAATGTAAACTCTTTTTCAGTGCCTCAGTAATTCGTTAGCAACTCTCTTCCTTTCATGATACTTTCTCCTGGTCATCCTCCTGTGCATCTGGCTACTTTTCATGGTCTGTCTCAGAATGACCTTCTCAGACTCCTTCGCGGGATCATCTTCCTATAGTAGTGGCTGTTCTATGAGACTTCATTCTGAACCCTAGGATGAAATCCCCTTAGCACTTCACCTTGCATCTGTAATCTAAGAATTGAGTAGTTATTAGCTAAACTGCCAGTTGGCACCTGTTTCCATTGCAGTGCCCTAGTTTGGGTCTGGGGGTGCCCCAAGTGAATCTGGGACCTCCTTTTGCCCTGATATGCTGCTTCTCCCTGAGTGCTGGAGTATCCACACTGTGTTCCTGGCCTGACCTTATTTATTCCTAATGTCCCCAGACTTTTCTATCTGTTTCTTTATGCTGACCTGGGCTGGATAAATGATTCATTATTATTTTTTTCTAGTTTTCTCTATCAGTTTTTGGCCTGGTGCATTTTCTAGATTTTTTTGAAGAAGCTTTGCCTGCTAATTTTAAAATGTTTCCCTTGATTCATGTGTTTTATATTTCAAAGCTCTGGTCTTTCGTTTTGTGAAAGATCCATGATTTTTTCCCTGTATCTCACTTTTGCTGAGTAAATTATTCTTGGCTGTAAACCCATATCCTTCCGGAATACGGTATTGCAACCTCCTTGTTCCTTTATGGTGTGGCTGTTAAATTACATGTGATCCTAACTATGATGCCAGTACTTGAATTCTTTCTTTCTGGATACTTGCAGTGCTTTAACTTTGACCTAGAAACTCTTGATCTTGGCTATACTATTCCTGGGGGGTAATTCTTTCTATTCCACTTTCCCCTTTGGTTTTAAGAAATCTGAACACTATTCTTTATGATTTCTTGATTTATGATGTTTATCTCCTCCCCTTTTAAAAAATTTTTCTTATTTATTTTTAGTTTACAACATTCAGTTCCACAAACTTTTGAATTTAAATTATCTCTTCCTCCTCCTCTTCATCCCTTCTCCCCAAGATAGCATGCAATCTGATATAAGCTCTACATATTCATATTACACATAGTTTCACATTAGTCATGTTGGAAAGAAGAATTATAATAAATGAAATGAATCACAAGAAAGAAGAAACAAAACAAAACACAAAAGAGAGCAAATAGTAAACTTTGATCTGCATTCAGACTCTAACTCTTTCTCTGGATGTGGATAGCGTTTTCCATCATGAGCCTTTCAGAGTTATCTTACTACCTTGCATTGCTGAAAAGAGCCAAGTCTATCAAAATTAGTGACTGTACAATGTGGCTATAACTGTGTGCAATGTTCTCGTGGCTCTGTTCCCCTCATTCAGCATCAGTTCATGCCTTTCCAGGTTTTTCTGAAGTCCACCTTCTCATCATTTTTATGGCACAATAGTTTTCTGCTTCCCTCCTAATCTTAGTTGCCTTGGTTTTGTTTGAAAAAACATTTTAATTTATTATAATAAAAATTATCTATTTTGCATTTCATAATGTTCTCTATCTTATCTGGTCATAAATTCTTCTGTTCTACATAAATCTGACAGGTAAATTATTCCTTGCTCTCCCAGTTTGCTTATAGTATCAGTCTTTACATCTAGATTGTGTACCCATTTTGACTTTATTTTGGTCTACTTTCTGCCACACTATTTTCCAGTTTTCCCAGCAGTTTTTGTCAAATAGTGAGGTCTTATCCCAGAAGCTGGAATCTTTGGGTTTATACCCCCCTTTTTATTTTGGTCATGGATTTTGGATAGTCTAGTGAGTCTTATTGAAATTATACATTTTCCAGGCCAGTTATTTGTTTGTTTTTACCATCAGATGCCTTGTATTTTCTATTTTTCAGTCTTTTAACTTTGAATATTTCTTATCTCATTGAGTCATTAATTTCTATTTGTTCCATTCTATTTTTTTGGATAGATTTTTCTTTGGGTAAGGCTTTATACCACTTGTTCCAAGATGTTAATTTTCTTTCCAAGTCATTTTTTTCATGGTATTCATTTCTTTCCTGTATTTTCTGATCAGAATTTAGCCTGATGTGTTTTCAAGATCTTTGTAGAATTGCACTGGGGAGCATTGCTGTATTTCTTCCTACTATTCCTCCATATTGACTCTCTCCCTGGCCTATACTTTTCAAGAAGGAAAGGAGTGGGGAACCATGGCTAGAGTTTCTGCATGATCTATCACTAGCCAGGCCTTCTGGAGATGTGTCTGGTATACAAAGTCATGCAACCTTCTTACAAGGTAGTTTTTTTTCCTGTGGTTATACATGCTTCTCCATACTTTATTCCTTGAAATACAAAGAAAAAAAGAAAGGGTTAAACTTTTTTATTATGTAGTGGCAGGTGTAAGAGGTTATATCTCATGTGCCATATATAAGAATGGTCCTATAGGGTCTATCCCAGGGAATGTGTGCCTGAGTTTCCCTGGAATATTTCAGGGACATGTGTGACAATGCTGAAGGGCACTGAACTTCAAAATAATGAAGCCATCCCCTTAATGGCCACTGAACAATAAATGTTGCTGACTTCATGAATCTCGAAAAGTGAGGATTATTTGAGTCTCTCCCTGTAAGGGTTGGAACAGGGCTGATACCATTCCCAGTCTTGGCCACATGGTAGCTCTGAGCACACAGCAGCTAAAGTTCCAAACTTGCCTGTGTGAGCCTAAGACTGGATCTCAAAACCCCAGCTGACTTTTCAATTTTATGTTTCTTTCCTGAATATAGGTGACTGAACGGTGATGCTGAGATGCACAATCCAGCTTTGGAAGCCAACTATTTGACTTCAGGAGACACAGAGCTTCTGCATATTCTGTCAGCATGGGAGCTGTCTTCTCTACATGCAGTACAACCCTTCTTAGAAGAAAGATGACCATGGGCCACATGATGGCTCCAATACCCAGCCTCGCTTGCCAAAAGACATGGAGGGAATTGTTTGGACAGTGAAGAACTGATGTGAAACATAAAATGGCAGCAGTCCCTACTTCAGGTTTAAATATTTAAATTTCAAGCACCAGAAGAGTCTAACAGTTAAATTACTACTGCTATGACTTGTTTTCAGTTTTGTTCATTTGAGAACAGCATTCATTGTGGTTAGCATTTCTTTTTGTGGAGGAAATAAATAGTTGTCATATACCTGATCAACGTAGTACATTGAATATCTTTCTGTTCCACTCCCCTCCTTGCAAAGACCCTAGACATAAGCCAAAAACTAGGCTATAAGGAATTTTCCCTTGGCCTGTGGTGCAGGGATGTAATAAGCCAAGGAGTGCAAAAAAACCAGAATCTGACCCGTCTTTTAAGTGGTCAAGCTCCTACACTACTGGATAGGGTCTACATGCATGGATCCAGAGCTGAAACGGACAGACAAGGAGACGGGAATGGGAATGGTCTCAGCTTCTCTGGACTTGGCAACAGCAACAATTATAATTTTTCTAAATGTGGCAAATTCAAGTCTTCCAGCACCCCCAGTGACTTATAATACATGGATGGCAATGCCTAGCATATCATTACTGTTAGGTCAATTGCAATGACTTTGAACTTCAAAACTTTGCTCCCTGGGGAGTCCTAATAATAAACCTCAGCCCACTTTTCGAATAAACATCTGAGTCACAGTAGTATTTCTGCCAAGTCAGAACCACTAAACAATCATCTTTCATAGTTTTAGTCTCTATGGAAAAGAATGCCCTCAATAGTGCAAAGAGAGAGAAAGTTGAAGTAGAGACCAACCTGGCCTCATTAGCTTTGGGGGCGTAGCAGTCCCTGGAGACTGCACAGTTTATAAGTCTCCACAGGCAGCTTTGCATCAGACCAATTATGCCCAGCCAGAGTTTCACTTTCACTGCAAATGAGTCTTGGGAGGTTAGTTAAGATGGGAGTTCTTAGTTAAACTCTCCCAGCAACAGCCCAGAGAGAATCAGGAGCAATTGGGACCTGAAAATGAATGAGTAAAACAGAGCTGAGACAGCTCAGGAGCCCAGAAACCTCTCTTACCTCCTTAGGATTCAAAGTAATTTGTCTCAACACCATAGCCAATCTGATCTGCGGTACTATTTTAGGGGGAGCAGTAAAATGTCCTAAAACATCTCCTCCATGAGCTAAACAGCTGTTATTTCCAGGTCTCCATATTCCACCAATGGGATCTTTTTTGGATTTGACTAGTTATCATCAACAGAAAGCCTCTGTTAAAATGCATAAAGGTCTCTTCAATCCACCTTGCATGCCACTCCATGCTGTCCTTCCTAAAACATCACTCTCACTCAAGAAATTATTCTCCAATTTAAGAAACCAAATCAAGAATCAATAGGAAATATCTCACTATATCTAGGGAAATAAAATTCAAACTTCTTATCCTAGAGTTCAAGCATGCAAGCCTCTTTCTAAAGTGACTCCATCTTACCTGTCTTATACACCTCAAACCCCACTACAATCCAATATAGACAATTTACTCTAGTCAAGCAAGTCTCCTTATCACCTCCTCATCATTCTTGCCATGTTTATTCCTGTCTTCACATCTTCACATATATTTGTCTTCTGAGTAATAATGTTAAAAATCCTTTCCTCTATCCTTCTAAAACCTACCCATCTTTAAAAAAAAAATTTTAATTAATTTATTTGTTTTCAGTTTTCAACAATCACTTCCTAAGTTTTAAATTTTCTCCCCCTCCCTCCTTCCTCTTCCCCAAGATGGGGTGCAGTCTTATATGGATTCTAGATGTACATTCTTATTAAATACATTTTCATATTAGTCATGTTGCATAGATGAATTAAAATGAATGGGAGAAACCATAAGACAAAACAAAATAAAATATAACAAAAGAAAAATAGTCTGCTTCATTCTGCATTCTGACTATATAGTTCTTTCTCTGGATATGGATGTCATATTGCATCAAGAGTCTTTTGGAAATGTTTTAGATCCTTGTATTGCTGTGAAGGGCTAAGTCTATCAGAAATGGTCCTCACGTACTGTGGCTGTTGCTGTGTATAATGTTCTCCTGGTTCTGTTCATTTTACTCATCATCAGTTCATATAAGTCTTTCCAGGATTTTCTGAAGTCTGCCTGTTAATCATTTCCCATAACACAGTAGTATTCCATTACATTCATATACCACAACTTGTTTAACCATTCCCCAATTGATGGGCATCCCCTCAATTTCCAGTTCTTGGCCACCACAAAAAGAGCTGCTATAAATATTTTTGTACATGTGGGCCCTTTTCCCATTTTTATGATCTCTTTGGTACAGCCCTAGAAGTGGTATTGTTGGATCCAATGGTATATACATTTTTATATCCTTTTGGGCATAATTCCAAATTCTCTCCAGAATGGTTGGATCATCTCACAGCTCCACCAACAATGAACACTGCTCCAGCTCTCCCATATCTTCCTGTTTTGTCATGTTAACCAATCTGATAGGTGTGATGTGGTACCTCAGAGTTGTTTTGATTTGCATTGCTCTAATCCATAGTGATTTAGAGCATTTGGCTATAGATAGCTTTAATTTCTTCCTCTGAAAACTGCCTATTCATGTCCTTTGACCATTTATCAATTGGAGAATGACTTGTGCTCTTGCAAATTTGACTCAGTCCTCTATATATTTTAGAAATGAGTCCTTTATCACAGATACTGGTTGTAAAAATTCTTTCCCAGTTTTGTGCTTCCCTCCTAATCTTGGTTGCATTGTCTTTGTTGTGCAAAATCTTTTCAATTTAATGTAACCAAAATTATCCATCTTACATTTCATAATGTTCTCTGTCTCTTGTTTTATCATAAATTTCTCCATTTTCTATAAATCTGACAAATGAACTATTCCTTGGTCCCCTAATTTGTATATAGTATCAGCTTTTATACCTAGATCATGTACTCATTTAGACTTTATTCTTGTATATGGTGTCAGATATTGGTCTATACCCAGTTTCTGCCTCACTATTTTCCAGTTTTCCCAGCAGTTTTTGTCAAACAGTGAGTTCTTATCCCAGAAGCAGGGGTCTTTGGGTTTATCAAACAGTAGACTGCTATAATCATTGACTACTGTGTCTAATATACCTAAACTATTCCATTGATCTACCCCTCTGTTTCTTAACCAGTACCAAGTAGTTTTGATATTGCTGCTTTATAATACAATTTGAGATCTGGTATGGTTAGACCACCTTCACTAGCATTTCTTTTCATTAATTCCCTTGATATTCTAGACCTTTTGCTCTTCCAGATGAATTTTGGTATTATTTTTTCTAGCTCTATAAAATAATTTTTGGTAGTTTGATTGGTTTGGCACTGAATACGTAAATTAATTTAGGTAGAATTGTCATTCTTATCCTAGCCCCCCTCCCATTTATACTTTTATTTCTCCCATCTCCCTTCCCCTCCTTAAAAGTTTTGCTTTTGACCACCACCTTCCTCAATCTTCCCTCCCTTTTATCAGCCCTGCTCCCTTTTCTTTCCCTTTTCCCTTATTGCATCTTCCCTCCCTTCTAACCACCACCTCCCTTTTCTTTCCCTTTTCCCCTCCTACTGTTTATAGGGGAAGTTAGATTTCTATACAACTGTATATTGTTCCCTTCTTGAACCAAATCTGATGAGAGTAAAGCTCAAACAAAACTCATCTCCCTCCCTTCTTTCCCGCTACTATAATATGGTTTTGTGCCTCTTCATGTGATATAATTTACCCTTTTCTGCCTCCTTTCATCTTCTCCCATTACAATTCCTGTGCACCCTTTAATTATATTTTTTATTATCACATTAGTTAATTTTTATCCACTCCCTCATGTTTATCCCTTTTAAATATCATAATAAATATATAATTCTCAAGATTAACAGGTATCATCTTCCCATATAAGAATGCAAACAGTTTGCCATATTGAATAACAAGTTTTTTCTTTTTATTTTCCCATTTACTTTTCTATGCCTCTCTTGAGTCTCATATTTGAAGACCAAGTTTCTATTGAACTCTGGCCTTTTCATCAGGAAGGTCTGAAAATCCTTTATTTCATTGAATGTCTATCTCCTTCCTGAAAGATTATGCTCAGTTTTGCTGGGTAATTGATCTTGGTTGTAGTCCAAGCTCCTTTGCCTTACAGAATATCATACTCCATTCCCTTCTATTTTTAATGTAGAAGCTGCAAGGTCTTGTATGATCCTGACTGTAGTTCCTCAATATTTGAATTGTTTCTTTCTGGCTGCTTGCAGTATTTTCTCCTTGACCTGATAGTTCTGGAATTTGGCAACAATATTCTTGGTGTTTCCAATTTGGGATCTATTTCAGAAGGTGATCAGTGGATTCTTTCAATGACTATTTTGCCCTCTGGCTCAGGGCAGTTTGTTTGATGATTTCTCGGATGGTATTGTCCAGGCTCTTTTTTTTCATCATGGCTTTCTGGTAGACCAATAATTCTTAGATTTTTCTCTCCTAAATCTATTATCCATGTCAGTTGTTTATCCAAAGAGATATATTACATTTTCTTCTATTATTTGTTCATTCTTTAGATTTTGTTTCACTGATTCTTGATGTCTCATAGAGTCATCAGATTCTATTTGCCCAATTCTAATTTTTTTAACTAATCATATTTTTCAGGTAGCTTTTGTACCTTCTTTTTCATTTGTCCAATTTTCCCCACTAGGTTTTGTACCTCCTTATCCATCTGGCCAGTTTTACTTTTTTAAGGAGTGGTTCTCTTCAGTGAATTCTTTTTTTCATTTTGTCAATTATATTTTTAAAATCATTGGTCAGTTTTTCTTCTCCCTCTCTAATTTGGCTTTTAAAATCCTTCTCGAGCTCTTCCAAGAATGCTGTTTGGGCTTGGGACCAGTTCACATTCCCTTTTGAGGTTTCAGGTGTGGGTATATTGTCAGTGCTGTCCTCTTCTGAATTCATATTTTCATCTTTCCTGTCCCCATAGTAAGATTCTATGGTTTTTGCTTTTCTGATTCACTTCTTGGTCATGATGATTGCTTTTTCTTGGCTTTTAAAGTAGATCTCTGCTTCTGGGGCACAGGGGGCTCTATTCCATATTTCTTGTGGTGGGAGCTTGAAGCTTGGCTACTGGCTTTGTGTGTCATGGCCTCTGGTTCTTTTAGCTAGGAGCTATATAATGCTGCAGCTTACCTGGTGCTGAGCTGACTGGTGTGTGACAAGGCCAAGGCCAGGTGAAATCTTTCTGAATTTCCCCAGGGTTATCAATGAAGCTCACGGCATGAGGTGTGGGGAGGGGTGGTCTGGTTGCAGGAGGTCTCTTCCTCTTCTAGGGCTGAGCTAGAGCAGTAGGCCTAGTGGTTGGTGAAGGTGAACCCTCATCTGCACTAGTGTTTGCCCAATTCCCTTGGCTGTGCTAAGGCATACCTGGTATCCTGGTGTTGGCACTTACTGCGTCCACTCTCCTGGGGCTCAGAATCTCCTGCTGGTAGGCTGAGGTGGGGTTTGATGGGATACTTCTGGTCCTGCACTGATCCCTTTCAGTCACAGCAAGAGGGACTCTTCTTGTTGATCTCCCTAGCTTCTTGAGCTGAAAGATTGCTGTATCCTTTCTGCTGGCTGTACTATTCCAGGATTTTTACTGGGGAAATGTTCCCTGGGCTTTTCAAGTTTAACAAGGGAGGATGAGAGCACTTACAATTTACTCTGCCATCTTGGCTCCCAGAAGTTCAAGTAAACCTTCCCAACTTTTAAGGCTCATCTCAAACCCAGACTCATCCAAGAAGCCTTCCTTTCCTTCTCCAGCTCTCTTTGAACATTGCCTTCTTTAAATTCACATAGCATCTAGAGTTAGTCAGCATCACATAAAAACACTTGATTACATACTGTGGTGCTTATTAAAAAATCATTGCTTCATGTAAATTTTATTTCTTAAGCCATGCTGGCAGAAAACATGTTTTACATTTCTACTGTATGTCCACATTTCTTGGGGAAAGAACACTGGACTTGGGTTGAGGAATTAGGTGCTTTGAATGCACCTAATAACTCTGATTTTCAAATTTTTCATTTTGGAATAATAATGTACAATTGGAATGATAATAATTATACTACCAATCTTATAATGTTGTTTTAAGGAAAGTGCTTTGTATATAGTGTTCCCTCCATCAGTTTCCTGGCTTGACTTAGCCCCCTTGGTGGGGAAGGAGCCATATACAATATTCCATCCTGCTCCCTTCACAAGTAACTGGCATGGGCCTGCCCACTGGAAAAGGAGAGACACCACTTCATAGCACTCCCCCAGAGAGCACTAGTCTCTGAGGCTGAATCTCTAAGGATGCTGATAACCTACATGAACTCATTCCTCAATCATTTACAAAATCCTATCCCATCATGCCCTTTCTATCCTAGTGATTCTGAGCCCTCCAGAAACCCATTCTCCAACCCCTAATGCTTGTTCCATTCTTTTCATCCCCCTCAACTCAGGTCTCCTAATGTTCCATTCTAAAGCTTCATGCCTCTCCCATTATGCTCTCTGAAATGCTTGATCCATAGGTGACAAACTTGCTTTCATCTTAAATATTTTCCTTTCCTACTCCTTCCATCTTCTGGCTCTCACTGAAATCCTAATCATACCACCATGACTACTACTACTACTAATGATAGTTAGCATTTATATAGCTAGCTGAAGAAACTGATTCTGACAGAAGTTAAATTACTTGCTCAGAATCATACAGTTAATAAGTGTCTAAGGCTGGATTTGAACTCAGGTCCATCCTGACAATAAGCCCAGCATTTTATTTACTGTGTCACCTATCTGTCTCATGACATACCTTTCCTAGCCACCCTTTCCATCACTGGTTGCATTTTCCCTCATACCCTTATAGAGCATTCCTTGTTCTCCACTGCTACTTCTAGATAAGGAATAGCTAGGTGGTGAAGTGGACAGGGTGCTGGGCCTGGAACCAGGAAAACTTGAATTTAAGTCTAGCCTCAGATACTTACAATCATGTGACCTTTAGCAAGAGTCACCTTGGGTAAAAGTAACAAGAATAACTTTGCAAGGTTTGCCTCTGTGTGCCTCAGTTTCCTCAAGTATAAAATGGGAATAAGAATAGTACCTACATCCCAGGATTGTTGTGGGGATCAAATGAGATACTTGTAAAATGTTTAGCACAGTGCCTAAAGAATTCTTAATAAATGCTTCTTTCCTTCATTCCTTTCCCTTTACCATCATCCCTCAGTAACTTCTCCTCTGAGGTTGATTCAATCCATATTTGCCACTCAATCAAGATTCTGGACACTGTTATCTACCCACCTCCAGAATACTCCCCTTCTTTCCTCAACAGTTCAGTACTTGGCTCATAATCTTTCTCTCCTCCCCAAATCCCTCAAGTACCGTAACATCTCAGTACTTCAGCCTAATCATTTTCCACGACCTACCTCACCCTGACTACACATAGAGATGAATATACCCTTCATCTTGCCATCACCTGCCAATGTTCTGCTTGCGTATTCATGAACTCTGAAATTTCCTTTTATGATCACAATCTCTTGCCATTCAACCTCTCCCTATGCCCTGCAATACTGAACATAGTTCTACTTCATCACCACACTACCTCTAATCTCTCTAGCCTTCAAGTCTTTCCCAGTCATCATTCCTGTATTGACTATACTCTCCTCCCTCCCCCATCTTGACCCCTTGGTGAACCATCACAGTTCTACACTATCCTCTTCTCTTTGGTCCTTTGCTCTTTATCTTAAAACCAATCTTGCCCTGTCAAGTCTCAGCTTTATATTCCTCACACCACCTGCACCATACTCCTCACTTTCACTACCCATATCCAATCTAGTGCCAAAGTCTGACAATTTTACCTTTGTAATGACTCTCACATATGCCTCCCTCTCTCCTCTGACACTTCCATTACCCTAGTGTAGGCCCTGATCACCTCATCCTTGAACTATTGAAATAATTTTTTGGTGTTTTCCCCTCCTTTGAGTCTCTCTCCATTCCAGTTCATCCTCTACCCATCTTACAAACTGATCTTCCTAAAGCACAGGTCTGACTATGTCATTCCCTAATCAATAAACTCTAGTGGCTCCCTTTAAGGTCAAATATGAATTCTTCTATTTGTCTTTTAAATCCCTTTATAACCTGATATCTTCCCACCATTTCAGTCTTTTTACACCTTGCTGCCTCTGTCTTCCTGCCCCCAAGACCCAAACCTTGGGTCTTGCTGTTCCTCAAACTAGACAAATTATCTCTCAGCTCCAGGCATTTTCACTGGCTATCTCCTATGTCTAGAATTATCTTCCTCCTCATTTCAGAGTATGAGCTTCCCACAAGCTCCAGCTCCAAGAAGCTTCTTTAATGCTACTGATTTCTCTCTATTGATTTCTCCAATTTATCTCCACACTTACATACATACATACATATCTTGTTGTGATAGTCATTTGTATATTGTCACTTCCATTAGACTGTAATTTCCTAGAGAGTAAACTTAGTTCTTTTGCATATAGTAGGTACTTAATGAATGCTTATGGGTGGTTGCCTTATAAACCTTAATGAATTATAGAAATGTGATAGATAAATATTATTCTTATTAAGAATAAGTCTGTCCCTACCAGACTCAACTTCCTTTATTTTCAAATTCTATAGCCCTATTTGACTTCTAATAAAATACCTTCTAAGGACTAGTCCCTCAATTTAATTTATACTTTTGAGTTGGTCCCTTGGAGGGTAGCTACTATACCAAGGCTCAGAATTATTCTGTGTGTCCTTAATCCTAAAACTATATAGCTCACTAGTCCCCACTAGTATGTTTATCTTTATAGTCAGCTAGTAGACTCAATTCAGGGGTGGCTAGGTGGTGAAGTGGATAGAGTGCTGGGACTGAAGTCAGGAAAACTCATCTTCCTGAATTTAAATCTGGCCTCAGACACTGGTTGTGTGACCTGGGAGAGTCACTTAACCTTGTTAGCTTCAGTTTCCTTATCTGTAAAATGAGCTAGAGAAGGAAATGGCAAACTACTCCAGAATCTTTGTCCAGAATTCCCCAAATAGGATCATGAAGAGTTAGACACAACTGAACAACCACAAAACAAAAGACACTAATTCAAAGCAAAGGCATTTACCAAGATAGCATGGTAAGAAAACTTAGATACACACATTATCCCCACAAACTTGTGGCATACTACTACAATACATAAAATAGTGGAGGACTGGTTACTCCCTTGTAAAGATCCACTGAGTCAGAAGCCTTGACTGCTCAGTGTCCAATAAGGGAATTGCTTCAGAGTGCAAGGCCCTTCAGTATCCAGTCATACATTCCCCTGAAGTCCTAAGAGTTTCCAGGAGAGCCCTGGGATGACTTTTGAAAACTATTCTCACACATGCTCCATGAGGTATAACCTCCACTACATGGTGAAACAATCCAACTCTTTCTTTTTTTTCTCCGTTTCAAGAAGTGAGGTATAGAGAAGCTTGCATACTCACAGAAAGAGACTCTTCTGTAAGAGGGTTATATGACTCTCCATGAGCCGGCTACATATATCAAGGGGCAGAGTATCTAGAGGCACTGGCCATGATTGTATCGTCTCTTCATTCTGGAAAAGTGCAGGTCACTATCTCATAATTGTGAGAAAAATCGTCATTGATTTTCTCAGGTAGTTTGATCTGTGCTCTAGTCTGATGTAGGGTGATTTTTGAGTTGACTTTCCCAAAGCTACAGCTAAGAACCTACAGCTAAGAACTTATAAATTATCTTAATGAGGTGCTTAGAAAGAGACAGACAGGAGTTAAATCTAGGTTGTTGCTGTTTGTCCTTTGTTCTTGAAGAGGACTATGATACCTGGGAGATGATGCCATAAAATGAAAGTGAATTGGATTTAAGTGAGGGAGGGCTGTGCAAAGTCACCAGCCTCACTTTCTTCTCTGGAGTTATCTGGGCTAAGTGATCAGATATAGGGCAGAATGACTGGAGATGGCCCTCCTTTCAAATGCTATATATTTCATGAGTTCCGCCCCCCCCCCAACTTGTATGTTTCCCTACATGATTATTGGCTGATATCAATTAGTCAGGTTTAATTAGCTTTTACTAAGGTGTTAGTAAGAACAGTGGGTGTAAAATATTACCTCCAAGGTCTGTGATACACTTTCCCACAGGTACATGAAGAATTCAGGGAAGTTGAACTCAAGCTTATAGAGCACATGTGGCAAATGGTTAATTCATAGTTCCTGGAAGTCTTTTGGCTAGAGTCCTTAAGACTTTCTAAGTATAGCATCTTTTTCTGCAGGGCTTTTGGAGTGAGCTCAGCTTCAAATATGTCATTTCTCACCTGACTGTACTACTTTAGGACTTCTCTAACTTTTCCTCCATGTCCCTTTGTCTCTCTCCCCTCCCCCTGGCTTTTCAGCACCTTTTGTATGTTGTCTTCTCCCAATGGATTATAAACTCCTTGAGGGCAGGAGTTTCTTCTTTGTGTTTGTGTCTCTATAGCACAGTGCCTGGCACATAGTAGTTGCTTAACAAATATTTATTGACTGAACATCCAGCATGTCCCTAGATCCCATGTCATTAGCTATTTTGGGGACACTGCTAGGATGCCAATGGAAAGATGGGAACTTGGATCTATGAATTTCATGAGATCTTCCTTTAGTGAAGCAACAGAAGAAACTCAGATGAAGGCTAAGCCCTAGGCTCTATTCCTGTGCCATAACTGATTCCTTCTCATGAATTTAGCTGGAATGATCTCTCACCTCTTCTAACTCAAACCTCTTGGGATTCTGAACTAGCTCTTTAGCCATACAGAGTGTCACCAAGTTTCTTTTATTATTATTAATTTTAATTTTAAAATGTAATATATTTATTTTTCAGTTTTCAACATTCACTTCCACAAGAATTTGTATTCCAAATTTTCTCCCCATCTGTCGCCCCAGGACATTGTGCACCCCATCTACCCCATTCCCCAGTCTGTTCTCCCTTCTATCACCCCCTCCTTCGTCCATCTCCCTCCTATCTATTTTCCTGTAGGGCAAAATAGATTTCTATACCTCATTGCCTGTACATCTTATTTACCAGTTATATGCAAAAAACATTTTTAACATTTGTTTTTGAAGCTTTAAGTTCCATATTCCCTTTTTTCCTCCCTCCTCATCCACCCTCATTGAATAAGCAAGCAATTCTATATAGGTCATACGTGAGTAGCCATGCAAAACACTTCTATAACAGTTATGTTGTGAAAGACTAACTGCCTTTCCATATGTCCTGTCCTGCCCTCCATTTATTCCATTCTCTCCCTTGACCTGTCCCCCTTGCTAGTGTTTGCTTCTGAGTATCCCTTTCCCCAATTTGCTATCCCTTCTATTATCTTCCCTTTCCTATCCCCTTCCCCCCTGCTTTGCTGCAGGGTAAAATAGATTTCCATACCCAATTGAGTGTGTGTTACTCCTTCTTTAAGCCAAATCCCATGAGAGTAAGGCTCACTTATAACCTTTCACCTCCCTTTTCTTCCCCTCCATTGTAAAAGCTCTTTCTTGCCTCTTTTATGTGAGATGATTAGCTACATTATACCTCTCCATTTCTATTTCTCCTAGTACTTTCCACTCAACAGTCAATTTTATTTTTTAGATATTTTTTAGGTATTCTCCCTTCATATTTAGCTCACCCTGTGCCCTCTGTATGTGTGTATGTATACACACACATCCATATACATACCTACACATATACATACACATGCATAATATATACATATACACATATACATCAACATATATGTATATATACATACATATGCATATGTGTGTGCATATATGAGTGCGTATGTGTGTGTAAATATGTGTGTGTGTGTGTGTGTGTGTGTATTCTAACTGCCCTAATACTGAAAAAGGTCTCATAAGTTACAAATATCTTCTTTCCATGTAGGAATGCAAACAGTTCAACTTTAATGAATTCCTTATGGCTTCTCTTTCCTGTTTACCTTTTCATGTTTCTCTTGCTTCTTGTATTTGAAAGTCAAATTTTCTATTCAGTTCTGGTCTTTTCAACAAGAATACTTGGAAGTCCTCTATTTCAATGAAATTCATTTTTTTTCCCCTGAAGTATATTGTACTTAGTTTTGTTGGGTAGGTGATTCTTGGTTTTACTCCTACCTCCTTTGACCTCTGAATACCATATTCCAAGTCATTCAATCCCTTAGTAAAGAAGCTGCTAAATCCTGTGTTATCCTGACTGTATTTCCACAATACTTGAATTGTTTCTTTCTAGATGCTTGTAATATTTTTTCCTTGATCTGGAAACTCTGAAATTTGGCTACAATATTCCTAGGAGTTTTTCTTTTGGGGTTTCTTTCAGGAGGTGATCAGTAAATTCTTTCCATTTCCATTTTATCCTCTGGCTCCAGACTATCAGGGCAGTTTTCTTTGATAATTTCTTGGAAAATAATGTCTAGGCTCTTTTTTTGATCATGGGTTTCAGGTAGACCAATAATTTTTAAATTATCTCTCCTGGATCTATTTCCCAGGTCAGCTGCTTTTTTATTTTTTTTGTTTATTTATTTGTGTTCTATTTTTTCATTCTTTTGGTTTTGTTTTATAATTCCTTGATTTCTCATAAGGTAATTAGCTTCCATCTGCTCCATTCTAATTTTTAAAGAACTATTTTCTTCCATGAGTTTTTGAATCTCCTTTTCCATTTGGCCAATTCTTCTTTTTAAGGCATTCTTCTCCTCATTGACTTTTGGACCTCTTTGCCATTTGGGTTAGTCTATTTTTAGAGGTGTTATTTTCTTCAGCATTTTTGGGTTTCCTTTAGCAAGCTGTTGACTTGTTTTTCATGATTTTCTTGCATTGCTCTCTTTTTTCTTCCCAATTTTTCCTCCACCTCTCTTACTTGATTTTCAAAATCCTTTTTGAGCTCTTCCATGGTCTGAGACCATTTCATTTATTTTTTTTTGGAGGCTTTGGGTGTAGGAGCCTTGCTCCTTCCTTGCTGTCTTCCTCTGATTACATGCTTTGCTCTTCCTCATCTGAAAGGATTGAAGAAAATACCTTTTCACCAAGCAAGTAACCTATATTTGTATTTTTTCCCTCTTTTGGGGTATCTTCTCAGTCAATTACTTGACTTTTGAGACCCTCGTCAAGTGGAGGATATGCTATTCCAGGTTTCAGAGGTTTTGTTTTGAGGTATTTCTAGGGACCTATAAGTTCTCAGTTCCTCCAAAGTGGCATAATCAAGGGAGAGGTGTTTACTCCTCTCCTGACCTGCTTTCTGGTGTGTGAGCAACCGCAAGCACTCTTTTCTGCCCCAGAACTGTGAGTAGGATTCCCTCTCCACAACCACCACCAGTTCCACCATGCCAGCACTCCTCTTCACCCCAGGATCACCACTCAGGACTATCGAGCTCTTCATTCCCCCACAATCTATTGGTGGAGAGCATCAGAAGCAACATTGTGGCAGTGGCTGCTGCTGCACTGGGGGTGGGGGAGACGAGACCATGTTTCCCCTCTCATCCAGGTAAGAGAGTTTCTTACTCACCTTTGAAGTTGTCTTTGGCATTTGGGGGCTGAGAAATCTGGAAACCACAGCAGCTGCCTGTGATTCAGTGCCCTGAAGCCTGCTGCAGTTGCATCTGTGCTGGGCATGGCTTTGCTTCAAGCCCAGTACAGCAGACCCTTCTTGTCAGTCTTCCAGGTTGTCTTGGATTGGAAATCTGTTTCACTCTGTCATTTTGTGGCTTCTGTTGCTCTAGAATTTGTTTAGAGTCCTTTTTTACAGATATTTTAAGGGCTTTGCGGGGAGAGCTCAAGCAGGTCCATGCTTCCACTCTGCCATCTTGGCTCCACCAAGTTTCTTAAGCCAATGTGAACACACTTCTTGTGCAAATTATTCCAGTTGATCAATGATTTTTCATACTTAGTCTAAAGCCTATGTTTAATTGATTGAGAAATATTCTCATTTGGCTAAAGTATAACACTTTATCACTTTAAATGAGATGGGGTGATTTGATTAATTTACTCAATTAACTCCACTCTTACAGAATGAAATAAAACACTAAGACAATTGATAATACAGCATTATCCCTTGTTCACTATCCATAAGTGTGGACTCAAATACATTATCCAGGGAACATATACACCATTGTTGCCCAGAGTAACCGTGCATGGAAATTGTGCATGACAGACAGAGATAACATATGGAGGGGCAATGCACTCCCACAATGCTGCAGGACCCTGGATATCTTTTGGTGATATCACACTGTTCTCACTGCACCTGCCCCTCATGGGGGCATTATTCCCCTGGGCTTACTTAGCCTGCTTTTTACTGCATACAGGATCTCCATTAGGTCTCCTCCTTATTCTGTTGGGCTCTGCGAGACTCATAACAGGTTCACAGATTCTTGGTTGAGAATCCCTGGTAGGTTATGGTGGATAAAGCTTTTCCTTGATAAGGCAGGCTGACATCTCTTTTTTCATAGTCTCCAGCTAACAAAAGCCAAGCAGAATACCTCAGTGTAAGATTAGGTTTTTTTTCTTTTTAACTTTTACGTCTGGTTGTTGTTTGTTACTCAGTGTTTTAGTTGTGTTCACCTCTTCATGATTGCATCTGGGGATTTCTTGGTAAGATACTGGCTTTCCTTCCCCAGCTCATTTTACAGATGAGGAAACTGAAGCAAACAGAGTTAAGTGACTTGCCCAGGGTCATACAGCTAGTAAGTGTCTGAGACTGGATGTGAACTCAGGAAGAAGAGTCTTCCTGACTCCAGGCTCCATTATTGTAGTATTTCTGAGGGGATAAGAGAAGCTGTTTATTCTCAATTTGGTTTACTTAGTCTGCCTTCACTCATAGGGAATATATACATTGAGTGCCGGTAGGTTTTAGATCTTTCTTTGAAGTTGAACATTGGATCTTCAGGGTATTCTGCAGCATTCTGGGGCAGAGTGTTAAAGACTTGGAAACCCCATAGACCTGGGATGTCCTAATTTGTGTGCAATCAAGTCAGGACTGGTCGTTAGTGCCCCTAGTCACTTGCAAGGTCCATGATGTGGATTTCTGACCATCCTGGGGTTTTCTCATGGAAGTTGCCTCTAGATACAAAACGCTGCAAGCTAGAGGTGTCTCTAGTTCATATCTGGTTGAGTTGTGAGCCTTTGGTCTGGTACGCCTGCTTGAGCCCAGGCTTTTCTGGTGAATTCTCTTTCCTATTGTCTATGCACTTCTGGTTGACGTACTTTTTACAATTCTGGATGGAGTTGTTTACTGCTATTAGTCATTAGATTTCTTGGTCATTATTTAGCCTGCTACTATTTTTAGGTTTTCACTTGAGTGGGGGCTGAGAGCTGGGATGCCTACCTCTGTTCAAGTAGCCATCTTGCCTGAAAATCTCCTGACTCATTCTTAATGAAGTTATGCTGGTTCTTTGTGATTGGTGATTTCTAGAAAAATTTTGGAAAATGATTCTATAAAAAAAGGATTAGACCAAAATCTTACACCATAAGGTCAAAATAGAAATGCAATGTGAATATAAAAGGTCACATCATTAAAAAGAGAGAAGAGAACAAGATTAGGTATCTTTCATAACTATGGCTGGAAAGAGAACTCTTTTTTTAAAAAAATCATTTTACTTGTTTTTAGTGTTCTATAATAATTTTCATATATCTTAGATTTTTCCCCTCCCTCTTCCTCCTTCCCTGCTCCTTCCCTCTCTGAGATAGCATGCAATTTTATATAGGTTCTACACATACATTCCTATTAAGTACATTTTCACCTTAGTCATATTAAATAGAAGAATTAAAATGAATGGGAGGAACCATAAAACAAAACATAACATAATACAGAAGAAAATGGTCTGCTTCATTCTGCAATCCAATTCCATAGTTCTTTCTCTGGATGCGGAAGGTGTTTTGCCTCAAAAGTCCATTGGGAATTTTTTAGGTCCTTGCATTGATATGAAGGACTAAGTCTACCAGAAAAATTCCTCATACACTGTGGTTGTTGCTGTGTACAAAATTCTACTGGTTCTGCTCCTTTCAGTATCAATCCATATAAGTCTTTCCAGGCCTCTCTGAAGTCTTCCTGTCTCTCATTTCTTATAACACAATAGTATTCCATTACATTCATATATCATAACTTGTTCAGTCATTCCCCAATTGATGGGCATCCCCTTGATTTCCTGTTTTTGGTCACCCCAAAGAGAGCTGCTATAAATATTTTTGTACATGTGGGACCCTTTGGAAAGAGAATTCTTAACCAAATAAGAGATAAAGGAGGTTATAAAAGTACAATAGACAATAATAACATAATAAAATTAAAAAGCATTTGTATGAATAAAATTAGTAAAGATAGAATAGAATAGAATGGCAGAAGGAAAAAATATTTGTATCAAACATCATTGATAAAAGTCTGATATCTAAAATATGGTACCAACTAAAAGCCACTACCCAGTAGATAAGTTATGCAAGCATATGAACAATTGCAAAAGATTTGCAAACTATAAATGACACATAAAAACTTGTTCTGATTGTCTAGTAGTAAAAGCAAATGAAAATCAAAACAATTATCACTCAATAAACTGGCAAACACACAAAAAGATGGAAATAACCAATGCTAGAAGGACTATATAAAAGTACAATAGACAATAATAACATAATAAAATTAAAAAAGCATTTGTATGAATAAAATTAGTAAAGATAGAATTAGAATAGAATGGCAGAAAGAAAAAATACTTGTATCAAAAAAAGTTTGATATCTAAAATATGGTACCAACTAAAAGCTACTACCCAGTAGATAAGTTATGCAAGCATATGAACAATTGCAAAAGATTTGCAAACTATAAATGACACATAAAAACTTGTTCCAACTGTCTAATAGTAAAAGCAAATGAAAATCAAAACAATTATCACTCAATAAACTGGCAAACACACAAAAAAGATGGAAATAACCAATGCTAGAAGGACTATGAGAATACAGGCTAACTGATTCTATGTTAGTGGAGCTATGAAGTGACCTAACCATTCTGGGTTTCTATTAGGAATTATACAAGAAAAGTGAGTGAGCTGTCCATACCCTTTGGCCCAGCAGTTCTACTATTTGGGTCCTACTGTGTACCCCAGGAAAGTCAAAGATAGAAACAAAGGTCCTATGCTTACCAAAATATTCACAACAACATTCTATGATAATAAAAACTGGAACTAACATGTCGGTTCAATGATTAGGTAATGCCTAAAAAAAAAAAAACAACTAGGGTATGTGACTGTAATAGAATATTACTGTGCAGTAAGATAAGATAAATATGAGGAATAGAGAGAAACATAGACTTGTTTTTATAAACTGATGCAGAATAAAATACACAAAAGAAAATACATAATAGCTATAACAATAGAAACGAAAAGATCACTACAATAAAGAAGTTTGAGTAATAGAAAAATCAGTTAAGGTCCTAGAGAAAATACAAAGAAAAATAACTCCTCTTTCAAAACAGAAAAATGTTATTAAGTTTCTGCATTTAATGTTTTTGCTTAAAGGGTTCAATCTTGGAGACAGGGCAAAAAATTACTGTAATATAAAAACAAAGGGCATCAATAAAACTTTAAGTAACATAGGTAGGTAGACCGACATACAGACAGGCAGAAAGACAAAGGAGATTGAATTAGAGGAAAGAAAGAAAATACTTTGGGACTCTGGCCATGAAAGTCCTTAAAGGGCCTCATTTAGGAAATGTTTGCTCAAACAGAAGTAACACAGAAAATTTGATTAGTGATGCTAGCTGGTCTTTTCAACAGAGAAGCCTCAACCTGATGGTTATTTCCTTTTGAAAACTGTTATAGTATTATTATATTTGCTTTGGATGTTCAATGTTGTGACAAAAGAAGAGTTCTGAAGGACATAGTTTTCAGAATAATTACATTGTCCTTGATACCTCAACCCCAATGATGGAGCTATGTGTTGGTCCAAACACTTAGGAAAGCAAAAGTCACTAAAATGTTGTGATACCAATGTGATATTCATAGCAGCCTCTATGAATATGCATACCTATTTCCAGAGTAAATTTGTAAAACATAAACTTGTTACCTGAAAGAAAAAACCAAGATATTTATTCAGATACCAGAAATTCTATTTCACAATGGTAAAAAAGAAGTTTATACACATCACCAATCTAGGGAGCACGGCATATCCAAGCCTTCCCTCAGTTAGACCTCCTCACCAACAAGCTCCCCGAGTCAAAATTCCTCCCTCTCTCACTCATGCTAGCTGTTCTACCTCAGCTCTGCCTAGCTCTCTTCCAGCTCTACCTCATTCTCACTTCCTACTCCACCCTTCCTTCTCCACCAATTTGGCAAGGTCCTCCCACCATGCCATGTGACTCAGGCTCCATGTGTGGAATAGCCAATCATATTGACCCCCACATTTATGACGCTGCTGATTTTATAACTAATCATATTGCTTTCCCCATGTGTGATCCTGCCTTCTAGTTTTTGAATGCTCCTCTCAGTCCTCATTTGGGGTCTTTCAGCTTGCTGAGGAGCTAAAGACCTCATTTGTTGGTAACTTCTAGCCTTACCAATAAATTGATCATGCTTAGAGCTTTGTGCCCTAATTTACGTTAATTTCAATTGCAACATAGCATATCCCAGAGGGGACAAAAACCTCCCATGGAGCAGAAGGGTAAAAGCTGTATAATCTTGATTTTCAGTATGAATACAAACTGTGAATTCAGTTTGTTCTAATTCTACTTACTTCATACAGTTCTCAGGTGTTTCTATATTTCCTTGGGTTCTTCAAATCTATTGTTTCTTATGGTACAGTAATATTTCATTTACATTCATGCACTACAATGTTTTAGCAAATATTTTTTCCAATTCTTTGCTACCATGAAAAGATGCTATCAATATTTTTGTGTGGGGGATATTTTCTGCTGTCACTGATCACTTAGCTTAACAGTAGAATGTATAGGTGAAAGGGTATGGACTCTTGTCCATACCCTTCCCTGCCCTTAATAGGCCCATGTGACCTGCTTTGAGCTTTCGTCCAGCCCATATATACTAATTTTAGTTTTTTGAACTAAATAATTTTAGTTTTTAAAAAATTTAAATTCTTTAAAAAGACTGGAAAGCACTCGTGACTGGTAGAGGGAGATGCCTAGCCTGTAACTGTTTTGTGCCCTTCTTGATTGTAATCATGAACAATACCCTAGGATTCACACACACATACACACAGACACACACAGACACACACACACACACACTACCTCCCCATGTACTCAACTGTGATCACTTGATACTAGATTTAGGTAGACAATACAGGAAAGAGACCATGGAATTAAGTTGAGAAAACAGATTTTCATCTTCATAGAGGAGGGAAGTAAAAGCCCCTGAATAGAATCTGACACATAGTACATATAGTGAAGGAATTTAGGTTCAAATTAAAAAGAGGATAGTATCCAGAACTGCCATTATAAGAGAAAAGATAAACTCAGAAGACATTTTTTTTATGGAGAAGGTTATAAGATCATTCTGAGGATGATATTATTAGCTCATTGTTTGTGGAATTTTATTTCTGCAACATCTCTGGGATCTATAAGGTTTGAGGTTGAACTGAACATTTTTGCACAGTTAAGGCATGTATAAGAGTTTTCTCCACTGGTAACACAAGGCTGAACGGTCTCTAAAATCCTTCCCACATTCATAACATTTATGGGATTTCTCCCCACTGTGGGTTTTCTGGTGGTATCAAAATGTTGATTGGTCAGTAAAAGTCCTTCTCACAGTTGCTACACTTAAAAGGCTTTCCCCTGTATGGATTCTGATGGACAGAAAGACTTGAATTCTTGAATACAAGCTTTTCTCTTGGTATAGGTTCTCTGACGATCACCAAGATGCATCCACCATCTAAAGTTTTTCCCACAGCTAGAGCAGCTATAGACCTTTTCTCCTGGATAGATTCTCCGATGGGGAGGAAGATGTGTTTTCCAACTGAAGCCCTGCCCACATGTGGGATGCTCCTTGGTGCCTTTTTCTTCCATTTGTATCTTCTACAGATGAATTTCTGACTTCTGACTGAAAGTTTTCCCACACTTGATACATACATTAGGAGGTACCTCCCCAAGCATCTTCTAAGGTAGGGTATTTAGAAAAAGCTTCTCTCATCTTCATGATGAGGTCCTACGTCTCCTTTCTGCTTGAGAATTTTCCAAACAGAGCTATCATTTCTTTCTTTGAGCTTCTTTTGTCATCATTCCAGACTTCTACCTCTGAACTCAGAGCAACTATGTTGTCTTGAGGTTGCTGATCCTTGAAATTTTCCCTTTCAGATTCTCCTTATGGTTCCCATTCTTTATGTCTGTAGGAATAAATTGTAATTTACTAATGGGAAGATAGGGAGCTTCTGTACTATTAAACAAGAGATTAATGAAAGGTCTGTTGAATAATCTCATTTATATGAAAGTGTTGAGCCTTGTTTTCCCTTATGTTTACTGCTGATTGAACAATCCTTCAAACTGAAAATTTCATGCATTAATATTCACTGAAGTATCACTTTATGCTTAAACTTCGTTATTCATTATGAGAGTTACATAAGAAAGCTTAAAAGACTTAGGTCAAGGGATAGATTCCAGTGATTTTTGGGCAGAGTAGTAAATGGAATGAATTCTCTAGGTACCCTAGAAGTTAAAGAAAATTGGGTCACATAGGTATATGGGAGTGGTCCATTTTTCAGAGAGGTAAGTTGGTGAATGAATAAGTTTGCTTTCTCTGATTCATTTTTCATCTGAATATTTTGGGGAAAGGGAATGTTTTGGTGTCTTGCCCACCATGATAAGCAAATGGAGTTCAATGCAGTCACTACCTCAAAAACCATCCTCTTTACTAGGACTTCTCTTGAATTGTAGATGATAAAGAGTGAAACTGTCCACCAGTGAGTTGGGTATCCTTCATGTTAACACCTGGGTCAATCAGGAGAGCTGTGGGATTTGAGAGGATAAGAGAATTACCCTAGAGTGGTTCCTTCTGGAAGCCAAAATTGGGTAAAGTTTAATGTTACTGGAGAGCTTTTGATAGGTAGATAAGAGTTTGAATAAGAATGAAGGGGAGCTGAAAACACATTAATAGATTTATACAGCAATTCCAGAGCAACCGATAGTATAAGGAACGTCTAAAGCACTAGCTACGAGCTCAGCTTGCTGACCTCACAGGAATATGGGGAAGGACAAAATTTGTATCAGTACTCCACCAGAAAATAACTTTAGAGGACACAGAAAAGGGAAAAAAAGGAAAGGAGTAGCTCAAAGGAAATAGAATTAGAATAAAGTGCCCAAGGGGCATGCTAGGGTATCCAATCTCCTCTCTCCTGAAAAGTTTTTACAGTGGGAACTTTTCAGGATAGCCTCCTCAGTTCAAAGAACCAGTTCACGAGTCAGAATCAGTCCTTGAGCTGGAAATGTGATCATAACTTGTTTAGGATCAGGAATTTCTGTCCCACAGAAGAACTGGGGGAAGATGGGCATGTGCAGAAAACTAGGAGACAGGCAGGTGATACCACTAGAACTCAGCAAGGGAAGCTGTCCTGCAGATAAATACTACCTCCTTCACATCTGGGCAGTTGCTGAGAAGCAGTGTCACACAATATAAAGCACTCCTGTCTTGGAGGCAGACAACCTGGATTTGAATCCCAGTTTCAATACTTCCTAGTTATATGACCATGAATCATTTAAATCTCCCAATTTCTGTCTGTAAAGTATGGAAAATAATGCTTGTATTACCTGCCTGAAAGGATTATAGTAAGGAAAATCATTAAAGTGATTTTTCATCATTGTTATTGCTAAGGACAAAAGGAGAAAAGAACTTGGCCAATCCTGTTAGATTAAGATTTAACCCCAAGGAGAGTAACTGAGGTTAAGGTAAATGAGATTCTGGGAGGAACAGTAGGATTTACAGCATACTAGATACTGGCGATTCCTTAACTCTTACTTGGCAGCCCAACTCACTATAGGATTAAGGTCCTATTACAACCCTGTTGCAACCACAGAGGTTTCACACCTTTTCCTCTTTCCCCTAAATCAACTAATCAATTTCCCTCACTCATCTCACAACCCTTAGGAAAGTGAAATTGTTAATTTGGCCAGCAAAGGTGGTCTAAAGCCCTCACTTAAAAATTCCTTCTTACACAATTATTTATAGCCAATTCCAAGACAGCTTGGTGAATTCCACCCCCCACCCCCCAACTCTGGTGACCATCACATTCAATTTATTCTTATCTACAGGAAAACCAATTTCAGGACAAAAAGCCCAACTGGGTCCTTATCCAGTGATACCACATTTTCTTGGCTCTCTTACAAGATACTTGTATAAGGTTTTTTCTGAGAGCCACCCAGAAGCTTTGACTCCTGAGAGAAATACACAGTCATATCCTCAAAAGTGGCTTCCAAGTAGCATGTAGCCATATTCCCCTGGAAGAGGAAGTGGGGGAGGGGGAGGGGGAGATGGAGGTGGATGGGGCAGATAAGAATCAGCAAAGATAAATGAACACCACAGAGCAGGAACAAAACCAACACTGCCTTCTAACCATCATCATTCCTATATTAGGCTCTCTCACTCCAAAACAGAGGTTCTCTTTGCTAAAAATTCCATTGTCCTTAAACTAACATTGATTCAGCAGGAATAAAGTCACCTATACCCCTTAAAAAATCAAAACATAACTCATATTGTCTCTCTGCATGCTCCTCCCACTTCTTCACCACGAAGACCAGGATTCCTTCTCTTCACTCATTGTATGAGTTTCCAAGGTTCTCTCTCTGCATATCCTCTATGACAAATATCATCTCTCCACCAGTCTTTGGATGCTGTTGAGAAACTCAGATCTGCATCTCCCTAGGCAGTACACTCAAGAACTGCTCAAGGACCAAAAACTCCAGCGTTTGTTCTTTGGTGTGAATCTCTGGTCTCATGCAGCAAAGTTCCCAGATGTTGGTTGTGTCTCTTGGCACACAGATGTTTTTTGGTAATGGAACCATCTACAAAGGTGATTGGATGTTTCATAGGCATGTCCTCTTTTGGGGTAGATTCTTGATCTTGAGAGGAATCTTCCTTCAGCTTTACCATGGATGGCCCTGCCTACTCACCAGGAATTGGACTCAGGGTCAGAAGCATCACGTAACCTAGGAAACAGTTTCATTCTTGGAGCATCATAATTTTCGGACCTTGCTTTACTCTGCTAGGAGATCTAAAGATCTGTAAAAGCAACATCTCCCGTCGTCTCTCATGAAAACAGTGAAACCTACCTCAGGAGTGGCCCTCAAAGCCAAAACATTCTTACTCTGTAAGTACATATCCCATATAACTCTATTATCCACAGTTTTGTGTGTCCAAGGACCCATATTGGTTTTTTTTCTTAATCTCCTTTACAGAATAATGGATAATATCAAAATCTTTTCAATAAACAATTTCTATTTTTTTCCCTCTCGCTTTATTAAAATTTTTAAGTTAAGGAAATACTGAGTCTCAGAAGAAACAGAGCAGGGTAAACTGTGGTTACTAATATAGATGCCATCTTAGGTAAACCCGATTCATGGTCAGTGGGAATTACACCCACAAAAATGGACCTTTCCACCTGCCCACTGCACAATTATCCATTGAATGACTCCCAACATATACGCCCACTTCCATTCCTTGATGACTCCCTGGCTGGCTTTAGTAAGCCAGACGCCTCTCCTAGCACTTCTATTTACTGCTCTGATTCTGCTGCTCACCCTCACCTAGCAGGTAAGAGACACCTCACCATGACGGGAGGAAAGAACACATAGGGCTGAGTTAATCTCTCGCTGACCAATGGAGCCCGTTACATAGGGACACAGAGGAGAAGGCTAGATTTAGAATCGCGATTCTAACCCTAAATGCCTTTTCCACCCCACTCCCTGCAAATGCCCCCCCTTTCCATAGCTTTTTTATATTTTCTTTTTTCGGCTCCAAAGCCCAAGGATGGGAACGCCGTCACTAAGCCCGGTAGAACTACAACTCCCAGAAGCCATAGCGGTCCTCAAGCAGGGGTTGCCACGGTGACAGCACCCGCCTCCCCATCCACGGAAAGCGTCTATGCACCTCTTCGCTCATTTCACCTAGTTCTGCAGTGGTTCTCTCGCACGCACACGTGCGATCCAGGAGAAGGCTGAGGAAACAGTGGGCGAGGGGATGCTCACTCTTGCGCATCTCTGCCTCCACCTGGCACTTCGCTGCCTAAATCAGGGACCTCGCTCTCGTCCTAGAACCCAAGTTTTCAGTCTCCAAGCTACCCTCCACCGTCCTCCTTCCCGCTCCCCGCAGCTCCGAACCTACAATTACTTCGGTTTGTCTGCGCATGTGTGAAGAATGCCAATGTACTACATTTCCCAGAAGCCTCTGGGCTCCGTTTCGGGCCGGAGGTAAAAGAAGAGGCGAAGGCGGTGCTCTATCGCTGTGCGGAACCAGAGCGCGAGTCCGTGCTGCAGTTGGGAAGAGAGGCCTCTGAAGTCCCTTCCTTACTGGCCGGGGCTTCTCCTCTCCCCGCCTCGCCCCGCCCTGACCGCGGGACGCAGAGCATTCTGGGAAACGTAGGCTGAAGGTGAAATCTTCCGCGCATTCCTAGACGTGTTCCGGAAGCCCGGAACGGTAGGACGAAGCTGGGGAGACGGGAGAGCGTGTCTCCACTCTCGGTTATCTCCCCAGGTTCAGTTTTTGTTAGCATCGCGAGGGTATCTAGCCCTTTTGACTCGGGCGCCGCTGAGGCCTCTGGGAATTGTGTTTTCCTGAGCAGGATTTTGCTTTGACCTGTAACCTAGCCCACGTGGCCCCTCCCTAGGTGTAAGCTCACACTTTAGAGAGTTCTGTAACCAGCCGCCCTTACGCAGCAAAGCGGCCCAGCTGCAGGAGACGACCTCCGTATCAAAGTCAGGCCGCTGGTGGAGGGGTTGGGTTTGGAGTCAGGGGGAGCTGACCCCGAGCCGGCCCCCCAGTGTAATTCAGCCTCAGTTTCCCGCCTTTGCAGAGCTCCTAACACAGACACAGAATGAGGCCGCGTGCGCAGCTTTATTTCTCTCCAAG
The DNA here is from genome assembly GCA_023548195.1 of Bettongia penicillata ogilbyi. NCBI lineage: Eukaryota > Metazoa > Chordata > Mammalia > Diprotodontia > Potoroidae > Bettongia > Bettongia penicillata. The sequence goes on from JAJHZJ010000092.1 coordinate 1,605,185, forward strand.
CTGGTGAATCATATCCATAGAGAGATGCATAGGAGATCGTTGGGAAACATGAGGGCAATTGAAGGAGGCTTTAGAACCTTAGAGACACCCCCCCCCCCAAAACCCTCGGGACATCGGCATCCTTCGATAGCCTGAATTAGAGTTCCATAAAACCAATAACTTGGCCCCAGGACGTCTAGTCCTCTGCCAACTGTAAACAGAGGGTGCGGAGATGGTGCCTCCAACAAGGAAGGCCCATGAAAAGATGGGAGAAATGGCCGGTGGGCCGTGTCCTTGGCACAAGAGTGCTCCCAGTCACCAGCATTCAGCAGGAGAGCTTGGGTTCACTCCCAGAGCAAGGCCGAGCACGCCTGTTATGTCAGAGCGCACGAGGCGTTGAGGTAGGTCAGTTTCAGAGTGACCAGAAATGTCTTTCTCCTGATTGGCCAGTCCAACTTTTTGACTTTTTTCAGGTTATGGGAGGGCTCAAACTGGTTTACAATAAAATGGGGATCATATAACCTGCTCCCCCAAATATTGTTAGTCTAGGAGAAATAATTTTGGGATTCCATCCTTGCTCCTTGTCACTGTCCTTGACAGGGGAGTCTCCCAAGGCCTGACTCCCTTTCTACCAAATGAAGTTCCACAAAGATCAGACAGTGCATAGCCTGTAAACTCTTTTCATCCAAAGCAGTAGTAAACAGAAATCAGGTCTATAAATAAAAATATACCTCACATTAACATAGAGTGAATGAGCTGAGATAACTCAACCAAAAGGAATGATCCCAGATCTCTCCCCATGGGGAAATTGCCCAAGGACTTTAGTGTAGCAAGTTAGGCAAAAGCATTGCCCAAGGACTTTAGTGTAGCAAGTTAGGGAAAAGCATAAGTGTCTTCATAAGTCCACTCCTTCCCCACCCCCTCACTTTTGCTCCCCCCTTTCAGGGACCTCTCCCCTGAACAAAATCTGGAAAACAAGAATCTTCTCTTTAAAAACTGGAAGCCAGAAGCCCAAAATTTCTCTTCTTTCTCATCAACAGACCCTGAATTAGACAGGAAGAAATTGGTCAGCAATAGCCACTAGTGACCACAATCCTATTCAAATAGGTGTTTAGTCATAGATTACATCTCATTATATTCATACATTATAACTTGTTCTGGGCTCTATTCAAAAGAGACAGACTTGGAGGTGAATCAGTAAAAAATGGAGCCATAAGGATTCCTGAAACTCAAAAAATCCAATTAATTCTGAATTTCCTTTTTACAGTGTAGAAAAAGTAAGTGCGAATAGGTTGTTCTGGACTGTGTCAGGAATTGCTGTTGTTTCTCTCCATCTACTGTATTGTTCAAAACTCAACCTTATCTGATCTAAGACCTCTACCCACCATGACCTCATCCAGCCAGGTCAACATACTATCATTATAGTAAAGAATATCAGTGCCTTCAGAAAGAGAGCCCTCTTTCCAGTCCCTGTCCCTAGACTCTGGCAGTACAAGGAAGAATTCATGGGGAAGTATGATGAAGGGATATGAAGGGATACTGTTCTTTTCAGGTGAAACCTAGCGTGGTCAGGAGTGATACTCAGAGGGCCATAGTAAATTGCCCCTGACTAGTCTCAGCCATAGGAATAGAGAAAAAAATCATTAGCAAAATTAACCAGATCTCTGGGATTTCTACTCAACTCTGTTTGCCTTAATCAATTGGAGAAGGAAATGGCAAAGCGCTCCAGTATCTTTGCCAAGAAAACCCCATGGACAGTATTGGCATGCTGTGGTCCAAGGGTCCCAAAGGCTGACATGACTGAACAACACGATACAGACTCTCTCACGTCTCTGTTGAGGAGACATGCTTCCTTACTTATTATTCCAGCTCAAGCCCTCATCTAAAGTTTGTTTCTATCCACAAAGCCAACCACTCACAAGGCATGTATACATTGAGAGCAGGATATTTACACAACTAGTCACCGTGATAATGTACTTTGGGATCTTGAACAGAAAGAAATTAATTTTAACACTGTACCATTTATTTTTAATAATAATTTTTAATATTTCTTTCTCTGTCAAAAGGCTAGCTTGAAGAGAAGCCCTTTTCCAACTAAAGAATGTCATAAACATTCCAGTTCTGCTCAAGAGGCATCTGGGTGCCATCCAACTGGGAATCTGATTTCTGTCTAAGGCATAAATATGATCCAATTTAGGTTAGGTCCTTCAGGGCATGGGGGGAAGGGAAAGAGCTCCTGTCCTTGCTCCCAAGTTTCACAGTATGTGCATATAATTAACTGTACATTAACAGTGTATATACATATGTAGCTCTATCAATTTAGGTTCACAAGTGTTATTATTAGGTTAGTTCAAAGTATGCTGGTCTAAATAATACAAATCATTGTTGTGACAATTCCTTAGTCTACTTTCAGGACTTGCAAGACCTCAGGAGTCTGCATTTCATAGATGAAGCTATCTTAAAGAGAGTTATGATATATCAAATTCATAGTAAAAACATCATCATTATTCTAAATGAATAGTTTCAGATAATTTATATGTCTTTTAACAAATCAATAATCCAAGAGAATCAAAGAAGAGTTAATTTTTCTAACAGAATTTCGAATACAGTGATTATCACAATTACATTAGACACTTTACAATAACATTTAGGTCTCCAAAAACCCTGAAAGTACTGTCTTTTCCAGAATGACACAGCTATCAAATTTTCTCTTCTATGCATTTTTCCCAACACCTTGTCTTAATTCCAAATAGTAAAGTACAGTCTGACCAATCATCCCACTTAAAAATTAATTCAATTATACCTGAATCTCTATTCCCAAATGTAATCATACAAAATAATTAAGTTAACAATTTCAATTGTTAAACATTTTTTTTACAAGGCTCAGTTTTGAACACTTCATAAAGCCTACACTTTTCAGTTAATCTATTGTAAAAAAAAAAAATTTAAGTGGTCATCCTTCCTTTAGGTTCCGATCTACCATAATTATAGAGGAGCACCCTTAAAACCACATTCCAATTTAGTTCAGGATATATTTCTACTAAATAAAGTCTGGGTTTTATGACTACTAATGGCAATATGTAAAATCTCAAATTTTTCTGGGAGAGCTTGAAGATCTCTTTGCTTCACTTAACTCATTCTTTCAAACACCCAAAGAACCTGACTAGGGTCTTGTTCTCACTCTTTTACTTGACAGCCTCATGGTTTCCATCCCCTGATTTGGAGCCTGGGAACTTCCAGCTGCATATCATAAAGAATCATTCTCTAACCTCATCCCAGACTAATTTTACTTCCCTGAATTTTCCTTTTATAATTTTGACCCATATTGTTGTTAAATAAAACCAATGATTTACTAAAATGTTTTTACTTTCCTATGCCATATAGTTAATTTCAACTAGGGTGAATTAAAAAAATATTACCTCTAACAACTAACCTCTGTTGAATTATTCTTTGATTAGTTAAAATTTAATTGTTTTCTAGGATATTAAAACACCCCCAAACCTTTCCCAGAAGAGGAGAGAAACCATTCTTCTATGAAGAAGTTTGTGGGACACTCTTCTCAAAGATTCATTAAAATGTCTTTAGTAATTCTTTAGGAGGTGTATAGTGGTTTATACCTGTTAAAGCACAGGAGGAGTTTTCTCAACCCTGCTTAGCAGTTTGAAAAAGGCCTGATTGCTCAATGAACAGTTAAGGTCTGTTATCAGTTCACAAGCGTTTTTTCCAAATGAAAATATGCTTACCCCCTTTAATTTACTGTTTATTTACTCTGTCAGCCCCTGACTACTTCTTAAACAGGCCTATTCACTGAATGGGCTTTACTACACCCTAAGTAAATAGTGAATAGGCCTTGGCCTAAGGGGCCCAGGTTTCCCAGTGCATCCTGGGCCATCTCCAGTCATCCTGATGAATATCTGACCACTGGATCCAGATGAGTCACGAGTAGAAAGTGAGGCTGGTGACCTTGCTCAGCCCTCCCTCACACAGAACAAAGTCAAGTGCAAGTCATGTCATCAATTCTCTGATGGCATGGTCTTCTTTGGCAAGGAAGGAGAAACGCAGCAACTTACACTTTACTTTTCAGAATCTGGAGTCAATATTCTGTAATTTCCAAGTCAAGAGAATTGCATTTTTAATTCTTAAAAACTTTTTTCATATAAATAGTTGTCATAATGGTAACATACATTTATAAACATCAATTGCTGATATTCTAAAGTTTTACACTTAATGGCCATGATAGAGGAAGTTCAATCAAAGTATACCATAAAAGACAAAAACTTACTTTTGCAGTTTTAAACACACTGCCCTGATGTCAAATATTAGGTGGGCAGTTGTGGGGATGCAGTACCATCAGGGGGCAGAGAATGATAGCCCCAGGTCTGCTTAGAAGATCTTGTCCCCAACCATTAGGCTAACATGCGGTTATGGAGATAACTCGGGTTATGACCTCAGGTTCTAGAGGGACAAAAAGATCCTTCTCCAAAACAAGTGAAGTTCATGCATCTCCAAGCTGTTGGTTTTTTTTTTTTAATAAGCTTCCCTTGTTCATAAACCAGGAAAGAGTTTACATTTTAACATTTTGCTTAGTAGCCAAGAAGCCAGACAAGATTCTTTAGTTTGGGGACTCACAAACTTGGGTTTACAAACTTTTTGTATTCAAGATCAATTCTCATTTAAAGTAGTGATTAGTGACAAATTACATAAAAGCAGGTTTTAAAAAAACTGTATTCACCTACTAACTATTTCCCTATGAAAATTACCCTTCTGACAATTCTGCTTTTCATTGCAGAAGGGTTGTGTAACTCAATGAGCAACATTATTATCAACGGAAAGGAGCTTATTCCAATTAATAGGTTGGGGAGGAGAAAGGACACAGACACATGTTGCTGTTTCCAATTTGGCCACTAGATGTCGCCTGGAACCATGCTATAACAAACTTCCCACGCTATAACATATACATATAAAAACATATATCTACTACTTTTAAAATTTTACCCTATCTAATGGTTCCCCAGCTTGCTTATTAAACTAAAGAAATATTGATAGCAATTCACTATGAGAAATTACAGCTAGGAAGATTATCCTGAAATAACAAAAACATATTTGGGAGTATTAATGGCCACAAAATTAGTGTTTACATTCCAATAGGAATATAGGATTTTCCTCAGTTTCCCTAATTAGTAAGAAGTTGTCATGCTGGTGCATGCTTAATAGTGGGTAACCTTCACCTCCTTATCTTATTCTCAGGAGATCTTACACAATGGAAGCCTGTCTCCATGAAGCACACCATAGAGAGCTAATTTAAATTTTGTCTCTATTTTCCAAATACAAAATTTGCAGCTTAAAATACAAATAGAAATACTCAAAACAAACATAAACTAGATTAATTCTCACACTTATCTTTTCACGTGGAGATCTGTCTTGTTCAATATTCAGGTGGAGAACCTATCCGTAGGCACAGAGTACCTAAAAGAAACTCTCTTTGTGAAGGATATTCCACATAAGCCCAATAGAATAGGGGATTTCTGATAAGGAGGTGGGATTCTCCTTCCTAAATCCCACTTCTGACACCAACTGTCTCATCTGAAATTTAACAAAGAGGTAAACTGAGGAAAACCTCTGCTTAAGACATTTATTATGAGGGACACGTGACCTCATAATAAAGGATAGTTCTAATGGCCCTGCCTCTGGCCAAAACACCCCAAACTGAGGGTATAATACATTTTTATAAGCTTAGAAAAAAAGAACAGAGGAAAAATCTTCTAACTGGCCAGCATCACAGAGATTAAAAGATCATTATTGATTGCTTCAAAGAAAGTGGACATAGCTCAGAAATGCCATGAGGATGACTTCTCACTATCTCTAAGGAATACCTTTAGAAATTTATAAGTCCTAGCTACTTTCTGAGATCCCTGAGAAGGGTAGACTTACTAGTGACTGGGGAATTCACTGAGACCACCTTAATTGTTAAAGATGGGGCAAGGTCATGTTGTGCTAGCTTCTCAGGAATACCCCACAAACGTTGCAGGAGATGCTGAGACAATGTTTTATGAGAGTATTGAGAAAAGAATTTTTCTATAACTGCAAATGTATCCTTAGAAGGGGAGGTTTAGACTTTGGCATACCTAACTTGAACTAAACCTCAGAGAAGAGGGTTCAGTAAAAAAAAAAAAATCAAATATAAAATATAGGATAAAAATTAATTTCCTTAATTGTTAGCTTCCAACCGGTCAAATCTGATTTTAAAGGAATGATTTTCTTTGGTAAGTTTCTATGCATCATTTTCCAAACTTAATTTTCTTTTCATATCTTTCATCTCTAGTTCTTGCTTCTTTTCCTATTTTTTCTTCTACTGCTCTCACTTTTTTTTTTAAGTTTAAATAGTATGCACAGGGTCAGTTTCTATCTTCTATCCTTTAAGGCTTGCAAATGTGCTTTCCATACTTATATGATTTCATCCTCTCAATCTTATGAGATAGGTATCATTAATACTTGTATCTCAAAGAAAGAGGGAAAGGAACCATATGTACTAGAATCTCAAAGACAGATTGATTAATAAAGTTGCCTAGAAGTAAGATAATCAGGTATTATTATTTTTAAAAGTCATTATTCAAATCAGGAGATTAGAGATCATCTATATTGCAACTTCTCCATTTCACAGATAAATAGTGTGAAACAAGACATGAGGATGGAAGTACCATCATTTCCCCCATTTAACAGATGAGAAAACTAAGGCAGACAGCAGCCAAGGGACAGGAACATAAACTGTCCACAATGCTTCCTGAGATGGCCCCCATTGTTCAATTCAACTTCCTATATACACTCATAAGAAATGAATACAGCCAAGCAAAATAAACTAATTCATTGGCTGTGTTTGCGAGTGTCTCACTCTGCACTTTCTAGTCCATCACCTCCCTGGTAGGGGGTGGAAAACATGATTCATCCATCATCAGTCTGCTTATTCCATTCATCAGCGTTATTAGGTCTTTCACAGTTATTTTCCTATACGGTGTTATACTTTGGTATAAACTATTCTCCTAGTTCTGCTCACTTAATTCTGCACTTGTTTATATAAATCTTTCCAGTATTCTTTTCTTTTCATAAAGAGCAATAATATTCCAATACATTCACATACACATGGTCTTTCTTCAATTTATTGGCAGTCATTTTGATTTCAGTTTGTAAGCACAACTTTCTCCCCCCGCTGCCACTTAATAGTATTTTATTTTTTCCAATTGCATGTAAAATAGTTTTCAACACTTCCCAGGATGGCATGCAATGTGAGACAGACTATACAAATACAATCATATTAAACATATTTCTACATTAGTCATGTTATGAAAGAAGAATCAGAACAAAAGAGGAAAGCCATGAAAAAGAAAAAAAGAGAGAAAATAATATGCTTCGATCTGCATTGACTCCATAGTTTTTTCTCTGAATGTGGATAACATTTTCCATCATGAGTCTTTTAGAATTGGGTTAAATCCTTGTATTGCTGAGAAGAGCTAAGTCTGTCAAAGTTGGTCTTTGAACAGCTATGTACATGTTTTCCGGGTTCTGCTTGCTTTATTCAGCATCAGTAAATCTTCCCAGGTTTTTCTAAAATCCACCTGCTTATTTGTTATAGCACTTCTTAGCATTTCTAATAATATTCCATTACATTCATATACCACAACTTGTTTGGCCATTCCCCTCAATTTCCAATTTCAACGGACATCCCTTCCTTTTCCAATTCTTTGCCACCACAAAGAGAGCTACTCTAAATATTTTTGTACATGTGGATCCTTTTCACTATTTTTATGATCTCTTTGAGGTACAGACCTCGTAAGGCTATTGCTTTCTAAATCCAAGGTTCTTACCCTTTTTCATGTGTGTCATAAACCTCTTTGGCAGCCTGGTGAACCTCTGGACCCCTTCTCAGAATGTTTCTTAAGGTATAAAATAAAATAGAAAACCATTATTGAAATAATATTGAAGTAATATCCATTTTTTTTTTAAATTCCAGGTTAGGAACGCAAATTCTTGATTGAACCCTCCTGATCCTCTGCCCAGTACTACTATATGTTCTGCATGTGTGTACGTATGTGCATGTTCTCTTCGTGCGCTTTGAGAACAGGAACTGTATGTATCTCTTTCAAGGGCTTGGCACACCTGCCGGCGCAAAGAGCGGTCTCATAAATAAACGCTGGCTCCCTTCTCCTCCCCGCCCCCCCCTCCCCCAGTCAGTCTGAGATTCTGACCCGAGCCCTCCGTAGCATCAGCCTCTGTGACGTCTCGCCGCCCTGGTCCCACAGCGAAGGGCCCAGTGGGATGGTGAAGTCCCAAGCCAGCCGCCCCGCGCTAGCGGGAGCAGGGGGCACCATGACGGAGGTGGCCGATCCCGATGGCCTTTCTAAGGAGAGAGTCCCCGAATCGTCCGAAAAGCCGCCGGACACGCAGGTGCAGCACCGCCGGCGCTCGGTGCTGCGGGTGTCCCAGCTCCTCCTGCGGGCCATTGCCGCCCACAAAGGACTCACTCTCACGATGCTCAAGAAGGAGTTTGGCAACGCCGGCTACCAAGTGCGCAGGAAGTGCAGCCGGCATTCGGCCGAGGTGGCCAAGCCAGCGTCGGGGAAAGGCACCTTGCTCCGGGTGAGCGGCAGCAAAGCCGAGGGCTACTTCAGAGTCTGGAAGAGCCTGAAGCCGATCAAGAAACCCCCGAAGAAGTCACTCCCGGAGATCGAGGAATGGCACCAGAAGCGCTTCGAGTCCCTGTTTCCCCGCCGATTTAGGGAGTCTCCGCAGGAGGCTTCCCCGCCCAACTCGGGGGACTCGTTCAAACCCGAGACGCCCGAGGGGGAGCCCGACACCCCCGAGATGTCCGACACGCCTCCGACATCCGAGGAGAAAATCTACGTGGAGCAAGTGAATGACAATTCCGAGGACATGGAGGGGGTCGCGCCGAGCCTGGGCTCGGGCTACTCCCTGAGTCACAAAGGATCCAGGAAGACGAGGGAAGAGACGGGGTACAAGGCGAGGCAGCACAAGGTAAAGAAGATGAGGGAGAAATCGAAGAGCCTCACGAGGTCGACGGAAGGGTCAAAGCGGCCAAAGGCAAAGAAAGAGAAAAAGATGAGAATTCAGAACAAGAGAGCGAAGGCGAGCGAGGACAAGAAAGTGAAGTCGAAGGAGAAGACTAAGGAGAAGGTGAGGGACAAGGTGGAGCCCGGGAAGCGACAGAAGCCCAAGCAAGGCCGCCAGAACCATGGCCAGAGGTACGGCCCCGGCCGAAATCTCGCATCAGCCAAGTCGAGCAAGGTCTCCGGAGACCGTGTGAAGGGAACTGATCCGAGAGCAAGGAGACCCAACAAAGGTTCCCCCCGAAAGGAATCCTCGCGAAAAGAAAGCTCATAGAGGATAGGTGGACATCCTTAGGGTAAGGAGGGGAATCTAGAGCTCTCGTTCTCACTCAGAGCTCCTCTCGGAACTATGTATGCCCTCATTGAGTGAAATGGACGGGAAATATTTACTATACCTTTTCCCGTGGTCCTTGTGTCTTTTTTTTCTTTAATGCTCTGGGAGTGGGATGTAGGGAAGGGAAAAGAAAGGTGAGGGTAGCGCTGGGCAGGTGGGGAGAGGGAGGTGAGCATCTCCTGCCATCTAGGATAAGCTTTCCTTGCTTATTATAAATCTGAATTAAAAAAAAAAATATTCTAGAAAGGGACAAGGAGAAAGAAGGGTTAATACTTTCTAAAAAGAGGGGTTGGTTTTTTTTAATGAAGGGAAGGAACTAGTATTGATTCATTGTGACAGGTCAACTCAGGGATATGGAGGTCAAGTCACTTTAACTAATATACTCTTGGCTTGCCTTTGAAACACACTTGACTTGCCTTTGAAAATAAGCTTTCTTTGCTTATTATAAATCTGAATAGGAAAAAAAATCTAGAAAGGGGAAAGGAAAGAAGGCTAATACTTTTTAAAAAGTAATTTTTTATAATGGAGGGAAGGAAATAATATTGATTCATTGTGACAGGTAAACTCAGGGATATGGAGGTCAAGTCAGTTTAACATACTCTTGACTAACTTTTGAAACACATTGAGTTGGCGTTACTAGTAGACAAAAAATTAGGCATAATCTCTTCTGGCAAAAAGTTGGACAGTTCTCTCACACATACAGAAATGTCTGGGCTGAAATTCCACTTATGGTATACACAAACACCCCTCCTTTGGAAGTGGTTGGGGACATGAAGTTGACCATATTTTAAAACAGAAGATCATGGAGTCTTCATTACCTTTCAATATTTAACATAAGGCAATGATAATTGCCTTTAGCATGCAAATAATTATATTGTGGGTTCTCAAGTGAGAATATTATAAAGTTGGATATGATAAGCAGACTACAAAGCAGAGAGTCTGCTGAGGGGTGGGGATAGTGATAAGCTATAAAGATAAACTGTAAAGATAGGTAATTCATTCAACAAACTATTAAGAGACCCAAAGTATATGTAATAGTGCACTTGTACTCTGGAGATAGGATGTAAAAAAAAAAAATCAGTATATTTTCATCCAGAGTGTAAGGTTTGAGGATAGCCTGAGAGTAGTGCCTATGTCATAGATCAGAGGGGACATAAAAACCAAGATTCCATTGACAGAAATCGGGGAGACTTCAGTTGAGTTGGTGAGGGAGTGATCACTTAAGGATTTAGAGATATAATAGGATAGAAAGGAGTGAGATTTGTAATGTGGGAGTAAAGTCCAACTGGCTGTTTCAGGGTATCTCTAGAACTGACTGAACCTTAGTGGGGTTGCTCCAGTACCACTCCTGAGTGTTACAGGTTGTTAAGTTTTAAAAAACACTTTATGAAAGCTCAAACAGATTCTGAAGCTTTGATTCACAAAATTCATAAGAAACTACTTTACCTCAGGACCATGCTCAACTCTACCTGCTCCATTAATTTATAACAAAAATCCCATGGTTTTTTTTTGGGGGGGGTATAAAGGGTGGGGGATAGTTATTTGAAAAATAGTACATCCAAAATAAGAAGAGGGTACTTGGAATGAAGCTGAAATGAAATGGGTGAAAGATGGGATAATGGAAGAAATGAACCTGTGGTGTGTAATGTTAGTCCTTGCCCATGTTTAGAAAAAAGAGGCAGGACAGTGGCAAGAGTGACAAAGGAAGCAAAGAACAATATGCTGGTAAACCTTCAGGAAGCTGAATTTCCCAAACTGGAGGATGTCTAAAGAAGACTGAACTTAAAGTAGAAGCAAGAAAGTAGTTAAAAAGACCTAGTAGAGTGACCCAGAAATTGTCATCACAGCTAATCTGGGTCAAATGAAAACAATATTCAATGGCAGATCTCCTAACACTTAAAAGCACCTTCAGCTACCCTGAAATTGAGGGTCAGGATGGAGAAAGATTACTAGAGGTCCTGGGAAGTTCAGACGTAATAGCAGTGTGCTACCTTTACCAAGGGACCTAAGGTTCTTAGCAGCTGGCATTACAGAAATGAACCTGATGGTCTGGGCTCTGAACAGCTGTAGGCTTCCCTCCCTAGTTCCTCCCACCCAGATTCTCTTCCGTAGATGTTCTTCCATCTTACCTACCTCTCCCCAATCCAAGCTGCCATGCTCTTCTCTTGGGCTCTCTTATTGGCCTCAATTGTGATATGTGCAGACCCCAGTTACAGCACTCTTTTGTAACCCATCCTCTCCCTAAATGTTATGAAGGCTATAGAAGGTTAGGCTGTGTGCTTTGTCCTTGTACACTACGTCCAATATCACAAAATCTCATTGGAGAAAGAATTCTGCTACATAAAGAACTGGCTGGGTATGTCCACATTATTTGGAATAGGGAAAACCTTTCAAGGACACAATTACTTTGCCTTCTGTGTTTGTAGTGAAGGAAATTCTCACAGTCTTGAGAAAACAGATATGAAGAGGTTGTCAGTTTTTGAGTTTAAGATGAGTGTTTGTCACTGAAATTGTTTAATATTGTTTCAGTACTGAATCAAGGGATATTCTGAAAACCTACACATCCCAGGTTTAGATTGTTTCACTAAAAGTATGATGCTGCCACTTTATTAAAAGAAGTAGCAAAGAAATGATTTTGTCTGGTAAGAGAACAGAGACTCAGAGGAGGAATTGTTGCAGTTTGGGGTCCTGGGAACCCTGAAATGTAAGAGTACAGGGAGAGTCTGCCTTGAAAGAATTCTACCATTCAAGCCTTTTTACAGTCAAAGTAGCTCAATTTATTGTGATACCAGTATGGCAGGAAAGATAAATAGTAAATCTTTGAATCTTATCAGGATCAAATTCAAAAAAAGACTGACCAGATTTAGATGGGATTGCACAGCAGTAAATAGCCTGGGGTGGTCCAGGTGCAGCCAGTGAAAGGAGTTAAGTGATCAGACAGCCACAGTGCAAGGTCAATTAAAAGAATTCTTGAATATCTAGATAGGCTGGGATGGGCCAGATGCCTCAGATGGAAATACCAGTGTGAGAAAGTTCAGGGGCGTTTAGGGCTCCAGGTCACACCGTCCCATCAGAACTGACGATTGTTCTGTAGTGCAGGTTGATCACTAAAACAAACAAATAGCACCTAGGGCTGCAGTCATAAGTTGCCCCAGGCACGTAAGTTTCCCCATTTATATGTGTCCCACTGCTAAGTTTTTCTTAAATTTTTGTTTCCTTTTCCCCTCTTCTGATGGATATTATGATTTGGTAGAAGAATGTGACCTGGATTTATGGGTAGACATTTTGCAATGTCTTGTTTTTGCCTTGTTGAATAATAGGAAGGAATGTCTAGAAGGCTTAGGAACTACAGGGGCGGGTAGTAGAAGTATATTCGCTCACATCAGCATTACCCCGCTCCCATTCTATGAGTTACAGTAGCATGGCAGGCCCCTCTTTCTGGGTACCACAGCTTTCATAGTGAGTCATCCCAGACATAAAAAGTTTTTGGCACCATCGATCACCAACAATACCTAAATGAGTGCCATGTCCAAGCTACACATTTAAAAATATATATATATATAACAAGCAGTAAGCATTTGACTTCTCAAAGGAAGACTGTTCCTGATTATAATTTCAATATAACTTAAAGGATAAATGTCTACCTGAACCCAAACAGTCCCTTAGCCCTCAGAATCATTGTTGTTTGCCCTTCCTTCTTGAAGAGAACTATGACATCAGGGAGGTGATGCCATGACAGGCAAGTGAGTTGGATTTAAGTGAGGGAGGGCTGGGCAAAGTCACCAGCCTGACTTTGTCCTCCAGAGCCATCTGGGTCCAGTGACCAGATACAGATCAGGACAACTGGGATGTCGCAGAATGCAATGGGGAATATTGACCTTTTAGTCTGACGGAGGTAATGCCAATTCAGTAATTAAGGCTTAATAAGAAGTGAGGCAGAGAATGGCCTCATTACCTAGTCAAGACAATTTTTTTAATTAAATAAGTGAAAAAATTATAAATCAATCTGGGAGAGGAAGACCCTCAGGGTTTCTGGTCAAACCAGAAACAATTTTTATTTACATTCATTCTGAGCCACTAAGGGCCCAAAAAATGACAAATCTGCGAATAGCAGAATTTCCTCTCAGTTTCACCTACAGTTCTGTAGGCCAGCACTCAGTCCCAGGTTTGAGATGAGTATTCAGCTTGGTATTCAAGGGTCTCAGTTGGCTTTTTCAAGACTGAATTTCTCTAGAAAGGCAATTCTGAGCCAAGGGGGTCTTGAAGGAAGGAAGCAAATCTGCTTATTCTGATTTCTTTGCTCCTATCTTGAATGACTTTCCCCTTAACTCTTCAGAGTATCAAAGATACAAAGGGGCTGGATTTGGGGACCCTAAAAGGGAGTTGCAAGAGAGCGTGAGAAGGGGGCTAAGCACCCCAGGATAAACCACAGAAGCACAGCTAGTGCTGCCTGGCTGAACTGCCTGGCTAGCTGGCCAGCCTCGAGGGGAATTGATTCTGCTATGTCAGGCTGAGGCCTATATAAGGCTCCCTGCCAAGGTGGCCACAAGCTAAAGAAGATGACAGAGGCAAGCAGTTACTTTGGACAACAATATTATTCTCCACACCAGGAAAACTGTGGCTGTGCACAGCTTCACCTAGTTCACAGCTGAAATCGAAATCAGAAGGGGTCTCAATAGTTAAAGTTGCAGCAGTGATCTGAAATGCCAGTGGTCCCTTTCCTAGTCTTCAGCCTTGCTTAAAGAGATTCCTTCCATGTCAGTTATTTCTTTCCTAGAGAGAAGCTTTGTCTCTGGCAGTTTCTCCATAATGAGTTTTTGAGGAACCAGCCCAGCCTCAAGGAAAACACCCAGAAATTCCTCTCCAGGGCTGATGATCCAAGGCACATATCCTGGAGTGTTTCACTCCTTCAAGATTCATAAATGCCCGAGGTCTGGGTGCAGGGGGACAAACAACATGCAGAAAAGGTTGCCCAGAGAAAGTCATCTGGGAAACTAATTACATGCTTCAGGCAACAGTACTAATCAAACAAGGTGGTCTTTTTAAGTTCAGCAGAGGCTAACTAAAGCAAACTACCAAAGCTTTGAGACAAATGTCTTTTACCAAACACCCAAGAAGCTCCAGACTTCATCACCGAGGCCCAAAAGGAAAACAGTAAAAAGCAAAAGAAATCAGCTCAAGAGTTCAAAGGGAATGTCTAATTCCTAACATAACTCTCTTAGAGGTACTCTCACCATTTCTGGAGGAGGCAAATTCATTCTCCCTATAAATTCTCTGTTCTCTGGAATATGTTTGTTTATTACTTAGCAACAGACTCTAGTCAACAAACTTTAGTCATGAAGGAAAAGATAGCTAACTGGAGTTGTAAGCTCATTCTAGTTGATTTCTAGTAGTTTTGAAATTTTCTGTTGGGTTGAAGTGCTTCATGTTTAGTGCTGTGGAAATGACTGGACCTTCAATTCTCAGGTAAAGGAAGACCATCAAAAATGTTCAGGTAATGCTTCTAAAGTAGGGGTTCTCAACCTCGGGTCTGTGAACTTGATTTTTTAAACTTTAAATATAGTTTTCTTTTTAATCCAATTCATTTAAAAACAGTTTGAGAAGAAATTTATAGGTTTCACTAGACTTCTAAAGGGACCATAACACCTACAAAAAGGTTAAGAACCTCTGTTCTAGATCCTGCTAGGCAGCAAGATGACATAAAGTTCTGGACTTGAAACCAAGGAGACCTGAATTAAAATCTTGCCTCAGACCCTTAATTCTGAGGGTGTGATTCCAGGTAATTTACTTGATGTCTTTCAGCCTCATTAAATGGAGCTAGCCACCTAGAATGGTGACTAGAGTGCAATGACTTTTATATAGCTTCCATATCAAGTGAAGAATAACTCACATGGAGGTAGGTACCTCCTGACACCTGGTATCAAGAGGACATTCAGCTAAACATCTAAATCAGCAAAATCTCAAATTAATTAAGGACTCCATTAATTACAATCCCTTTAGACCAATTCTCAAGATTCCAGGAGTGTAGATGCAATTTCTCCTGTCTATTGAGTCTTTATCTTCCTCAACTATCTGGGAATTTGTCAAAAGTAGAAGATAACACCCCTGGTCAAGAAAACCAGTCTTGGAATGATGAATTTCACACTGGGAGAAAGGTGCAGGGGTCACTATGGAAAATCACTGGTACTGAGTACTCCACTCAAATTCACTAAGTTCAATTCTATTCAACAGATATTTAATACCTCTACTATACTGGACTTTAGGGTCTGGGCATGTGATTTCATTGATATAGGGAACTCCCCAGCAAGTAAATTCCCTCTACCAATGCAGGTCAATACTTTCTCTGAACCTTATATTAGCTGCCTTTATTACTGAGGAATTAAGTGATTTGTCCAGAATCATGTAGCTAGTATGTGTCAAAGACAAGACTTGAGTCCAGTTCTAACTAGCTCAGTGGTCAGTTCTGTATCCACTATGCTGTGTTGTACATCACTGGACATAGAAAGACAAAAATGAAACTGACTCTGACCTCAAGGAATTCATGTTGGGCAGGGATAGAAGTGAGATAGAATTTGTATCAAAATACTTTGAGGAGGGAGAGAGCACTAATAACCTGGGAGATGAGTTGTTCAGGAAGTTTCCAGCAGGAAGTGCTATCTTCAAGGCTTAGCTCAGAGGTTGAGGATGGAGGACATTCCAGGTAAGTGAAACAGACTATGGGAGGGCATGAAGATGGCTGATAAACTTTGAGTTTAGGAAACAACTAGTAATTCAGTTTGGCTGAAAAGTAAACCATGAGAAGGAAAATATGAAATGTTTGAAAATGTAGCATAGAGCCAGATTACAGAGGACTTTAAATGATGACTGAGGAATTTTTCCTAAGGTACAGCTGTGAAGGCTAAGCTAGTTTTCTTTAAGGCAAAAAAACTGTCCCAGAGACTCTTTAATCCAGGAGACTAGGAATCTATTCATTTTAATCAGTTTTTCTGTCTCCCAGTGCAAAGAAAAGACAAGTTCATATGGAAACTTGAAAGATGGCCCAAGGTCAAACTAGTCACCACACCCATTTGACTCAACACCCTGTTGACCAGACTGCTTTCCAAATGCAGACAAGGAAGACCACACCTACATTAGTTAGCCCAGACTATTATTAAATAAACTTACGTTCTACTAGGGAGAAACATGTTCACATATAAATATCAGAGCATTTTAAAAAATACACAGTGATGTGGGGCACTAAGATCTGTTCAATCATGTCCAATTCTTTATCATCCCCCTTCCCCACATATGGGATTTTCATGGCAAAGATATTGGAGTGATTTGCCATTTCCTTCTCAAGTGATTTAGGCAAATGGAGGTTAAGTGATTGGCCCAGGGTTTCACAGCTAGTGAATGCCTGAAGCCACATTTGAACTCAGCTCTCCCTGACTCCAGTCATGGTACTCTGTCCACAGAGATATCTAGCCACCTCCAAAGGGAACTATAGCTCCTGACAATCAGGCAAGGACAGAAGGATGATACAAGAATTGTTGCTACTTCATGGAGCTGAAGGAAGGAAAGTCTGGGAACTCAGAGGTTGTGGGTTCTCTTACACCATTGGCCCCTGTCTTCATAGCTAAGGCTTTTCAGTTTGCAACAGAGCACTCCTTAGAAGAGGCAGCAGGGAGTAACAGAGAGGGCATTGTGAAATTGATTACACTGAAATGAACATCTCTACATCAGATCTGGATTTAATTTATAGGTCTCAGCAGTAGAGTTTGCAAAAATTTAGGTACCCCAACTTTAAGGGGTACAAGCTGATTCTGTCTCATGAGGGAGATAAGGAAAATGAAGGGTAGATGGATCAATCCTGGTTAGGAGATGTTTTGCCTAGCACTGGGTCTCTTTGATATTGAATGGTATCTGGCACAGGACTTTCTGGGGGATATTGTTCAACTCCATGTTTTTCCCCATTGCTATAGATTCTGGAGACTCTCTCTTGCAATCAGCATAATGAAGCAAAATGTATAGCCCACCATTCACCTTTCTTAGAGACCAATAGCACTCTCAGATTAGTTTCTATTACTGAACTTTGTGTAACTGCCACACTGTATAAATAACTGTTCTGATTGTCAGGTATGTCTCTGGTCACTGAGGATCCATTAATTTCTATTATTGGCAGTTGCTAGCCTGGCTAATAAATAGATTTTATTGGGAACTTTGTGCCTCAGATTCTCTTCATATTATACATAACAATTGTCAATCCAAATGGGATTTGAGTGATGGGACCTCCACCCCAGGATGTGCTTTCCAAGAGAACCATCCCTTCTTTCAAGGAGGATGAACATCCCTCTCAGCTCTTTTTCCTGGGTAAGTTCCTGAATGGGAAAGCCTATTCAATAAACCAACTAGGAAAGTTTCTAGGGTACTTAGTAATTGTATAAGAATTGAAATTGATTTTTTAAAAAAGGCCTTAATATTTATTGTGCACTCTAGGCTTTTAGCAGGAAACTTCAAAAGAGAAAGTAAAAAATTTATTGGAGAAATTGAAGAAAAATTTGTAATCTAGCAACTACTTTTTTTCCATGTGATAGTTCACCAAGGCAAAATAACATTCAGTTGATAAGACATGTAAATTTAAATGATTATTTGACTTTTTCCTAAATGACATTCAAAATTTAAGATTGAGAATCAATCTTCAGGACCTCCTTATTAACCCATTACCTCATGAACTGGACACCTGCTCCAGTACAGAGATTGATAGCATCTGTTTTGAGTTGTGATAGGAATCTTGAGAGCAGGCACTACTGGTAGGAATGCAACCAGCCACTGGGAGGAACATGCTGATAAGATTTTTCTGGGCTTTATTAGACCCATGAGGCAAGGATCAGGTCTCTAAGTTCCCAAAGCTGTCTCATTCACTTGGCTGGGTAAACTAAACCATAATAGAAAGCAAAGGCTGAGAGTGAACCACAGCTGAACCACGTTGGAAGGAAACTCCTGATAGATAAAACCTTAGCTGAAAGTTTTGCTTCCCAAGGCAAGCCTGAAAACTGTGCCTCTCCACAACTGACTATAAGCAACCTACAACAGTCCAAAAAGTGTAAGTCATTAAATTCCAATAATCATTGTCTTCTATTGTAGGGCCACCTCTGGCAATTTTCTAATTACTTTCCCCTGAGCCACTTGTGATTTCTGTGGTTAGTTCCCCATTTAATATCTCTTTTTTAAAATTTTTTAATTTTTTAAATTTATTTAACTTTTTACATTCATTTTCACAAAATTTTGGGTTCCAAATTTTCTCCCCATTTGTCCCCTCCCCCCACCCCAATACACTGAGCATTCTAATTTTCCCTATCACCAATCTGCCCTCTCTTCTATCATCCCTGCCTTATCTTGTCTCCATCTTCTCTTTTATCCTGTAGGGCCATATGACTTTCTATTCCCCATTAACTGTATTTCTTATTTCCTAGTAGCAACAACAATACTCAACAGTTGTTCCTAAAATTTTGAGTTACAAATTCTCCCCATCCCTCCCTCCCCACCCATTCCCTTTGGGAAGACAGGCAATTCAATATAGGCCATATCTGTGTAGTTTTGCAAATGACTTCGATAACAGTCGAGTTGTGTAAGACTAACTGTATTTCCCTCCATCCTATTCTGCCCCCCATTGTTTCTATTCTGTCTTTTGATCCTGTCCCTCCCCTAGTGTTGACTTCAAATTGCTCCCTTCTCCCATTGCCCTCCCTTCCATCATCCCTCCCTCCCTGCTTATCTCCTTCTCCCCCACTTGCCTGTACTGTAAGATAGGTTTTCATACCAAAATGAGTGTGCATTTTACTCCTTCCTTTAGTCGAACGTGATGAGGGTAAACTTCATGTTTTTTTCTCAGCTCTCCTCTTCTTCCCTCCACTAAAAAGTCTCCTGCTTGCCTCTTGAATGAGATATAATTTACCCCATTCCAATTCACCCACTTCCTCCCACTACATTTCTCTCTCACCGTTTACCTTAATTTCTTTTAAGATATGATCCCTTCCTATTCAATTCACTCTGTGCTGTCTCTGTATGTGCGTGCATGTGTGTGTGTGTGTGTGGTCCCACCAACTACCCAGATACTGAAAAGTTTTCAGAGTTACAAATATTGTCTTTCCATGTGGGAATGTAAACAGTTCACCTTTGGTAAGTCCCTTATGACATCTCTGTGCTGTTTACTTTTTCATGCTTCTTCTCATTCTTGTGTTTGAAAGTCAGATTTTCTTTTCAGCTCTGGTCTTTTCATCAAGAATGCTTGAAAGTCCTCTGTTTCATTGAAAGACCATATTTTCCCCTGAAGTATTATACTCAGTTTTGCTGGGTAGGTGATTCTTGGTTTGAGTCCTAGTTCCTTTGATTTCTGGAATATCCTATTCCACGCCCTTCGATCCCTTAATGTAGAAGCTGCTAGATCTTGAGTTATCCTGATTGTATTTCCACAGTACTGGAATTGTTTCTTTCTAGCTGCTTGCAAGATTTTCTCCTTCAGCTGGGAGTTCTGGAATTTGGCCACAATGTTCCTAGGAGTTTCTCTTTTTGGATCTCTTTCAGGTGGTGATCGATGGATTCCTTGAATACTTATTTTGCCCTCTGGTTCTAGAGTATCAGGGCAGTTTTCCTTGATAATTTCATGGAAGATGATGTCTAGGCTCTGTTCTTGATCATGGCTTTCAGGTAGTTTTTTAAATTGTTTCTCTTGGATCTATTTTCCAGGTCAGTTGTTTTTCCAATGAGATATTTCACATTCTCCTCCATTTTTTCATTCTTTTGGTTTTGTTTGGTGATTTCTTGGTTTCTCAGAAAGTCATTAGACTCCATCTGTTCCATTCTAATCTTGAGAGAACTATTTTCTTCAGTGAACTTTTGAACCTCTTTTTCCATTTGGCTAATTCTGCTTTTGAAAGCATTCTTCTCCTCATTGGCTTTTTGAACCTCTTTTGCCAATTGAGTGAGCTTATTTTTCAAGGTGTTATTTTCCTCAGCATTTTTTTGGGTCTCCTTTACCAAGGTATTGGTACTTTTTTCATGCTTTTCTTGCATCTCTCTCATTTCTCTTCCCAGTTTTTCCTCCACCTGTCTAACTTGCTTTTCAAAATCCTTTTTGAGCTCTTCCATGGCCTGAGCCCACCAGACATCCACCTGGGATGTCTGGGATACAGAGGCCCCAACCTCCACATCTTTCCCTGATGGTAAGAATTGTTCCTCGTCATCAGAATTGAAAGGCGGGAACATCAATCCCCCAAGAAAATAGCTTTCTCTGGTCTTATTTTTCTTCCCTTTTCTGGGCATTTTCCCATCCAGTTACTTGACTTCTGAGATTCCTGTCCATCCCTGCCTAGATCCGCCCAGCTAGTGCTTGGGGTCTGAGATTCAAATGCTGCTTCCCAGTCTCAGGGCTTTCGGTGGGGGGCGCAACTGCTATTCAATGTGAGCTTAAGTTCTGGTTCTCGGGTGGGGGCAGGGCCGCCTCCCAGGCTCAGTTCCCTCAGGGGCTTTATGCGAAGACCTTCGGTAATGGCCCTGAGCTCTCGTCTGCTCCGGGAGTGCCTGGCCACTGCTGCCTCTGCCGCTTCCTCCCGAGGGGGCCTGAGTTATGGAGATACCCCACTCCCCTCTCTGCCAGCCTAGAAGTCTCTCTCACTGACCTATAGCGCCTGTGGGTGGAGGGACCTTCGCGGCCGCCAGATGTTCCGTCCCTGAAGCCTGCTCGGATCTGCTCCTCTTGGGCCATGTGGCCAGGGCAGTGCAGGGGTGGGCTCCGCTGTCCAGGGCACGACGGACCCCCAGGGATGGCTTTCCAGGGCTCTCTGGAACGGAAATCTCTTCCACTGTGTTTCTGTGCGTCTTGTACTGCTCCAGAATTTGTGGGGAGTTCTTTTTACAGGAAATTTATGGGCTGTGGATTCGGAGCTAGCATACGTCAGTCTTTCTACTCCACCATCTTGGCTCCTCCTCCTTAATATCTCTTTAAAGGGTGACAATGAGGACATGTAACAGTTCCCATGGGAACCCCCTGGGAAAATTGCTTAAATTTGGAGTAAAGGTATGCTGCCTGTTCAGCTGGTAATGATGAAAATAAGCACTGTTCTGTTCAGTTCTTTGGTCTAAGACTGATAGAGACTTCAGCAGATGGATTATTTTAGCCTGAATTCGACACTTTTGATTACTGTACATTAGAGGAATTGGGAATGTCCACTGATCAGTCTCACCCCCCAAAATAAATTATGGTGTAAGGCAGCCTTATCTGATGAGATATGGTCACTGCTTTTTAAAGGGCCTGTTTCTGCCTTCCCTGTTCTGGCTATATATCCTCTTTTGCTCCTCCACTCAATTCATCTTCCAGTATGGGAAACATCTAGCCTCTTTCAAAAAAAGAGGAACTGTAAGCTGATAATTTTTACCCAGCCTGTAAAGAAGATACCCTCAAGTCACTATCCTGTTAACCCAGAAATCACCTAATATGAAGAAATAAAGAGGAAATCCAGGCAGAAACCTCAGGCAATCTTGGCCACTCCTCATATACCTCCTGCTCCTTTTTCAAGCCCTACTATGGGGAATGGGTATGCTTTTATTGCTGAAAAAGGGGGACATTTTCTAGAGATTACAGAAAGAAAAAGAATAAAAACAAAAACAGGATGCTGAGATGATCTAAATAGAAATTTATAGCATAACAGTAAGGTGGAGTTAAGTTTCTGTCTTATCTGTACTTTGGGTTAATCTATGTTTGCAAGTGTTTCCAAGAGTCTGTTTTATTCTGTGTCCTCATAATTCAACTTATGCTTTTTCTTTTGGCCTGATCAACAAAGGAAAAAAGGCTGTAAAAAGGAAAATGTTCAGACTTCAGAAAAGACAAGCCCCTTTTTTGTCTACACACTTCCTACAGTGACCAGAAAAGAGAAGCCCCATTTTTCTCTATATACTTCCTACAGTGACCACATCGGAAACTGCAGAGGTGAAAAGACAGATACAAAAACTAATTGAGACTAAATTTGTTATTTAAAAAAAAGGATGTAATTTGCAGAAAAAAATCTAAATTGTGATTGAATGTTTTTATGACCACTTTGATGAGTTTTTTTGGGAGCACCAATACACTTTGTAAAGTTTGATGAAAACAAAAATTTCTAGCTCTATTAGGCTACTACACAAAAAGGAATAACTTTAAGATGACTTGACATTGCTTTTAAAGTTGCAGTTTGAATTTTAAAAACCATTTTATTAACTATGGTAACTCTCTTGCCAAGCCAGGGTAGATGACTGATTATAGTGTGGGGGATGTCTTTAGAGGACAAAATATTTGTGCCTGGGATAGGATCAGGATAGCATCTGGTTGGGTGCAGAATCCTGGCTGAGATATCTCACAACTCTATTGCCTGTGGAGCTGACTGGGCTT
Source organism: Bettongia penicillata ogilbyi (assembly GCA_023548195.1). NCBI lineage: Eukaryota > Metazoa > Chordata > Mammalia > Diprotodontia > Potoroidae > Bettongia > Bettongia penicillata. The sequence goes on from JAJHZJ010000092.1 coordinate 1,628,019, forward strand.
TTGTTGCTGAGTGTCTATCAGATGATGATTGGGAGGATCATCTCTCATTGTTATTCCTAACAACTAACTATTCTTGTTCTGCTGACCTGCCCTTATCCCACTGACCATCTATTCTTGGCCAGACAAGATGCTGTGGTTCCCACCTCAATATCATCATCATGGCTGAAGGAGCAATTGACTAGCATGGGAAACCCATCACATCAAGGATATTACTGGCTGGAGGCAGAGAGTCCCCAGATAATATACCTAACCCATCTCCATATCTCCTTCCTCACAGATTTCTGAATTCCCCTGGATTCTTTGTCTTCTCTTTCCCCCCCAGTCCTTCATTCCCACGCCTTTTACTCTGTCACTCTCTCTTACACCAGTACTTCTATCTCATCAATTCTCTTTGCCTTCTAAGTCACAATCCCTTTTATCCCTAGATCACTTATTCCCTAAGGACATCAATAATTTCCTTAGCAGTTTGTAACCCCATACTATGCTCTTCTACCCTCTTGTCCCCAGAAGAGTTTAGTACCTTCCTAATCTATCCTTCTTTCTATCCTTTCTTTATTACTGTGAAATGTTTGACTCTTGTAAGAGGTATATTCATCCCATTCCAAGTCTTTCTGTAATTGTTTTCCTTCTTGACTTGCTTGACATGCACCACAGTCCTGGGACATATGCAGTGAAGTGGTCCCCCTCAGCTTTTGACCAAATTTTGGTAGGAGCCACAGGATTTTCTTGTCCTATCTCTCTAGAAGCCTCAATTTGTTGGCTTCCTTTTTTAACACCTTTCCTCTCAACCATGTTCCTCTCCTATCTTCCAGTGGGCCAAGAATGAGGCAAATAGGCAGGGACAAGGTACTTTACAACTAACAAATTTCTCTGTTATGCAGAGGAAGCCTGAAAATCTCAGTTCTGTGTTCCTCTCAATCCAACCCAACCTTCCCAAACACAGCCCTTCCAACTCCTGCTCCTGGTAGTGCTTACTGAAGAGAAGCCGCAGACATCTGAACCAGTCCACTGACAAGGCCTTTTTCTGTGCAGATGTATATGGGGATCTCACACAAATGATAGCCTTCTGCTATTGTATTTTCCTCCCTGCTTCTGGGCAAGAAGAGCCTTTTCTTGTTCCTAAACATACAGGGATTTTCTTCTACAGTTCTATGGATGGAGACTTGATAACCTTCCTAGGTAACAAATCCTAGTATCATATGACTGAAACTCTCTGATGACCTTCCTAGTATCCACAATGTTTCTTTTTTCTGTAGCTTAAGCCCCCTTGTCTGCAGTTAGCTACAGAGAAGAGATGCCCCTCCTTCTATTTCTAGTTTTCCCAGCAGTGAAACCTCACTGCTATTTAGTTTGGGTTTTATTTTTACTTTTCTTCATCTTTTCTGCCATATTGGGCCCTGCTTGGGATCAGACATAGTTCTAAGATAGAATATCTATCTTGTAGTTAGGGTGACCTTGCTAATCTTTAGCTGTATGGTGGGTACTAAGACAAAGTACAATGAATTCAAGGCCCCAGCTCTCCAGTTTAGAACATAGATATGGTTTGGAAGGTCCTTTGGCTCTTCTTAAGCTGAGGCAAGAGAAAGGGCCCTATCCTTAACTATGGTTACTCTCTTGATTCCCACAGGGTAGCAGGATGGGGATGGAGCCTGTGATGGCATTGTTGGAGGGAACACCAGACACCTCTGCTTGTGTAGTAAACCTCTGTGGTAACCAGGCTGTGCATCTACCACTCATGGAATGTGTCCAGGTGGTGAGTATCTCCCACAAATCTCAATCCCAGCAGACCCATCTTTGAGCCTGGGACCCATAGAATCTTAGATAGAAATCCAAGGGACATTTGGGAGAGGATAGCCATACCTCTTCCACTATGGCCATAGGACTGAGAAGAGATCATGAGCACTAGGGTTGTGGCAAGAATACTTGAATTTGATTCTCAGTGCCAATCTAGGTGATCCTCTCAAGGCATTCATTCCTCTCACCCCAGGAATTCTAAAAATTACCAAAAGAGGCAGATGAAGCTAGGAGTTGTTTGTTTTTTCATCTTCTCTTTCCCTTCACCACATTGGTGAAGCTGGGATATTGAAAGTTTAGAAAGATATCAATGATAAAGAACTCTCCTTTTTATTTCCCATTGCTTAAAAAAAATCAAGACTCTTACCCTGAGTGGGGGAACTCATGGAAAAATTGGAAAGCTGAGGCCCTATAAATAGGCCTTCTCAAAGAGGAAGGGACTTCTCTGTATGTAACAAATTCAGACATAAAGACTCCTCTTCTGGAGCAGTGACTGTGATGCTATTCCTTCTTCAGACCCAAGATGTGACTAAGGCCATGCAAAATAAGAAGTTTGATGATGCCATGAAGCTGAGAGTCCAGTAAGGGTATCGTCAAGGGACGAAGGACAAGGATGAAATGCCAGAAAAGCCTGCACGTGGCAACTCTTGACAAAAGATATGGGCTTTCCAAAGAGTGACTTCTGAGAGCCAAGATAGTGAAGTGAGAAATCTCCCTCGTTCCCCCTTAATGATCTCTAAAAACTCAGAAAATATCACCCTAGGAAAATCTCTGGAACAACTGAGTCAGCAGAAAGATGGGGTGTAACAATATTTAACCCAAGAAGCTTAGGAGATTAATGGGAAAGGTCCCTCTCACTCTGGTACAGTATAGGAGGTGTCCCAGCAAGCCAGTGGCAAGCCCCACCTCAGCAAAATAGGGGGAGATCCTGAGCCCCAGGGTGGTGGAGTAGGCAATCATCAACACCAGGGACCCCACTCCCCCCACCTAGTGCCTTGCCACAGGCAGGAGAAATAGTAGATTCCAGCAGCCAAACCTCCCTGGGCTTCAGCACAACTCCAGGAAGCACAACTTCAGGTGGACGGATCTCATCCAGCAACCAAACCTTCTCATGTTTCAGCACCATCCTGGAGTAGCCATCCTCCAGGGGCCAGACCCTCTCCACCCTGACTGCTTCAGTGTTGCTGACCCCAGCTCAACACCAAGTAACCTGCCAGAACCCTACAGTCTCAAGCTGCCAGCACCTGAGGCCCCAGTGACCAGGTCCCTGGCCCCCAGCACAATACACTTCGGTCAGTGCAACCTGTGTTTCAGGAGAGCTCAATTTTAAAAGCCAAGAAATAGCCAAACATCATGAGCAAAAGCAGAAACAGACAATGACCATAGATTCTTACTATGGGGACAGGGAAGATCAAAACAAACTCTGAAGAGGACAACATTGTCAATACACCTATATTCGATATCTCAAAGGGGAATATGAACTGATCTCAAACTGCAAAAGTCTTCTTGGGAGTACTCAGAAAGGATTTTAAAAGTCAAAAAAGAGAGGCAGAAGAAAAATTGGGAAAAGAAATGAGAGGTATGCAGAGAGAGTCAATAGCTTGGAAAAGAAAGGACAAAAATTGACTGTAGAAAACAAGTCCTTAAGAAATACAGTTGGCCAATTAGAAAAAAGTACACTGAAGAAAACAACTCTTAAAAAGCAGCATGGAAATGGAAATGAAGGCACAAGAATTCACTGAAGAAATCCTTAAAAAGTTAAACAGGCCAAATGTAAAAGGAGGTACAAAAGCTAACTGAAGAAAACAATTTGTTAAAAATTAAAAATAGGCAAGTGGAAACCAATGATTCAAAGATATCAAAAATCAGTCAAACACAATCAAAAGAATGAAAATATAGAAGAAAACATAAAAATACCTTATTATAAAGACAACTGATCTGTAAAACAGATCCAGGAGAGATAATTTAAGAATTATTCTCTACCTGATCATGATAAAAAAAAAAAAACCAAAACAGCCTGGATAACATATTTCAAGAAATCATCAATGAAAACTGACCTGAGGGCCTAGAACCAGAGGGTAAAACAGTCATTGGAAAGAATCTACTGATCACCTCCTGAAAGAGATCCCAAATTGAAAACACCAAAGAATAATGTAGCCAAATTTCAAAATTATAAAGTCAAGGAGAAAATACTGCAAGCAGACAGAAATAAACTATTTAAATGTCATGGAACCACAGGATTACACAGAACCTTGCAGCCTCTACATTAAAAGATCAGAAGGCTTGGAATATGATATTTCATAAGGCAAAGAAGCCTGGATTACAATCAATTATCACGTACACAGCAAAACTGAATGTAATCTTTCAGGGAAGGAGACAGACATGTAACAAAACAGGGGACTTGCAAACCTTCCTGATGAAAAGACCAAAGCTCAACAGAAAATTTGATTTTCAAATGTAAGAGTCAAGAGAGGCATAAAAAGGTAAACAGGAAAGAAACAAAGGCATGTTATTCAATAAAGGCAAGGGAAGATGATACTTGTAATTCTTAACAACTTTCACTTTCTAACATTTAGAAGGGACATACATAGACACAGGGTGTGGGTATAAGCTGACTTTGATGTGATGATAAAAAAAATCTAAGTGGTGAAAAGGAATTGTACTGGGAGGAGAGGAAAAAAGGAGGGTAAAAGAGAAAAGGGTAAATTACATCACATAAAGAGGCACAAAACCTATTACAATAGAGGGAAAGAAGGAAAGGAAATGAGCATTGTTTGAATCTTACTCTCATCAGATTTGGCTCAAATTGGGTATAGCAATCTAACTTACCATATAGGAAGTAGGAGGGGAAAAGGGAAAGGAAAGGCAGAAGGTGGCTAGAAGAGAAAGCAGATTGAGAGAGGTGGTGGTCAAAAGCAAAACCCTAATGAGGAGGGAAAGGGAGAAAGAAGAAAGAAAAGAATTAAAGGGGAGTGTTGGGGAGATAGGATGGAGAGAAAGACACAGATAGGTATCATAACTGTGAAAGTGAATGGAATGAACTCTCCCATAAAATGGAAGCAGAGAGCAGAGTGGATTAAAAACCACATCCTACATTAAAAACCACCAATCCTACAATATGTTGTTTACAAGAAACACATTTGAAGCAGAGGGATACACACAGAGTAAAGGTAAAAAACTGGAGTAGAATAAATTATGCTTCAGCTGAAATAAAAAAAAAAGCAGGGGTAGAAATCCTAATCTAAGATAAAGCAAAAATATATATAATTAAGAGATAAGGAGGAAAACTACATCCCACCAGAAGGTGCCATAGACAATGAAGTAATATCATTACTAAATATATATGCACAAAGTGGTAGGATGGGTAGGCTCTGCTGCTGTAGATGCCCATACAAGGTACAAGTAGTGGTTCTCTGCGCTAGTGTTTGTTGATTCCCCTGGCTGTGCAAAGATACTTAGGGGTCCAGGTGTTGGTGCTTGCCTGCTCCACCAGCCTGAGGTTCAGGAACTCCTGCTGGTTTGCTGAGGTGGAGCTTGCTGCTAGTTTGTCTGGACACCTACAGTCCTGTACTGATTCTTTTCAGAAACAGAAAGAGGGACCTTTCCTCTTAATCCTCCTAGCCTCCTGAGCTTAAAAACTGCTGCATCCCATCTTTCTGTTGGCTCCACTGTTGCAGGATTTTTCCTGGGTCAATATTTTCTGGGTTTTTCAAGGTTAGCAAAGGAGGGTAATTTACTGCTTACTCTGCCATCTTGGCTCCCAGAAGGCCACTATAACCAAAATTTCTTAAGAATAATGTCCCAGTGTTTTTCAAGAGTTAGAATACTAGGGGTGGAGCCAAGATGGCGGAGTAGAAGGACGCAAGTTTACGAGCTCCGAAACCACAGCCCATAGGATTAATGTAAAAAGAGACCCCCATAACTTCTGGACCACTGAAAGGTGTACAGAAACAGAGTGGAAGAGATTTCCGTTCCAGAGAGCCCTGGAGAGCCGTCCCCCGGGTCCGTCGCGTCCCGGAAAGCGGACCCCACCCCAGCGCTGCCCTGGCTGCGGCCCCAGAGAAGCTGACCCGAGCAGGCTTCAGGGACAGAAGCTCTGGCAGCCAGGAAAGTCCCTCCGCCCACAGAAGCTACAGGTCAGTGAGAGGGACAGCTGGGCTGGAGGAGGGGAGCAGAGTGCCTCCGTGACTTGGGCCCCCTTGGGAGGAAGCAGCGGCAGCAGAGACGGGGGCAGGAAGTGGCGGAGGCAGAGGCGTGGGCGGCAGCACCCCAGGACGCCCCCAGCAGCAGGCAGGATCTTCATTACTGAAGTTCTCTGCATAAACAACCTGAGGGAACTGAGCCTGGGAGACGGCCCTGCCCCACCCCGCTCTATTACTGAAGGCCTCGGCATAAAGCCCCTGAGGGAACTGAGCCTGGGAGGCGGCCCCCCCCCACACCTGCTCCGTTCCTGAAAGTCTCTGCATAAAGCCCCTGAGGAAGCCGAGCCTGGGAGGCGGCCCTGCCCCCACCCCAGCACCAGAACTAAAGCTCACATTGATTAGCAGCGGGGCGGGCGGCGCGGAAAGCACATTTGAATCTCAGACCCCAAGCACTAGCTGGGCGGATCTAGGTAGGGGTAGACAGGAATCTCAGAAGTCACTGAGAAGAACTGGCTGGGAAAATGCCTAGAAAAGGGAAGAAAAATAAGACTATAGTTTTTTCGAACAGATGCAAATGATCCCGACTTTCGGATCTGACGAGGAAATAGTCTTGCCATCAGGGAAAGACGTGGAGGGTGGGGCCTCAGCACCCCAGACATCCCAGGGGGATGTCGGGTGGGCTCAGGTCTTGGAAGATCTCAAAAAGGATTTTGAAAAGCAAGTTAGACAGGTGGAGGAAAAACTGGGAAGAGAAATGAGAGAGATGCAAGAAAAGTATGAAAAAACGGGTCAATACCTTGGTAAAGGAGACCCAAAAAAATGCTGAGGAAAATAACACCTTGAAAAATAGGCTCACTCAACTGGCAAAAGAGGTTCAAAAAGCCAATGAGGAGAAGAATGCTTTCAAAAGCAGAATGAGCCAAATGGAAAAAGAGGTTCAAAAGCTCACTGAAGAGAATAGTTCTCTCAAAATTAGAATGGAACAGATGGAGTCTAATGACTTTCTGAGAAACCAAGAAATCACCAAACAAAACCAAAAGAATGAAAAAATGGAAGAGAATGTGAAATATCTCATGGGAAAAACAACTGACCTGGAAAATAGATCCACGAGAGACAATTTAAAAATTATGGGACTACCTGAAAGTCATGATCAAAAAAAGAGCCTTGACATCATCTTCCATGAAATTATCAAGGAAAACTGCCCTGATACTCTAGAACCAGAGGGCAAAATAAGTATTGAAAGAATCCATCGATCACCACCTGAAAGAGATCCAAAAAGAGAAACTCCTAGGAACATTGTGGCCAAATTCCAGAACTCCCAGCTCAAGGAGAAAATCTTGCAAGCAGCTAGAAAGAAACAATTCCAGTACTGTGGAAATACAATCAGGATAACTCAAGATCTAGCAGCTTCTACATTAAGGGATCGAAGGGCGTGGAATAGGATATTCCAGAAATCAAAGGAACTAGGACTCAAACCAAGAATCACCTACCCAGCAAAACTGAGTATAATACTTCAGGGGAAAATATGGTCTTTCAATGAAACAGAGGACTTTCAATCATTCTTGATGAAAAGACCAGAGCTGAAAAGAAAATCTGACTTTCAAACACAAGAATGAGAAGAAGCATGAAAAAGTAAACAGCAAAGAGAAGTCTTAAGGGACTTACCAGAAGTGAACTGTTTACATTCCCACATGGAAAGACAATATTTGTAACTCTTAAAACTTTTCAGTATCTGGGTAATTGGTGGGTGTCCATACACACACATGTACACGCATGCACGCACACACACATACACACATGCACACACATACAGAGACAGAGAGCACAGATTGAATTGAATAGGATGGGACCATATCTTAAAAGAAAATAAGGTAAATGGTGAGAGAGAAATGTAGTGGGAGGAAAGAGGGTGAAATGGAAGGGGGTAATTATATGTCATTTAAGAGGCAAGTAGGAGACTTTTTTAGTGGAGGGAAAAAGTGGAGAGCTGAGAAAAAAAAAATCAAGAAGTTTACCTTCATCACATTTGACTAAAGGAAGGAATAAAATGCACACTCATTTTGGTATGAAAACCTATCTTACAGGATAAGAAAGTGGGGGAGAAGGAGATAAGGAAGGGGGGGGATGATGGAAGGGAGGGCAAAGGGTGGAGGGAGCAATTTGAAGTCAACACTCAGGGAGGGACAGGATCAAGAGACAGAAGAGAAACAATGAGGGGCAGGTTAGGATGGAGGGTAATTCAGTTAGTTTATACAACACGACTATCAGGGAAGTCATTTGTAAAACTACACAGATATGGCCTATATTGAATTGCCTGCCTTCCCAAAGGGAATGGGTGGGGAGTGATGGATGGGGAGAATTTGGAACTCAAAGTTTTAGGATCAACTGCTTAGTATTGTTGTTGCTACTAGGAAGAAGACATACAGTTAATGAGGAATAGAAAGTCATCTGGCCCTACAGGAGAAAAGAGAAGATGGAGACAAGAGAAGGGAGGGATGACAGAAGAGAGGGCAGATTGGTGATAGGGAAAATTAGATTGCTTGAGGTATTGGGGTGGGGGGAGGGGATAAAAGGGGGAAAAAAAATTTGGAACCCAAAATTTTGTGAAAATGAATGTAAAAAATTAAATAAATAAATAAATAAATTTAAAAAAAGAAAAAGAGTTAGAATACTACACGAAGTAAGAAATGGTAGCATTTGAACAACAGAGCAGTATAGCATAAAACAAAAATAATCATATTCTTTGACCCAGTATTCTTAGGAATATCCCCTGAAAGTGCTGAGAGGAAAAAAAAGGATCCATATGAAGATTTTCATAGCCACATTATACATAAATACAAAAAATTTTTATTAACCTAAATGCCCCCAAATAGGGTACTGATTAAATAAACTGTAGTACTTTCTATAATGCAAAAATATGAGGAACCCATAGAAATGTGGAAAGACCTAAATGATGTAATACAAAACAATAAAAAAAAAACAATTAGAAATACAGCACACCCAATTTTAAAGCCATATAAAAAAAAGAGAACTTGGAGTGAATGAAAAGTAATAATTTTTATATGCTGAAATTAAATTGTAAACAGTTTCCAAAATACAGGATTTTGTTCCATTTGTTTAGGTTTTTCTTGGCAAAGCTATTGGAATGTTTTGCTATTTCCTTCTCCAGTGTGAACCCATTTTACAGATGAGGAACTGAGGTAAACATGTCTTGCCCAAGGTCACACAAGTAACTGCATTTGAACTCAGATATCCCTGACTCCAGGCTCAGTGTTCTATCTACTGCACCACCTAATTGCCCCACCTTTCTACCTCAAGTCGGTTTTACTGATATTCAGGATGAAATCTTTAATAAAACTTTTAAAGAATAGTACAGTAGGTCATAAACTAAGAGAAATAAAAGTTCTAATTGCTCTATCTCAGGCATGGAAATATCAGTATGCCAAACTGAGAACCACTTGTATAGATTAACTTGTATAGTTATATAAGTTGTATGGACTTTCTTGTATAGTCTTTCTAGCTCCCCCTCTGCATGACATCTTAGTGGCCTTTAATCACTAGCTGTGTAGAACTCCACACATTTCAAAACAAAAAGGCTACTACAGAGTGACAAAGGGGAGAAGGGAAGGAAAACTAAGTCGAAGAACAAATAAGAACAGGTTATCTCTTGGGAGGTAATAGAAATTCTACTCTGTGTAGAGTTGATGTTTCAGGCTTGTAACCTACTATGGATCCCTGGGTTCCATTTTACCCCTCAGTAGTTTCTCACAGAAGTAGCAGTATACTCGTTCCTCTGATCAGGTCCTCTATGTTATCATGGAGTAAGGAATATATGACAGCAATTGTTTGAATTAAGTGCCCTGAGAGAGAATATTTACTCTGAATGTACTGTACAACATACCATATACTGGAACTCATCAAAGGCTCAAGATATGTTGTTTACATGGTCCAAACTGCATAAAACAAAGAAATTTAAAAACACAGATCACCTTTGAGCATGCCTGTCTTTGTAGCTGAGACCTCCTTGAGGCATTCACATAATTTTAAATGCCATATATCTCAGCAATCCTCATAAACCTGGATGGTGGCCAATAGTTAATCTTTTTTTTTTCAATCATAGTGAAACAACCAGGCAAGTCATTAAGTGAGCAAGGGAAACCTGGACCTAGGTGTCCTATATTGTAGTCCATTCTCCCACCCAGTGCCCAATGCTTTTCAATGAAAGTATTGAGACCCCTGAGCAATCCACTGGTTTACAAATAGGTTTATCGGGCCCTGAGTTTATTTTATCCTACTGAAGACTTTTGAGGAGGGTGTGACATGACCAGTCTGTCTTTAAAAAAGTCCAGTGATTTTTATATCATAGTGTAATGTGAAAGTATGGGATAGTGAGGTTTTTTGTGGGGGGAAGGGGTGGTGTAGTGGTGGTGGTGTTTAAACATGTAGGGAACTCCTGGTATGCAATTCCTTCTACCATTGGGTATCAGCAATTGATCTGCTAACTTAACATCTATCTGGGTTGGCTGAGACCCTGAAGTTAAGGAATTTGCCCATGGTCATAAAACTAGTATATATCAAAGGAAGGAAATGAACCCAGGTCTTTCTTACTCTAAGGCCACCCCACTATCCACTATGTTGTCTCTCTTACTTTCCTTTTCCTAAAATGTGTTTCGTAGAACCTTGGGTTTCAAATAATGTGAATAAGGATTTGTTGGGAAAATTAAAATACCAACAATAACACACTGAATAATAAATTATGTACGTTAAAATGCTTATTATGTAAAACATTTGGTGGGAATAAAAATAGGCCGAGTTCTCTATTGTTCCTCAATTTCTTCAACTTCCTTTTAACCTGGGGATATTCTCCCTTAGAGTAACCAGTCCTTTCCTTCCCCTTCTCTCCTCTCATCTCTAATAATTTGGGTTCTGTCAAGCTGTAATGTATTCCGCTATTAATTTTGGGAAATTTTTTGATCATACTATAAGGAAGGAAAACAGACAGTTGCTTAGCTCATTTCTTTAAAGGGGGAGAGGAGAATGAAGACAAGAATACTAAGTCAATATACTCAAAGACTTTAAGATACCTTCAATGGAGGTAGAAATTTCATTTTAGGAAAAAATACAATGTAATAATTCCTGGGTCATGAAAGTGAAGGAAAACTGCAAAATGTGTTCAAATTCCACTAAACCAAGACTCTGACTACAAAAGCATTCATTTGTATAAAGGAATCATTCAGGGACAATTGAAAATAAATTTTCTTAAAGGAAGATTATGCATTTTCATAGAAACAATTACTGACAATTTTGAAAAGAATTCTAAAGCTGGGAACTCAGAAGGACCTAGTCCAGGGGTGAGGAACCTTTGGCCTCAGGGCCACATGTGGCCTTACAGGTCTTTGGGTACCTTGTCTTGATTTGAGTCCTAGTTTTACAGAAGAAATGCTTTTAAGAGGATTTGTTCTGTGAAGTCTAGATTCAGACTAGATTCTAACCTAACTTCCGGATGCTGGAGAATACATAGTATAAATAAATAAAATGTTATTGACTTAGATAAATAAAAACAGCTAATATTTATATTCACAAAAACTCTCACTTGATCCTTACAACAATGCTGAGAGGCAGGTGCTATCATTACTTCAATTTTACAGAGGAAGAAACTGAGGCAGACAGCAGTTGAATGACTTGCCCAGGATCACACAGCTAGCGAGTTCCTGATGCCATCTGGTTTTTTCTGACTCTAGGTCCAGCACTCCATCCACTGTGCCATCTAGCTCCTCTGTTTCATTTGCAATTATTTCTCAGGGCACGTAAAATTATTACGGAGGTTAAAAGTCTACAGTAAGCAGCACATCTGAGATTTCTGCGTTTGTGATACATGCATCCAACAGTAAGCTGACCTCTACTCATCCTTAGTTCTTTAGTTTGTATGCACGGTGGCTAAAATTATTTTTAAAATATCGCACAATTCAGACATCTCACTAAGTCAAGACATTCTTCCCCGTGTTTCTTCTGGGAAAATAAACTCATTCTGTATTATTAAGCTTTTGCTTACTGTACACGTGTTGCTTTAGAATTATTTTCTAGTTTTAGGTATTTTCTCAACAATTTTTAAGTGGGTTTTTTAAAATTCTCCTCATCGACTAAACGATCTCCCGAGACATAACCAAGGGCCCCGGTCTGGCCCCCGAAAGGGGAGGCTGAGGCTCCACTCGCAGAAGGACCCGAGCACGGCCGGCCCTGGTGGGGCGGGAAGTCGGGGCAAGCGGCCTCCGGGGCCTTTTCTGAACCGGAAGCTCGTTTACTGTTTACGAGATCGAAGCCTCCCCGGGCGCAGATCCGGGGGCAGGTTTGCGGCCATGGGCACTCCAACCGTCGGGGCTGGGTGAAGGGAGGGGTCGGCCCAAGGCGGACGGAGGAACGGGGGACGGATGGCACAGGAAGCGTGGCCGGCTCCCAACCGAATCACCAAGTGAAAAAAGCGAACCGCAAGCCGCTAGCAGGGCGTGACCCGGAAGCAGAAGGCGTCAGGTGCGGGTCGGTCCCCTTCGCACTCCCAGAGGACGGAGAGGGCCCGGGCCTGCGCAGATGCCGTGGCCGGGTGGCGGAGGGCGCATGCGCACGCGCTCGGAGCCCGGCTCTGCCAGCCTCCCTGCTGTCGCTGTCGCTGCCTGTCCTGCCCTGGTGGAGGCGTGGTGCTGGAACCCGGGGCAGGACGGGCTGGGGCGGGGAGTAAGAAGACCCCTGCTTCCTCCTCAGCCCCTCGCCCCCTTTCCACGGGCCGCTGTGAGCAAGGCTAGCCTCATCGGTGGATGGGCGGCAGTTTCGTGCGTGCCTCGCCTGTCTTACCGTCGTGCAGAAAGAGCTTTTTGTGGTAACCTGCAAAATTCGGTGTGAAAGAGAAATGTTAAAAAGCGCATTATGAATTGGACGCATATTTCTACCCTAGCCCTTGGTACAGGAGCCTTGGTCGGAGTTTTAAAAAGTGCGCTTCTCTTAGATCTGTTAAAACTTAAAAAGCGTTGGCAGCGGTTTCTGCGCGTATCCACTGATATGTACGGGCTCACGCAGGCACATGTGCACGCTAGGGTCGGTCCCAGACACGATACGGGTGTACTTACGTGACTTAGAGAAGCAGCACCAGCCTGGCGTGCCCCCAGTCACTTTGGACCTCTTAGGGCTCTGGGCTGCTCTCAGATTAGGAGACTGCAGAGAAGGTGCTGACCTTTATTGAGAAAGGGCGTTTTCCTCACCTGGAAATTCCTGATACCAGCTAAGTCACAGGTCTAGTCCCTACTGTTTGTCTGAATTATAGGTGCTGAATAGAGCCAATAAAGCTCTCCCAGCCCTGTATTACTGGAGGTTCCCAACAAAGGAAATCCGATCAATAAAGCAAACTTTAATAAGAGGGGAATCTCAGTATTGAGTTACTGACTGAATTTCAATTGGCATTGAAAGTCATCGTTTGCTCCCAGGAGTGTAGAGAGTAGGAGAGATGCTGCAGGTAAACCGAACTCCCTGTCTAGCATTTAGGTACGACAATGGATGGCCGCTTATTGCTGTAGCTCGAGAGTCTAAGATTCCATCTTCTACCTGTGCAGAACAGATGAGGAAGAGCCAAGCACACAGACCATGACGGCTGAGAGCAAGAAGGAATTAAAGTAGAAGTAAGCTAGGCATGGAGAACATGATTGGGAACAGTACTCAGAAGCTAGACTAGAAGAACCAACAAGGCTAGCAAGGATCACAGAAGGATCCTTGTCTCCTTATTCCCTTTGTTTTTATCTTGTCTTCACGGAGAAGCCCATGGCAAGGCTCCACTTACGGAGTTTTCAGATGTATAATCCTCTTCCCTTTATCTTTGCTATCCAAGTAGGTGGTACTTCTGAACTGTCCCTCTGGATCCCAGAAAGAAAAGTTGGGAGGGCAAATCAAAGAAAGGTTTGGGAAATAACTAGGCAAGACGTATCATGGAAAATTTTCCTTGCATTTTTAATATGTGAAAAGAATTATGCTTTCATGAATTAAGTGCTCATGTTCTGTGAATGTAGTGGTTGGAAAGAGCTACAGAGGAAATAGGCTTTCTGTTAAGTCTACTGAGTAGCTACCCTGCTGTTCAGTAATCAGTATTTACATGACTCCTCCCTGCTCCTACTACCACCACCATGGGATCCAAAGGATCAACGAGTAACCTGAAATATTTTTAACATAGAGGAGTGTTATATTTTGCCAAAAGCTGACTTCTATTGTTTTTGCATAAATATTGTTGTCTATTATGTTTCTGTTTTTTTCTAGTATTGATCTAATCCTGAATGACTAAACCTGGCCATTATATATAAACATTTTAATATGCTGTTTGAGCCTTTTGGCCAACATTTTATTCAGTGTTTTGTTTTAATACTCATTAGAATTATTGGTCTACAATTTCTCTCTCTACTTTATTTCTCTCTGTAAGTTAGAGATAATAATAGTACCTGCTTTCAGACTTGTTGTGAGATTAAAATGAAAACAATATTTTTAAAGAGCTTTGTAAACCTTGAAAGTACTTGTAAAGCACTATACAAATGCTGGCTATTGCTATTGGGCATTTTATATTTTTTAAAAGTTTCTTGCATTTAATTGGTCATTTTTTGGTCTGTAATTGAGAAATATGTTGTTCAGTTTTTTCAGTTGTGTTCAATTCCTTGCGACCCCATTTTGTGGCCCCATTTGTGGTTTTCTTGGCAAAGACACTGAAATGGTTTGCCATTACCTTCTCCAGTTATTTTATAGATGAGAAACAGAGGCAAATGAGGTTAAGTAACTTGCCCAGGGTCGCACAGCTAGTAAATATCTGAGGCTGGGTGTGAACTTAGGAAATTGAATCTTCCTGACTTCAAGCCCCACATGCTATCCACAGTGTCATCTCACTGGCTCAACTGCATAATATGGTCTTTAATAATTTCCCTTATTTCCTAACCATTTGTTATGGGGTTTCTTCTTTAATTTTTAGTATTGGGTGTTTAGTTTGCTATCTTTTTTTTTATATTAGTTAATGGTGAGGTAACACCCATTCAAAGTCAAGCGCAAATCATGTCATCATTTCTCTGATGCATGGTCTTGTTCGGCAATGAAGGACGAACACAACAATCTGTGAGCAGACCCAACTGCCTGAATGGGGACCTAGCTAACTGGTTAACTCAGCTCCTCCTCTCCTGTCTGTCTCCCCCTCCCCTTCCTTCTCCTCCCCAAAGGAAGGTAAATTTGGATGGCCAAAGGATGGCCAGTTAACTTGGGATTTACTGGTTAGATTCCTCTCCTCTCCTCTCCTCCCCTTCCCTCTCCTCCCCTCCCTTCCCCTCTGCTCTCCTCTGCTCTTCTTCCCTCTCCTTCTCTTTCCTTTCCTCCCCTCTCCTTTCCTTTCCCAAAACCTAAACCTAATGCACTCTGAAGCCCATAGATTGGACAACATTAGGTCCCTGCTCAGGCTCCACTTAAGGGCTGTTTTCTGAACCCTTCTGGCTTAAGAGTGGTTATCAATAGTAACTGTTGCTGTTTCCCTCCCAGCCTGATGTAGTTATTTTTCTTTGCCTCATTAAAGGGGCCATCCTCTGACTACTTTTTAATTCTTATTCATTAAATGGGTATTACCTCACCCTAAGTGAGTACCTGCATAGGCCTTGTCCTAAAGGGGTCAAGGTCTCCCATTGCATCCTGGGCCATCTCCAGTCATCCTGATGAATATCTTGGACTCACATGACTCCAGAGGAGAAGTCCGGCTGGTGATCTTGCACAGCCCTCCCTCACTCAAAACAAAATCAAGTGCAAGTCATGTCATCATTTCTCTGATGGCATGGTCTTCTTTGGCAGCAAAAGACAAACACAACAACATTATATTACATTCCTCCCCTTCATGAGCTCAACATTTGAGTAAAACTTGCCTCTCTTCTGTTCCCCATACAGGATATTCCATCTCCCATCTCTGTGCATTTGCATAGGCTATCCCCCATGCATAAAATGCTGTTCCCTTTCCCCAATGCCTCTTGGAGTCTGCAGCTCTCTTCAAGGCTCATCTTAAGTACAACTCTTACAGAAGACAGGGTATTCTGATAGAGAAGCACCCTGCAGGTTGACATCAATATATTAATCACTAGGCTTTTGGCTTTGGTCACTCACTCAGTTCTGAATCCCCAACTCTATTATCCACATTTGTCACTTCCCACTGAAGTAGGACAGATATGGGTCAGTGACAGATTAAGTCAGACAAACAAACTCACATACAAGGGTAGCTTCTTAACACCTGATTGGAAGCTAATTTAGATATCCATTCCTGCAATCAGCTCCTCCATCATATCCCTCATTCCATTTTACCAAGGATTGTACCAACTGTTGCTTTAGTTCAGGGGGCATATAATTTCCCTCAGTATTCATGTAAAGCAGAAATTCCACTTTTGTCTGTTTTAGAGGAGGAAGAGAGAGAAGTTGGAACTCAAAGTTTTAGGAACGAATGTTGAGAATTATTTTTGCATGCGACTGGGAAATAAGAAATAAGGCAATGGGGTATAGAAATGTATCTTTCCCTACAAGAAGAGAGAGAAGATGGGGATAAGGGGAAGGGAGAGGTGTGATAGTAGGAAAAGGCTGTCGGACCTGGGTGAGAGAGAAGTCTATTTCAACCTCAGCCCCAGCAAACCAGGGGCATGCCTTGAGAGTGACTGAATTGGCAGCTGTGGTGGTAGTGGCAGTGGCAGTGGTGTTGGTAGTGGTAGCAACAGCAGCAGCAGCTGCTGCTTCCTGGGCTGTCAGTCCACAGACAATAAAAAAATCGAACAACTGGTCAGAAGGAGATTACAGGGGTCTCTTGACTGGAACTAAGGCAGGACTCTATTGTTTTGCCCATACGTGGATCTGGATTGCAGTCTTGGGTGGCAGTGCTGGGGTGAGGGGGAGCTCTGGCATAGCAAAGCTTGCGGCAGCAGTGGAAAGGGAGTCTTCCTCACAGTTCCAGGGCAGAAAAGAGGGCTTGTGGTCACTCGCAGACCAGAGCACAGGCCAGGAGAGAAGTAAATAAATACCTCTCCTTAGATCGTACCAGCTTGGAAGAACAGAAACCTTAGAGGTCCCTAGAAGTATCTCTGAAAAGAGCTGCACAAAATCCATGAAGCTTGGGATACTGTGCCCTCCACACTGGAAGAAGAGCCTTAACTTAACAAAGAATTAAAAGTCAAGAAATAGGCTGGGAAAATGAGCAAACAATGGAAAAAATCTCAGACTACAGAATCTTACTTTGGTGACAAGGAAGATCAAAACATACATTTAGAAGAAGACAGCAAAGTCAAAGCTCCTAAATCCAAAGTCTCCAGGAAAAATGTGAATTGGTCTCAGGCTATGGAAGATCTCAAAAAAAAATTTTGAAGATCAAGTAAGAGAAGTAGAGGAAAACTTGGGGAGACAAATGAGAGTGATGCAAGAAAATCATGAAAAATTAGTCAATAAAATTAAATACTGTAAAAATTGTAAGGGAGGGCACAAAAATACTGAAGAAAACAATACTTTAAAAATAGACTAGACCAAATGGCAAAAGAGGTCCAAACAGTCAATGAAGAGAAGAATGCCTTACAAAGCAGAATTGGCCAAATTCAAAAGGAAGTCCAAAAGCTCAGTGCAGAAAGTAATTCCTTACAAATTAGAATGGAGCAAGTGGAAACTAATGGAAGCTAATGACTCTGTGAGAAATCAAGAAATTATAAAACAAAAACAAAAGAATGAAAAAGTAGAAGACAAGGTTAAATATCTCATTGGGAAAACAACTGATCTGGAAAACAGTTCCAGGAGAAATAATTTTAAAATCATTGGACTACCTGAAAGCCATAATCAGAGAGAGAGAGAGAGAGAGAGAGAAAGAGAGAGAGAGAGTGCCTAGACATCATCTTTCAAGAAATTATCCTGAGAGTCCAAAATGAAAACTTCCAGGAATATTATAGCCAAATTCCAGAGTTCTCAGGTCAAGGAGAAAAATATTGCAAACAGACAGAAAGAAACAGTTCAAGTGTTGCATAATCACAATTAGGATAACACAAGATTTAGCACCTTTTACATTAAGGGATCAAAGGCCTTGGAATATGATATTCCAGAGGTCAATGAAGCTAGATTTACAACCAAGAATCACTTGCCCAGTGAAGATGAGTGTAATCCATGAAGGGATACAATTGATATGATTCATGTAGAGGAATTTAATGCATTCTTGAGAAAAGACCAGAGCTAAATAGACAATTTGACTTTTAAATACAAGACTCAAGAGAAGCATGAAAAGGTAAACAGAAAAGAGAAATCATAAGGAACTTATTAAAGTTGAACTGTTTACCTGTCTACATGGAAAAATGATATTTGTAATTCTTGAGACCTTTCTCATTATTAGGATAGTTGAAGGGAATATATATATATAGAGAGGGCATAGGATGAGTTGAATATGAAGTAATGATAAATAAAAAATAAAATTAAGGAGTGAGAGAGAGGAATGTACTGGGAGGAAGAAAAAGAGAGAAGTAGAATAGGGTAAATTATCTTACAGAAAAGAGTCAAGGAAAAGCTTTTACAGTGGAGAGAAAAGAGGGAGGAGGTGAAAGGAAATGAATGAACCTTACTCTCATCAGATTTGGCTCAAGGAGGGAGTAACATACACACTCAACTGGATATAGAAATCTATCTTATCCTACAGGAAATTAGGGGGAAAGAGAATATGAGAGGGGGAGTAATAGAAGAGATGGAAGATTGGGGGAGGGGGTATTCAGAAGCAAATACTTTTGAGGAGGGACAGGATGAAAGGGGGGAGAGAATAGAATAGAACAGAATAGAGTAGAGCAGAATAGAATAGAATAGAATAGAAGTAAGGAGAATACAATGGAGGGAAATACAATTAACAATAGTAACTGAAAAAAAATTTGAAACCAGTTTCTCTGATAAAGGTCTCATTTCTCTAACATATAGAGAACTATGTCAAATTTATAAAAATAAAAGCCATTCCCCAATTGATAAATGATCAAAAGATATAATCAGTTTTCTGATGAAATAATTAAAGCTATCGAAAAAATATTCTAACTATTGATTGGAGAAATGCAAGTTAAAACAATTCTGAGGTACTATCTCATACCTATTAGATTAGATTATAGGACAGAAAAGGTAAATGATAAATGTTGGAGGGGATTTGGGAAAAATAAGACATTGATGTACTATTGTCTGAGTTGTGGATTGATTAAAACATTCTATAGAATAATTTGGAACTATACCTAAAGGGCTGTAAAACTGTGCATATCTTTTGACATAGTAATATCACTACTAGATCTATACACTAAAAGAGATGAGAAACAAAAAGGGAAAGGACCTATATGTACAAAAATATTTGGAAAATTGATGGGATACACATCAATTGGGGAATGGCTGAATAAGTTGTGGTATATAGTTGTGATGAAATAGTATTGTACTATAAGAAATGAGAAGCAGGATGCTCTCAGAAAAACCTAGAAAGAGTTACATGAGTTGATGCAAAGCGAAATGTAATGGGTATGATGTTACAGCAATACTATAGGATGATCATCTGTGAATGATAGCTATTCTTAGCAATACAATGATCCATGACAACTCTTACGGACATAGGATGAAAAATGCTATCCATCCCCGGAGAAAGAACTGATGGTGTCTGAATACAAATTGAACCAACTCCCCCCCCCGCCATGACCTTTATTTTTCTTTTGTCTGTTTTCTTTCACAACATGACTATTACGGATATGTTTCATATGAGTACACATATATAACTGATATAGAATTTCTTACCTTCTTTGTGTGTGGGTGGGGGGGAATGTGGAGGTGAGAAGGGAAGAAGGGAAAGAATTTGGAACTAATATTTTTTTAAAAATAAATG
Source organism: Bettongia penicillata ogilbyi (assembly GCA_023548195.1). Lineage (NCBI taxonomy): Eukaryota > Metazoa > Chordata > Mammalia > Diprotodontia > Potoroidae > Bettongia > Bettongia penicillata. The sequence continues at coordinate 1,647,849 of JAJHZJ010000092.1, forward strand.
TTGAAAATTGGTTTTACATGTAACTGGGGAAGATATAAATACTAAATAAATGTAAAATTGACACTGAAAGTTAAGAAATTTGCTGACACATTTCAGAAATTCAAATTATAACTGAAAAATAAAGATATTGAATATTTTAAAGTATTTCAGAAGGCATAGCACAGAAATTCTTTACATTAAGCTTTACAAATTAAGAAAAAAGTCTGGCATGTGGTAAGCACTATATAAACTATTAAAATGTGATTAGTATGAAAATGCCAAGCATAATAAATGATTTTTTTATGAATTGATCATTTTGAAATGGAGTGAACTAATTATCACCTGCTTGGAAGCTTTAAATATGTGGAATCGTGAATGTTTTTATTTGTTTCTGAAATCTTTCTTATATTTTGATATTTGAGAAACCATTTTATCAGAAGTGCCATTAGAAAAATATCTTTTTATTTGGATTCTGTTATGAGAAAGCTTAAAAGAATGTGACAAAAAAACATTTGAAAACTTAATTAGTTGTATTTTGTTTTAGATTAGTAAATAATAATAGTTGGGTTTTTTTGTCCTTCAGTATCTAAGAAACCATGACATCAGGAAGGTGATGCTATGACATGCAAGTGAATTGAATTTAAATGAGGGTGGACTGTGCAAAGTCACTAACCTCACCCTCTCCTCCAGAGCCATCAGATGCAGTGGGGGACCTTGGTCTTTTTCAAGCTAATATTTTTAACAGATCTCAGTTTGACTGAAGCAGTACCCATTTGGTGATTAAGACTTAATAAGAAATGAAAGAGAATGACCTCTTTACACAAAAAACAACAAACACCAAACAAAACTCTATCATTCTCTCAAAAAGCACAAAGAGTGTAGCCCTGACATAAAGCCCCAATTCATGATAAGACTGGAAAAAAGTAAACAAAGCAAAAGAAACAATAGCCAGAGATGCTCAAGAAATAAACTCAGACTCCCAATGTAGTGGAAAGAATATCATAACTCTATCTCAATGCAAATTAGGTTAGTTTTTCCTTAACAGCTATTGAAACCATTCTTGAGAATTGATTAGCTCAGACTAAAGGCTCACACTGCTGACATTATTTCCTGATCATCTGAATATGAAACAGCCATGGACATGGAAAAAACAGCCATGGGGGGATCATAAAGGAGGAAAGATTTAGGGAGGATTAATCATAAGCAGAAAAAACCCCAGCTCCAGAGGGCAGATCAGGAAGGGTGGAATTAAAGGAAGGAAAGAGAGGAAAGAAAGGAACAAAAGAATAAGAATCTATGACCGAAGACTAGCTAAGAGGAATAGCAGAAAGGCAGTGGAGAGGAAACAAACTGCATCAGTTATAGATTACTGGTACTGAGCAGCTAACTGGCACAGCAGATTAGAGTACTAACCCTGGAGTCAGGAGGACCTGAGTTCAAATCTGTCCTCAGATACTTACTAGCTATATGACCATGACTAGCTACCAACCTTTCGGACAGCAAGTTATGAAACTCTTGTGCTGTGGTTTGAGGAGCTAGGACCTCTACCAACCAAATTAAAAAATATATGTGTGTGTGTGTGTGTGTGTCTGTGTATACACATACATATATACATATATATGTATATATGTATGTATGTATGTATAACAAGTTAACTTTAAAGAGTGAATTTCATTTCATTCATTTAATATCATTTGGAAAATCATGAAATCATTCCTGTTGATAATTAGTATGTAGTGAGACTGCATTTTTGAACCAACTATTCAGTGTATGTATGAATTGGTATTCACTGTATATTAGGAAAAGTCCAAAATGTAATTTTTCTTACATGAAATATCAATACAATGTCCTGATACTTATTAAGACATGAGAAAAATAACAATAAATTTACCCTAAGCTGTAATTAGTGAAATTTTGCTCTTTGAGGAAAAGTCTCTTGGGACTTTAATCTGTTGCTGTTCTAAGTTTTAAAGCTTACTAGTTCATGGACTCCTGCAGTCTGAGGGGGTGCTATAAGTGGAGTGTGTCCTTGGGAGTAAAGAGTGAGGGGTGGTGACCTTGGGAAGACTAAGGTAAAACCCTCGTGATTCAGTTTCCTGTGAAAGACATTTTCCCACCTAGTTATATCTGAGTCTGTGGCTTCTGATAAGACTTTCTATGTGATTGGCTCTTGACTATGATTCATACCTTAAATCAAACAGAACTAAGGAACAGTATTGATACTGCTATGTCTCTTCCTTTTCCCTCACATAGCAAATTCCAGTGATAAGGGCAAGTATATAATGATGTCTCATTTTTCCTTTGTAATAAACATAGCAGATAAAACCTATTGGTGACTTTTGAGTGAGGAATCATTTTAAATTGTCATTTAAATTTCAAATAATAAAGACCATTTAATGCTTAACCTTAACAACAGAGAAGATGCTTCCCTGACCTTCTGTGTTCTTCTTAACCCATTATATAATGAGTCATACATTTTACAATTGATAGGGTGTTTGGTTATAGGACATTGATACAACATCCTTTCATTATGTTAATATAATCCTAATATCCTTCTAAGCGGGGGAATGAGTTGGAATCAGATTTACATAAAGAGAAAGATGAATGAGGCAGCTATGTGGTGAAGTTGATAGAATGCTAGGCCTGAAGTTAGAAAGACTTATCTTCCTGAGTTCAAATCCATCCAGAGACACTTACTAGCTGTTTGATCTTGGGTAAGGTACTTAACCTTCTTTTCCTCAGTTCCTCATCTGTAAAATGAGCTAGAGAAAAAAATGGAAAAACACCTTGGTATTTTTGCCAAGAAAACTCCTAATGGAATCCCAAAGAGTCATACATGACTGAAATCAACAGAATAACAACAAAAAGATAAACTTTAAAAATTATTTTTAAATTAATGCAACAAAATATGTGAATTACAACATTGGCACACAAATACAAGTATGCAAGTATGAAGTTCAGTGATGAAGACAGAAACTTGAATATTTATGAGTTACATAAAGGGGAAATCTCATGGGAGGAGTAGAAGGCAATCTCTTCCCAAATAGGAGTAGCATGGGAAGAGGACAGAAGCACTAGGGAAGGGAAAATGGACTAGTCCCCTTCTGATGGAGAAGAGAGAGGCAGAGAAAGGGAAGGGGAGCATGAGTAAGATGGCAAAAGCAGCACTATTTTCCTTTGGACACTGTTCCAGGGGTGGGGAACCTGTGGCCTCAAAGCCGCATTTGGCCTTCTAGGTCCTTGGGTGTGGCCTTTTGACTTAGTTCAAATTTTACAGAACAAATCCTTATTAAGGGGATTTGTTCTGTGAAGTTTAGATTCAGTCAGGCTGCACTTGAGGACCTAGAGGGTCACATGTGGCCTCAAGGCCACAGGTTCCCCACCACTGTCTAGACTATGAAAATATGATGGTCTGCTTATCTATAAGGGTCCCAGCTGCACAAACAGTTTATCAGTCTGGCGTAGACTGACTGGTGCTTATCTTGTAGTTGGTTTGACTCTCAAGGACACAGAGTCCAGCTAGGGGTAGAATTAGCAAATTATGTTAGCTCAAGAAGGGAGGAAGGTGGTGGTTCATCTTTGACTTATTTTGGGTCTTGTGCATACTCCTATTCTAGTGTTTCTGTTTGTGGAAAATATGGTCACTCAAGAAAACAAGTTTAGGGGGACTCCTTTGCATGGAGCACACTTCGGATGCAGCGTCCTTTGACACTATTATGGAATATACATTGGCCTGTTGGCCTATTTTCTGGTTTTGAAAGCTTGATGTTTTTCCCCCCTTTTATGAGTTTCAAGAAATTAGGTTTTTAAAACCAAAAAAGAGACCATTGACTGAGATCTACTCCAGAATAGAACTATGAAAAGTTGTTTCAATATGAATGTATTCATGAATTCAGTGAATTCAATTCACATAAATGGGACATGTGAAACTTAGCTGGAGATTAAATGGACATTGGGAATTGGCTACTAGGGTACAAAGGCACTTGATCATTGTATTACCTGGAGGATATGTAAATTCTTTTCCCATGTGCCATTTTCTTTATAAGACTAACTTACCAAAAGGAACCCCAGTGGATTTTGTCAATTCACTGGCCATAGCCAGTGCTACAAGACTGTAGCACCAAAGCACTCCTGAGTCATGGGAACCTAGTCCTGTTTAGCCATTGCAAAATGCAGATAGAGAAGGCTTGAGACACTTATCTTTTGCTGGGCCATACGTATCAGTCAGTCTGCACCAGTAATAATCAAATTTCTCTTGACTGGTCTTGAATAAATGTTGAAATTATTGCTTTCCATTGCCCTATTACTAATTTAATTCCAATGGATACTGATCATGCCTGATCACATAAATTTGGTTTATAGATGGTGATTCATTGGAAACATGACTCCAAAGGATCAAAGAAAGGAATGTGAAATTGATTATTGATTACTGATAATATCTATGGATCAGATTTGGATTTAACTGCATAGGCCTCAGCAGTAGAGTTTGTAAGAGCTTAGGTATCATAATTTTAAGGGCTACAAGCTGATCCTGTCTCATGAGGGAGATAAGATGAGTGGCAGATGAGTCAGCCTGGTCAGGAGATGTTTTGTCTAGTACTGGGTCTCTCTGGTATTGAATGGTATCTGGCGTAGGACTTTCTAGAGGATGTTGTTCAACTCCATGTTATTCCCATTGCTATGGATTCTGGAGACACCCTCTTGTAAGTCAGCATGCCAACTCTTCACCTTTCTTATAGACCAATTACAGTCTTGAGTTAGTTTACATAACTAGACCTGAGGGCCCATTGGCTTCTATTATTGGTAACTTAGCCTTGCTAATAGATTTTCCTTGGAATTCTGTGCCTCAAATTTTCTTCATTGCATACTTTTATGACAGTATATGCTTGGAGTAAGGAATAACTGAGTTCACATACTACTTCAAATACTAGCTGTGTGACCTTGGGAAAGTCAGTTAACCTGTTTATGTCTTATTTCTTCTGAAAAATGAAGGGGTTGAATATGATGGCTTCTACCATCCCTTCAAGCACTATATCTATGATAACAGAGCATGAAACTGAGATGAGAATGGTCATCTTCCCTTTGGATCTTTCACCACAAAAACATCTCTCTCTCTCTCTCTCTCTCTCTCTCTCTCACACACACACACACACACACACACACACACACACACACACACACAGTTAAGTCAAGGACTTCAGACATTTCCAAAGGACTCAAGATGCAAAATGTCATCCACTTCCAGAGAAAGAACTATGGAATCAGAATGAAGAATGAAGCAGATTATTTTCTCTCTTGTTATGTTTTGCTTTGTTTTTCTCATGGTTTCTCCCATTCATTTTAATTCTTCTATGTAACATGACTGATATGAAAATGTGTTTAATAGGAATGTATGGGTAGAGTCCATATGATTGCATACTGTCTTGGGGAGGGAGTGGGAGAGAAAATTTAGAACTGACTGTTGAAAAGTGAAAACAAATAAATTTTTGGGAAAAAATCTCTTTGGGATACAGACTTTCTCTACTTCAGAGGTCATCAAGGTTGGTCATGCCCTTGAAAGTTGCAATTCCCATTTTTCTCTTCTCCCCTTCTTCATACACTCTAAGGAATTCTTAGTGAAGTTTTCCAAAAAAAAAATGTATTTTGATAGTTGTATTTCAATATAATTAGTTTGTGATATATGTTTTATGCACTTAAAAATGTTATTCTGAGAAGATGTCCATATGTTTCATCAGACCCAAAGAGATTCCATGTCCTCCAAAAAAATTAAGAATGCTTGCCTTAGAGAAAAACAAACTAAGCTCTTTGTCTTGTGGTACAACCCTTAGGAGGATTATGAGGAGTCCTTATGAGGACTGATACCTGACATGGTAACAGGATGAATCTCTGGCCTGAAGTTCTACGCTTCCAACTATTAGTCCCCAAGAGGAAATAGGGGAAGGATCTTTGTTCCAGAGAAAGTTAATCATCTTTGGAACTTGATCCCAGGGACCCAACCCAGATGACTACTGATGTAGTGCATACAGATTAATTCACTTGGTGCACATCCCATCCAGCCATTCCCCCAGGCCAGGGGGTGGGAACCTGTAGCCTCAAAGCCACATGTAGCCATCTAGGTCCTCAAGTGTGGTCCTTTGACTGAACCCAAACTTCACAGAACAAATCCCCTTAGTAAAACGATTTGTTCTGTGAAACTTGGGACTCAAAAGACTTGGATCAAAAGGCTGCACCCAGGGACCTAGAAGGCTACATTGACCTTGAAGCTGCAGGTTCCCCACCCCTAACCCAGGCTAGCATCATCTTCCTGCCCCTGCTGACCTGTCCATCTTTCTGTTGTTCCCCTAAACTTACACTGTATGCCTTGTTTAAACCCATTAAGATGTATGCCCTTAAGGGTAGGGTCTTTCACTTTTTTTTTTTGTAACCCTAAAACTTAGCACAGTGCTACACATAGTAAACCCTTCATGCCTTTTCATTCATTCATGCCATAGATAGTTATGAAACTGAAGGTAGAACTGACAATCTACACTGCTGAATTAGTAGTATTCAATGGCTTACATTTCTAAAAACCTGAAACGTCCTCAATGCCCTTTTCCTTTCTTTTCAGTGACTTTGGATAGGTCAGCCTTGATGTTGAAAGAGCTTTGTAATTACTTTCTCTCCCTTAAACTGGGCTAGTTAAAAGAGTATAGAACTGAATTGAAAACCTACCTTTCATTATATTTGAACCAATAGGAATCCATTTGTTTAGATTCTGGAACATTATTCTCCCTCCAAAAACAACTGCCATTTTAAGTGTGAAATTTATCTTTGTTTACCCACAATGTGGAGAACAAATTGACCACTTACCGTGTGAAATAAACTTCCTTCATTGTACTTTTAAGACATTTATGTCTTCTTCCGGATTTCCTTTGTCCAGTAAAATATTTAAATTGTTTCTGTAACCCCGTTCCCAACCACCACCAAAACCCCAGAATATTTTCTAACCTAAAAGTTAGAAACATCGTTTTGAACTCTTTTAGTGAAATAAGTGGGTGACTCTGAGAAGAGCCTTTGGTTTGGCGCAATCAATCCTAGGGAAGACAAGATAACATTTTTTAACTGTAAAAACTTGTAACCTGTGACCTATTTATTTTCTTGAAGATCTTTGTCGGGCTCATGATTTCCATGACCTGATCTCTTGTCAGATGGACTCACTTGCCTTCGGAACTTCCTCTGACTTTTATTTGAGACCGACTTATGCCTTGACACCCTAGTTTTCCTCTTGGTCTTCTTCCCAGGAGTTTTCTTAAGCGTTGAAGCCTTTTCCTCTTTCGAGTTTCTCCTTTTCCCAGGCTTGGGGGGCCTGGCAATTCTAAAGGTGCCTGAAGCCCCTCTCCCGCTAACTTGTAGCAGGGTTCCCCGGCTGACCATGCTTTTAACTTCTTTGTTGATACGGTTGTTGTGCTTGCGGACGTCGTACTGGTCAGTTCCCAGCTCCCTTTTGAGGGCAGTAAGGGAGATTCCCTTGCGACTTTTACAAGACGTGATGGCCTCAAAGATGCGATCTGAGAGACAGTTGCAGTTACAATGGCCAGTGGTAGAAGCCTCTCCCTTTTTTGCTTCCTCCGACGAGCTGGGTTCTGTTGTGTCATTCTTCTGACGGGGCATCTTGGCAAACTCTTAGTCCCAGAGTAACCGCTGTGAGGGCTCTGCTGCCTCCTCTTATACCTCTGGGCCCGACGCTGCAGAATCAGCTTCTTGACTGTAGCGAGCCGACGTGACAGAATCAAGTCTCACTCTCCTCTCAGCCCAACTTGTGTTTCTTTAGCCTCTCCACCAGGTCCTCTCGCCCTCTCCAGCGTCCCACAGCCCCAGTGAGGGACTACAGATAATGCAAGGAATGTGCCCAGCTTCCTCTATTCTTGGCGTGATAAGGAATGTCTAATTTTGCTAGAAACGCAAAAATTGGTGCCTGGTGGCACGGAAGCAGTAAAGGCATCTTGAGCTTTTTGAGATTTCCTTCTTTTCTTTTGGCTTTTATCTTTCCAACATCTCCTGCTAAACAATCATGCCGAGGTCCTAAAATTTTCTATCACCAGCTCAAAGTGCAGATCATCCACGCAACAGGCTCAAGACTGAGAGGAAAAAGGAGTACAGTGATGCAAAACACAAGTGATGCAGCGCGAGCCTGCCCAAGGGGCCACGACTCAAGCTAGTCTGTGGCCTCCCCTGACCCCGAGACGCTTGATTTTGCTGCGCCGAGTTCTGTGTACTTGGCGGGAAATAGACAGGTATAGGGCAGAGTGATGTAAGTGGAAGGTATAGAAGTGGAAGGGGAGAAAACAAACCGCTATCTTATCACAGGACTGCTGGACTTAAATCTAGGGTGTTTACAGTTGCCTGTACCTCCTAACATGGCCATCCATCCACAGCCAAGGTGATCTTGCAGTTCTAGACTTGCCCTTCCATCTTGCCTTTCTCCTTAGTATTGTAGCCCCCTCCCCCCCAAGTCAGTGTTAAGACCGGGCAGATAAATGATAGAGAGATAACAGAAGGGGCATGTGTTAAACACATTTTTATCATATTTTTTGATATGATAATTTTTCTTCTATCCCAGATTCATTCCCCTCCCCCATCCCAGAGAGCCATCCCATCTTTGCCTTGGTAGAAGATAACACACAATGGGATATGGAAATGGCGGCGAAGGGGAAGGGAGGATTGGTGGAGATATATCTAGAAAGTGAGATGAAGACCTGGATCCAGGCAAGACAAGTCGAAAGTCCATCTATCAGAGCCTAGGGTTCTAGGTGCAGGATAAAACATCCAGAACCTTCCTCCCAGACTCTGAAGGATCAGAACCAATCAAGACACATTAGCATCATTCTACTCAGAGAAGTTAAAGGACTTGCCCAAAGCAACAGAGGCAAAAGTGGCAGAAGCAGGACTTTGAGCCCAGGTCCTCTGACTCCAAAATCAGTGCTCTACTGCACCACCAGGCCTCTAAGATCTAGGGCTGGCCTGCCAAGTGTTGATTTCTGGGCTACCTACCTTCTGTCATCAGTTGAAGTAGCAAAGATTAATGAATGATGGGATTTAGGGGGAGAATGTATGACTTATAAAATAAGGGAGTTGGTCTAAATGATCTTTAAGATCTCAGCTAGGAGTTCTAAAGCTATGATTGTATGAAGAGTGAAGGATAGAAAGGTCTGTATCCCAAAGAGATCGTAAAAAAGGGAAAAGGACCTATGTGCACAGAAATATTTGTAGCAGCTCTTTTTGTGGAGACAAAGAACTGGAAATTGAGAGGATGCCCATCAATTGGGGAATGGCTGAACAAGTTGTGCTATATGAATGTAATGGAATGCTATTATGCTATAAGAAGTTAAAAGCAGACAGATTTCAGGAAAACCTGGAAAGACTTACATGAACTGATACAACAGGAGAACATTGTTACTTGTACACAGTAACACTGTGTGATGATCAACTATGATTGACAATGATCTAAGACAATTCCAAAAGATTCATGATAAAAAATACTGTCTGCCTCCAGAGAAAGAACTGATAAGAGTTTTGAATGCAGATACAAACATATCATTTTCACTTTATTTTTTTCATGTTTTTTTTCCCTTTTGCAAACTGTTTCTTCTTCCACAATATGACTAATATGGAAATGTGTTTTACATGATTGCATATATATATATATATATATATATATATATATATATATATATATATATATATATATAACCTATATCAAATTGCTTACCATCTTAGGGAAGAGAAAATGGAGGAAAAAAATTTTGGAACTCAAAATGTTATAAAAAATGAATTTAAAACTGTGTGTACCATGTAGTTGGAAAAAATAAAATATAATTTGAAAAAAAAAAGAGTGAAGGATAGCAAGTCATTAAGAAAATCAGAACTTCCCCCAATATTATGGATCTAACATGATTTGCTTCTTATCCAGAACTAAAAGTCCCATTAAGATGTTAGAGTGGAAAGATTTACACATTTTTGATCTATGCACAGAAAGTAGAACTCAACACACAGAATCACTTCTGGGAGTCCACTTAAACATACCCAAGACTTTATATATAAAACTACCAAACACTTTTTACAGATGTCAGTTCTTAAATATTTGTAGAGATAGTTATTGTTTATGTTTTTGATAGTGCTAATATTGAAGCAACTGGATAGCTCATGGATAGATTGCTGGGACTGAAGTCAGAAGATATGAGTTCAAATCTGGCCTCAGACACCAACTGTGTGACCCTGGGCAAGTCACTTAACCTCTCTTTGCCTTAATCACTGGAGAAGAAAATAGCAAACCACTCTGGTAACTTTGTCAAGATATTTGTCATGAGGAGTCAGACATGGCTGAACAACAAGTGCTAATGTAATAAATAAAACTCAAATTACTTTGTAGTTTTAGTGACATAAATCACAATTTGGATTGGAACCAGCAGGGGATGTCATTGCATATTTTATATAACTTACTAGGAAAGAGAAATCCAAACATATCTCTAGTCTTTCTTATATTGAACAAACTCTGTATTTCTTGTAGAAATCTAATGTGGTCATAGTGTATAACCTTTTTAAAATGTTGTCATAACCTATTTACTAACTTTAAAAAAAACATTGCAGCAATATTTATTAGTGATGTTTGTCTATAGTTTTTTTTCTTTTCTGTTTTAACAGTCAAGACTATTTTTGGAAAGGTCCCTTCTTTTTTTTTTATTAACACTTTATGTAGTATTGGCATTAATTATTCTTTGAATGTTTAAGAGAATTTTCCTGTAAATCCATCTAGTCCTTTGAGAGTTAATTTATGGCTTGTTCACTTTCTTTTTCTAACATCAGATTATTTAAATAGCCTATTTCTTTTGTTAACGTGACTTTTATATTTTTTTTATGTATTTATCCATTTCTTGTAAGTTATCAATTCTATTGACGTAAAACATAAAATTGGGGCAAAATATCTTTTGATGGTTTCTTTTATTTTTTCTTTAATCATTGGAATTCTCCTTTTCCATTTTATATGAATAATTCCACTCTCCTTTCTTTAAAATCAGATTAGATTTTAATCTGTTTATTGTTCATTTTTTTTAAAAAGCTCATTTTAGTTATTAATTCAATGAGTTTTTTTCTATTTTCAATTTTGTTATCTCTTTATTTTCAGACCTTCTATTTTATTTACTTGAGGTTTTTTGTTATTATTAAAAGACTTTTCTTTAAAGTAGCATGCCTAATTCATTGATTTATTCTTTTGTTAAACTAAAGGGTTTGAATATTTAAATTTTAACTACATCCTATAAGTACAATTGAAGCAAAACAAGGACACTCTCAAGGTCTGACTTAAGAACTTTGGAACTGATTGTGTGACATGAGAGAAACTGGCACAGGATCACTCAGCATGGCATGCCCACATCAGGAAAGGTACTATGCTCTATGAGCAAGGTAGAATTAAAACAGCTCAAAGGAAACAGAGGATGCACAAATTTAGAGTATCCACCCCAAATGTTCACACAGACTATTTGTGTCGGACCTGTGGTAGAGCACTCTGCACTCATATTGGTTTGATCAGTCACTGTCAGACGCATTGAAACTTTACTCTAGCACTGTGATGTCATTTTGATTTTCTTCCAGAATGGACAACAACCTAACATATCTATTATTGTCATTTTCTTTAATGAAATTTTTTTGTCAAATTCTATTCAACATAAAATTTATTGAATGAAATGAAGGGTTTCGTATTTCTTTTATTCTGTACTTTTGGTAAGAGGTTTTTATGGCCCCCAAATGTGACTAATTATTGCAAAGATGCTGTGCACAACTGAAACTCTTTTCCCAAAATTCCTATTAAACTCCTTTCTATTACTATTCCACAACCCCAGAGATCTATCATTTCTAATTTATCTAAAGTTCTATTCAGATGCCCCTATTATGTTTTTAATGTCTATTTCTCCCCATAATTTAGCTTTTTCTTTAAGTATTTAGATGCTTTTCTTTTCAGGGCATATACTCACTATGGATTTATTATCTATGGTACTTTACATATGATGTGGTATGTCTTTTTTTTTCATGTCTCTGTTTACTTCTGAAATCATGATGGCTATCCTTTCTAATTCACCTGAAGTAAAATAGATTTTGTTTTAACTCCTTGAGTTCCATTCGAATCATACTTTCATGTGTTTCTTGTAAACTACATATTCTTGAATTCTGCCTTCTAAACCATTCTGCTCTTATTTTATGATTGAATTCATACCATTCATGGTGATGGTTATGATAATATATATTTCCCTCTATCCTGTCCTCTTGTACTTTTTCCTCTATTTACTCCCACTTCTCTTTTTGTACATAAAAGAGGGAATTTTTTATCTTTTTGCTCCCACATATTCCCTCCCCCCTTTAGGAAAGAGAAAATTTGTCTGACACTCATGATCTATAAATTATGTGATCTTTCTCCTGTCACCCTTCATTTTTCTCCTTATTCTGCTCCTGATTACTGATTTTTATTTTTCCTTTCTTTTTAATCTCCTATTCATACTCCCCACCACCTCCTTTTTTCTTTCTTCCTTTTCCTTTCTCTCCTTTTTTCTTTCCTTATTTTTGCTTTTTCCTTCCCTCCTTTTCTCTTTCCTTCCTTCTTTTCCTCCCTTCTTGCTTTCTTTCTTTTCCTCCCTGCTTGTCTCCTTTATGTGCTGCATTTTCCAGGACAGCCAATGTGGAAGGAGCCACCTTAAAACAAAACTGAAGCCTGGGGAAGGGCCCCCTGGCATCTCAGTTTCTTTCTGCATCTTTAGCTCTTGAGATCCCTACTGATTTTAATTTTGGATGCAGTCTCAGTGGTGGTATGTTCAGTCACAGTTTCTCAAGAGTGGGGAATGTTTATCATCCAAAGTAACTGCTAGCCTCCATCATCTTCTTTAACTTGTGGCCACTGCAACTGGGAGCCTTATATAGGCCTCAGCCTGACATAGCAGAACCAATCTGCTCACAACTGGCCAATGAGCCAGGCAGCTTGGCCAGGTAGCACCAGTTATGTTTCTACGGTTTCTCCTGAGGAACTTAGCATGCTTCTCAGGGTGTCTTGCAACTTGCTTTTAGTGTCCCCAGATCCAGACCCTCTGTACCTTTGATACCCTAAAGAATTAGGGTCAAAGGCATTCAAAAGGGGGTGGAACCAAGATGGTGGAGTAGAAAGACGCACCTACCATAGCTCTTACCCCACAGCCCATAAAATACCTGCAAAAATGACTCTAAACAAATTCTAGAGCAGTAGAAACCACAAAATGACAGAGTGAAAGAGATTTACAGCCCAAGGTAGCCTGGAAGGCCAACAAGAAAGGTCTATTGCATGGGGCATGGGAGCAGAGCACAGCTCACAGAACCCGGCCCAGTCTTGAACTCAAGGCACCAGCAGGAAGAGGACTGAACAGGCTTCAGGGATGGAATCTCCAGCAGCAGTTGTGGTTCTCAGATCTCTCAAACCACAAATGCCAAAGACAGCTTCAAATGTCAGTGAGAAAGCTTTTTCACCGAGGTAAAAAAGGAGCAGGGTCCTCCCCTAGCTCTGACCCCAGGTTGGGGCAGCTGCAGCAACAGCATTCATTTTTGGAACCCTTGGTCTAAAGACCCTGGGGAAATTGACCCTTTGATCTGGATCTCAGCCATGAGTGGCAGCCCTGGGGTAAGGAAGAGTGCTGGTTGGTGTGGTGGGGCTAGTGGAGGCTCTGGAAAGGGAATTCTACTTGTGGATCCTGGGCAGAAAAGCTTTGGTAGCTCCCAACCAGAGCATAGACCAGGAGAGGAGTAAATTGCTCTCCTTTAATTGTACCACCCTGGAGGACCTGAGAACTTACAGGTACCCAGAGTATACTGCCCTCTTGACAAAGGACTCAAAAGTCAAGTAACTGGCTAGGAAAATACACAAAAAAGGGAAAAAATAAGACTATAGAAGGTTACTTTCTTGGTGGACAGGTATTTTCTTCTATCCTTTCAGATGAGGAAAAACAATGCTTATCATCAGATGAAGACATAAAAGTCAAGGCTTCTGCATCCAAAACCTCCAAAATAAATATGCAATAGTCTCAGGCCATGGAAGAGTTCAAAAAGGATTTTGAAAATCAAGTAAGAGAGGTGGAGGAAAAATTAGGAAGAGAAATGAGAGTGATGCAAGAAAATAATGAAAAGTGAGTCAACAACTTGCTAAAGGAGACCCAAAAAAATACTGAAGAAAATGACACCTTGAAAAATAGGCTCACTCAATTGGCAAAAGAGGTCCAAAAAAGCCAATAAGGAGAAGCATGTTTAAAAAGCAGAATTAGTCAAATGAAAAAAGAGGTTCAAAAGCTCACTGAAGAAAATAGTTCCTTCAAAATTAGAATGGAGCAGATGGAAGTTAATTACTTTATGAGAAACCAAGAAATTACAAGACAAAACCAAAAGAATGAAAAAATAGAAGATAATGTGAAATAATCTCATTGGAAAAATAACTGACCTGGAAAATAGATCCAGGAGAGACAATTTAAAAATTATGGGACTACCTGAAACCCATGATAAGAAAAAGAGCCTAGACATGATCTTACATAAAATTATCAAGGAAAGCCACATGGATATTCTAGAACCAGAGAGCAAAACAAATATTGAAAGAATCCACTGATCACCTTCTGAAAGAGATCCAAAAAGAAAAACTCCTAGAAATATTGTAGCCAAATTCCAGAGTTTCCAGGTCAAAGAGAAAATACTGTAAGTAGCTGGAAAGGCATTCAGGAGGGGAGCAAAAAATTAGAATAAGCAGAGATTTGCTTCCTTCTCTCAAGTTCTCTTGACTCAAAATTATCTTTCTGGAGAAATTCAAATGATGTTCCTCACTGTTGGAAATGCCAACTGAGACCCTCGCATATTGAGCTGAATACCTGTCTCCAGCCTGGGACTGGGGGTTATCTGGATGAGGTGAAAAGCCCCCAAAAAGACTCTGAAGAAACACATAGGTGGTGCACAGGTGAAGTGGGGACTGATTGATTCAGTGACATCTGGCTCCCTCTGCCAAGAATTGATTCTGTTTAGTCAGTTTAGTGACTCCAACGAGGTGGAGGCTATGAAAGTGTGCAGAGAGGCCACTTCTGGGAACAGGCATTTGGGAAGATACCTCATGGAAAGATCAACAATACCTGTGAGTCAAGCAGAGTCTTCAATCTCAGCAGATCGAGACTATCTAGTTGTATCACCAATGGCTCCGGGATTTGGAAGGAAGCTTCTCTGGCTGTCCTCAAAACTGAGCTGGGAATGGAGAAGGATGATATGGGTCACCACAGTTATATCAACAGAGACCTCAAGAGCATTGTCAGCTCAGGGGCCCAGCTACAGATTACTTGAATGTGGAGTTTCCCCTATGGAACACAGTTGGAGTTGCCAAGACTGCTGAGACAAAAAGAAAGGGAAAGATGAAAAGGGGAAAGGACTCAGGGGTCAAGAAGGGTATTGGAAATAGGAAATCTGTAGGTTCCAAGTAGAAAAGAGTGAAAAATAAATAATAGGCAAGCAGAATGAGGGTTAAATGGAATGGAAGAGATCAGCCTTCCCTGGGGACTTAATCTTCCATATCAAAGGCTCTTTGTAGAGCCACCCAAAAACTCATGGAAGTGCCAAATCTATTTAATTACTCTTTTTTATTCTCTACTTTTGGAAAAAATCTTAAGAGGACAAATGGATTACTTTTTTTCCCAAAACAAATAATATGGGAATAAAGTGCTTTGAGATTTCCTGTATTCTAGGCCTTGAAGGAAATTGTATATAGCTAATGTCCATCTGAATAGGAAAAAGCTCACTATTTAACTGATATTTTGAAAAATGGGAAGATGGCGGAGTAGAAAGATTCACATATGCTAGCTGCAAACTCACAGCCCATAAATTACTTGTAAAGAGGAACTCCCAACAAATTCTGGAGCAGTGGAAGCTGCACAGCAATGGAGTAGAGGAGATTTCTGTTCCATAGAGCCCTGAAAAACTGACACCAAAGGTCCATTGCGCACTGGACCTGGAGCAGAGCCCAGCCCTCCCTTGGCCACACGGCACCAAGAGGACCAGATCTGAGCAGGCTTCAGGGATGGAATCTCAGGCCACGAAGGTCCCTCAACCCACAGGTGCTACAGGTCAGTGAGAGAGACTTCTGGGCTGGCTGAGAGGGGAGCGGGGTGTCTCCATAACTCAGGCCCCCTTGGGAGGCAGTGGCAGAGGCAGCAGCAGACCAGAGCTCCCAAAGCAGACAGGAGCTCAGATCCATTGTTGAAGGTATCCACATAAACACCCTGAGGGAACTGAGCCCCGTGTGGCGGTCCTGCCCCCACCTGAGCACTTGAATTTAATCTCACACTGAATAGCAGCCCCACCTCCCCACTGAAAGCCCTGAGGCTGGGGGAGGATAGCATTTGAATCTCAGACCCCAAGCACTAGCTGGGTGGTTCTGGAGGTGAGGCAGGGGTGGAGAGGAATCTCAGAAGTCAGGTAACTGGCTGGGAAAATGCCCATAAAAGGGAAAAAAATAAGACCAAAGAAGGTTACTTTCTTGGTGAACAGATATTTCCTCCTTTCCTTTCAGATGAGGAAGAACAATGCTTACCATCAGGTAAAGACATAGAAGTCAAGGTCTCTGTATCCCAAACATCCGAAATAGATATTCAATGGGCTCAGGCCATGGAAGAGCTCAAAAAGGAATTTGAAAAGCAAGTTAGAGAGGTGGAGGAAAAACTAGGAAGAGAAATGAGAGAGATGCAAGAAAAGCATGAAAAATGGGTTAATACCTTGGTAAAGGAGACCCAAAAAAATGCTGAAGAAAATAACACCTTGAAAAATAGGCTCACTCAATTGGCAAAAGAGGTTCATAAAGCCAATGAGGAGAAGAATACTTTCAAAAGCAGAATTAGCCAAATGGAAAAAGAGGTTCAAAAGCTCACTGAAGAAAATAGTTCTCTCAAAATTAGAATGGAACAGATGGAAGCTAATGACTTTCTGAGAAACCAAGAAATCACAAAACAAAACCAAAAGAATGAAAAAATGGAAGAGAATGTGAAATATCTCATTGGAGAAACAACTGACCTGGAAAATAGATCCAGGAGAGACAATTTAAAAATTATGGGACTACCTGAAACTCATGATCAAAAAAAGAGCCTAGATATCATCTTTCATGAAATTATCAAGGAAAACTGACCTGATACTCTAGGACCAGAGGGCAAAATAAGTATTGAAGGAATCCATCAATCCTCGCCTGAAAGAGATCCAAAAAGAGAAACTCCTGGGAACATTGTGGCCAAATTCCAGAATTCCCAGGTCAAGGAGAAAATATTGCAAGTAGCTAGAAAGAAACAATTCAAGTATTGTGAAAATACAATAAGAATAACACAAGATCTAGCAGCTTCTACATTAAGGGATCAAAGGGTGTGGAATATGATATTCCAGAAGTCAAAGGAACTAAGACTCAAACCAAGAATCACCTACCCAGCAAAACTGAGTATAATACTTCAGGGGAAAAATGGTCTTTCAATGAAATAGAGGACTTTCAAGCATTCTTGATGAAAAGACCAGAGCTGAAAAGAAAATTTGACTTTCAAACACAAGAATGAAAAGAAGCATGAAAAGATAAACAACAAAGAGAAATCATAAGGGACTTACTAAAGTTGGACTGTTCACATTCCTACATAGAAAGACAATATTTGTAACTCTTGAAACTTTTCAGTATCTGGGTAGTTGGTGGGATTACACACACACACACACACACACACACACACACACACATACACACATGCATGTACACACAGAGACAGAGAGCACAGTGTGAATTGAATAGGATGAGATCCTATCTTAAAAAAATGAAGTTAAGTGGTGAGAGAAATATACTGGGAGGAGAAAGGAAGAAATGGAATGGGGCAAATTATCTCTCATAGAAGAGGCAGGCAGGAGACTTTTTAGTGGAGGGAAAAAGAGGAGAGCTGAGAGAAAAACATGAAGTTGACTTTCATCACATTTGACTAAAGGAAGGAATAAAATGCACACTCATTTTGGTATGAAAACCTATCTTACAATACAGGAAAGTGGGGGAGAAGGGGATAAGCAGGGTGGGTGGGATGATGGAAGGCAGGGCAATGGGAGGAGGGAGCAATTTGAAGTCAACACTTGGGGAGGGACAGGATCAAAAGAGAGAATAGAAGCAATGGGGGGCAGGATAGGATGGAGGGAAATATAGTTAGTCTTACACAACACGACTATTATCGAAGTCATTTGCAAAACTACACAGATATGTCCTATATTGAATTGCCTGCCTTCCCAAAGGGAATGAGTGGGGAGGGAGGGATTGGGAGAAGTTGGAACTCAAAGTTTTAGGAACAACTGTTGAGTATTTTTCTTGCTACTAGGAAATAAGAAATACAGGTAATGGGGAATAGAAAGTTATCTGACCCTACAGGACAAAAGAGAAGATAGGGAGAAGGGAAGGGAGGGATGATATAGGAGAGGGCAGATTTGTGATAGGGGAAATTAGAATGCTCAGTGCATTGGGGTGTGGGGAGGGGACAAATGGGAAGAAAATTTGGAACCCAAAATTTTGTGAAAATGAATGTAAAAAGTTAAATAAATAAATTTATTAAAAAAAAAGAAAAATGAAATCCATTCCTGAGTTTCCATAGAATTTGTCATCTTACAAACTAGCTTTCCTATTCCATTTTGTTGGTGAGAGCCTTCAGAAAATAACAGAAACTTTGTGAGGGTAAGGCAGTAATATTTGGGAATTACACGACACTTTAAATTTGAAGGTTTTTTATATGCATTATCTCATTTGAGACAACAATACTGTGAAGTAGGTGGACTTTACAAGTGGAGGAAACTGAGACTGAGAAGTCATCTATGATTACACAACCAGTAAGTATCAGAAACATATCTGAACTCAGATCTTCCTAACTCTCAATTCCAACACACTAGTTTAATGCCTTAATGCAGTATTAGAGAACCCTTGGAACTGGATTGATTTGCACAGGAAAAGGAGAGAACTGATTCTGTTGTAAGATATTGTAGGCATAACACTGTGACTGGCACAATTTATTTCATAATGTCTGATTTATGTTCCTTAGAACTCCTTATTTGGTATTGAAGGTTATAATATTGCGTTTTAGAATTTTGTAACTGTAAGTGCTATTTATTTAATGACTTTGAAAAGTGTAAATGCTTATCTATCTGTGTATTTTCAGATTTGCCTTACTTCTCCTACTAGATTTTAAGCTCCTTGAGGACAAAGAATTTATCTTATTCATCTTTATATATCTCCATGCCTAGCACTGTGTTTTGTGCATAGTATATGCTTAACAAATGTTTTTAAATCAACTTGAATTAAACATGACAGGATTTTTCATTTTTCAACTATTCTAGATCTGGTATCATATAAACAAAATCTCTTATCGTTTCCAGTGAGTCACTCCTCATGTTTCACAATCTACATTTTTCCACATTTAATGGGAGAGAAGGGCTCAGTTAGTCAGGGAGGCTGAGAGAGAAGGTCCAATAGAAAAGCAATGACAAAAAAAATCCTACTAATTTGATGTTCAGTTTCTATTTTGAGTTTTTATTCTCTCTCAATTCCTTCTAAGTTGTTGTTTAGAGCAACTCTAAAGTCAAGCTTGATTGTAATGATGTTAAGAGGAGGGGAGAGGGATGTTCATTTTTATTCACCTCTAGAGGGAAGAATAAATATGTAAAAAAGAAAAGTCTCTTATCAATGAAGAACCATTGAACTTATCATTGAAAGTAATTTACACATGTGGCTTGATATGCCCAGAAGGAATGGAATATGTGAGCCTGTGTATGACCTTTGTGGCACTGTCCCAGCAGAGACTGATCACCAACAGATAAGTTGACTATATTAGAGAGAAGTCAGCATAGAGGAATGTGCCAGTTTCTTCTGGACCTTAATTTCAGACTTTGAATGGAATAGTGAAGCCTTGGATGATTGATTTTCTGAAAGCATGCAATTAATTACACTGGACAGAAAGAGCTCAGTTGCTATCAAAGGTGAAGTTGTGTCTCAAAATGTAACACCTCTCCACTGAAGAAGTATGTTTGGAGGGAGTAAATGGGAGCATTGTTAGGGAGAAATGGGCTTCTTTTCCTAGAGAAATTTGGGGCTGCTCCAAAATTAATGAAGGGAAAGGGTGGGTGGAGTTCAAGATAAGGAATGGGAAGTTCTGAAGGTTTTGTGAGACTTAGAGGAACAATTGGTTCAATGTTTGGCATTCAGGATGGAGGTCAAACTTCCCAGATCCCAGAGGGGTAAGCATCCTGGGAGGCAAGGGTCTGGAGCTATCCTTTCCTAGAGATGATATAAAAACTAAAAGCAGAAGTATGAAGCTATATGACAGAGGCAGTAAGCGAGAAACAGGATCAACTTCTCTCCTGCTCTTAATTAGGCTCATGCCATTATTTTTTTCTTCTTACATTTTCAGGCACAACTTCTCCTCTCTTTCCTAAACACCAACAGAAACAGCACCACAGCCCCTAGGACAGCCCTCTCTCTGTAGGGTTAGGAAAGAACATCTGGAAGAAAGGGGATGAGGAATGGAAAGGGGTCAAACTTGGGGAGGGAGAAGTATGTAGGGTTATGTGAATAACAAGGCTTGAACCAACCATCTTGGAATGGCCTGGAAGAAACTTGGGCTAACTACTTCTGGCTGCCAGAGGCTAGAGCTAAGGAGGCTGTAAGAAAAGAGGAAATGGAGGGGTTTTTAATGTCTCCAGAAGGCATTCATTAGAGGAGTGAGAAAGAAGTCTAGTAAATGGGATAGTAAGGTTAAAGTTCTGACTTGTCTCCAAGACCCTAGAAGGAAACTAGGTAGGTAGGAAAAGAGCAGGAGAGAACATAAAGGATGTGAGCAGAATAAATTACATGCTTCAGGAAGGCTCACATCTCTGCTCTGGACCTCCTGATGGTATTGCTGTAGCTGCAAAGTAAAATGTCACGTTATTTCAGGTGAGTGCAGAACAGAGAGCACAAGGTGGTATTGGGTGGTTAGAAGGAAGCAGTGACCAGAGCTATGAAGATTTTGTCTCAAACCACCATTGTACAAGTCCAAATACAAGGGTGGGCAGACTTCCCAGCTGTGAAGGAATTTGATCAAATGGGGATGGGAGAGTTCCTTCCCTTGTCCCTCTCCCGTCATCCATCTGTTGATTAATCTATTTAACCATCCATGCATTGGTGTGTCCATCCTGAATTTCTTTTTTTCTTTTTTTTAATTATATAATTTATTTATTTTCAGTTTAAACATTCCCTTCCATAAGATTTTGAATTTCCAATTTTCTCCCCATCTCTTCCCACCCCTCACCCCAGGACATTATGCACACCATCTACCCCTTCCCCAATATGACCTCCTCTCTATCACCCCCTTCTACCATCCCCCTCCCCTCTATTTTTCTGTAGTGTAAGATAGATTTCTATACCTCATTGCCTGTATGTTCTATTTCCCAGTTGCATGCAAAAACAATTTTTAACATTCATTTTTAAAGTTTCGAGTTCTACCTTCCCTCCATTCCTCCTTCCCCATCTACCCTCTTGAGAAAGCAAACAATCTGATTTGGTCATACATGTGTAACAATGAAAACACTTCCATAACAGTCATGTTACAAAAGACTAATCACATTTCTCTCTGTCCTGTCCTGCCCTACATTTATTCCATTGTCTCCCTTGACCTGTACTCTCACAATAGTATCTGCTTTTGATTACCCCTTCCATCAATCTGCTGTCCCTTCTATTATCCTCCCTCTCCTATCCCCTTCCCCCCTGCCTTCCTACATTCCCAACTGAGTGTATGTTATTCTTTCCTTAAGCCAAATCCCATGAGAGTAAGGCTCACTTATACCCTTTCACCTCCCCTTTCTTCCCCTCCATTGTAAAAGCTGATTCTTGCCTCTTTTATGTGAGATGATTTGCTACATTCTACTTCTCCTTTTCTCTCTCTCTCAGTATATTCCTCTCTCCAGTTAATTTTATCTTTTAGGTATTCTCTCATATTCAGTTCACCCTGTGCTCTGTGTGTATATATGCAAATGTATATGTGTATAAGCACACATATGTATATATACATATACATACACATATGATATACACATCCATACATACATGTGTGTATGTGTGTGTGTATTTACATATTCCCTCTAACTACCCTAATACTGAGAAAGGTCTCATGAGTTACAAATATCATCTTTCCATGTAGGAATGTAAATAGTTCAACTTTAACGAGTAGCTTATGATTATATTTCCACAATACTTGAATTGTTTCTTTCTGTCTGCTTATTATATTTTCTCCTTGACCTGAGAACTTTGGAATTTGGCTACAATATTCCTAAGAGTTCTCCTTTTGGGGTCTCTTTTAGGAGATAATTGGTGGATTCTTTCCATTTCTATTTTACCCTCTGTTTCTAGAATATTAGGGGAGTTTTCCTTGACAATTTCTTGGAAGATAATGTCCAGGCCATTTTTTTGATCATGGTTTTCAGGTAGACCAATAATTTTAAAATTATCTCTCCTAGATCTGTTTTCCAAGGCAGTTGTTTTTCCAATTAGATATTTTGCATGATCTTCTACTTTTTCATTCTTTTGGTTTTATTTTATAATTTCTTGATTTCTCATAAAGTCATTAGCTTCCAATTCCTCCATTCTAATTTTTAAGTTATTATTTTCTTCAGTGAGCTTTTAGACCTCCTTTTACTTTGGAGAATTTTGCTTTTTAAGGTATTCTTCTCCTTATTGGCTTTTTAGACCTCTTTTGCCATTTGGGTTAGTCTATTTTTAAAGGTGTCATTTTCAACATATTTTGGGTCTCCTTTAGCAAGCTATTGACTTGCTTTTCATGATTTCCTTGCATCACTCTCATTTCTACTACTTTTTTTCTACTTCTCTTACTTGATTTTCAAAATCCTTTTTGAACACTTCCATGGACTGAGGTCATTTCGTGTATTGTTTGGAAGCTTTGGTTGAAGGACCCTTGACTTTGCTGTCTTCCTCCAGTTGTATGCTTTGATCTTCCTTATCCAAAAGGATGAAAGAAAATACATTTTCATCCAGAAAGTTACCTTCTATAGTTTTATTTTTCCCCCTTTTTGACATTTTCCTAGCCAGTTACTTGAGTTTTGAGCTCTTTGTTAAGTGGAGGGTATATTACCCCAAGTTTCAGAGTTTTTGCACAATAGTTTTCCGAGATATCTCTAGGGACCCATAAGTCTCAGTTCCTCCAAAATGTTATAATCAAGGAAGAGTATTTACTCCTCTTCTGGCCATACTCTAGTCTGTGAGCAACCACAAGCACTCTTTTTCCCCTGGAATTGTGAGTAGGATTCCCTCCCCACAGCCACCACCAGCACTCCTCCTCATCCCAGGACTGTGACCCAGATCAGCTGCTTGATTCCCCCACCATTTATAGGCTATAAGCTGCCGAAGCAGCAGGTTGTGTGGCAGTGGCTGCCATTACCCCAGGGCTGGAGCTAGGGCCAGATCATGCTATCTTCTCACCCAGGTGAGAGAGTTTTCTTTCTGACCTTTGAAGTTGTCTTTGATATTTGTGGGTTGAGATGTCTGGAAACCACAGCAGCTGCCAGTGATTCAGTGCCCTGAAGCCTGCTCCAGTCCCACCTGTGACACCATCCTGAATTTCTATCTGACTCTCTCCATCCTAAATCTATCTTTCTTTTTCTTTCTCTCTTTCTTCTTCTTTCTGTCTTATCTATCTATCCATTCATCTATCTATCTACAAGTCTCCACTCCAGCCTCATCTATCCATAATTTTGCACACTAGGGAAGGGTTTCTGTGTGGAATCTAGAGATTCTCCACAGTCCTCTCCTAAATCCATCACACCCTTCCAGTTAGTGATTACTTTCCAAGCTCCAGCTCCTTATCCAGGGAACTGTCTCAGAGAAAGGAGCAATCAGACTATGGGGTTAAAAATGTTTCCCTCCCTTGGGACCTGGCCGTGGTATAAACCTGACAACCCACAAACATGGAACAGGAAGTTGCTTCATCAAGTTTGATAAGAGATAGAGTGGATATCAGAGTAGAAGTCAGGACATACATGTTAACTTATGTCTGCGAGAGAGATGGAAAAGGAATGAGAGTGAGTGGGAGAAAGGAGGAGAAAGATGGAAAGACAGAGACAGAGACACACACAGAGATTGGTATGTGTTTGACAGCAGAGTTATAACTAGAAATTTTTGTGCCTGGGGCAAATTCATTTAGGGGACAGTGCTGGAGAGGGTAGCCTACACCTAGTGCAATCATGCTAGGTGGGAAGGAAAATAGTAGAAGGGACAAGAAACTGACCGTGGAAGATAAATTTCAGAGTGAGGTACTACATGACTGAGGCAGGCAGGAAGCCCACCATGGGAGGAAGTGAATCTTTTGAGAAAATGACCAACCTTAAGTCACCCCTACACTTGTTACTGTGTTATGTGTATGTGTGAGTGAGAGTCAGAAAGTCTATGTGAAATAGAATAGAATCCTAGAATCTTAAAGCTGAAAGAAATGGACCTTAGAGATTATTTAAATCCTCCCTCCCATCACCATTTTATAGATCAGGCAACTAAAGCCCAGAGAGATTGGTTATATATCTTTCCTAAAATTCTATGGAAAACGCTTATACCATGCTAATATACTCGTATCTACTTAGTATTTTGTCCTCATGATCCTATAGATTACTGAAAGAGAATTCACACTCCTAGACAAAGTAGATTCCTATTCTTAAAAAAAAAGAAGGAGCCCTAGGAGAACAGGAAAAAGCCCCCATTCTCCCCCAGTTCCTTTCCTAGACATTCTTCACAGTCTCCCAGTTTCCCTGAAGTCCAAGTATTTGGCTAGGGCACTGTAACTTGAGATTCTGCAGTAGTCTGACTGCCCTCTCTTCATGGTCCTCTATATCCAGTCATTTGCTAAGTTTTGTTGATTCTTTCTTCAAATAAAGTCCAGAATAAGACCTATTTCTTCCATATAGTCTTCTCTGACTACAGTGTTCTTTTCCTCCCTTCTCCACATTTGAACTACATTGGTACAAGTATACTTGCAGTCAGTCTGTACTACTCATTTGTCATGTACCATAGACTGCCTCATGATACCAGATTCAGTAGTTGTCTCTGGTTCTACTCCACTCCACTATACTGTATCTAATCCCAGGGAGAAAGTAGTTTTGGGTCTTTGGTGGGTACTCAATATAACAAGCATACTTCCAAGTTGTCCTCCAGTTCCCCTTTATCTCTTAGTGGTATTGAAATAGAACTTCCTTCCCCTCTCCCCCCCAGCCCCCCGCCCACTTCTCAGGTGGGATAGATACGACAATGTGTTTTTCTGGACATATGGAAGTTGAGGAAGGTGGGAATTAGATTCTTCCTTGCCTCCTCAACCAGAAGGTAGGGGCCTGCCTAGACTTTATGAGTGAGATAGGGAGAGTATTTCTACTTCATGGGAAGCAGCAGACAAAGTGTCCTAGAGAACTCTCTCCCCACAGACCAGTTCATTCCCACATCACCTCCTCCTTGGCCTCACTCCAGAATATATACCTTTTCTTGCCCTTGGGGGACTCTCCTGCCCCCTTCCTTGTTTGCTCTGTCATTGATCCCTGGAGAGAGAGAAGGAACTCTAGGATCTTGTAGGCTGAGGGACTAGTGAATCCTAGGACCCTAGAGATGAGGACAGGTGAGAAGTGGATATCTTCTAAGATCAAAGTGATGAAAGGTACCAGGTCCAGAGATTGTTTTGGATTTGGAAGATTTACCACAGTGTATTTATATGAATTATAAGGGAGGAGATGGTAAGGAAAGGCAGCCCTATGAGCCATAGAATATTTTCCTATCCCTAGCTCAAGAGGCCCAGAAAAGCCAGAGAACAGGCAGATGGGCAAGAGGGTCATGTGGGGAAAAATAGAACAAAGCAACAGTCAGGCCCAGAACCCAAGCCTCCTGAGGTAGAAGGAGGTGGGGAGAGGAGGGGAAAAAAGTAGAAAGGAGGTAGGAGTAGGTGGTCAGCCTTACTTTCACTAAGGAGAGGAAACCTTTAGATAAGGACTTGCACACTTAGAAACAGCAAAAACCCCTTTCCAAGCAATCTTAGGTTCCCCTACTCCAACCAGGACTTTTCTGTCACATGACAGTCAGCGATCCATCAAATGCCTTGTGTCCTCAGGAGACTCCACAGAATATAGTCACAGATATCCTCAGAAGGGGACAGACTCTTCAAGCTCATTCCTCACTAAAGAAATTCCTCTTGGGTTTACTTTTGCCCTTGAAACCTGCTGGGACAATAATTAGTTCCTGGAGTCTAGATCCCTGAATGTTACCAGGCAGGAAACAATCAACCCTGGAAGTATTTTGTCTCTTCTCCCCATGGGTTGGTTGGTAGGCTGTTGTTCTTCATTCTCAAAGGGAGCCAAAATGGCATCACTATGCTGAAGTCAAGTTACAGTATGTCTGAATGAATGTGGCTGATCAGACCAATAAGAGCTCAGAATGTTTTACCATGGGTCGGGCACAAGTAGTCCACATGAACATTTGGGGTAGATTCTCTAAATTTGTGCATCTTGCATTTCTTTTGAGATATTTCAATTCTGCATTGTTCATTGTTCTCATTGTTCCCAGGCTCCTATCCTTTCTCCACCCCAATCTATGCATAGCATCTTCTTTGATGTGGGCATGCCATGCTAAGTGGTCTTGTGCCAGTGTCTCCCATGTCGTATAATCATTTCCAAAGTTCTTGAGAGAGACCTCGAGAATGTCCTTGGGTTGCTTCTTCTGACTACCATGTGGTCTGCCCTGTGTGAGTTCTCCATAAAAATAGTCTTTTTGGCAAGTGTATGTTTTGTATTTGAACAACGTGGCCAGCCTGTTGGACTTGCATTCTCTGAAGCCCAGTGAATGCTTGGCAGTTTAGTTTGAGAAAGGACCTCAGTGTCTGGTATCTTATACTGACAGGTGATCTTCAGAATCTTCCTAAGACAATTCGAATGGAAGCGATTCAGTTTCCTGGCATGGCGCTGGTAGACTGTCCAGGTTTCACAAGCATACAACGATGAGGTCAGCACAATGACTCTGTAAACCTTCAGTTTGGTAGTTAGTCTAATACCTCTTCTTTCCCATACTTTCCCAAACACTGAGCTAGCTCTGGCAATGCATGTGTAAACTTCATTGTCAATGTGTACATCCCTGGAAAGTACACTATCAAGGTAAACGAACTTATTCACAGCATTCAAAACTTCTCCATTTGTTGTAACTGATGGTTCCATGTATGGGTGGTATGATAGTGGCTGATGGAGCACCTGTGTTTTCTTGAGGTTAATTATTGGGCCAAAATCAGCACAAGCAGCAGAGAATTGATCCATACTTTGTTGCGTCTTAGCTTCAGAGGTTGCATTGAGTGCACAATCATCTGCAAACAGAAAATCATGCACTAACCCTCCCTCCACTTTGGTCTTAGACTTTTCAAGTTGAAGAATTTACCATCAGTGGGGTAAGCTGACCTTGATGCGATGTTCATCCTCATTGAAAGCATTTGACAACATGGCTAAATCCCAGACTCAGGAGCTGTTCATTCTTTTACCTAGGTAGAGTTCCAAGGCTACATTCTTAAACTCCAAACTCTAACCCTCTCCTCCCAGGCTCCTATCCCTTCTCCACCTCAATCTATTCTCTGTATGATATCAACCATGACCTCATAAGCACAAGACAATTGATTCAAGAACCCCAGCACAGGGAAAGGAGCTCTGTGGCCTCTAGTGATAAAGAGCATGGATTTGAATTCCACCTGTGATGCATACTACTTGTGTGACCTTAGAAAGTAATTTAAATCACTCTTGGCCTCAATTTTTCTCTCTGTAAGATGACTGGGTTTGACTAGATGACTCTGAAATCTCTTGTAGCTCCAGATTTATAATTTTGTGATTCTCTTCTCCCAGTCTCACCTAAACCATTCTATAGGGGCTGGGACAGAATTAGAGGAAGAACTATATGTAACTGTCTCCATCACCTTTACTTGGGAAGGAATAGCTTGTTGGCTTCGACAATAATATACAAGCCATCCAGCACTTGCACTCATATTCCCAGCACTATATAATGCCTGTAGTTAGCTCTAGAAAAACATTTGTTAGGAATCACAATTGAATATTTCCAAAATTAAAGTCTACCAGACTTCTCATAGGCCTAAAAACTTAATGGAGTTTCTAAAGACAGCCCACCCACTATAAGTTCTGGTAGGAGCAGATCGTCAAATTAGGTTTCACAACTAGGCATGGCAAGAGTAACATCTACCCCACATGGGATAGACTAGTTTGTCCATGTATTTAATATACTCTAAGCTTACTTTCAGAGCCAGGCCAGCTGTATCTCCCTAGGAGGGTCCTAGGAGTTGGGTTGAGGTGATTCTTTTCTAATCCTTTCTGTTCAAGCCCCAGTGTGTCCTCCCATTGTTAGTTGCTAGTAATGAGTGCCTCAATTTCCCTTAACCAATTAATACCAATTAGTTTTTACAAACAGATTTTTAAAATCTTTGTAATCTTTTTTACACTTAAATACAAAATGAGAAAATAAAAAATATTACCATGTACACAGCAGACCATAAGAGAAGATTCAATCTAAAATAATAAATTTCAATTTTAAGAAAACCTGTATAATAAATACTACACGTTATTTTCAAAGCTGCCCAGCTTTTCTTTGGGCTTACTTGTCGGTTTTCTTTTGTTCTCTGCTGTGCACTTTTTGCTTTATTTTTTCCCTTATATTCCCTCTCCTAACCATAAAGAAGGCTACAATGAAGCATGGATATATACATGTAAGTAGATATCTATGAATATACACATATACTCTCGTACACATGTATGTAAGTATGCTTGCACATGTATGTAAGTATGCTTGTTTCCTCCTAGCATCTGTTTCTCTGAAGACATATAGCATTTTCCTCCATAAGTCCAAGTTCATGTTTTTCTAAATCAGCCAGCTAATCATTTCCTACACTACAGCAATATTCCTTTCTGGATTTAAAGAGCATCTTCCTTCATAGGGTATTTAAGGTTAATTTGTGTATTTATAGTAGAATGACTTGGTTGCTCGAAGTTGTTCTTAAAACAATACTGCTCCTACCATATATAGGGTTCTCTTGGTTTTGCACAGTTTGTTCTTCATTATTTTGTGGAGGTGTCTCCATGCTTTCTCTGTGCATACTTCCTTACAGCAAAGTAATATTCCATCATGAACATATACCACAATATTTTTTAGCTATTTCCAGTTCTTTGGCACCACAAAGAGAGCTGCTATCAATATTTTAGAACATGTAGATTCTTTTCCATTTTCCCTAATACTCATTAGAAACACACCTAATAGTGGTATGGCTGGGTCAAAGGGTATAAGCAGTTTAATAACTCCTTGGGCATAATCCAAAAAAGGTATATTTATTTAAAAGATATAGCATGAAAGAACTATAAGTATCCCCCACCTCAACACCTCAGGGGCACACTATACGTATACAACCTCAGTCTCTAGAGACAGTGGGCTTATATTTAACATAGTTTTTACATAGCATTGGTCGCATTTCAAATGCATCCAAATGTGGTATCTCTCAAGTTCTTACAGTTGCAAAATTGGACTGACTTCTGGATTCCTGACCTTGGGCAGCTCACTTCTGATCTCTCTAAAATCTCACAAAGTTGTGGTCATCTCAATTTCCTTACCCTAAATCAGAATAACAAATACTAAGACCAAGAACCTAGTTCAATGTTCACAAGCCCCATAGCTCAATTGTCTCACTTCTATCCCTGAAATTCCAATAGCAGAGAGAAGTCACTCAGAGAAGAGGGCCAAGGCTTTAGTCAGCTAATTGATTGCTCTCTATTTCTGGTAAAGCATCCACAAGCAGAGGCTCCTTTTCATCAAGTGGTAAGCAAACCAGAACCATTTACAGAATGCCTGTTTGTGCATGTAATGGTAAGGGCATCCCCTGCCCTTTAACAGTCCCAGGTAACTTGCTTTGAGCTCTGGCCCAGCCCACAGCTTGAGTCACATGGAGCCAATGGTAGGAGAAGTTTGTTGAATGGGTGGAGCAGGATTGGTGCAACAGGAAGAGAGAATGAGGTGGAGCTGAGAGAGAGAGAGTAGGCAAAGCAGACCAGAGCAGAGCAGCTAGCATGAGTGAGAGAGGGAGTGATTTTGTCTAAGGGAATTCATTTGCGGAGAGGCCTGACAGAGGGAAAGCTTGGGGATGGCCATACTCCTTTTATTAATAATGTGTACAAACTTCGTTGTTACCGTGGTGGAATTGGTTTTCTATTATTCGAATAAATATCTTGGTTTAGTCTTTGAGGAAGAGAGTTTACATTTTGTGAATTTATCCTGGAAATACACGTGCATATCCATAGTGAGTGCAGTGGATATCGCTTTGGCACTACAGTGCAGTAGACTTCCATTGCACATGCTGATAGGGATATTATTTTCCCCTGAGGACTACTTTAGTTGCATCCCAGAAATATTGTTATATTTTTTTTGTTATTTCATTTCACAAGTTATTGTTTCTATAATTTGTCACTTGACCCACTCATTATTTAGGATTTCATTGTTAAGTCTACATTTGGGTCAATATCTTTTGTTTGTGGTCCTTAGACCACAATATTTTTATTCCATCAGTAAAGGATGTGTTTACTATTTCTGCCTTTTCACATTTGTTTCCAATATCTCTGTGCCCTAATACATGGTCAATTTTTTTTAATATAAATTTATTTATTTAACTTTTTATATTGATTTTCACAAAATTTTGGGTTCCAAATTTTCTCCCCTTTTATCCCCTCCCCCACCCCACTACACCGAGCATTCTAATTTTCCCTGTCACCAATCTGCTGTCTCTTCTATCATCCCTCCCTTCTCTTGTCCCCATCTTCTCTTTTGCCTTGTAGGGCCAGATGACTTTCTATTCTCCATTAACTGTATGTCTTATTTCCTAGTAGCAAGAACAATACTAAACAGTTGTTCCTAAAACTTTGAGTTCCAAATTCTCCCCATCCCTCCCTCCCCACCCGTTCCCTTTGGGAAGGCAGGCAATTCAATATAGGCCATATCTGTGTAGTTGTGCAAATGACTTCAATAACAGTCGAGTTGTGTAAGACTAACTGTATTTTCCTCCATCCTATTCTGCCCCCCATTGTTTCTATTCTGTCTTCTGATCCTGTCCCTCCCCAAGAGTGTTGACTTCAAATTGGTCCCTCCTCCCATTGCCCTCCCTTCCATCATCCCCCCCACCCTGCTTATCTCCTTCTCCCCCACTTTCCTGTATTGTAAGATAGGTTTTCATACCAAAATGGGTGTGCATTTTATTCCTTCCTTTAGTTGAATGTGATGAGGGTAAACTTCATGGTTTTTTCTCAGCTCTCCTCTTTTACCCTCCACTAAAAAGTCTCCTGCTTGCCTCTTGAATGAGATATAATTTACCCCATTCCATTTCATCCTCTCTCCTCCCACTACATTTCTCTCTCACCGTTTACCTTAATTTCTTTAGAGATATGGAAATGCAATTAACTGAATTGATATCATTTGACTGGTAATACATTTTGTTTCATGCTTTAAATATGTAATATTGTTTATGTTATTATTGCATTTCTAAATTCTCTTATATTTTGAAATTTAAGAGACCATTGTAACAGAATTGCTATTATACAAAACAAGTTCCCTTTTATTCTGAATACTGTTAGATTATGAATTGGACTTTTAAAAGCATGTGACCAAAATGGATATTTGAATATTAATACTTAATGAAGTAAATTTTATTATAAACAGATAATATAATAATAAGTTTACTATAATAACGTATTTCCATTTGAAAATTCTTGATTATTAGTATATAGAGCTTCAACATCTTAATGATGAGTCAGTTATCAGGTATTTGCTGTATGTCTGAAGTAACAGAATATAGTTAGTTTTATTTTATAAGTAAAGGATAAATGAAATGTTAACTTCCAGAGAAATATCAGAAGAGGTTTAACTTGTGGTTAGTGAAATGTTGCTAGTTAAGGTAAAAATTTTGGGGATTATAATTTACTGTTGTTTTGATCTTTGATTATATGGCCAGTTGTCTGAATTGTCATGAAGTCAATAGTAGAAAATGCCATGTGCTACAGTTTGAGAACAGCTAAAGATTGATGTCTGTACTTGGCAAAAGTTTTGGGGATGACTTTGGCCTGTAGGATTTTCTTGACCTTATCTCCCCATTGTGCTATTTCCTTTCTGAAAAGGAAATTTCCCCACCAGGTTAATTCTGCATCTTGGTTTTAACACACTGTGACTACTTGATCGACTGTCAGATATGACTCATGACTGGAATCAGAGGTAAGGGACTTTTCCCCCATTATGATATATGACATTGTTATAACTATGTCCCACTTTTTCCTTTTGTAGCAAATTTCCATAAGCAGGAAGTTTTCTAAGTACAATATTAAATCTATAAAATAATAGATTTGATACTGGAACATCTCTGACTTACTATAATAGGATGCAAATATGACTATCTTGCAATTTTAACCTGTATTTATGCTTAAATTATAACATAGGATTGATATCCTCCTAAAGGGGGAATGATTAGAAAAGAAATGAGAAAGATGTAAGGGAAAAATTTTCTAAATAAATGGAATAGAAAATTTTAAGAAAGAAACAAGATTAGACTTTTCTTTAAGAATTATATGCAGATATATGTGATTGATTGGCTTCCAAATTTATTTATCATGGAAATTCAGGCTTTGAGTATGTTTTAGTAATAAGTTCTCAAAATTGGATTAAGGATTTTACACATAAATTATATTGATAATGGTAAAGAAAGTGAAGCTATTTTCCCATTTTTATAGTATCTGTCTGATAATTTTAAAAGGCAGAAGAACATGCCATAAATGAACTTCCTAAGAAAAAAGTACCAGGACCAGATGGATTTACAAGTGAATCCTATCAAACATTTAAAGATCAACTAATTCCAATATCAAATAAATTATTTGGAATAATAGGCAAAGAAGGGATCCTACCAAACTCCTTTTATGAAGCAAATATGATATTGATACCTAAAACCAGGAAGAGTAAAAATAGAGAAAGAATATTATAGACCAATTTTATTAATGAATATGCATGTGAAAATCCCAAATAAAATACCAGTTAAAGAATTTAATAATATATTACAAAACATATATCATGACTAAGTGGAATTTATACCAGGAATGCAAAGATGGTTTAGCACAAGGAAAACTAGTAACATAATTGATTATGTCAGTAACAATAAAATATGATTATATCAATGGATGAAGAAAAAACTTTTAAAGTACAGCTCTAATTTCTATTAAAAACATTTGAAAATACAGGTATAAATGGGTTCTTCTTGAAACTGATAAATAGCATGCTTATCAAAAACCAAGAGCAAGCATTATTTTTAATGGGGATAAACTAGAAGCCTTCCTAGTAAGGTCAGGTGTGAAATATGGGTCCTCACTGTCACCAGTATCATTCAGTACTGTATTGTAAATCCTAGTAATAGCAATAAGAGAAGAAAAAGAAATAGAAGGAATCATAATAGGAAACGAGGCAATAAAATTATCTCTTTTTGCAGACAATGTGTTGCATCAGTATTTTCTATGTACCACAAACAAAACCCTGCAAGAAGAGACAGTAAGAAATATCTCATTTAAAATAACTCTAGACTATATAAAATACCTGAAAGAACATCTGTCAAAATAAAACCAGGAACTATAGAAGATTTAAATAATTGAAGAAATATTCATTGTTCATGGGTAGGCAGGGCCAATATAATAAAAGTGCAGAACAAAAAGTCAAGCGTATCAAGAGAACTAATAAAAAATGTAAAGGAAGGAGATTTAGCAGTATCAAATCTTAAGCTATATTATAAGGCAGTAATTATCAAAACTATCTCATGCTGGCTAAGAAATAGAAAAGTAACTCATAATTCTTTTTTAGAAAAAGGTTATTAGGTACAGGATTTAGGTAAGAATAGAAACAGCAAATCATATAAAAACTGAAATGCTCTGAAGTTTCAAGACTGGAGAACCAAATTTAAGTGATTGTACTAAATTGTCTTGTCTTGTTACTAGCAGAATTATCCAAGAAGTTTATGTTGAAGTTTTCACATGGTGACATGTGAATCTCCCTTTTCAAAACTAGTCCTTTGTGAGTCATCTAAGTAGTTTGATCTGTGACCTGACATTAATGTAACCTGACAATGTAATTATGATTATGAGTTTAAGAAAAACCTTATAGATTTGACTTATAGATAAGTGATCCATGGAGGAAGTGGGTTGCCCATTCTCCAGGAAAGCAAAAAGGGAAAACTGAGTGAACTGAGGGGATTAGAACAGCACGTGGTTAGTAGTGGGAACTGAGTAAACCACACTGACTCTATCTTGTGATCCAATCTTGGAACTAGCTTAGTACCTATTCAATTATGGGTTTAGTCCTACATCTGTTTTGTGAGGAAAATTTTTTCAGTTATGGGAATTGGGAGAAAAGTTTATTGCCTTACTGAACCTAGCCCTGTGTGGCTGGGAAACTGGATCAATTTTATGTGCTGTTTAGAGATCCTTAACAAAGTAGCTTTGTTATGCTGACTCAGATTCAAAGATTGATGCAAGGAGTTTTCTCACAATTGTACATCTCAAAGCAATCCATGTGTCTTATTTGAAAACTGGTCCTGTACTGATCAAGAAGTCCTTCTTTTTATTCACATTGCTGCCAGATTTAAGGGAGTGGACTCCTGGATCACTTGAAGAAGGCTCCAGTTCCCAAGTGAGGTCCACTTCAAGTGTTCCTTGAAGGAGACAACATTTAGAGGAGACTGCTCCCCCAAGACTTTGGATATGGGCTGAGTACCAAATGGTCACTTTGGGATTTTCTTTTGTTCCTGATTTTTATTGTTTATTTGTGCTTCATCATTTCTCTTTCCCTTCTCCTCCCATATTTTCTTCTTCCTTTCTGCCTTCCTCATTGCTAAGGGAGGAGAGGGAACCCAACATCAAAAACTGGCAACCTCATGTCTTGCTAGATCTGTGCAAGGGGAAATCACACAGGGTAGAAATAGATCATGCCTCCTTGGTCAGCAGGGGACCTTGTGGCCACTTTGACCAAAAGCAGGGAATGTGAAAGTACCCCTGAGATTAATATGTCTGTTTTATATAAGTTACCTTACCAGGCAGATACACAGGAGACAGAGTAAGCCTGCTAACTGAAAGGAGCCAGTCAGGGACCCTCAGTGAGCCACAGTCTTGCTCACTCCCACATGCCTTTGCTGGTGTTCACTGACTGACCTTGCTGAACCCTCCCAACTGGCATAAACCAGTCTTGTAGTCTGCAAAACATCCTGCTTCTGTGTCTACTTGTTCCTGGGAAAGATTGTCCATTCTTTTCCCCAACCCTACCTGAATTTCTCCTTTGTGACTCTCCTGGGCTGTGGACTCCTTTGTACCTTGTATGGGTTTGGGGCCTGGGGAAGAGGTCTCAACACTAGTGTCTGATTTTCCTCCTAATAAAACTTTTCTACTTTCAACTCAGTTTGGACTCCTCTGCATTTTGGGGGGTGGGCTTCACCTGGTTGACACCCTCGATATCTTGTTAGTTGTCAAATCCTATTGTTTGTACCTTTAGAACTTCTCTACTCCACTTCTCTCCTTTGACAATGCCACCACCCTCATGTAGGCCTTCTTCACCTTATCCCTGGACCATTGTAATAGTCTGCTGATTGGTCCCAAGTCTCCCCCAACTCCAATCCATCCTCCACTCAGTGACCAAAATGATCTTCCTCAAATGCAGGTCTGATCATATCACCCTACCCCCTATTCAATAAACTCCAGTGATTATCTTACTTTAAGGGTCGAATATAAAATCCTATTTGCCTTTCCAAGTTCTTCAAAACCTGTTCCCTTCCTGCCTTTGGATTCTTCTTACATCTTATTCCTTTACACATGCTCTTTGATCTAGTGACATTGGTCTAACTGTTCCTCAAATAAAACACTCCATCTCTCAACTGAGCATTTTCACTGGCTGTGTCCTCTGCCTGGAATGCCTCCCTCCTTACCTGTACCTCCTAGCTTCTCTGGTTTCCATCAAGTCTCAGCCAATGTCCCGCCTTCTACAAGAAGTCTTTCCCAATCCTTACTCTTTCCTCTGAAATTACCCTCAATTTCTCCTGTCTGTATATTGTTCATACAGTTGTTTGCATGTTGTTTCTCCTATTTAGACAGTGAACTCCTTGAGAATAATGACTGTTTTAAGCTTTTGAGTTGGCACCTAGCACATAGTAGATACTTAACAATTAGTAAGTGGTAGAAGGGAGGAAAGCTGTTAATAAGAGGGAAATGGGCAGTTCTTGGACCTGGTCATTGACAAGAGAAAGGAAAAAGGAAAAAAATGAAGGGATAGGGCATAGGGTCCTGAGATCATTGCTAATGGTGCCAACTAAATTCTGAACATCTTACTTTGCTTTATTTGTCTATTTTATTCTTGTTTCCTATTTCAAATGTACCTGACCTTAAGAGGAACAAAAATTTCCTCAGAGACCATGGTACGTGGAATGATTAAAGTGATTCAGGCTATCGTAGGGACTTTCCCTGTACCCAAGGAGAACTGGGTAGAAGTTGCTGGTATAGCAACCTTTGATTTGGGGGTATTCCTGAATCTTGTGAACTGGGGACCAGGAAATTTTTACAAAAGATTATGCCCAATGTGTTAGTCTGACTGAGCTAATAAAGTACTAATGCTGTTAGCTGTGTCAGTCCAATTGGATTTTTCCAGTTTGAGTATGAACTAAGGACAAAGCCCACACCACTTGATTGAAAAGGTGGTTTCTTGGCAGGGATACTCAAAAAGAATATATGTATTCAATTTACTTGAAGTTGCTTCTGGTCTCTACATTCTTAAACACAATGGATACATCATGTCATAAAAACTAGTGGTCTTCCTCAAAGTGTCTGAATTGCAGTTAGGTTATTGGTAGAAAGAATATTCAGTGTTAGAATTTAGACTGTTTTCTAGCACGGGGGATTTTTCCCTGCTGTCTGAAGTGAGATGATGTTGTGGGCTAGATAAATGTGCATTTTAAAAAATATATAATTTCACAAATAAACAAAAATTATAGTTCCAACTAGACTTTAGTAGTATATCGTGAAGGAAAACATTTGTAGGATTCTTTAATAGGGGCTCTGAAATGAGACTGTGTTCTCACAATTTACATCTAGACTAGGTTTTTTAAAACTTTGTTTTCACTTGGGGGTAGTTCAGAATTTATTATTCTCCTTTCCTAGCAGGTAGCCATGGTAGAGCAGAGAAGGGGTAGAGGGAGCCATGAGAAGAAAACAAGATTTTCTTCTCAAGGTATTAATAGAGCTCGTTGGGAAAAGACGCATTGGCCTGGACCCACAAGAGAAGCCATGTTTTTGAGGATCTGGAAAGGTTTTGATGATTATACTTGTTACAAGGGATGGCTTCTGTTTAGGGGTATGGGAAAAGGGAGTTAGTGTTCAATGATAGAGATAATAAAAAAAGAGAGCATCAATATATCATTTTAATAATACACAAAACAAAATGCTCAGAAAAAGTTTCTTTAAAAAAACTAATCCAGGTATAAAGTTCTAAGTTAAATATAGCCCCCCACATACTTAAGACAGGGTCAAACTTATGTCAAGTACCATTGGTTCCCCCAAGCCCTATACTCTCAACTGAGAACCTTGCCTCATATTTCACTGAAAACTTTGGAGCTATTTTCATAGAGCTTCCTCTTCAACTTACATTACACAGATGCTTTCTGCAACTCTCTCCCTCCTCCTCTCCCCCGCTAACATAATAAGGTGACCCTTGTCCTTGCCAAAACAAACCCCTTTACATGCACAAATAATCCCATGCCATCCCATCTTCATCAGATTCCTGCATTTTGCCACTATCCCCACTCACTTCTCAACCCCTCCTTGTCTAATGATTGCTTCCCTGTGACCCACAAACATGACCTTCTCTATTTTCTAAAAACTCTCACACAATCCCTTCATCCCCACTAGCTACCATTCCATATCTCTCCTCTCATTTGTGACTACACTCTTTGAAATGGCTTTCTACAATAAGTGTCTTCACTTCGTTCTCCCTCACTCTTTTCTTAATCCTCTATCTGGTTTCTGACTTTATCATTCAACTGAAACTGCTCTCTCCAAACTGACCAATGACCTCTTTATTATCTAATCAAATGGCCTTTTCTCAGTCCTTATCTTCTCTGCAGCCTTTTACATTGGCAATAGCCCTCCTGTATTTGACACTTTCTTCTCTCCAGACTTCAATGACACTATTGTCTCCTACTTTTTCTCCTACCTGACCAGTCTTCATAGTCTTTCGCTGCATCTTTATTCAGGATGTGTCTGATAATCATGGACATGCCATAAGGCTCTATCATGAGCCCTCTGCCCTATTCTCTAGTGACTTTACTTGGTGACCTCATCAGCTCCCATGGATTCTGTTATTATCGTCTATATGATGGTTCTCAGATCTACTTATCGAGCCCTGACTTTTCTGCTGACTTTAGTTTCTCATCTCAACTTCCTGTTGAGCCTCCCAAACTGGATGTCCCATAGAGATCTTAAACTGAATATATCCCGGTTCACAAGGAAGGTCTCATTCTTGACTCCTCACTTTTGCAGTGCCCCTTCCACCCTTGCCAAGGCCTGTCAATTTTACCATTATAACATCTTTCACATACTCACCCTACTTCTATCGTTTCACACTGTCACCACTCTGGCACAGGTTCTCATCATCTTATACCTAGACTTCTGATGGGGTGCTTGTGTTCTTGTGCTTGGACTCCAATCCCAAGATCACATTCTCCCTAGATTCAAAACACTATTCCTGAGTTTTCTCAACCCAGGTCAAGGACACTACGCCTGACAATAACTCATGAGTAGGTACCAGTGAAACAAAATATCTTTCCCTATCACAAGAACAAGCTGACCTCTGACGAAATTCTCTTATAAAAACAGGACTGTCTTGTAATCACAGAATTATCATGTATTGATTCCCAAAGTTATCATATAAATCCAGGGGTCAAACTATAGACATCAACTCTCAAAGCTATCTTTCTACAGATATAACAGACCAAAAATACACCCCTGAGAAACCCTGCCTTTGGTTTCCATTATTGAAGGATGCCAGTGACCAAGGTTGTTAAGTTATCACCTAATTAACATATCTGCCAAATAATTCATTGCTTTCTCATATGAGCTTTAGCATCATTCCTGGTAAGTGGCAAGTTCCTTAAGGAGTTCTGCCCACCATATTGGCATTACAATAAATCTTCGCCAGTTTGACTTAAAGAATGCTTGAGTCCACGAATTCATTCCAGACGACCCTGTCCAGTACTTCAGTCCTTGAGGGATTCCTGAACCCCTTAAACTCCTACACTTCTACAATAGCTTTTTGAATTTTCATCTCAAATTTCTTCCTACTTTAGTCCATTTTCCAATTAATTGTCAAAGTTATCTTCTTAAAGTGCAAGTCTGATCAGGTTACCCCCTATTCAATAATTTTCTCAGTGGATCCATGTACTACCTCAAGGATTAAATGTTTGGCTTTTCTAACCTGGCCCCTTCCTACTTTTCCAGTTTCTTACACCTTAACACAATTATTCTATAGTCCAATGACACTGACATCCTTGCTGTCCCTTCCTGCAAAAAAGATACTCCCTTTCCTGACTCTGGGCACTGTCACTCGTTACTACTCCCTCTCCCGTCCACTTGGAATGTTTCTCTCCTCATCTCTGCTACCTGCATTCCTTGATTTTCTTCAGATCATAGCTTAAATCCCAGTTTCTACAGGAAGGCTTTCCAGATACCCCTTAATTCTATTGCCTCCCCTCTGTTAATTATCTCTAATTTGTCCCATATATACCTTATTTGTACATCCCTCATTAGGCGGTGAATTCTTTGAGAACAGAGACTGACTTTTGCCTTTCTTTGTACCCCCAGCATTTACCACAGTGCCTGGCACATCGTAGGAACTTGGTTGCTGTTTAGTCATTTCAGTTCTATCTGACTCTTCATGACCCCATCTGGGGTTTTCTTGACAAAGATACTAGAGTGGTTTACTATTTCCTTCTCTAGCTCATTTTTCAGAAGAGGAACTGAGGCAAACAGTGTTAACACAGGATCACACAACTAGGAAGTATCTGAGATCAGATTTGAACTCAGGAAGATGAGTCTTCCTGACTTCAGGTCCAGCACTCTATCCACTTTACCACTTAGCTATTCTTTTAAATAGGAACTTAATATATGTTTACTGACTTTCCTTCCATTTGGCTTCATTGTCTTTGACTTCTGGAAACATATGTCTATATTTCACTTATGTAGAAAGTATCAATAATGTGACTTGGTTTTTCCAGTAATATAGCAGCTTGTTTGTCATTGAGACAAAATTTTCATGTGGATGTCAAGTAGAAGTGAGCCAGAAAGGACTGGGGGCTATTTTATATTTTTCTTTGTTTCACGAGTCATCATTGCCAAATAATTCATTTTCTATTAGTCAAACTGCTGATGCTAAACTAATCATACTTAGCTAGGTAGGCTGGTCTTTGGATAGCAGATGTGGTCTGATCTTAGATCATACCCAGAGATTTTCTAGTTTGGTAGAATTTACCAAAGTTTATGCTCCATTGGCATGACCTTGGAGACTGGAGAGTTAGTATGACCAAAACTGGAATTATGGTGGCCCCTGCCCAGATTGCAGTTTGTCATCATCCAGTGGATAAAGCACTGAACCTGGAGTCAGGAAGACAAAAATTCACATCTGGACCCATATACTGTGTGACCTCGGGCAAGTCACTTAACATCTGTTTGCCTCAATTTCCTCATCTGCAAAGTAGGGATGATAATAATACCTATTTCCCAGGGTTGTTTTGAGAATCAAATGAGATAATTATTGTAAAGTGCTTAGGACAGTGCCAGGCACTGTGCTATATAAGTGTTCATCATCATTACCTTAAATTTTATTTTCCCCACTAGGTTTTGTTTCTTTCAGAAATTAACTTACTTTTAAGTTCCCTTGTATAAAAATGATCTCTGTGGCTAAGATAACCTCCTTGTGGTTTTTATAACTCCTGACATATTACAATTTCTTGTCTCGATTCTTTCTGAATTGGATTTAAGTAAGGCAGAGACCAAGTTATCAGCCTCACTCTCT
Source organism: Bettongia penicillata ogilbyi (assembly GCA_023548195.1). Classification (NCBI taxonomy): domain Eukaryota; kingdom Metazoa; phylum Chordata; class Mammalia; order Diprotodontia; family Potoroidae; genus Bettongia; species Bettongia penicillata. Next base: position 1,689,052 of record JAJHZJ010000092.1, read on the forward strand.
TCTCTAGTCATTAAAATCCAATGACAAGATGAAACTCAGGAGAACTAGTGATGGCCTGGGATGCAGTGGATGACCTTGGTGTCTTTAGTGTCTGACCAAGGACAGGGCCTGCTTTGGCCACCTTCATGACCATTGAAACAAATTGTTTTTTAACTGCCCATTCTACTAGACAAAGTCTCACATGCTTGGGGTAGACATCCCCCTAACTCACTGATAGATCTGAGGCGTATTGGTTACCCTCACCCTCGTTTAGCCTGTCTCGATGGTTTACCAGAGTGTGGCTACTGGCCATGCTACAGCTTCTTGGAGTCATGAGTGAGAGTTGAGTGCCAAGTGGCACCAAAGGTTTTGGGTGAGAAGCCCTGAAAAGGGGCACTTACACCATAGATGCTAGAAGATCCCATACACTCCATTTCTATATTAACCAAAACCAAGGACAGCTGATATAAACTCCACTTGATGGTGTCATCTGGTCTTGTGAAGTGTGGTAGATTGGCAAGTCCTTTTAATCTCTTAAATGAGAAGAGTCAGTATTTTATAATGGCCTGCCTTTTTTGAAAAAATTTTCCTCCTTTTTAGGCAAGTGTTCATTAAGTTTTTTTAAACTCACAGTTAACATTTTAAACACTGTTTGAAGAACAGCAAATATAAGACAAAAAAGTCCTATCCATATGAAACTCCTGAATTTTTATCTACCCCATTTCAGAAAACCTGGCACAGAAGAGCCATTATGACCACTGTAAATATAATTCCAGTTGTACTGTGGATGTGAAATAGGTTTCTCCTTCAAGGACATTTTGTACCTTAAAAAGAAGCAATACCCAGATATTTGCCAGTGGAACCCAGAGCAAATTATTAAAGAGGAGTTTTATGCAGTAGTTTTCCCTCGATTTTTAAGATCTTTTTTAATATTAGTTATTTACATGTTGTGTAAATGAGTTTAGTGGCATTTGGCACCAGAGAGTCTGCTTTTTTTATATAAAGTATTTGAATATTTTTTTAAAAAATCCTATGATACATATACCACCTTTGTGGCATACTTCTGAATCTGTAAATCTGATGTCTCATTTTGAGTCTATTATATAGCTTGTCGATATAATACAATGTTGTTTGATCATTTCAGTAGTGTCTGACTGTGACCCCATTTGGGATTTTCTTGGCAAAGATATGAAGTGATTTGCCATTTCCTTCTCCAGCTCATTTTACATGAGGAAACTGAGGCAAACAAAGTGAAGTGACTTGCCTGCTGTCTAGTATCTGAGGCCAGATTTGAACTCAGGAAGAAATCTTTGTGACCTAGCTGCCCTGTATATGTAATATAGTGGCAGCTTAAATATTTAAAGAAAACACTGAAACAGCATTCCAACTGAAAAACAACTTATTAGTACTTGTCCTGTGGAATGACTTGTGTATTTAGAGTTTGAACAAAGAAGAAAGCTATGATTAACTGATTGTATGAAAAAAAACATTGCAAAATATCAGTGCATCTATTTGCTCAGTGACCTTAAACTTCTGTTTCTTTTTATGTAAAATGAGGGAGTTGGCATAAATGTTCTCTGTTCTTTTCAAGCTCTAAGATGTTATGATTGTAAGGGAGTCTTTTCCAATTATAAAGGTACCCAGGCAACCTTTTTTTAATCAAGTGATGCTCCCATTTCTACAGGTTGTCTTACTGTCAAAGGGATGAACTAGTTTTCTCTGGTAAAAGGTTGTTTCTAATCTGGAAAAGAGAAGACAGGAGAAGTGATAAGACTTACAAATCTTATCTATCTTCAAGTATTTGAAGGGCTGTCATGTAGAAAAGGAATATTTGCTATGTTAGTTCCTTAAGCTAGCACTAGGAACAATTAATGAAAATTGAAGAAAGAAAGAATTGACCATATTATAAGAAACTGATCCTTGAAAACCCAACATTTCACTTTAAAAAACGAGGTGAGGGACAAGGAGAGGACTGACAATGAGGTGCTTAACTATAAAGATGTGACTATACCAAGTGATCCCTTCATGAGGTACAAACAAGTCCCTTGAGTAAATTTTCAAAGATGTAATAAGAAAGGACAAACAGTAATAGATTATTCCCTCCCTCCCCACACTCAAGTGACCATTAAAAATCAGTGTTTGTGGAATTGGGAGGAGAAAATGAACTCAGATCTTCTCAAGATGTATAGGAGACACCAGAAACTGAAGAAGGGAAGGCCATCAGAAACTACATGGAACAAGATGAATAGAAGGGTGGGCAGAAGCACCTACGCCAAAGAAAGAATCCTAGTTGACTCTGGGATTGAGACTGTTGGTTCCAATGAACAAGCGTGAGGAGCATCAGGACAGAGGCAGTTTTGCTCAAGCCTGTTACTAGACTAGAAACTCCAGCATGGTGATATTGTGTCTCCCTTGGGCCCTTTCATGGGGAAAGGGGAAAGGAGAACAGTCATTTATTAATCACATAGATCTAACAGTGATGTATTTTGTCAGAATGCTGTCTCTGGCTGGAGGTGGGGAGGGGTGGGGGGTGGAACTAAAAAATAGAGAGAGAATTACAGATCTTTAACACAATGTGTCCACAACATGAGAGTTTATACTGAGAAACCTTTTAAGGTGAGCCAATAGTGGGATAGATGGGGGACAAATAGGAATATCTTAATAACCCTGCTCTCCACACCTCCCCAGGTCTGCTACACAAGTAAAACTACCTAACAATTAGTCTTGTCCAAAAGTGGATGGGGCACCATGGCATAGAGTATACAAGGACAGTTGTGGAGTTGAACCACTGTCCTCCCAGTGCCATCCCCCCCAGCAACTCTCCGAAATAATAAGATGCAGAACATTTGTTGATCTGAATTAGTAAGTGAACTTTCCTCCTTGTCTATACCAATGGAGTCTCAAGTCTAGAGCAAAAGCATATTGGCCTTCTTTGTGAAGTAATGAGCCTTCCATCATTAGTAGTCTTCAAGTGTCCTGAGTTCCTATACCATATCAACAGAGCCTAGTCCACTATAGGTATCTGTGAGTGAAAAGCCCTGAGAGATAGCCCTACCAACTTCTAGTTGAAAACTATAAGAAACTGAATTGGTCTGCCCCTTGGGGGCCAATACAGAGAAATTGAGGGACTGAGAACTGACAATGTGCACACTGGAGGTACTGATAATGACTGGCTTTGATTCATGACTACCATTTCTGAGTAAAATTCTATCAGGTATATCATGTAAATAACCTCAAGTGAAATTCAGCAGGAAATGGATCAATAGGAAGAACAATGGGACGAGGGTCTGAACCTTTAAGCTTTTTTAGATGATGCAAGTATATTTGAAAGACTGATGAAAGAACATGGCCAGAAAGGGGTGAATGCAAGACATATGCTGCTCTAAGAGTCAGAGAAAAACAGAGAGCATGGCAGATAGTTTAGAGTGCCCTCTTGTGCTGACTAGTGTGTTATCGTAAAGCCTGTTATTTATTCTGCTACGGAATAGTTCACTCACACATCTTGTAGCCCTGCAGGAAGTTCTAAAATTTCCATCTTTCTTATTGCAGTTGTAGTCCTTTCTACTCCTCTTTACTTAACAGAGATAGAAAATAACTGCCGATAAGAGATGTGCCCACCCCCAACCCTGTCCCTCACCCTCTGCCTGAGATCTATTCCTCCATTAACATATACAATTTCTCAGAGATAAACATTTTATTCGAAACAGATAGTAAGGTATTCCTCATTGCCATGGAGAAAGTGGCCTCAGGAGGACTCTGGACAAGGTGAGAGTTCACTGAAGTCGCAAGTCCTCATTCTAGAATACTACTGGGACCTCTGAGTCCCAACTCTGTCCATCCTGGAGGTCTGTTTTATCCATAGTGGTGCCCATAGTGTCATTTCTTGCCGGGAAGCAGGGCATAAGGGTCTCAGAGCAAACAAGTTGGAGTCACTTAATCCAAGGGGAAGGTTCCAGAAGAAGAAATAAGGAAGGCATTGAAAACATCATTAAGCTAGCAGCGCCACTGGTCCAGGTCCTCAAGGCAGAATGTTTCGTGGGCCTTCCTAAGAAACAAAAGAAAGAAGCCAACCTGTTCAATAGCCCTGGTCCAGGGTAAGAATGAGGGAAGAGGAAATTTGGTAGGGATGGTTCCATCTTGACCCAACACTTGGGAGGGAAGAGGAAGTGGGATGGATCTAATGAGTCTTCCCAGACTGATTATAAGAGACAGCATCTAATCATGGTCATAGCATCACTGACAAGCCTTTCAATCACTGCCTAAGGATAGCCTGGAATTATAGAGAACAGTTGGATGATAACTGATACTCTGGAGTTAGGATCAAGGTCTGAGAGTGAGCAAGAAAAATAAGGGTGGGGAAAATAGGTATGGAAATGGAAGGAGCCATGTGAAGGGAAAGCTGCTTCTCAGCTCTCTGATGGTGGGTAAAAGCTAGGATGGCAAGATAAGAACTAGAGATGTGAGACTATTATGTTATATTCCTTTTGGATCCCAAGGCTAGGAGATCTGGGGCCAGAGTGAGAGGAATATTTAGGGTAGGTAAGGAATGAAGGTGTGTTTTACCAGTAGCCAAGGCCTTCAGGTAGCTGCAAGATCTTCTTGGCACACTCAATGTCATCAGTAATGTCATCATCAAGGAACTCTGGAATTAGGAAAGAATATGGGAACTAAAAAGTGTTGCTCAGAAAGACGAGCCCTCCCCAAGTTCCTTCATTACTGGAAATGGAACTGAAACCCTCCCCAGTTGAAACCACCCCCAGCCTAGCACTGGTGCTGCCTTGAGACTTTGTATTTGATCTCCTGTCCCTATATGGCCAGTGAATCCAGCACTCTCTGGGAAAAGAGAATACTCAGGGATCTTTCCAGGGAGAGAGCACAGCCTCGAGAACCAAAGTCACCCAAGAAATGAAATAGGCCCATTCCCAAGTTTCCAACCAGCTCTTTCTGCCTGCCCCTGAACCTTGATACCTTAGCTAGGAAAAATGGGGACAGTGCCAATGTAAAGATTGTCTACTTAAGGCCCACAGTTGAGGCTAAGATCCCACCAGCAGTAAAGGCAATCAAGCAAAAGAGAATACCTCCTGAACAGCTCAAAGGAAAGTTATTAGAGACCAGGGATTGAAAGAGCAGAAAGAGGGTGTGAAATTACTCACTAGAGCAAAGAATGCCACAGACACTGTTTGCTACATCTTCCTGCTTTTCAGCACACCAGCCATTATTGCTGATCTGGAATATTCCATATTCTTTGTTGCTGTGGTTATCGACCTCAGCTTGGGTGCTAAGGCCACTGATGTGGAACATGGTACAGACCACTAAGGGAAATAAAATGAGAGAGATGAAACAGACCTCTAGGATGGACAGAGTTGGAACTCAGAGGTCTCCAGTCTAGTCAAGGCTATGGGGGAGTGGGGTAAGGTGAGGGGAGTATGGAAGTAAAAAAAAAACAGCAGGGATCAGAAGAGAGGTAGACAGAGAGGAGAAAACAGACAGAGAAAAAGGAAGAAGAGAGTGAGAGAAGAGATGAGGAGAGGGAGAGGAATGATTGATTAATAGGTGGATCAAAAAAAATCTGGGTAGGGTTTGGAATAGATGACCTCTGATATTCCTTCCAACTTGAAGTTAATGACATGAGAAGAGGAGGACAGGGGAAAGAAAGTAGAAGGGAAAGGAAAAAGAGAGGTAAATAGGAAACCTCTTGTAAGTGAGAATAGTAGGGGGAAAAGGAAGAAAGAGAAAAGAGAAAGGGAAAGAGGAACAAGTAGAAGGCAAGCAGAAGACAAGAAGAGAAGAGAAGGAAATTAACTAATAGAAACATTGGCGGAAATTTGCCAGGTCTACCATTTGTAAACAAGAGTAACCATTTAAACAGCTAGGTTATATAGCTTTTGACATCCCATTTCAACAATTCAAGCTGGGATAACTATAAAATTATAGTTGAAATTATTTAAACTGTAATTTCAACTATGATTCCAAAAGAGAGTGATGGAGAGACAGGGAAGAAAAGGAGAAGATGGAATTAAGTAATAGAGACATTTATGATCATTTGTAAAAGACTCATGACTTGGTGGATCTGGAGGGTTAGATTAGATGACTTCTGAGGGCCTTTTACAACTGCACTTCTATAATTCAGAGAAAAAGAGGAGGAGAAAGAAAAGAGGGAAGAGGGGAGGTAATTAAGAACAAGAAGAGAAGAAAGAAGGGGAGCAGAAAGGGGAGGAGAGGGGACAACACTAAAAAGGGTTGAAGACAGACAAGTGTAAAGAGAACTCACATTCAGGCAGAGGGATAACTTTGTCCATGCCATGGTCTTTCAATATCTGCGACGCTTGACATTTCCTGTAATCTATGGCCTGGGTGGCTGGGAGTGCAATGCCAAGCAGGAGCAAAGAGAGCAGAGACATCATCTTGGCTGCTTCAGGGGTCTGGAACATGGAACTGCTGGAAGCCACCTGCTTTTATCCTGATCCTGAGCCATGGGGGAGGTGGAGAAGAGCTCAAATAACTTTCTTAAAAAAAAAAAAAAGGCACTGCCTCCAGGAAAAGAATGATGGAGCAACTGATAGGTCAGCTCTCTTTCCTAATACTTTCCCCATCCCAACCTCACCCACACTGGCCCCATTCTTCATCCCTGAGGCACCTTATTTCCTGTTGGCCTCATTCTTAGATCTTTGCTTATTATAGCTTTAGTTCTAGGAATCAGGGCTTGCCTACCTTGTTATTGAAGATAAGAAAGCAGGACTCTAGGTAGACGTGGTTGATAGAAGGATAGCAGGGAATGCTAATAGTCTAGCCAAGAGAACTCTCTGCAGCACCCCAACAGTGATTTCTTCTCCTTGATAAAGCCTCATTTTGTACCTCCCATCTCCAATGCAGGACCCTCTCTACTTCAAGGGAGGGAGTCTCCACTGAGAACACAGAAGGAAGCCGAAGAATAATAAATAAATAACAAATTGAAATGTAATCAGACAAATATCCTGGGTCTGAGATAGACAAGATTGGACGAGAGCAAGGTCTAGAGAGCCTGGGGTCCAGAGTCTAATTAATCGCTCTTCATCTCTTCTCATAATCCAAATCTTGTCAGTTCCGCTTCCACAGCATTACTCACAACAGATCTTCACTCACACAACTACCATCCTAGTTCAGGACCTTGGCATCTCTTACCTGGTTTGTTACATTCACCCCCTAATTGGTCTGCCTCCTCCTGGGGTCTCCCTTATGTCATATATCCTCCATACAGATTTCAAATTGGCATTTCTTTCTTTTTTTAAAAAAATTATTTATTTTTCGCTCTCAGCATTCACTTCCATAAGATTTTGATCACAAATCCCTTGGAGTTGTCTTGGATCTTTGCATTGCTAAGAAGAGTTAAGTCTATCAATGCTAGTCATTGAACACTGGGGCTGTTACTATGTACAATGTTCTCCTGATTCTGCTCACTTCACTCAGAATCAGTTCATTTAAGTCTTTCAAGGTTTTTCTGAAATCTGCCTGCTCATTTCCTTATAGCTCAATAGTATTTCATTACATTCATGTACCACAACTTGTTCACCCATTCCCCAACTGATGAGCATCTCCTCAATTTCCAATTCTTTGAAACTACAAAAAGAGCTGCTATAAATATTTTTGTACCTGTGGATCCTTTTCCCATTTGTATGATCTCTTTGGGATACAGACCTAGAAGTGGTATTGATGGATCAAAGGGCATGCATATCAAATTGGCATTTCTAAAGTGCAGGCATGACTATGTCACTATCCTGCTCAAGAATCTTCAGTGGCTGCCTATTGACCTTGGGATAAAATAGAAACTTCTTTGTTTGGTATTTAAAGTCCTTCACCATCAGGCTCCAGTCTACCTTTAAAAGTTTGTGATAAATTATTCATCTCCACTCACTCTAGATCTAACCAAATTGACTTATTGTCTTTTGCAAAATTCAAAATTCCACCTCCCTCCTTTGTGCCTTTGTAAAAACCACACCCGAAATATTTTCCCTCCTTACCTCCATCTCCTAGACTCTTTAGTTCCCTTCAAAGTTTATGTCAGGTGCTACCTTATACACATTTGACAACATGACTGAAAACATCATGCTAAAAAGTGTGGGATCAAGCACAGCCTTGTTTCGCTCCATTTGTGACTGGGAAAGTATGAGAGCATTGTCCACTATCCAGAACTCAGGCAAGCATGCCATCATAAAATTGACGTACAATGCTGATGAACTCCTGGCAACCAAATTTTGACATAATTTTTCATAAGCCCTCATGACTGACAGTTATCAAAGGCTTTGATTAGATCTACAAATGTTGTGTACAGATCTCTGTTCTGCTCCTGGCATTTTTTCTGGAGTCATAGGACAGCAAACACCATAGCAACTGTTCCTCAGACCTTTCTGAAGCCATTCTGGCTCTCAAGTATATGCCCATCTTCCAGGTGAAGGATCAGCCTTGAGGACTCTGGCAAGAATCTTGCCAGCAATGACTAAGAGACCCCCTCTGTGATTGTCATAGGACAATTTATTTCCTTTATCTTTATAAAGATGGACAATGGAGGCATCCTTGAACTCCTGAGGGATAACCTCCTCTTGCCATATAACCTAGAAAATTTCAGTCAGCTTTTGTATGAGTAATGGACCCACTACCTTGTAGATCTCTGCTGGAATAGAATCAGCACCAGGTGCTTTGCCACATGAAGGAGGCTAATGGCCCTCAAAACCTCTTCTTTAGTTGGAACTTCAGCTAGCGAGGGATTGACTTCAACCCAAGGTAGGCAGTCAATGGTCTCAGCATTGACTGATGTTGGAGTGTAACAAGGCTGGGCACTTGCTGCCATACTTTTTAGCATGATGTTTTCAGCCATGTTGTAAAATGTTTTCAGTGAAGATGAACATGGCGTCAAGGTCAGCTAGCTCACTGATGCTAAATTCTTCAACTTGAAAAGACTACAACCAAACTAGAGGGAATGTTGGTGCATGATTTCCTATTTGCAGATGATTATGCACTCAGTGCAGCCTCTGAAGCTGAGATGAAGCAAAGTGTGGATCAACTCTCTGCTGCTTTTGCTGATTTTGACCTAACAATGGACACCAAGAAATGCAGGTGCTCCATCAGCCTCCACTACATCATCCATATGTGGAACCATCAGTTACAGCAGATGGAGAAGTAGGGAATGCTGTGGATAAGTTCACTTACCTTGATAGTGTACTTTCTAGAGATTTACACATTGATAGCGAGGACAATGCATGCATTGCCAAAGCTAGCTCAGTGTTTGGGAGACTCCAAAGTAAAATATGGGAGAGAAGAGGTATTAGATTGACTACCAAACTGAAGGTCTACAGAGCCCTTGTGCTGACTTCATTGTGGTATGCCTGTGAAACCTGGATAGAAACTGTATTGCTTCCATTTGAACTGTCTTAGGAAGATTCTGAAAATCACCTGGCAGGATAAGATATCAGACACTGAGGTTACTCCTTGAACTAAACTGCCAAGCATTCAAACTCTGCTTCAGAGAGCACAATTCTGACGGGCTGGCCATATTGTACAAATGCAAAACCTAAGTTTGCCAAAAGGACTATTTTATGGAGAACTCATACAGGGTAAGTGTTCACAAGGTAGTCAGAAGAAACAATCCAAGGACACTCTCAAAGTCTCTCTTAAGAACTTTGGAATGGATCGTGTGACATGGGAGACACTAGCACAAGGACCACTCTGCGTGACATGCCCACATCAAGGAAGATGCTGTGCTGTATGAGCAAAGCAGAATTGAAACAGCTAAAAGAAAATGCAGGATGTGCATATTTGGAAAATCCACCCTGAATGTTCACGTAGATTGTTTGTACTTGACCTCTGGTACAACATGCCGAACTCATTCAGACACGCTGAAACTTGACTCTAGCATTGTGATGTCATTTTGGTCCTCTTCAAAAATGAACGACAACATCCAAGCAACCAACCTCACACACAGCGCCTTTACTCTGAATTTACGTTGTATCTATGTGCATTTCACTGTCTCTGTATCGTTGTTCTGTTTCTTAAATCTCAGATTGGGAGGCAGTGTGGTGACAGAGGGCCAGACTTGGAAACAGGAAGACAGATAGTCTAGATTCGAAAAAGGCAGTTAATTACTTATTGGATGACCCAGGCCAAGTTGTTTAATCTGTCAGTCTCAGCCTCCTCATCTGTACAGACAAGGAAACTGAGGTCAAAGAAAATTAAGTGACTTTTCCAAGGTCACATATGTAGCAAACATCAGAACTATTACATATAAAGTTTTTATTTTTTTGCAAGTCTTAAAGTATTCTATAAATATTAGCTTGATTTGTCAACCTTTTCACCATTAAATCCTCTCTTTGAGAGGAGGGACTTTTCATCTTTGTTTTTGTATCTGCAGTGCATATCATGATACCTTACACAAAAATAATTATTAATAAATGCTCATAGAATTATCTAGTTAGTTACCTGAGATTTGAGAGGCAGTATTATAAAAATTAAAAGGCAACTTTTAAGTGAGAAGACCCTAGAACCTGGTTCAGTTCTGTGTTTTATTAATCACTATCTGTGACCTTGGACAAGTTTTATTTTTTTAACTTCTCTGAACTTGTTTCCCCATCTATAAAATGGGATTAGTAAAACATGTCATATGAAAATAAGGGCATCTGGAAGAATTCCCTAGTTATAGAGAATCCTTTTACTCCCTGAAATCTAGGCTTGATCTCCTCCACCATAATAGCAAATCCCTTTGTTGAGCACACACATCTCCCTGTTTCATGTCTAGTCTTATAATCAGACATTAACTTCAAGAGTTGAGATAAGGATAGGACATACTAATAGAGGAGAGGGTTTTCAAAATGTTTCCAGGGCCATCAACATTTAATTATCTCATGGGTGGGCCCTTGAAAACACAACTATGATCTTCCTGTATTTCACTTACCCGCAACATACCACCATCGATTATCAGACATTGCCAAAGACAGAATCAGATCAAAGCCATTCACCAAAAATAATCTCAAAATGAAATTCTTATTTGAAGACCTCTAGGAAGGAAAATAGTGATTACTAAAAGTCAACATACCTTTATAAAGAACAGGTCATGTTAGACTAGGTTTATTTCTCTTTATGATAGGGTTTCTAAATTGGTAAATTAGAGAAATGTTCTGGAAATAGTTTATCTAGGTTATTATATGGAAGATGCATGGCCAGTATTAGACAATAGCTCTCTATCTACATATCTGATTGTGTTAATCATATTTCTGTATAAGATGGGAGAGCTGTGGACTATATGGATAAGGTGACTTTAGAACTGATTGAATGCCAGGTATGGATAACAAGAAAGGTGGTCTGAGCCTCCAATCCATGATGACAATAAACCTGTGAGATGCTGGTAGGAACTGCAAAAGGTGATCTCATGGGAGGGGTGGGAGAGCAGCTATTCAGCCTGGGCTGAAGAGGATTCTCCTGACTCAATTTCCCCACTGACACCTGGCAGACTTTAAGCCTGACTGAATGCAAGATGACAATTTACTCCTGCCTGGAATTGACATGAAGTTGGGGAGATATTGTTTCCCTGAAATGTCCCTACTCTTAGTGGCAATTTCCTATAGCCTAAAGGTTTGTAAGCTTAATACCAGATCTATTAAATTATAGATTGTTGGTAGGGGAAGATCTGAAGTGAAGTCTAAAATTAAACTATTAGGCTTAGGACTTTAGAGCAACAACAGTAAGTTAGGGTCCTTTAATTTTTGGTAACAGTGGGGAGACAATTAGGTCAAGGGCTTGTGAAGTCAGTATGCATAGTTATTATTTGTGTCTCAGTTGGTTGATGTTAAAAAAAATTCATTTGTGGTCTACATTATAAATACTTTAAAAGAAGTATCACCTGACCAAAAGTTGGAATTGTTTTATGTGGTATGAACTGTGTTAAAAATGGAAAAAAAAAAAAAAAGAACTGATTGAATGACTCAATTTGAAGAGAACTCTGTAGTGGAATTCCATGACCCTTTTCTGTTCAACACTTTTTATCAATTATTTGGATTAAATTAATAAATTATTAAAATTTCATATTACAAAAGACTGAGACAGGTAGTTAACATATTGGATGAGAGTTAGGATCCAAGAAGTTCTTGACAGGCCAGAGTAAAGGACCAAACCCAAGAAGATTAAATTTAATAGAGATAAATATAAAGTTCTCTACTTGGGTCAAAAATCTCAAGTTTAGGAGCTCATGACTGGACTGCAGTTTACATGAAAAAATATCTGGAGGTTTTAGTAGATTGGCATTTGTGTTGTGTATGTCAAAAGAGTGTTTATGCACTGAAAGATTAATATGAACAAAAAGTGTGAAATGGCGACCAAAAAAAGCTAATGCACACTTAGTCCACATTAAGAGAGGTATGACTTGCCAGAATATGGTTGCATACCTGAAATCTCAGGGTCCAGCAGCATACCTATAATCGCAGATGCTGGAGAGATTGAGGTTAGTAGATTAGTGAGATTAGGAGTTCTGAACTATAGGAGGGATAAAGCCAATCGGGTGCCCTTGATAAGTCTTTCACCTGCATTGATGAGAGTGGGGTGAGAGAGAGGGAGGAGGCAAGAACCAGCAGAAGTTTACTCTGCTATGGTCAGACCACAATATTGGAATATTGAATTAAATTTTGTGAATGTCATTTTGGAGAGGCATTGATAAACTGGAAAGTATCAGAGGAAGAAGGGTAACAAGGGTGGTTGAAAGTTATGCCGTATGACTATGGGTTGAAAGAACTGCAGATGTTTAGCCAAAAAAAGAGAAATCTCAAGGGGGATTATCTTTGGGTATTTGAAGAAAAGTCACATCACTCAACTTTATGGGGAAGAACTAAGAAAAATGAAGGGAAATTGCAGGGAGTCAAATTTAAGCTTTCCATAAGGAAAAATTTTTCTAAGAATTAGAGTTAACCCAAAGTGAATTGGAGTCTTCATCATAGGTTCTCCTACACAGAATTTAACTCCTGCACAGTCTTAAAGGAAAAGCTGAATGATCATTTAGGTGAGTTGCAGAGCAGATTCTTGTTCAAGTATCAGTTGAACCAGATAATTTAAACTAGATAATGAACTAAATGGAAAACTAGGTGTTTTTTCAAATCTCAGAGTTTTTTGATTCTTTGATTTGAGTAGCTTTTTGATCCTTGCCAGCCTGGGAGAGGGGAATGTACAAGAGTTGTGAGAGAACAAATGCAGTACCATGGTAAAAGAAACACAAGAGGAGTGTCACTGTGGACAATACATGCCAGAGGATGGGAGGTAAGGCACCAGGACATTACCAAGATGGCATTTCCTTCCGAGGAATCTCCCTTCCCTGAATGTCAATGCCCTGGGGAAAAATCCTGCTACGTGAATTAATGGAATATTCTTCCACTACAAGAAATGATGACAGATTATTTCAGAGAAACCTAAGGAATATAAAACATAAGAAATTGATATAGAGTGAAGTAAGAAAGAACCAAAAAACAATTTATACAAAGACAACAGGGTACTTTGAATGACTTAACTCTTACCAAAACAATGGAAAGCTATGTCTACAAAGGACCTGTGATGACGCAGTTACCAACCTCTTGACATCAAGATGATACACGCAAAATGAAGAGAGTCATTTTTAGACATGAACAATATTTTAATTCATTATTCTTGACTCTACTTATTTGCTAGAAGATTTTTAAAAATTTCTTTTCTTTCAAAGTTTTTAATTAAGGAATAATTAATTATTGCATCAATAGTGATGCCCCCAAAAAAGGCGAACACGGAAATGTTTTTTAAAAATTCACAGATGATAACAAAAGGAAATTCAGAAGGAAACATAGATAAGTAGGACAATTTTGAAAGCAATATTTATAGTTTATAAACATATATATATTAAAACAAGCCATATGATATGGAGGTTCACAGTTTTCTATGAATTTCTCTTTTGTGTTCTCTTATGTGTGTGGAAATGCTCTCTGTTGTTAAGTTCAGAATTTTAAAAAAATTAAGAAAAGCCCTCACATCCCTATATTAGCAAGGTTCCTTCTAGCTCGGAAATTCTGTGATTACATAAAATTAATCATAGTTAAAACATTTTGTATTTATATCATAGTATTTTTGTTCCAAGGGGCAGCTAGGTGGCATAGTGGATAGAGCTCTGAGCTTGGAGTCTGGAAGACTTAAGTTTAAATCTGACCTCACATGCTACTTTTGTGCCCCTGGGCAAGTCACCTTTGCTCAGTTTCTTCATCTGCCAAAAAAATGGGGATAATAATGGCACTTACTTCCCAGAGTTGTGAGAATCAAATGAAATAATAATTGTAAAGTATTTAACACAAAGCTTGGCACATAGTGCTATATAAATATTATCATTACTATTACCATCACCACAATTAATGTAAACACATTTATCTTGTTTGATTTGCACAACAGCCCAATACTGCTTTGTCGGAGATCATGATTGCTACCCATGCTTTTCTGAGTTCTCTTGAAGCATGACAGATTTTATTCTGGTTTCTTATTTTGACTCTGTGTGAATCTTTCTGTTTCTTATGTGTTTCTTATTTTTTATTTATTTTTAACATTCATTTTAAAAAAAAAATTGAGTTCCAAATTCTCTCTCTTTTCTACCCATTGAGAAAGCAAGCAATGTGATATCATGCAAAACATTTCTATATTATTCCTGTTGCAAAAAGAAAGACAAGAAAAAGAGAGAAAGTGAAATTTTTATTTCAATCGACATTCAGACTTCATTGCTTCTCTCTCTTCAGTGGATACCATTTTCATTATGAATTCTTTGGAATTGTCTTGGATCATTGTATGATTTGAATAGCTAAGTCTTTCATAGTTGATCATCATTACAACATTGCTGTTACTGTGATTCTGCTCATTTCATATTATATCAATTCACATAAATCTTTCCATGTTTTTCTGAAATAATTCCCTTCATCTTTTTTTATTGAACAGTAGTATCCTATCATAATCACATACCACAATTTGTCCAGTTGTTCCCCAGTTGATAGACATCCTCTCAAGTTCCAATTCTTTGCTATCACAAAAAGAGCTACTATAAATATTTTTGTACACCTAGGTTCTTTTCCTTTATTTTTTATCCCTTTAGGGTACAGACTTAGTAGTGGTATTACTGGGTCAAAGAGTATGCCCAGTTTTATAGTCCTTTGGGAATAGTTTCAAATTTTCCTCCAAAATAGTTTCACCACTTGACAAGTACACCAACAGTGGATTAATGTCCCAGTTTTTCCAAATCCTTTCCAGCATTTGTCATTTTAATGTTCTGTCTGAAAGGTATGTGGTGGTACCTCAGAGTTGTTTCGATTTGCATTTCTCTAATCAATAGTTATTTAGAACATTTTTAATATAAATATAAATAGATTTGATTTCTTCTTTTGAAAACTATTCATATCCTCAGACTATTTATAAATTTGGGAAATGAGACTTTATCAGAGGCACTCACTGTAAAAAATTTTCCCAGTTTCCTCCTTTCCTTCTAATCTTGGCTGCATTGGTTTTGTTTGTGTAAAACCTTTTAAATTTAACAATTATTAATTTCACTTCCCATGATCCTCTTTATCTCTTGTTTGGTCATAAATTCTTCCCTTACCCATATATCTAATAGGCACAATTTTCCTGTCTCCCCTAATTTGCTTACAATGTTACTTTTTGTGTCTAAATCACATACCATTTTGAACTTATCTTATTATACAGTATAAGATGTTGGTCTGCACCTCGTTTCTGCCAAACTGCTTTCTAGTGTTCTCAGCAACTTCTGTCAAATAGTGAGGCTTTTGTTCCTTATGAATTTCTTGTAAACACTATAGTGTTGGATTCTACTTCCAAATCCATTCTGCCTCCTCTTTCTATTTTATAGGTGATTTTATCCCTTTCACATTAACAGCTGTGATTGTTAATTTCATATTACTCTCCATTTTTTTTAACTTTTTTCTCTCTTTTTCCTTTACAAAGAAAGTGCTAAAAGGGAAGCTGTTTGCTCAAAATGTTGTTGTTGATCGGTCATTTCAGTCATGTCTAACTTTGTGTCCCCATGTGGAATTTTCTTGGCAAAGATACCGGAGTGATTTGTCATTTCCTTTCCCAGCTCATTTTATAGATGAAGAAACTGTGGCAAATAGAGTTAAGTGACTTGACCAGGGTCACACAGCTAGGAAGTGTCTGAGGCCAGATTTGAATTCGGATCTTCCTGACTCTAGTCCCAACGTTCTATCAACTGCACCTTAGCTGATCAGTACTAGTGAGTATAAGAATCTATGACTGAAGGCTATATCCTGTGGAAAGAAAACAAATGGCCTTTCTGCTATTCTTCTCACCCAGTCTTTAACTATAAATTCTTACACTTTCTTTCTCTCTTCCCTTCCTTCTTTTAATTCTCTTGATCTGCCCTGTGGGGTTGGAGCTTCTTCTACTTGTGAATCCTTTCCTCCCTTTTTAGTCCCCAGTTCCTGCTAATAACTGAATGGTATTTTTACAGCAAATTCTGGGTATATTGTGTGTTTAGCTCTCTTTGTTTCTGATTCAGATGAAAGTGAGGTTTATGTGTAGCCTGATACCACCTACATGTCCATGGTTGTTTCAGATTCAGATAATGAAGAAGTAAAGTCAACAGTCTGAGTCTTTAGTCTCCTAAGCTAATCAAGTCTCAGGAATGGTTTTCAATAACTCAAGGAAGAACTAGCCTAACTTGCACTGGGATAGAGTTATGGAATTCTTTCCACTGCTTTGGGAGTCTTTTTTTATTTTTGTGAGCATCTCTGTCTTTAATTTCTTTATCATTTGATGTTTTATTTTGTTTACTTCTTTTTTCCAATCTTATCGTGAATTGCAATTTTGTGTCATACTCTGTGTATGCTTTTTGATGTAATGGCAGGGTTTTGTTTGGTGCTTATATGTTTTCTCTGGGATCCTACAACTACATCCTCCAGGTATAAAGCAACATATTCTTTAAAGGACCTCAGGAGTGAATCAATCCAACAAGCTTTGCTGATGTGGTCTGATTCAAGGTACACTTGATGATTGCCCTCCATGTTTGCACCCCACAAGTACTCAACCTCCACGACGGGTTCAGAACAACTCAGCTTCAGGCTCTATATGTCCATGATCCTATCTCCCTTCCCTTTGGTATCCAGGTGTCATTTCCAGGTTTCCCTGGCTCTCCCTTGGTCCCTGCCTTGGATTACTTCACAATGTACTACTAGCTTGGACTTTTCTGGCTGGACCTTTCCCTGCTCTCCGCAGACTTCTGGCTTTCAGTTTATGCAGACTTCAGCTAGAAAATGCACTTATTGTACTTTCTCTTTGGTTTTCTTGATTATTAACAGTCTGGTGTGCTGTTTTCATAGTGGAACTATGAGAGAGATGGGTTGCTCTGCTACAATTACACCATTTTGAAGAAGTCTTTCAATGAGATTTTAATGGACCTTCCCATTAGATGTCTCCCAAACCTCTCAACAGAAATATTCTATGAGCCTGCATAGGAAGAAGCCAGCCAAATCCCAAAACGGAGGCCCATTTCCTCATACCCTCATTAAATTGACCAAAGAACTCCCCTGAAAAATGCCCTACCCTATACCTAGATTTTAGCAAAATATTTTGTGAAGTCTTCCTTGTTATTTTTACAGAAAATATGAAGAGCTGTGGGCTAGTATAATTAGAGCATCACATGCCTAGATTACAAATAGTTGAAGTATATATACATAGGTACATATATACACACACATAGATAGATATAGATATATAGATAGAACTCTACCTCAATAGTCCTCTTAGAGATATGAGAGTGAGCATGCAGCCATGGTCCTTCTGCTCATAACAAAAATAAACATCACAATCTTACTTAGCAACTAGATGGGTCAGATAATAGATCAAATATCTAAATAATTGACATACCACATTCTATGTTAGATAGTTCACCCATCTATATTACATGTGTTAGCTCATTTTAGAGGTAGCTTGAAATTGCAGATAGAGAATTGAACCTAAATTCAAAAAGCTCTCCCTTTAAACTCTGCTTCTGATGCTTAATAGCTGTGTGACCCAGGCAAGTTATTTGATTTCTCTGAGCCTCAGGTTCCTCTTCTGTAAAATGAAGGAAATAATACCCCAGGATTATCATGTGACTTAAATGAGATCATAAATGTAAAAACCTTTGAAAACCTTAAAGTGGTTATAACTATAACAATTAATATTGTGTTCAATCACTTTCAGTTGTGTCTGACTCTTTGTGACCCCATTTGGAATTTTCTTGGCAGAGATACTGGAGTGGTTTACCATTTGCTTCTCTAGCTTATTTTATAGATGAGGCAAACAAGGTTAAGTGACTTGCCCAAGGTCGCACAGGGTGAGGCCAGATTTGAACTCAGAAACATGAGTCTTCCTTACTCTAGGCCCAGCTCTCTGCTGTCAGTACCACCTAAATGCCTATACTATTATTATTAATTACCACATAGAGTTTTATAAGGCTCAAATGAGATAATGGATATAAAAAGCTATGCAAATCTTAAAGCAATATATAAATGTCAGCAACAACTATTTGATCTCTACAGCAACAATATAAACTAATCCATAGTTGAGGAAATTCCTATTTTATATATAAGGAAACTGAGCTTCAGTTAAATAAAATTATTAATATAGTAGAACCCAAATTTTAAGACAGCTTTTCTAACTCCAAACTCAGCATTTTTTCTATTTTTCTATTATATTTTTATTGTACTGTATATTTCTATTTTCTATTATACTTTCCTCTGGGTTGAATGGGTGTACAGAAAGAAAGGTGTTAATTCTGGTACTGAGCAATTTTTAATCAAGTAAGGGTTCTTTCTGAATCCTCATTGTACCTTAAAAAGGTACCATTGATCAGGCCTGACAGATTTTGGACTAAACAAGTCAGGCCATTTTGCAGCTAACCCGGTACCTCTGCCCCAGGGTTGGAGTGGAGATGGGCCAAAGCTGCAGGAACTGCAGAGAAGTAACCAAGGAGTGTAAGGGAGCAGAATTCAGGATCCCTGGAAATGCTTATGAAATGCATCCCTGGAGAGGCATTTTCAGGAAAGAGGAGGAAGTTCTTTAACTGGAACAATAGAAAACATTGGGAGTAGGAACAGAGACTTGTAGATGGTTCACAAAAAAGTTAAGTGTACAAAGGGCTCGAAAAAGGAAGCTTACCAGGAGACACTAAGTGGAGATACTGTAATGAGGACTGTGAAATCTTATTCTTCAGGGAGTTTTCATAATAGAATAGCTGAGGTTTGGTCTTCCATAGAGGCAAGGGGATTAACTAAATGATCTTCAAAGCTTCTTCAAGCTGAAATGGTCATGCATAATCTTCCCTGCAATATCACTGGAATAACTGTTCATTATACATGTGCTCATCCTCTCAGGGCATCTCAGATACTCCAGGGAATAGTTAGTGGAGTTTTTGAAAACCAGAACCTGGATGTTTATGGTGATCAGGGAGACTTCCAAGAGAGATACAGAAGCGAATGTCATACAACTCCAGTCAGTTATTTGTTGGTGATTATAGACAGCAAGTTGTAGATAGATAGATAGATAGATAGATAGATAGATAGATAGATAGATAGATAGATAGATAGATAGATAGATAGATAGATAGATAAGGTTAGATAGAAAAAGAAAGATGGATTAGATAGATACATGGATACATAGACAGATAGAAAGGTAGATAGGTAGGTAGGTAAATAGGTAGATGGACAAATAGATAGACAGACAGACAAAAACAGATAGACAGACAGAGAGATAGATAGACAGATAAAATGTTCATTAAGCACTTAGTCTGCTAAGTGTGAAAGATCCAAATAAAAGCAAACACACCCAAGTATAGAGTATATACAAACTTCCCTCAAAAAAAATTTACTTTCTTACAAGGGAAGATAACACATAGAGAGGAACTGAAAGAGTGATTACAAACAAGGGGATATCGGGGGCAGCTAGGTGGCACAGTGAATAGAGCACTGGCCCTGGAGTCAGGAGGACCCAGTTCAAATCTG
Source organism: Bettongia penicillata ogilbyi (assembly GCA_023548195.1). Classification (NCBI taxonomy): domain Eukaryota; kingdom Metazoa; phylum Chordata; class Mammalia; order Diprotodontia; family Potoroidae; genus Bettongia; species Bettongia penicillata. Next base: position 1,709,055 of record JAJHZJ010000092.1, read on the forward strand.
ACCTCAGACAATTAACCACTTACTAGCTGTGAGACCTTGGGCAAGTCACTTAACCCCAAATGCCTTGCCTTTCCCCTCCTAAATAAACAAACAAGGGGATATAATATGAAGATGGCAAGAAAGTGACATGGAGTCCTGTGTCTAGGCAAGACAAGGTGAATTCCCTTTTATCGCAGCCCAACAATCCAACGGGGAGTCCAAGATTGCAGTGTGAGGATATAAGAATCAAGTCTAGAGTGTGGGAAGTATGGTACTAACTACAATTTTGATGGTCACTTTGAAAGGTTTGGGCATGCAATGCATTTTCTATGTTTTCATTCTAATTCTGCAATATCCATGTTTTATATTCTAAAAACAATTTGCCTCATAAAAGATCCTTTCGATTTCCTTAGAATATGCTTTTCGTTTCAGTACTATCAAGGTTCCCTAAGATGAAATCAGTCTTCTTCCTCTTCACTAACTAGAGTTATCCAGACGTATCAAGGACTTCCTCTGAGTGTAGGGAGTTCCTCATTATCAGAGGTCTTCAAATGATGGTCACTTTAGGGTGGGCTGGATAAAAATCATGAGGTCGTAGATTTAGTACTAGAAGAGACATTAGAAGTCATCTAGCCCAATCATTTTCAATTGAGGAAGCTAAGACCCAGAGGGGCAATATTATTTGCCCATGATTGCATAAGTAGTAAGTGACACAATCCAGCTCCTCTGACTCCAAATCCCTTTCCACTATACCATGCTGCCTCTGAAGTGCAAAAGGGATTTTTGTTCAGGTATGGGCTGTATTGCTGTGTCTCTTCCAACTCTGAAGTCCTGTGATTCTAAGTGTGTGAGAGTAGGGAGGAAGAGCCCTAAGTCACAATCCTTTGTGATCTGTGGATGAAGCAAAGCCATGAGCCACAGAAAACATCAACCAGTCAATTTGATCTGTGGGATGATGGGACATGACCAAAATGACTATCTCATATCATATCAGATCCCAGAATTGGGATAGAGAAGGGTTGAGCAGTAAAACTCTCAGTAATGAGAGGAAATTGACATACCTTCTTATCACTTCTGATGGTCACATGACCAACAAGATGGAGGACTAGACATTTTCTTCAGTCCTTATGACCTCTCTCACCTCTCCAAACTAAGAATTATTCTCAAAAACACAAGCAATTACAGTTGTCTTCAGTCTCTAAGACACCAAGAATCCCCAAAAGATCACAACTTGAACTCACTAGAGAAGATTAATCCTTCATCCATAAGACCCTGACTCAATACTCCCTCTTCCATCACTCCCCATACTACAACAGGACTGCACAGTGGAAGGCATAGGCTTGCATTCTAGGATCTACTCAGCAATTCCCCAGCTGCTACTACTGCATTCCCTGACAGCTAACTCCCTGCCTTGCCCCTGACTTCATTCTAAAACGTTTTTAAAATTTATTTTATTTTTCATTTATGGAACAAAACAAACATTTCCATAACATACTATAATAAAAAAGATGATTACACATGAAGCTGCAAATCTATTACGTAAAACTTGCTAATCCTTTTAAATATATTACAAAATTGTCAGGTGAATTTCTTTTTTTTTTCTTTTTTTCTTTCCTCCTCAACCCCATCCTGCCCTAGAAATGGCTACCATTAAGCACACAAAGATAGATGGATAGATAGATAGATAGATAGAGATAGATATGTACATATATACATGAATATATACACATATATATGTAAAATTGCTCTATACATACTTCTATTTATCAATTCTTTCTCTGGATGCAGGTAGTGTCTTCTTCATATGTCCTATATTTTTAATTTGTGTGTTTATAATAGTCAAAATTACTTAGTCATTCAAAGTCATTCTTAAAACAATATTGATGTTATTGTATACAATGTTCTCTCTTCATTATTTTGTGCGTCTCTCCATGTCTTTCTAAGATCACTGATCATCATTTCTTATAGCACAATAGTATTCCATCACAACCAAACCCCACAACTTGTTCAATCATTCCCCAGTTGATGGGCATCCCTGCAGTTTCCAATTCTTTGCCACCACAAAGAGAGCTGCTATAAATATCCTATACATATTCAAAGTTATAATTACTATTTGTGAATTTTCCTCCATTTTATTTTTACTCACCATTTTCTTTCTCACCCTCTCTTTTTTACTCTATCCCTGTTATCTTCTCCCCCTTCCTTCTCACTCACCATCCCACCTTTGCCTCCAAAATTCCCCCCCCACCATCCCAATCCCAATCTACAAATCCTTCTAAAAACCCCTCCCCAACTCTGTCCACAAGTTTTCTCACCTCTCTACATGTTCCGAAGACTTCTCCACCGTTCCAGATATACACACTGTTTCCTCTTCAACCCAGATGAGAGTAAGTTTCCAATATTACCAGCCCTCCACCCCGACCTGTTTTCTCTGTATCAATTCTTCCTTTCACGCCCCATTTTTATAATTGCTCCCTTTTTACCTTTTCCTACCCAATTTTGTCATTTTAAAATTACTACATCATAGACAACTCATACCAACCTTTTATTCAAACTATTTTAGTAATAATGACAATCTTAAGACTACTGACAATATTTTCATATATATAATGAGTAAACAGTTTGACCTTAATGTACTTTATCGTTAGTCTTTAATGTTTTTCTTATATTTCTTCTAGATCTTTTAATATTGAATTCTCTATTGAGCGCTAGTCTTTTTGTTACAAATACCTGAAAATTTTACAGTTTGTCAAATGTCCATTTTTTTCCATTCAGGATTATACTGAAGGCAACAAGTGATAGACCTTAACTCTGCACACATACCTAACACACTTTGTATGGAAGAGGTGGAAGCACAAGAAAGCAGAAATAGTTTCTTGGAACAGCAGCCCAGAAGCAGGCTGTGCTACCCCAGGGCTTGGCCAGTGAACCAAAAGTCAAAGGGAACTGGGAAGGGCTCCCATATGTGTATGAGGTTCCTCAGGGCCTGAGAAAAAGATGACTAACAAGCAGCTGAGGTCAATTCCATTTCTTTCCCCCACCTCCCAGAAGTTATTTGGGGCAGAAATTGAGACAAGTAAAAGTGAATTCTCATTTGAGTTCCAGTCCCATGGCGAAAAACCAACAAAAGGAAAGTAGTCAAAAGATGAGTGTTAGGGAAATATAAGGATAAAATAAAATACCACACATACCAGGAGAAAGAAAACTCAGTTTGAAATTTCAACTACAAATAAATAAACCCACAGAAAAGAAATTAATAGGAGGGAAGATGATCTTCAGGACAACAAAATTATTCCAAACATCTCTGAATAAATGTGGTAAAACAAAAGAAAAACTAACACCTGATGAGGAAGAGAGCCCTGTGGATGCCCAAATTAGATGAGAAATAATTGGCAGAATAGAAAAACTTGAATCCACAAGGGCAAGTGTCATCAAAGAAAGAAAGATTCATAACTGAGCACCTACTATGTACCAGTCACTTTGCTGAGTCAAGAAGCAAATCAAAAAGCATTTATTAACCACTTTCCATGTAATAAGTACTGGGGATATGAAGAAAGGTAAAAGATAGTCCCTTCTCTTGAGAATCTCACAATCTAAGGCAGGAAACAGAATCCAAACAGTTATGTAGAAACAAACATAAATTTGAAATATGCAGCAGAAGGAATGAACTAGAATTGAGGGCGATCAAGAAAGGCTTCCTGTAGAAGGTTAGATTTTAGGAAGCAGTTGAAGGAAACCAGGGGAGACATGTCACTTCCCTACTCAACAAAATTCAGTGGTTACTTGTTCTGTCTAGGATAAAATATAAAGTCCCCTGGCAGAGCAATTTAGAACTATGTTCAAAAGACTATAAAACTGCATATCCTTTGATCCAGAAATACCACTATCAGGTCTGTATCCCAAAGAGATCATAAAGGAGGGAAAAGGTACATGTACAAAATGTACATATACAAAAATATTTATAACAGCTCTTTTTGTGGTGGTGAAGAATTGGAAACTGAGGAGAAGCTCATCAATTGGGGAATGACTGAACAGGTTGTAGTATATAAATGTAATGGAATACCTATTGTGCTATAAGAAATGATGAGTAGGCAGAATTCAGAAAAACCTAGAAAAAAATTACACAAACTGATGTTTAGTGAACTGAGCAAAACCAGGAGAATTTTGTACCAGTAATAACAATTTTGTGCAATGATCAACTTTGATAGACTCAGCTCTTCTCAGCAATACAATGGTCAAAGACAATTTCAAAAAACCCATGATGGAGAATGCTATCCACATCCAGAGAAAGAGCTATAGAGTCTGAATGCAGATCGAAGCATGCTATTTTCTCTTTTTTATTCTTTCTCATGGTTTTTCCCTTTTGTTCTGATTCTTCTTTCATAACATGTTAATGTTGGGGAGGAGAGAGAGGAGAGAAAAGAATTTGGAATTCAAAATCTTATAAAAGTGAATGTTGAAAACTAAAATAAGTGAATGAAATAAAGTCTTCTGGCATTTAAATCACAGCCTGACCCTTCCCACCTTTATTCTTACTTTCCTCCACACGCTCAATAGTATAGCTATATTGACATTTACTTTTTTCTTTTACAACACTCCACCTTCAGACTCCTCCTTTACGCTGTTATCCTTCATGCTTGAAATGCTTTCTATTCTCATTCTTGGTTTCCCTAGCTTTCTTCACAACTTAGCATAAATTTTACCTTCTATAAGAGAACTTTTAAGGGGTAGGGGACCCAACTTCTCTTTAAATTTACCTTCTATCTATTCTTTATTTGTATCTCTTATGTACTCAACTTTATTGGCAATATTACATAGGTATCTAGAAAGAGAAAATTATGTAGCAAATTAGAGAAGACTCTTGAAAATGGGGATGGATGGGATAGAAGGGAACTTCTTCAAATGAAAGGGAATTCTACAGCCATTCACATCCACTGCTCCAAAGGGCTGAAATATCTCATGGTCAATGCTGACATTCTTAAATAGGAAGTAAAGGAGAGAGTGAAGATAACAAAGTTTAGAGCTGGAACGGATCACAGAGAACATCTGGTCCAAACCCCTCATTTTACAGATGAGAAAACAAATTGACTTGCTTAAGGTCACACAGATAGTAAGTGTCCTTTGACTCCAAAGCAGGGGTAGTGTGTTATTGCTACTACATCATGAATAGAAAAGGAAGAAAAAAAGAAGAGTGACTAAGAGGGCTTCATGCCTGCTGAGGCTTAAACAAGTGACTAAGAGAGGATCAAAGCAAGAGAAGGAAAAAAAACAGAGCAAGGAGGAGTTGAGAGCAAAGGAAAAATAGTCACAATCCTCCCTTGGTTATTGAAACTATTAGCTTTCAGGCCCCAGGACAATTCACAACTGAAATCGTGGGGTGCTGAGCAGGAGCTGAAAGTGACGTATGTAGAGGAGGAACGTAAGTCAGGGTCCAGTGCCATCTATTTTTGTTCTGGCTCCTCCCCTACCTACCATGAGGTGGTCAGAAAGTCTGGCACTGAGACATTGCCCTTGGAAAGAGGATATAGAAGCTGATGGAAGTCAAGAACACTTGCCAACTTCCTTCCCCAAACTGACCCTCTTCCTTTCTCTAGCAGTAATCTATTCTCTACCCTCTGGGCATTCTCCATGAAACCTACTTCCTCTTGGACTACTCTGAACCCTGTGCTTATTTTACTTGAGGTATGAAGATTTCCATCAGGAACAAGGGGCCCCCAGGGAAATGGAGATGAGAAGGCAACAGCAGAAAGTTCTATGCTTATTACAGACCTATCTTAAAACCAAGCTGACTCTTCAGGTCCTGTGTTCCTGGTAGAGCTGCTTACATCATTCTCTAACCAATTCTTAAATTTCCTAGAAATTGCCAAAATTGGCCAGGAGAAAAAAACAAAAACAAAAGAAAATTGGAGATGACAGACATATTCTGAGAGAGGAATCATTTTACCAGGGTTTATGATCTAGGTAGACTACCGAATGGTTTTGGTGACACCCCATTCCTCAGTTACATACAATGAGGACCCACCAAGATGTAGATACTCATATTTGCTCCTGGAGGAAGACACACAGACTGCGGCAAACTTATTCAAAGAGTAGAAAGCTGGACTAAGAGACCTAGGAATGAGGGAAACTGGAGAAGAAAACAACCAGAAGTCCTGAGACAATATTAGGACAAAAGAAAAACATTCTGGGAATAAAGAGGTTCCTGTGATGGGACTTCATTCAATTATCATTCACAAAAATCATAGAATTTGAGTTTGAAGTGACTTCAGCAGTCTTCTGATCCAACTCGTAGTCAAAAGGAATCTCCACTAAACATACCCAGCAAGTCTCTGCTTGAAAACCACTAAGGAGGGGAATCTACCACCAGCAAGACAATTCATTCCACTTTTGAACAGCTCCAGATATTAGACATCTTTTCCTAAAATTTAGCTTAAATTGACCTTTTTGCAATTTTGTCACATTATTCTTGGTTCTGACCTTGGTCAAACAGTACAAATGTAATGCCTCCTTTCCACATATGAACCTTTTAAATATTTGAAAACAATTATCATATCTCCCCATTGGATGTGTGAAGAGAAGTCTTCTCTTCTCCAAGCCAAATATGTTTTGTTCCTTTAAATAATCTTCATATGGCTTCCCATCCTTGTTGCTGTCCCCTCTTTACTCTCCATTTTATCAGCATCCTTAAACTGTGACTCCAAGAACTGAATACAATGCTCCAGAAGAGCTCTGATAAGAGCATAGTACAGGGGACCAGCAGCCGATCTCCTTCTCTATGATGTCTATTTCCTTCAACAATAGCTACAGAAAAATGTCTCCATTGGGATTTGAGGAGTGTATTGGTTGAGATGGTAGTGGTAGCTTGATTTGTAGTAGTGATTCATTGGGTATATGCCACTTCCTATCTCTCCCTGAAGATGTCTTCCTACTTCAGCTAGGTCAGCTTGCATACTGCGTAAGTGTTAGTTGGAATTTGGTGGCAATGACTGGTCCCTTCTCCACAGGAGTTGGTTGCCCAGATGATGACTGTGGGAGCTAGGCTGGAAGCAGAGTCAGTGGTCTGGGCAAAAGTGGAGTGGAGAACTACCATTTCCAGGGCTCCTAGGCTTAACAACAACCCATTAAAATGAACTTTGTAGTTGACTGGAAGTAATATGATCCACTAGTACAACATGGCTGCCCAAAAAAGCTAATGAAACTTTAAACTATGTATAATATTCAGAACAAGGGATCTGGTTGAGAGAGTATACTCTGCTCTAAACATGTGTTCACTTTTTGTAATCCTATTATAGAAAGAACATGGACAAATTTGCATGTATCCAGAGGAAGATGTCTAAACTCAAAGTGATGCCATCCATGAAATTCAGTTGAATGAACTGGAGGCATTTAGCCTAATGAATACCATGTGATACATGAGCGCTGACTCAAATTTTTTAGGGAAGTCAGGTGAATGAAGACTTGTTCTAGAGTTGCCTGCTGAGTAGAACTAAACATAGGGAGACAGATTTGGAGAGTATGTTTGGGGGGAGGGGGGTCCTAACAATTAGAACTGCCTAAAAATAAAATAGGATGTTCCATGAGTGATTTCCCCATCAGTAGAGGCATTGAATCAAAGGTGGCATGACCACTTACTAAAGATTTTGTAGAACAGATAATGCTTCAGGTGAAGGTTGGATTAGCTAAACTATGCAGGCTCTTTTCCAACTCCGAGCTTCAGAGATTCCTCTCTATTCCCCCAATCTAACCTCCTCTGTTATTCCCACTCCACTCCACCCCCAATTCAGAGCTTCCTCTTCTACCCGCAGGCTATATGTGTACTTTCCTTCCATGAAGTTCACACTGGTTGGGCCAGTTTGGAGAACAAGACCAGAGTATCTGGCCTTCTTGCTTCCCTTCCCTTCCCACTATTGATGCTATAACTCAAAACTCCTTTTGAACCTGGCGTATTTCAGAGACAGAGCAGCTGGTGTAATGGTAATCTTTGACTCTACCTACTGCAGAAATTAGTTCATCCTGATTCCCTCCCTATTCTACAGCCTTCTTGTAGACCATGAGACCAAATTCTATATTCCATGTCAGAGGGTCAAAGTCCTTATGACCAATTGATTGAAGCCCATCTCAGAGTCCAAGAAAGGAGGATTCTACTGAAGAAGACCTTGAATGAAAATCCTTCTGCTCCTTAATTCCTTTTTCCCCAAACCAGTAGGTTTCAAACCTACTCCTTCCCCACTTTCTTCTCCCTATTCACCTCTCCTCTCTCCAGAAATTCCCCCATCCCATATTTCCTCTACTATTGATCTCCTTCCCCAATTCTCTTTTTCCCCAGAAACCTTTAATCAGCCCCTTCACTCCATCCTCTTTCCTTTAGCGTGATATAACCCCATGTCTTCCTTATGCTCTAGCTACAATCAAATGAAATAGCATGTGAAACGCTTTTTTTCAAAACTTAAAGTACTATCTAAATGCTAACTAATATTATTATCGCTGTGCTCTCACCCTTCTGTCTCCTTGTTTTGCTTCCAGAAGTCTGCCTGCTAGATAAGTAAGTGGTTACAAAATGGACAGGATGATCAGGAACCCAAGTGGTGGCACTAGCTATCACTTCTTCCAAGTCAACAGCCTCCTATGGTGCAGAAACAGCAGGACAGCAGCAAAAATGGCTGCAATATGTTCTATTGTTGGAAAGACCTCAAGAATACTCACCTTTGGAGGGATCTGGTGCCCCAGATCCTAGAGGTCAAAAGGTAAACCCCTGAAGTTACTCCCTGCAGCTACAGAATTCTGTCTGGTTCTGCATGACCAGTGTAGGAAAAGAAAAACTCTATGAGAATAATGGGCATAGGGATAGGGGAGAGAGCCACTGCCAGGGTTAGCACCACCAGATTAAAACCATGTTTGGGTTCTGAAGTGTGTCTATGCTATGCAGAGGTCATTACCAGGGATGCTGCTTCCTAATACTGGCATACACCTAAGTAGGAAAAGAAGAGAAGGAACCTGAGCACAAAGCCCCAAGCTAGATCTCTCTATGGGTTCCCCACCTAATCAGAGGGGCAAGGACCCTCCATTTCCCCATTCCTGAGACCCCTTTTCAAGTTCCTTATTTCAGTGAATTCCCACCATTCAAGTCATTATGAGCTCCTTAACCTCCTAAGCTTCCCAATGAACAGACTCTGCATACTGATCATCCATGCCTCATGACCTGAGCTACATTGAGGAGAAGCATAATTTCTTTGAGAACCTGGATACATTTCAAGAAATCATAAATGAAAACTTCCCCAATCTATTAGAATCAAAGGGCAATCTGAGGGTAGAAAAAAATCCACCAATCACTTCTTGAGAGAAATCTTAAAAGGGAAAGTCCCAGGAGTATCATAGTCAAAATCTAGAGTTTCCATGTTAAAGAAAAACACTGCAAGAATCTAGAGAGAAGCAATATAAATATTTAGAAACCACAATCAACATCATATAAAACCTGAAAGCTTCCACTTTAAATAAAAGGAGATCTTGGAATACAATACATTAAAAGGTAAAAGATATAAGCTTACAATAAGAATAATCTTCTAGGGGTCAGAGAAAGTCACAGGGGAAGGAATGGATGTTTAATGTAATAGAGAACTTTGAAGTATTTCTGATAAAAATATCAGAAGCTTGTATGAATTTTGAAATACAAATACAAGAATCAAATGGCAAAGAAGGTGTTGGGGGTGTGACGAGGGAGGAAGATAACAGGAAATGGCCTTGGGTTCTTGGATTCTTCCTCTAGCTTTTTCTGTGGTTGTTCTGGCTCTATTTTCACGTGCGTAGTAATAAAAAATCCACTTGGGAGTGAAATTCCCCATGATGTCTCAGTCTCTACATAACTCAAGCATATCAGACTTTGCTTTGTTCTGTTTCATTTTGAGAAAACTTCCCAGAATACGTTATGAAGACATAGGATATCGAGTAGAAATATAAGAGGAGTTATAAAGAACTTTCTACCTCAAACTCGGATAGTAGTCTGGGACCAGAGACTTCCAATTAGGATCAGATAGACGTCATAAAAGAGTAAGCTTAGCCTCAGCCCAGGCTTTTCTGCTACTTTTCTTTTTCATTGTTGTTATTGTTGCGTGCTTTTTAATTACGCTAGGTCAGCTTAGCTATCCCTATCAGGAAAAACTTTCTAGACACTACAACCCAGCAGACAGTAGGAGAAAATAGTGTAACTGGATCTAAGGAGGATAGATATCTGAAGCCCAGGGGATGGTCGCAGAGAAAAGCTTATGGACCACAAGATCAGAATACTCGTCATAGAGATAAGAGGCCTAGTGGAGAATGGAGACACAATGATGATATTCCTAGACAACACTGGCAGCTCTACAGTATTAGAGCCATGAGTTACCCCAACTATGCGTGTATCTTGGCCATATGAGTTTCTAATGTCTCCAATATATGCACCCTGATCAAACATGTATGTTTCCTGAATTCATGGATTTCCTATATTCAAACCCACTCTAAATAATCCCTGATCACACAGGTTCTCTACGTGTGTGCCATTCCCCACTAGTGATATGATGATCTGTGGTACAGCGTGTCTAACGTGTGTGTAGGGTGAGCTTGTCATTTTTCTCTGCTATGATATTGGATTCTGCGGGAAACAAGGAAGTTCTGTTTCCACAGTTTTGATGATCAGGGTTGTGACCTAGCACAGTCAGGTAGAGTTCTGAAATTTGTGCTTAGGCTTGAAGGAAAGCCTATCAGAGAGGACAGCATGAATGGCAATGGACAGTGTCACAGGAGATCCAAAATTTGGAACAGGATAAGAAGCTTCCATTATTCTGAACACACTGTCATCTTCCTGTAGCCTTACTGGAAATTACCAGTTCATTCAAGGGAACGAATATGGAAGGTCCTCCCTCCTCTGAATTCTATTTTAATAAATATTCCTTGATACCCTTTTGTGTATCAAGCGTGTCTCTAACAATTTGGTGCCCAATGTGGGGCTCAACTCTCTGACTTGAGGGAGTGAGAAAACACAGGGAGAGTGCTCCTGTAAAAAAAATTTTTTTTTTACAGTCCCTGTAAATTAAATCTAATCCAGTTCAAGCACGAGATGTCAGACCATGGGCAGGAAGTTTGGAGGAATTGAGGAGCAATATTTTCTGGCTGACCAGGTAAGCCGGTATACTGGGCAAGGATCAGGTCACCCCCAAACTTGTACTCTGGGTCAGTATTTTGCCTTCAGAGTGAAAGTTCAACATAGTAAACGCTTTGTTGATCATATCCCTGTCCAGGAGTTTTCTGATTGGCCCTAAGCTAATGAGTGAAATTGGACAGAATCCTGGGAATTCAAGCAATGGCAGGGAGGAGAGCCCTTGGGGATATTGGGAGGATACTCCCAGGTCAAAAGGACTATGCTGGTTGCTGGGACCCAGGGACTTTAGTCTCAAAAGTTACCAGAATTTTCCTGTCATCTGGTGTAGGGATAGACAAATAACTTCAAGGTTCTTGTTTGTCCCAGAAGCTGGAGTGAGCTTATTAGGGAGGAATTTAATCCTTAAAATTGGCTAGGAACTGCAAGTTTTGTATTTTTTACCAGATCTGAATTCAAATTTGAAATTGATAATGCTTTATTAAATGTCTTGTCTGTGTGTGTTTAATGAAGTTTTTCATTAAATTGTAAATGCAGTCAGCCTGCAAGGCTTCCCCATTATCTTCCCCTTCTTCCACACCCCCTTCCCCTGCCCCAGAGGACTTTCAGGGGAGTGAGTGGGGTGGGAAAGAGAAAGAGAGAATGAAAAACCTTTTTTTCTGCATTCTAAACTCTGGCCAAGTTTTTGAATGTGAAAAGAAAGGTAAGGGAAAATCTTTTTCCCTCAGATAGGGGAGGAGCAGTCCATTCCCTACCTCACCTAAGAAGAGTTTCTTATATTAGCACATTGAAAAAAAAGTCTCACACAGTCTGTAGTGAAAATTTGAGTTTTGATTTGATGACATCTCAAGCTAAAATCTGTACTTCATGTTTAAATTAAGTCAATATATCTGATACCAAACAATGTGTTTAAAATTGCAAATTCACTTTAGAATTTCAGTGATTTCTTTTAGGAGCTTTAACTCTCTCCAGATTCTGAAAGATGAAGGCAAGGAGGGTAAGCACTTAGGCAGTCAATTATTTAATCTTTTGAAACTGTGAAAGCTTCTGCCTGGAGAAACTGGCATATTTTACACTAACCTGAGGAGAACAGGTGTAATTTCAAACTCTTTGTAGAACTCTATATACTTTTCCTAGTATATAGCCTGCAATTCCCAAGGGAGAAGGATATGGGTGGAATAGCAGAGTATCCATGTCCTCTTTACCAGGGGAGGTTACCCTCACACTCACACACTCAGATTCAAAAGCTGGAATGGGTTTGGGAGAGCCTCAGAGGTGAGGAGGAGAGACAGAAGATTGTATTTCAGTTCTGTAAGGAAAAGCTATTCAGAGCTGAAAATGGCCACCACATGTTCCTTCAAGGAATTAATTATGAGAAGTTATGAATAAAGTTTTTTTTTAAGTAGCAAGAGTATTTGAGTTAAAATATTTATCATTAGATATTATAAATCCAGATTTGATATGATTCAAGTCGAAATCTGTCCTGAAGGAATAAAGAGCAGCATCTGAGAATGCTCTTTCTATCAAGATTTAGCAAAAGAAGGTATTGTTATTTGGCATTTATGATTGCACGGATTTTTGGCATATTGACGCATGGATGGGTATATCTTTGATGTAATATTAACCTAATGTAATTGTTACAATTTCTAAATTTGGATTTTTACATATAGATTGGGGTTTTAAAAGGGTGTGATAGGAATTTGATAATTTGAAACTTATATTTGGTTATAAATAAGCAGTGATAAAGCTGACGTCTGCATTATAATGGTAGATTTAAATTCTTTGCTTTGTTTAAGCTGGAATGAGATTCCAGAACAGAGAATTATGGTTAAAATGTAAAGAAAAGCTGGGTAATCTGAGTAATGGGATTGAGAGATTTGGAAAGATATAAATAAAGGTTTGATTGAAAATATGAGAGGCAGATAAGAAGGTTTACTGGATGGGTCAGTTTCAGGTGGTTTCAGCAAGTGGTGAGAGTGTGAAGAAGTATTTTAAGAAGACAGAAAAATAATGTAACTTGATTTGGTAATTAATGGCTCAATCAAATTTGAGACGACTCTATCCAAAAGGATACCAAGCCAATATTTATTTGCTATTTAAGACTTTATGAGACTAGAATTTATATTGTCCCTCTTTTTCTTTTTTTTTTTTAGCAAATTTCCAAAATCAGAAAGTTATATTAAATGATTATCAGGTGATGTTTTAAGAGTGATAAGAGTATAAAGCTTATGAATGATAATTTAAAATTGTATTAAGGTCAGTTCTGTAGGAGAATGGACATCTGGATTTCTATAAGAAGATATAGGGAAGAAGGTGGTGAGACTCTGTGCTGAAGATGGCTTGAACAAGTATCCAGACCAGAAAAATGCATCAGATGATGTTCCTTCCCAGACTGCTGTATGAGATGAAACTTCTAAAAGAACAATTAGTTGATTCGCCTTTGTCTTCTGAATCTCTGTATCTGTACTTATGAAAGGTAGCTGTCCCCTTGTTAGTAGTCAATGCATTGGTCAACTTGGCTCCCTTCCCATATTCATATAAAGGGGAGATAGTTGAAGGGAAGAATTCACAGGAGAAAGAATGTGAGGAGGTATTGAGTGGACTTAGGTATGGAAACAGAAACTTTAATAAAGACAAAATGTGGGAGTTTGTGGGAAACAAGGAAGTTATGTTTCCATGGTTTTGGGCAATCAGGGTTGTGACCTAGCACCATCAGGTAGAGATAAGAAACTTGGGCTTGGGCTTGATGATCTGTTTGAGGAAAAGCCTATCAGAGAGCAGAACATGAAGTCACATGGCAATGGATGGTGTCATGGCAGATCCAAAATTTGGAACAGTATAAGAAGCTTCCGTTGTTCTGAACATACTGTACTCTTCCTGTAGCCTTACTGGAAGTTATTCTGCTCATTCAAGGGAATGAACATAGAAGGCCCTCCCTCCTCTGAACTCTATTTTAATAAATTTTCCTTGATACCCTTTTGTGTGTCAAGTGTGTCTCTAACAGATTCCATGGCTTTGCTTTGAACTAATGTGTCTTTTAATTGGCTAGTAAAAATAAATGCATTGGTGGGGACTCATGAGCTGTGACTTTGAGTGGCTACTGATAGAGTGCCTTAAATCTGGATCAGATTCTCTGGGTACTCACATGTAAGAGGACTGCACAGGTGCTACACTTAGCTGAGAAAACTAAGGCCAAGAAAAGTTAAATGATTTGTCCAAGGTTATTCAACTAGTAAACAGCGTATCTGAGATAGGAATTCAGATGCACTGGCTGCAATTTCAGTGCCTCTAAATATCACACTGCCTCAATCTTACAATTATATTTTGGATTCTCTCCCCCTAAGTGAGTACTTTAGAGCCACACAACAACAGTTAGAATCCTGAGGGCTCCATGAGTTTAAGGAATTTAACAAGGAAGAGAATTGATCAGCTTCTCCTACTCATTTCAATTTTTTCATTTGGTGGCAAATGTCTCTCTCTCCAAATGAAGAATTAATGGTAATCCAAGTGTCTGCACTAAGAAATAGAAAAGGAAACTCACACAAGAGGCTTATATGTTTAAAAGAGATTTATTAAAGGATATTCTTCACAACTGATGGAAATGGAAATGGGATGCTGTGGGTTTCCAAGTCTATGTCCAGATTAGATGATGGTCTCTCAAAGATGCTTCAAAAAATCTCCAAAAGCAGCTTAAGAAATGGTTTCCTTTTTGTATGGGAAAAGTTTCAAACCTAATGTATTTTTTTTTCATTGGAGGACAAGAGAGTTAGAGGATATGGATTCCAGGATGATGATTGATCAGGAACAATGTTTAGGGTTTTTTTTACTGCTTCTAGATCTATGCTTTGGGATCTTCAGGTACAGGGATGGTTGAGGGAAGTGACAGTATGGGCCTGGAATATTCCCTGATTTATGCAAAGTTAGCTACTATGGGAATATAGAGGATGCTATCTATGATGATAGGTGCTATGGGAACATCTGAGCTTAGATGGGTATTTATTGATGAAACTGGAAAAAGAGAAAGAGATCTTCTAAACTGCTTTTAGGAGTGAAAGCAAAAAAGCAAGGGTCATAACAATTATAGGATACAAGCCAGTTACCTGTCAAGTTCCAGGAGAATGTCCTTGGACTGTTCTCTCAAGTAAAGAATCAAAGGCCTCGTGAAGGTGTTTGTTTTACCTCCATCTCCCACCTTGAGATTCTCAGTTAGCATGTGAAATGCTAACTCAGCTTCCATAGGGTCAGAGAGAATAAACTTCCAAGTTCCAAAGATGCTAACAGGGTTTGCAGAAAAACTTTGTTTAATATAGTGTGTCTAAATACATGTAAGTATGTATGTATGTGTTCTATAGCAGGCAATATTCATACATTTCTACTCCTCAGAGTGAGCAAGGATAGATACAACCTGAACTTACAAATGTTAAGAATCTGCAGTTACAGTTCTAATGTATCACATCTATCTATCTATCTATCCATCTATCTATCTATCTATCTATCTATCTATCTATCTATCTATCTATGTATCTATCTATCTATGTATCTATGTATCTTATCTATCTATCTATCTATCTATCTATCTATCTATCTATCTATCTATCTATCTATCTATCTATGTATCTATCTATCTATGTATCTATCTATGTATCTATCTATGTATCTTATCTATCTATCTATCCATCTATCCATCTATCATCTACATATAAGAAGAAAGGTTTGTAGAACTACAGAGAAAGACATTATGGAAAGCTTTGAAGCAATTAACGCCTGGCTGGCTCCAGCCAGTGCTTAGCACCATGTCAGACACAGTGTAGGTGCTTTATTAAATGCTTATTGACTGACTAGCCCCTAGCGCAGAACACTGTCATTGAATCATTGAATTGAGGTTCCAAGGAAAGGAAACACACATTTATTAAGTGACTACTGTATGCCAGGCACTGTGTTAAATGCTTTACAAATATCTCATTTGATCCTTGTAACAACCCTGGGAGGCAGGTGCTATCATTAATCTCCATTTTACAGCTGAGGAAATTGAGGCAACCAGAGTGACTTACCCAGGGTCACACAGCTAGTTCTGAGACTAGATTTGAAATCAGGTCTTCCTGATTCCAGGCCCAGCCTTCTGTATACTGCACCACCCAGGGTCCTCTAAAAGAGATGAAATAACTTTTCCAAAGCTATATAGGGTAGCTAATAAGAGAAAGCCTGGCAGGGGTGAGGAACTTGTAGCCTCAAGGCCATATGAGGCCTTCTAGGTCCTCAAGTGGGGACCTTTGAATACAAAATTTTATTAATCCAATCCTTTTATTAAGGGAATTTGTTTTTGTGAAATTTGGATTCAAAGGGCCCCACTTGAACACTTAGAGGATGACATGTGATCTTGAAGCCACAGGTTCCCCACCCCTGCCCTAGACTATCTCTTAATTCCCAGGCCTGTGCAATTTCCATACTACCTCTGTTTCTGTTTACACTGAACCTTAGAGGCCAGTCTTTTGCCCTTCACCTCTCATGAAGTCCTCTTTAAGCTGTCCCTCACTGACTTTATATAGTACACTACTCCAAAGATTTTCCTTTCATCTGAAAACCTGGAGATTTTTACTGACTTTTTAAATCAGTCATTAAAATTATAAATCATATTAATAACACAGACTGGTCAGACTTTGATTCTAGAGGGAGGGAGGGATATGTCAACAAAAACAGCCAGAGTAACTAATGAACGTTCAAAATGTGACCACTGGACAACAAGGAAATTGTACCAACCTAAGTATTCCTTCTTCTCATGAATGATCTGAATGGAATACAGATAAATAGTATTGTCCTACCTCGTGTTTGTTCACTTGTTCCAATGTCCAGTAGTTTGTTTGCTCTCAAGCATAAAGGAATGTACCCCGGGGATGGGGAGAGAAGTAAGTCATTCTTGGAAAATTCCATAAAACAACAGAAGAAGACAACACCCTTGGACCTGAGTGACCATTATATGTTATCCCCTGTGGTAACAAGGTGTGACTGATTAAATCCCCAGAGAAAAGCAGGGTAGGGAGGAAAGGTCATCTGTTCAGAAAATATCTTATCCTAAACCTCATCCCAGAGAAAAGATCAGGAAGCCCAATAAGGATCCATCCAGTAGGAAGGAGGGAGCAAAAAAAAATACAATACCAGCCCATCTATTATTCCTTTCCACCAGCTCATCAAAAAGTCCACCTAACTCTCCACTAGGCAATAAATAGTTTTTGTACTTTGTGCAATCCTGACTATTTTCTAAGGGTACTTTGTAAATTGGTAAGTAGTCTAGTCTCTTAAGGACTTGGTAGGGCATGGCTTTCCATTGGTCTGCTATCTTGTATGTTCCCCATACACCAAAAGTTCTTAGCAGATCTGGACAACAAATGTGGGAACTGAGGACGTAGCTGGATGATGTCTCCTTCAGCCTTATCTCTTGAACAAGACACTTGCAGGCCATCTTCTCCATTTCTTTCAACTCCAAGGACAACGTGGTTCTCTCCCAAACATTAGCAAGGGCAAAGAATATCCTCTGCCTCTCCCTTCCAAAGCCATGCTCCTACATCTTTCCTTAGGGTTCTAGTCCTGAGGGATTTGTGGAGTTTCTCTCTTCTCTTGCCATAAGTTTGATTCCGCCATGGATTATGTTCCTCTAACAGTTGTCAGGGTACCATGACTAGTTTCATTTAATCATTTCACCTTGATTAGCTGTTTTTTTCAAACTTTTGACTTTGTTTTAGTATTTATTGTTGCCTTATAGAGTCATTAACTTCTATTTGGTCTATTCTAATTTTTAGGGAGTGGATTGCTTGGGCAAGATTTTGTACCTTTTATGTCAAGGTATTAATTTCCTTTCCAGTTCTTTCTTCTATAGCTCATTTCTTCCCCCAATTTTTTCCTCATGTACTTTCATTCTATTTATTTAAAAATTTAGAAGTTTTTCTACCACTCCCCTTCCCCAAACCCAAACCAGACAACAACTACCACCAATTTTTCTTGCTTTGCTTCTTCCAGGAATTTAGTTGAGTTTGTGCCCAAGCTGAGGCATTTCTTGGAATCATTCCTTGTAGATGTTTTTAGAGTCATTATCTTCTTTTGTATTTGGTTTTTGAGCATCCTTTCCAACATCATGATCCTTATGTCATTATGGAGTTCTTTTTTGGTTTGTCTGCTCTTTCTGCTTGCTTCCTTACTTCAGACTTATTGTTACAGCTAAGCTCTGCCATACTTCTGGAGGGAAGGTCTGGGCTGGTTCTGTTGCTGCTTTCTTCGGGTACTGAGTGTTGTATTATTCCTGGACTTCAGGGACAGGCAAGGGACCTGCAAGCTTTCAGTGCTCCCAAACTGGTCCAATCTAGGGTAAAATATGATCACTGGCTTACTGCTGTAAGCTGTGCAAGTTCCTGATCTGGGCTTCCATCTGAGAAAGAATAGAACTATTGCTGAATCTTTCAACCTGTTGGAAATCTCTAAAACTCTTTTGACTTGGAGCAGCAGAATTGTAGACTCACCTTTGGTCTCAGATTCCCTCAGTTATTCCTTTGCAGGCTGGGTTAGATGCTAGAAGTGAGATCCATCTCCTCCTGGGTTCAAAGCTACTCTGCTGTTGCTACTGGAGGCTTCTGAACTTCTTTATCTCTCAGTGTACCACCCAGGGTCTCCCAATCTGGCAACATGTTTCCCTTACACAGATCTCCTTTTTTACTCCATTCTGGCTCTGGGTGAAGGGTGATAAATCCCTGACTAATGGATATGGAGGTGGCCTGGTCTGAGGCCTTGGTGTGCAGTCACCTTGGGAGCTGCAGTGCTCCATACTGATATGCTCTTGACCAGCTCTATCCCCATTGTCTGTAGACCTCCTTGTCAGTCTTCTTTAGCCAACCTGGGCTGGACAAAGGACTCATTGTGATTTTCTGGGTTTCCTTCTCAGGATTCAGTCTGGTGCATTTTCTAGATCTGTCTGAAGGAGTTTTTTTGGAGGGGAGCTCTCATTGCACTCTACCACCTTGTGTCTGCTCTGTTTGATATAATTCCTATTGGTATGCCTAGGACCTCATGAAAAACTACCATTGAGATAGCAAATGAAGGGTAAGGAAAAACAATAGAAAAGTCCCTTAGGTATTGATGATAAGACTAGTTGCAGCAGTTTATTTATAGATTCAAGGTGAAGAGACACAGCTCATGTTTTGGAAACTTACCTAACTTCAATTTGTTTATGTTAAAGCAAAGAATGCAAAAAAACATGCACTTCTGTGACACAGCCTTTTTCCCTCATCCTGGGTTATGTTACACCACAGTACGCATAAAGTTCAACTAGGAATTGGTTATTTCTTCTCTAGGTATATAGCCCATTGCCCTCAGGGATAATATCTCTTTTTAGAACCCAAGCATACTTTAAAAATTTATCATTTTCTGATAACAAACTTCATGTGCATATGAAGAAAACAATCTTTAGTATGTCAGAAAAGAATGCTTTGGGGTTGGTGCAAATTTTTGTTGCTTAATACTTACATTTTATTAGTTCCATGACCACCTTAAACAGTGCTTATATTCCCAGTGTGGCAGGCACAATATCACTCAAATTCAGGTGCTATAGACCCCTCCCAGAGAGTAGAAAAGTAATTTTCCTCATATGGCAAATTTCTCCTAGTCCTTTGCTTTCCCATGAAGTGCCTTGCTAATGACTTCCCTAGGAGATATCAACCCTTTTCTGGGGATATGTGGGACTGTAGGTCAATTAAACCACAGGGTTTAATACAAAAAAAATCAAAATTGCTACATCCAAAGCCTCAAAGAAAAATGTGAGTTGGTTGCAGGTCCAAAAAGAATTCCTAGAAGAATTCAAAGGAGTTTGAAAAATCAAATAAAAGGGAAAATTAGGAAAAGAAATGATTGATTCAAAAACAATCATGAGAAATATGTGTTTGACTTGACATTTGTGGATATGAGCAGAAGAACTTTAAAAGTGAAAATAAAGAGAGAAATATATATAAATAACACTTTAAATGAAATACTGTTAAGAAGAGTGACTAACATGTGCAGGGGAAAATAGCAATAAAGATATCTAGTATACCGTGTGGACAGAAGGGCAGAAATAGTGTTCATGACCCCAAATATCTATGTACTAACAGTAATTGGTACTTGAGATGTTAACAGAAGGAAAGTGAGAGAACTTAGAAGAAGTGAACAAGCTCTTAGAGTCCAATGCTTGATGTGATATAGAACCTTAAGTAGTCATTTTGTACCTACAGTAAATGGCACAAAATTCAAAGGAGATATAGAGCAGGTCATGGGCTCCTGAACATCGAAAGACTACTATAGGGGAAGATAGGGGATAAAGGGCAGGGTAGAGTCAAGTAAGAGCTCACCTGGAGTGTGGCCACTTGAAGTGCTTAGAATTTCTATTTGAAATTCATTTGTTCTTGATAACCAAGTACCAAATGAAGTTGTTTGTAGGAATAAAGTGCTGAATTTTTTGTCAGGGTTCCCTAAATTCAAGTGCCCTAGTCAAACACCCAGACTCCCAACCCTGGTTAAAATGAAACATGCAGCTAGCAAAAAAATAAAAGAATATGCCATAGTAAGAGGATCAGACATGGCAAAAAAGGATTGCTAAGGGGCACCATGCACCAGAGGATATTTTACCTGTATGGAAATGCATGAACCTGAGGGGGAAAGCATTTGAACAGTATAAAGGAGGAGAGTAACAGAAGCAATAAGTTGTGAGTACAGTAGGATTCTCATATTGAAGTTTATGAGAAATAACTCATTTGGTCCTACTCTATTCCAATCAGTATTAATCAGTTTGATATTTTAAATAAATCATATAGGGATAGATAAGTTCTTGTTGTGTGCCTCAAATTTCAAGGTAATGTTCACTACTTGTTTACCAAGTTGTGAGGCTTCCTTGTGCAACCACAAGAATGCTGACAAAGATATCTCCATACCGTTTTGCACAAATTCCATGTCCAAACCCAGCATAGGTGGAATGCTTTGGTGCTTTGGAAAGTCCTCAAATTTATTTTTGTACCTCCAAGTCATACTGTCTTAGTGGGGGAAGCCCTATGCTTCAGCCAATATGTGACCCCCTTGTTGATGTGTCATTTTTGGTCCTCATGAGCAAGGTCTGTCAGCCAATGAGATTCTGTATTTCACCATGCTTCTTTTGCATATTTTCATAACAAATCTTAGAAAAATGATGAAGGGCGTATCTCAGATTATGAGGAAGATCTGAGGTCCACTTCATTAGAGGGGACCATGGACCCTTTAATGAAGTGCCATTGGCTCAGAGATCTGACTCAGTGCTTTTTCTTGCAAACTGGGCAATTGTAATCCTACACAGCAAATGTGTGAATAGATAACCAACCAGCAGGATTTAAAAGCCACCAGTGACCTCAAATGGGGTAAAGTCTATGGTAACCTATGGAAGAGAGTTAAATAGGCTTGACACCCTCATCAGGGGACTGCTGCTTACCAAAAAACTGAAATAATGTTTACCATAAGAGAAGTTTTAACTTATTAAAGAAAAGATTCTATAGGGACAAAACCCCCAAGGTAAAAGCCTGGAATAAAAAGCAATATTCTGGGATTGAGTCCAATCCCTTATGTTAAATTATTATCTAGAATGATAATGATGAAACTTCCTCCCAGAGGCAACTGGGAAGTCAAGGAGTCTAACGGAGTGTGTGATTATTTAAGGGATATGAAGAACGGAGATATGGAGAAGCAAGTTTTGGTTGCTCCAACAGCTTGGGACTTTCAGATGAATGGGCAGATTATTATATAGGAGGAGGAAGAAAAGGAAGAGGACCCAGGCTGATCAGTATCAATCTGCAGAAGATAATCAATGGTTGTGGGGAATGATGGCCCAGAATCAAGGTAAGTTGATGTTTTCTTTCCTAAGTCCATCTAACTTCCTTGGAAAAACCACCTGAGGAAAAGCTGGAAAGAGCTGCTGTTGTAAATCAGGAAAAACCTGAGGGTGGGAGGAAGCTCAGTCTCTCAGAAGGTCATAGAATATGAAGGTGGAAGGGACTTTCAAGATGATTTCCTCCAACTCCCTCATTTCATGGATGAGCAACCTGAGGCCCCCTGAAGGAAATTTTAAAAACACTTGCCCAAGGATTTAAAGCCAGATTCTAGTAGAACTGAGCCTCCACATCCATAATGAAGATAAAAACTAAAGGGAAAATAAATTTGACTATTGACCTGTGAGAGAGAAGTTTCAGTAGAGGAGGCAAGCCAGGAGTCGGGTTTCAAGGGATTGAGAAGAATAGGTGAAAAGAAAATAGAGGAATTCATGCTGAGCCCAGGCTGCTCTGAGTCTTCCTGCCTGCCCACAGATGCTCCACAAGCCTGGAGCTTTTTTTATCCAGAATTGTGGCGGAACCACCTGTAACAACTGGTAAGAGACAATTGTTAAATTTTCACTGTGAGCATTTACACTTGTGAAATGGTGATTACAAATCAAGGCTTGATTTATCTTTTTATTGATTCTCTAGACTTAAGAAAGATTTAGAAATGCAAATTAAACTTAAAAATGTGTGTTCTTTCCCCCAAGGAGCCTGGTTGTTAAACACTTACCAGCACATCCCTGTATTACTCTATAAACATTAGTTCACCTCAGCAGGAGTACAGTACAAGGTTCAGAGAATGAAGTCATCACTGTCACTTGGTGACTATAGGCTAAAAATAAGAATAAATATTGATATTTATATAATATCTGTATGTTTTGTAAAGTGCTTTACATCCATTATCTCATCTGAGCTTAGTAACACCGTTACATTTATCAGAATGAAAGCTCTTTTTCCCTAGGAACTGGTGGTTATCTCATATAAGGCCAAAATGTTCCTGGCCCCTGGTGCTCAGCAATGGGGCCCTTTCAGCTGCCCAGACAGCTGGCCTGCCATTCACAAGTGACTCCTTCTACACTTTGCCCCTAGTTCTGAACTCTGGGATCAATTACGTTTAATCCCTCCTGCAGATCATGTTCCTTCAAATATCTGAAGACAACTGTCAGATTGATCCCAAATCTTTCCTCCTCTGGGCTAAATGTTCCCATTTCCTTCAAATGACTCTTGGTTGGCATTCTGTCATATCCCATACCAAAACAGTGCCATCTGACTGTATCAGTGGGTATACTACACTCCAGGCTTCCATCAATGCAGCCTAAAATCATGTAGGTGTTTTTGTCTACCATGTCACAGAGTGACTTCATGCTGGGTTTACAAACCTCTTAAAACCCCCTCCCTCATCTTTTTTCAAAGGAACTACTGTCTGACCATACTGCATTTTTCTCATGAAGTTTAGAATTTGTCACTTTTAAATGTCAACTTCATACATTTCCTTCATCATTCTAACCTGACAGGAACTTTTTAGACCCCAGTTCTTTCATCCAATATTTTAACTATCATGCCCAACTTTGATAATCTACCAGTGAGTGAATTTGCCAAACAAACCTTCATCAAGGTCAGTGATAAAAATTGTGATTAAAACAAAGATCTGGGTAACATCACTAGAAATCTCCATCCAGATAGTAATCTGGATATTAATAGATAGTAATCTATTCTTTACTCCTCTTTGAAATCAGTCAGCCAGACCTGAAATGTCCTATTGTCACTGTCTTCTCATGTGTAGCTTTCCATCTTATCTACAAGGACAAGATGAAGCTTTGTTGAATGTCCTGTTGAAATTCAGATATGTCATTATCTATGATTTTCTTCAAACCTTCCAGTCAAGTGATCCTGACAAAAAAAGGAAATAACTTTTCTGTAACATGACCTGATAATCTTTTTATTTATTTATTTAACTTTTTACAATCATTTTCACAAAATTTTGGGTTCCAAATTTTCTCCCCTTTTATCCCCTCCCCCCACCCCAATAAACCAAGCTTTCTAATTTTCCCTATCTCCAATCTGCCCTCTCTTCTGTCATCCCTCCCTTCTCTTGTCTCCATCTTCTCTTTTCTCCTGTAGGGCCAGATGACTTTCTATTCCTCATTAACTGTATGTCTTCTTTCCTAGTAGCAATAGCAATACTAAACAGTTGTTCCTAAAACTTTGAGTTCCAAATTCTCCCCATCCCTCCCTCCCCACCCATTCCCTTTGGGAAGGCAGGCAATTCAATAGAGGCCATATCTGTGTAATTTTGCAAATGTCTTCCCTGATAGTCGTGTTGTATAAGACTAACTGAATTACCCTCCATCCTACCCTGCCCCTCATTGTTTCTCTTCTGTCTTATGATCCTGTCCCTCCCCAAGTGTTGACTTCAAATTGCTGCCTCCTCCCTTTGCCCTCCCTTCCATCATCCCCCCCTTACTTATCTCCTTCTCCCCCACTTTCCTATACTGTAAGATAGGTTTTCATACCAAAATGAGTGTGCATTTTATTCCTTCCTTTAGTCAAATGTGATGAGGGTAAACTAATTGTTTTTTTGGTTTTTTTTTTTCTCAGCTCTCCTCTTTTTCCCTCCACTAAAAACTCTCCTACTTGCCTCTTAAATGACATATAATTACCCCATTCCATTTCACCCTTTTTCCTCCCACTACATTTCTCTCTCACCATTTACCTCAATTTCTTTTAAGATATGGTCCCATTCTATTCAATTCAATCTGTGCTCTCTGTCTCTGTATGTGTGTGCATGTGTGTATGTGTGTGTGCGTGCATGCGTGTACATGTGTGTGCATGGACCCACCAACTACCCAGATACTGAAAAGTTTTAAGAGTTACAAATATTGTCTTTCCATGTAGGAGTGTAAGCAGTTCACTTCTGGTAAGTCCCTTAAGATTTCTCTTTGCTGTTTACTTTTTCATGCTTCTTCTCATTCTTGTGTTTGAAAGTCAAATTTTCTTTTCAGTTCTGGTCTTTTCATCAAGAATGTTTGAAAGTCCTCTGTTTCATTGAAAGACCATATTTTCCCTTGAAGTATTATACTCAGTTTTGCTGGGTAGGTGATTCTTGGTTTGAGTCCTAGTTCCTTTGACTTCTGGAATATCCTATTCCACGCCCTTCGATCCCTTAATGTAGAAGCTGCTAGATCTTGAGTTATCCTGATTGTATTTCCACAGTACTGGAATTGTTTCTTTCTAGCTGCTTGCAAGATTTTCTCCTTGAGCTGGGAGTTCTGGAATTTGGCCACAATGTTCCTAGGAGTTTCTCTTTTTGGATCTCTTTCAGGCAGTGTTCAATGGATTCTTTCAATACTTATTTTGCCCTCTGGTTCTAGAATGTCAGGGCAGTTTTCCTTGATAATTTCATGGAAGATAATATCTAGGCTCTTTTTTTGATCATGGCTTTCAGGTAGTCCCATAATTTTTAAATTGTCTCTCCTGGATCTATTTTCCAGGTCAGTTGTTTTTCCCATGAGATATTTCACATTCTCTTCCATTTTTTCATTCTTTTGGTTTTGTTTGGTGATTTCTTGGTTTCTCGTAAAGTCATTAGACTCCATCTGTTCCATTCTAATTTTGAGAGAACTATTAAATTCAGTGAGCTTTTGAGCCTCTTTTTCCATTTGGCTCATTCTGCTTTTGAAAGCATTCTTCTCCTCATTGGCTTTTTGAACCTCTTTTTCCAATTGAGTGAGCCTATTTTTCAAGGTGTTATTTTCTTCAGCATTTTTTTGGGTCTCCTTAACCAAGGTATTGACCCGTTTTTCATACTTTTCTTCCATCTCTCTCATTTCTCTTCCCAGTTTTTCCTCCACCTGTCTAACTTGCTTTTCAAAATCCTTTTTGAGCTCTTCCAAGGCCTGAGCCCACCCGACATCCCCCTGGGGTGTCTGAGGTGCTGAGGCCCCACCCTCCACGTCTTTCCCTGATGGCAAGAATATTTCCTCATCCTCGTCAGATCCGAATGTCAGGATCATTTGCATTTGTTGGAAAAAACTCTCTATAGTCTTATTTTTCTTCCCTTTTCTAGGCATTTTCCCAGCTGGTTACTTGACTTCTGAGATTCCTGTCCACCCCCATCTAGATCCGCCCAGCTAGTGCTTGGGCTCTGAGATTCAAATGGGCTTTTCGCGCCGCTAATCAATGTGAGCTTTAGTTCTGGTGCTGGAGTGGGGGCAGGGCCGCCTCCCAGGCTCAGCTCCCTCAGGGGCTTTATGCAGAGGCCTTCAGTAAAAGAACGGGGTGGGGCAGGGCCGTCTCCCAGGCTCAGCTCCCTCAGGTTGTTTATGCAGAGACCTTCCATAATGAGGATCCTGCCTGCTGCTGGGGGGAGTCCCGGGCCGGCCGCAGCCGCTGCTGCCTCTGCTGCCGCCCACGCCTCTGCCTCCGCCACTTCCTGCCCCCGTCTCTGCCGCCGCTGCTTCCTCCCGAGGGGGCCCGAGTCATGGAGACACTCCGCTCCCCCTCTCGTCCAGCCCAGCCTTCTCTCTCACTGACCTGTAGCTTCTGTGGGCGGAGGGACTCTCCCGGCTGCCAGAGCCTCTGTCCCTGAAGCCTGCTCGGGTCAGCTTCTCTGGGGCCGCGGTCAGGGCAGCACTGGGGGTGGGGTCTGCTTTCCAGGGCGCGACGGACCCTGGGGACGGGTCTCCAGGGCTCCCTGGAACGGAAATCTCTTCCACTCCATTTCTGTACCCCTTTCAGTGGTCCAGAAGATATGGGGTCTCTTTTTACATTAATTCTATGGGCTGTGGTTTCGGAGCTTGTAAACATGCGTCTTTCTCCTCCACCATCTTGGCTCTGCCCCCTGCCATCTTGGCTCCACCCCATGACCTGATAATCTTGATGAACTTATTCTAGTTCTCACTGATGGTCTGTCTTTCTTTCTATTGAATCTCCTATTTTGTCTCTCAAAATCTTTAGCCTATAATTTGAATAACCCACTTGCCCTTCTTTGAAAATTCAGTCTATATTTACACATATTCATTTATCTGCCTCCATTACTGTGAAATTTCCTGTGTTTTATAAAATTTTTTAAAGATCATGAATTTTCACTTCTATAAGATGGTATTAAAACAGTCAGGGAGTCAAGACAGTTGAGAATTGGGAGCAAGAAGGCAGCAGCTGTTTTCCTTAAATCCTTATGAGAAAGTTAGCTTTTCTCTGACTGAGGTTTCCAGACAATTAAAGATAAAAGAAGGGAAATCTAGCACCTCTGTGCTACTGTTCCCAATTTGACCCTTATGTGGTGTCTGCAGAGATGGTTCTCTAAGATGGGATCAAGCCAAAGATCCATTCAGTTCGGGGCAATGTGACTCCAAGGGATTGATGTTGCCCGAGTGACCTTCCCTGGGTGCTTACATGTGTGTCCCCTTGTTGGGGTTAGCTAGGTGGTGCAGTGGATAGAGCACCAGTGCAGGAGTCAGGAGGACCCGAGTTTAAACCTCACCTCAGATACTTGACACTCACTAACTGTGTGTCCTTGGGTGAGTCACTTAACCCCAACTGCCTCATCCTGGGTCATCTCCAGTCATCCTGATGAATATCTGGTCACTGAATTCAGAGGGCTCTGGAAGAGAAGTGAGGCTGGTGAACTGCACAGCCCTCCCTCCCTCAAAACAAAGTCAAGCACAACTCATGTCATCATTTGTCTGATGGCATGGTCTTCTTCGGCAATGAAAGACAAACACTCACACGTGTGTTTCCCTGTATCATGTATGTCCCTAATGAAGTCGTAGGCAGTAAGAACTCCAAGAAGCTGACAAATGGGAATCTTGTATGGAGCCATCAGTTTTTATGTTCTGTAAGGCCTAATGATTGGTGCTCAGGGGACCACCATCATGGTTCATTTCTCCCTAAGCAGTAATTCTCTCTTTCAGAGCTTAATGTTGCCCCCTCAGTAAACCAGTTCAACTCCATATTATCTTCTACCCTCCAATCCCTTGCTACTCTATCTTATAATCACCAACACCTTGCCAAACCATACATCTGGACTAACCCACACCCACACTATCTGTCATCTCTTTTCCTACTCAGGTGTTGCTGAACAGAGCTGTGTGGTGGGTGAAAGATGAAATGACTGAGGGAAACAAAGATTCAGTATATCAAGCATATCCACTTATTAAGCAGTACAGTCCAATTGTTCAACAAAGCTGGACCGCTCCTCCTCAACTTAGGCCTGCACCCTGAATACAAAATGAGAAAGATAATTGTATATTAAAAACAATCAAGTAAGGCCAATTAACAAAAGGAGACAATACAACATTAGGTAATCTGATTTCTAAATGGATCAAAGATTAGGGACTTTGCAAGTTTGGAAGAGAATAAACAGGTGCAACTCATTGAATTCAGAAAAGATTTCCCACTTCCCAAGTATTTGTAAACAATCAAGACAACGTGGAAATAACAATTAATTCACCAGTTTGGGCCAGTTTTCACATAAGACATATGAATTGCTTGAGATGTATGTATAATAGTGAGAAAATGTTTTACATCAATCTTTGCATCTGGCTGGATTTCTGGTCAACATAACCTATAGGTCATTAGTTAAGGGTCTCTTAGCACCAAGTAAGGGGTGTCCCACTCCCCAAACACTCAGGTCTGGGTTCAAACCATTCAATAAAGTTTTTTCCCAGTTCTCACAATTGAATGAAGTTGTCTCACAGAACAAAAGTTGGATCAGATATAGAGCTGAATAGAAAGGGAAATGTGTTAGCTCCAGAATTGAGTCACAAGGCAGTCAGTGTGATTCAGGCAATTCCCACAATTCACCACTTGCTGACCTAATCCCGATAATTCTCTCATCTAGAAGAAGTCATCCACAATGCCGAGTGAATCTGCAAATAGGTGTTATCTAACATCCATTAGACCCTAACTCTATATACATCAAGACAATGCTTTTGCTCCTTCATAATTCATTCTCTACATTATTGACCACATCAGCTTTCCCAAACTTTCTTTTCTTCCCTCAGTCTTCTCACTGTATGCCCTTCTCCACTCTCCCAGGTGAATGCCTTACCTAATACTTTAATAAAAAAACAAAATCAAGTTTGTTCACTTCTCCATTGCACAGTCCCTTTACATTATCATCCACTATCTGCTTCACACCAGTTTCTAATGATGACCTATCTGCTCACCAAGGCCGACATCTCTCCATGAACTCTTGATCTTATCCCTTTCTATTTTATTCTGCCTCTCTCCATCTACTGGTGCTCTCTTTGCTGCTGAAAAGCATTCCCAAATGCTCCCCATTCTTCAAAAAATAAAAAGATTAGAGTTGTCTTCAAGGATTTGAAGGATCATCATGTGAAAGAAAAATTAAGTTGTTCTGCTTAACCTCAGAGGACATATAACTAAAAGAAATGGGTAGAAATTTAAAAGATTTAGGCTTCACATCAGAAAAACTCTGCACTAATTAGAGCTACCCAAGAGTGAAACAGACTTGTTTTGGATGTGAAGGAACATCAGAAGTCATATGATGACTTGTCAGGTATGTTGTGTGGTGGGGATTCCTATCTAAGAGAGGTTGGACCTGAAAGCTGATGCGGTCCCTTCCAAATCTCAAATTCTGTGATTCTGCAAAAATGTGATTCTCTGGGAGGTCAGGACATAATCATGAGTTGTCCTTATAATGTTCTGTCTGCCACTAGTGACATGGAAGTCTCCTTGATGTTTCCCTTGCTATTCTGAGATACTTCACTGATTCAGTGGATAGTACACCAGGCTGGCAGTTGGGAAAATCTAGGATCAAAATATAGTAAATGATTTCTTATTACCTTCTGGAAGCTGGAAGTACTTTGTCCTTTTTGAAGTCTTAGATCTTGGCTATAATGGCACACTAAAACTTGAGTCCTTATAACAACCCTATGGGTTCTTTTCAATTTGTGTTCTGAGGAAGTTTTTCTAATTCTTAGAAGTTTTCTTTGATAATTTCCAGAAACATAATTTTAAGAGGGGTAGGATCTGGTGTCTTCCTGCCCAAGTAGATTGTCGAGAGCAAAGAGTAGGTAACAGAAGTAATGGGTTAAAAAGGCATCCTATGATGCCTGAAAGAAGTCTGAACATTTTCCTCTGACAAAATTAAAAGGAACAAGCTCATTTTTTCATTTAATCTTTTAAATTAACATAAATATATTTTCATTACCTCCAACATCCCCTCACTTTTGGGAAAAACACTTTGTAACAAATGTTCTTAGTCATGAAAAACAAATTATTGGAAATAGTCAAAAGGTATATCTCATTCTTTAGCCTGAGACTATCACCATACCTACAGAAGGTGATGATTCTTTACCATCAATCCCTTGAAATCATGGTTGATCATTGCTTTGAACAGTGTTCTTAAGTCTTTTCAAATGTTCTTTTTACTGTTTTGATATTGGAGTATAAACTGTGGTGGTTTCACTTTATTCAGCATCACTTCATACAATCTTTCCAGGTTTCTCGGAAACCATCCCTTTCATCATTTCTTTTGGCCTAACAGTATTCTATTACATCCACATACCATAATTTGTTGAGCCATTCCCCAATCAATGGGTACCACCTTTGTTTCTAGTTCTTTGTCACCATAAAAAGAGCTACTATAAATATTTGTCTATCTATGGTTCTTTTCCTTTTGCCTTGAAGTCTTTGAGGTGTAGGCCCCCTAGTGGTATCACTAGGTCAAAGAGTATGCATATTTTAAATGACTTGGAACATAATTCCAAATCAGAGCTACCCCACTGGAAAAGTGAAAATTCGATATACCTTTACTGTGTAAATAACTAAAGCCTGGGTATATTCAGTAGTTCAAGCATGTTCGAGGCAGAGAATCCAGTCTTAGAAGGAGAAAGGGAGTGAATTACTCCTGGGGAGGTGAGAGAAAGCAAAAGGGACTTGTTTTCCACCATAATCATTCTCTATCATGTCATTCTGAAGGGAAGCTATTAGACCAGTAAACACCATTGCATCAAACAAGGAGCAGAGACATAGGTTCCAAACATGGATACAGAGAGACAGTTGAGGAAAGAGTTTCTAAGAAGGATCTCTGGTAACAGAGAAGGGATGTAGCTATAGACTCAAAGAAGAGGTAACCCTATCAATCAAGAGTCGAATATGGAGAGAAAAAAACCCAAAGAACAACTTAAAGGGATGCTACATCAAAGGGACAACTAGATGAAGTCTCTACAGAGACAAGACATTGAGACCCACCAGTACCAGCCTTGAGAGTGCCTTGACCACATATGTTGCCTACACATGTACTTCCCTACCTTGGTACTTCGGTTTCTACCAACTCTTTCCAGCGATAGTGTGTTAATTTTAGAGTGTGCCATAGGTTTATGGGAAGAATGTTTTGTAGTTATTGTTATTACTATGCCATCTTAATAAATACCTTTGCTAAAAGTTGATTGTGTCTGTTGGATGGTTGTTAGTGGGAAATACACTGTTGGGGGTTTCTAAGCTATAGTATTAGGAATACAATCCACAGTTATCCCTAGTTATTCCTATTAGCAGCCATCTTCTAGGAAATAAACCCACAAGTGGGAGTGGTACATGAGAGAGTAATCGAGAGGAGGTGATATGTAATGCTTTAATTCTTTTGCTTCTCTAAATTTTCTGGAATCCAACTTATTTGCTTACTAATAATGTTGTCATTCCAGTTGTTTAGATAATTCCATCATTTCTGAGTCTTTGATTCAAATTCCTCTACATTGCATGTGATTTTGTTTTATACTGTATTTTGGATCCATGTATTTTGTAAAATAATCTACTAGAGACCTGGTATTGGCAATATTCTTCATTGTTTCTCCTAATCTTTTAAAAGAGCTTTTCATTATAGCTTCAGTTTCTCCTATGGTTCTTTACTTTCTGCAGTAATCATTTTAAGTATGTTCTTGGGATTTTCTTACCATTTTTTCCAAGTAATTTTCTCTAATTTTGCCATTTATCCATCTGAAGACGCCTCTTAAGATATCTTGCATTGTTTCCTTTTTTTGATATGCTTAGCTTCTGATATTTTAGTATTTCTTTTCTCTGTTGTGGCATTCTGTTTCTTCATTATACAAATATTTTCTTTACTCATTTTCTATATTGACTTGTTTTATCTGTAACCATTTTTCTTCCTTGAGTTGTTTCTATCTGATATTTTTCAGTAGTGATGGGAGAAAAGTTAGCTTCCTTCAAACTCATTACTCGGTGATCTTGACTGAAAAGCCTCATCCTTAATTTTTTAAAATAATGTCTACATAGTGTTATGACTATGGAAAGTATGTATTCAAACACTTCTTTACATTAATTTTTATTTTATTTTTCTTAATTATATACAAACAAAATTTTTAACATTTATTTAAAAATTCTTTCTATCACACAAATCCCTTTTTATTATCAATTACATGTAAATAAAAATGTTAATGCTCATTTTTTTTTGAAATTTTGAATTCCAAATTCTCTCCCTCTCTTCCTCCATTTAGCCCTCATTGAGAAGGCAAGACATTTGACATAGATTACACGTGTGCAGTCATGTGAAACATTTCCATATTAGCCATGATACAGACACAAAAACCAAGAATAATTAAGAAAGTTTAAAAAGCACATTTCAATCTGTATTCAGACAGCATCAGTTCCTTCTCAGAATTAGGTAGTATTTTTCATCATAATTTCTTCAGAATTGTCTTGGATCATTATGTTGCTGAGAATAGCTAAATCATTCACAGTAGACCATCATATGATATTGCTATTACTGTGTACTGTTTTCTTGGTTCTCCTCATTTCATTTTACATCAGTTCATGTAAATCTTTCCAGGGTTTTCTGAAGGCATCCTACTTGACATTTCTTATAGCACAATAGTATTCTATCACAATCATATACCACAACTTGTTCAGTCCTTCCCCAATTGATGGGCATCTCAATTTCCAATTCTTTTCACTATAAATAGAGCAGCTTTAAATATTTTTGTACATATAGATGCTTTCTCTTTTCCTTGTCCTGTGGACAGGTTTATAACTCTTTGACCATAGTTTCAAATTCCTCTCCAGAATGGTTGGATCAGTTCACAAGTCCATCAGTAGTGCATTAGTGTCCCTATTTTTCCATATCCCCTCCAACATTTTTCTTTTATATCATATTAGGCAATCTGATGAGTATGAAGTAGTACCTCAAAGATGTTTTAATTTGCATTTCTTTAATCAATAGTGATTAGAACATATTCAGACTCTTACTGATAATGGTAGCTAAGGTATGACCAATGATTCAGCTACTGCCAGCAGTCAAATGTTTATTAAACATATATGTACAAAATAATGTGCCAGATACTTTGGTGATACAAAAATGAAAAATATGAGCAAGATGTGGTCATTCTCCTCAAGGAGATTATGCTCTAGTAGCACACTCCTCAGATGAACAAATTACTGTAATACAAATATCCTGTGTAAACTATGAACAAAATATAGTGAAAGATGAAGAGAGAGGCCTTTTCTACTTCAAGGAATGGAAGAACATGACATGGAGAACTTGACTGTATAAGATTTGAACAGGGTGAGATGAGGAAGGGAAAAGCAGTTCTAGGAGAAAAGAACAATGGGAACAAAGGGAACAAGGCATGGAAAAAAAGATCTGGATGAGAAGTCAGTTTCAAGAGAAAGATAGTAAATGTCATCTTTGTTAATTTGTCCCTTTTTTTCACCAGGCAGACCAGTACAGAGCTCGTGTTGAGGAACATCTCTACCAGTGCAGACTAGGAATACAGCCCAGGATTCTATTTATATTCCTAGCTGAAAGGGAGAAATATGACAATGATAATGCCATGTTCCAGCACTGAATCCAAATCATCTCACTTCTTACAAAATGTCAACAGTGCATGACCATTCCAGCCATCATAGTTCCGTATTCATTTGGACTCCTATAGTTCACAGTCTTGAACACACAACTTAAAACTTAATGTCTATTTTGCATATCTTTTTTATTCCACAAGATTTTCCTGTGTGTGTTTTATATCTTCTCACAAAGATTATGCCCACAAGATGTCAGGAAACATATCTTTGAGTTCTTCGATTTTACCCCGTAATGTTTGGCAGAGTGTTGAACACCTACTAGTTGGTCAATAAAGACTTGTTGGGTGGTTGGTTGATGTCCTATTACCCATTGGAAGAATTTTCCGAACAAATGATGCCAGATAGTGAGACACAGATACAGAGTTCATTCTTCTACCATTTTCCAGCAGCCTCAATGTCCATTATGTTCTGGTCTTCATCTTTTATTGATTTATGTCCTCACCTTGGCTGGGAACCTATTGATAATGGCAGTCATCAAGATGGATTCTCACCTGCCCACACCCATGTACTTCTTCCTGGTAAATTTATCCTTCCTTGATATTTTTTATTCCTCAGTTGTGATACTAAAATTGATTCAGTTACTCCTTGCAAAGAACAAAACCATCTCTTTCAGTGGATGCTTGGTACAAATTGGACTAGCATATTTCATTGGTTCAACAGAATCCTTAGTCCTCTCTGCCATGGCCTATGATTGCTACTAAGCCATCTGCAACCCTCTGGTTTATGTGATGGTCATGAGCAAAAAATTCTGTATCTTTCTGGCCTGTGGGTCTTGTCTACTTGGTGTCACCAATTCCTTGCTCAACACCCTGCCTTTGCTGAGGCTGCTCTTCTGTGGCCCCCACCTCATCCACCACTATAGCTGTGAGATGCCTGAGATCTTACCTCTCTCCTACACTGACCTCTTCCCTAATAAGATGATCTTGCTCACTACCTTGGTCATATTTGGCACTGGATGCTTCTTCCCCATCATGTTTTCTTATACTCAAATTATCTCTGCCATCCTGAAGATCAGCTCAGTTTCAGGCAGGAGTAAAGTTTTCTCTACCTATTCCTCCCATGTGATTGTAGTGACCTTGTTCTTGCTGACAGGAGTGGGCCAATAAGTAAGCCCTGCTACAGATTCCATCCTGCAGCAATCTCCCTGCAGTACAGCATTGTGACCCCACTGCTAAACCGTCTCATCTACAGTCTGAAGAATGTGGAAGTCAAACCAGCCATAAAGAAAATGTGGAAAAACGAAAGTGTCCTCTCTGGCACCTCCTGATTAAGAACTCCATCAGTAATGACACTTATGAACAGAATCTGAGAAGTCCATTAGAGTTATGGCTTTTGGTAAAGACTCTAGGAATACCTTTAACTTTCTAACAGCCACAGAAAAGGAAAAGTCCAAAGAGATCACAGTAATGATAATATAAAGAACCCTGCCCTTGGACCTGGATCTATTCTTAATATTCCATTTTCTTGTTCATGCCTAATAATCCCTGAAAAATAAGGCCAGTACCACAGATTTTTATTTTATCCTCATTATGTTGTTATCATTTTATAGATTCTAAAACTGAGGCACAAAGAAATTAAGTGGTTTACCTCAATTCACATAATTAGTTAGAGAGGAAAGTTGGGATTGCACAACAAGTCTTCCTACTCAGAATTCGGTTTTCTTTTCACTACATGAGGAAGATCAGTATGCATTGCTCCCTGAAATATTCTGATGACCTTGACATACCCAAATTATATTTTCATTTAATGGGCATTGATTGCAAGGCACAGATTGATTCTGTAAACCATGCTTTTGTCATTTGTTTTTGTTTGTCTTTTTTTATAGTAAAATTTGTTTGGAAAAATTCCAACTTTATATTTTTTGTAGGAACTTTCTAAGAGGAAGAATGTAGAGGTCCCAAGAGAGTCCAGTCCTTCAATGTATTTATGTGAAGGCTCTGTGAATCCATCATTGCAAAGATGTCCAAACCTACTCTCTTCCCACTTGCCAATCCCAGGGCACTCAGATATATAAATCTGAAATAGATAACATAGTTGGTACCAACAGTCCTGGGTTCTACTATGTTTGCACAGCTTCTCACATTGAACCAAAGTCCTTATAAGTTTTCTATGAACTCTTACTACTAACAACCACAGGAGAATAGATGGGTCACAGGACAAGGGCCAAATCCAAAGATATGAAGCCACACCTCTGAATCTTACCAGGTTCAATTGTAATTAGAATCATTCCTTCCTCCAGCACAAATTACAACCACCTATAACTTTAAATATTGGGCCTAGGCTAAAAGTAGGGAAAGGGGGTACCTGAGTTTAATTGAAATGATAATTGCTCAGGGTACATGGAAGCAGAGGCAAATTTGAACCCAGATCTTTCAAACTATGCACCAGTAGTCTGTCCATTTTCTAAAATGACTCTACATGTTCCTCACAATCATCCTCAAAAAGGAAATAAAAATGACAGAAAGCCTTAATGGAAAAATGTGGTAGGTTCTCTTTTGGGGGGTGAGGGGGAAATCACTCACACAAATAAACAAAGAGATACATGGAAATAAATATTATGGTTCAAGATGTATCTGAGACAGAAATGGCAGAAGAAAAATATTCTCAAACACCAGCAAAAGAAATCAAACTAGACACTCTTGGGACATCACAAAATAGTCAACTCACAAAGGAATAGATAACACGAAATGAAATTGGCAAAAATATCAAGAGAGGAAATCAATAAAAACTATGAAGACTCAAGTCAAGATGGTGATAAAATTCAAAAGTTAGGAAACATTCATGGAAAATGTGATGTGTTTCACTGATAGCCAGGAAGGCCCACCTGAGTCATCATTATTAAGACAAAGGACAGAGGGGATCATAAGGAACCCTTCTCTCATGCAAGGAACTCATACTCCAAGGTAAGCAAGGACAAGATGTTCTCCATCAAGAAATGGAACATGGTGACCATAAGAAACTGGGATGTACAGTGTGCTACATGGTAGGCTTACAGCTGCCTGGTCCAGGTAATGCAAAGGCCATTCTCAAATGTAGAGCTGAAAACAACTAAGAATAATTGTGCATTTGCCTGGGGGTGAAACAGAGTGATCCAAAAGATAATTAATGCAATAATATTCATCATTTCATACATCATTGTAATATTCCTTTATATTCGTTTGCTCAAACCTTTTTAACCATTGCTCAATCAATGGACACATTTAACAAACCTGAAGGCATTTTCCAAAATAAGTCTATATGCAAAGATATTTAAAGAAGAAAAAAGGAAAAAGATCTATATGTGCAAAAATAGTTATAGCAACTCCGTGGTAGCAAAGAATTGGAAATTGAAGCAATGCCCATCAGTTGTGGGGTGGTTGAACAAGTTGTGGTATAAAAAATGACAAACAGGATGCTTTCTGAAAATCTGGAAAGACTTACATAAATTGATGCAAAGTAAAGTAAGCAGAATCAGGAGAACCTGGCATATAGCAATATTATACAATAATCAACCGTGAATGACTTAGCAATTCTCGGCAAATGCTATCCACCTCCAGAGAAAGACTGATGGAAACTGAAGGCAAATAAAAGCATAATTTTTTTTTGCTCTCTTTCCTTTTCTTTTTTCTTTATTGGAGAGGGCAGGAGTTTGTGGTTTCTTTTGTACTAATATGGCAATATGTTTGCATCATTGCACATGTATAACCTATATCAAGTTGCTTGCCTTTTCAGGGAGGGGAGAAGGAATTAAGGGAAGGATAGAATTTGGAACTCAAAAAAATTTTAGTTTGATATTTTGATTTTTTTTCCAATTTCATAAAAAAATTTTAATGTTCATTTTTAGTCTCATTTCTAAAATATATAGAGAACTGAGTTGAATTGATAAGAATACAAGTCTTTCTCTAATTTATAAATGGTCAAAGGATATGAACAGGCAGTTTTCAGGGAAAGAAATTGAAATTGTCTATAGTCATAGGAAAAAAATGCTCTACAACACTATAGTCTAGAAAAATGCAAATTAAAATAACTCTGAGGTACCCCATCCTACCTATCAGACTGACAAAAATGACAAAAAAATAAAATGATAGCTTTTCAAGAAAATTGGGAAAATTGGAACACTAATGCATTATTGGTGGAGTTGTGAATTGATCCAGTCATTCTGGAGAACAATCTGGAACTATTTCCAAAGGACTCTAAAAATGGGCATACCCTCTGATGCAGCAGTTCCCCTTCTAGGTCTGTTTCACAAAATGTTCATAAAAAAAGGAAAAGGACACATGTGTACAAAAATATTTATAGCAGCTCTTTTGGTGGTGGCCAAGAACTGGAAATTGAGGGGATGCTCATGAACTGGGGAGTGGTTGAACAAGTTGTTGTATATACATGGAATGGATGCTGTGCTGTAACAAATGATGAACAGGTGGCCTTGAAAGATATATATGAACTGATCCTGAGTGAAGTGAGCAGAACCAAGATAATATTATACAGAGTAAGGGCCACACTGTGTGAGGACTGTTTCTGATAGACTTAACCCTTCCCAGCAATGGAAAAGTCTAACACTTTTCCAAAGGACTCATCATGCAAAATGCCATCCACACCCAGAGAAAGAACTATGGAGTCTGAACGCAGAATGAAGCCGACTATTTTCTCTTTTGTTGAGCTTCATTTGTTTTTTTTTTTTTCTCCTGGTTTCTCCCATTCATTTTAATTCTTTTATGCAACATAACTAATGTGAAAATGTGTTTAATAAGAATGTATGTGGACAGCCCATAAAAGACTGCATTAGGGAGGGAGGAAGGAGGGTGGGGGAGAAAAGTTAAAATTTATGGAAGTGATTGCTGAAAATGGAAAACCAATAAATTAATAAGTTTGAGAGTGGAAGAAATGATGAACACACAGATTTCAGAAAAACCTAGAAAGACTTATATGTACTGATGCTGAGTGAAATGAGCAGAACAAGTAACAGCCACACTGTAGGATGACTAACTTTCATAGACTTAGCTCTTCTCAGCAATGTAAGGATCTAAGACTCATGATGGAAAATGCTATCGACATTCAAACAAAGAACTTTGGAGTCTGAATGCAGAAGGACTCATACTATTTACTCTCCTTTTCTTTTATTCCTTTGTTTTATTTCTTGTGGTTCCTCCCATTAATTCCAATTCTTCTTTACATCATGACTAATGGGAAAATATGTTTAATATGAATGTATAAGTGGAGCCTATGTCAGATTCCATACCATCTTGGGGAGGGAGGAGAAAAGAGAGGGGGAGACAATTTCAAATTGAGAATCTTATGGAAGTAAATGTTGAAAACTAAAAGTTAATTAATGAAATATTTTTTTTAATTTGAGTTCCAGTTCCTGAAATGCAGCCCAAATTTGTGTTTCAGCAATGTGATAGAGTCCTATCTGACTCCCTAACTATCTGTGGGCTACTAACACCAGAAGCCACTGATGTTGATTCAGTTGCCCCCAAGGTCTGCCACTGGCTTGCTGGAGCATGACCTGCCCTAGATTGAGCTCTACCCGCACCCTCAACCTGGGTTTGACAGAATTTTTCTGACAAATTGTTGAGTTGTCATGGACTGGAAAATTACTTCACCCTGTCCTTTTGTTGGTTCAGTCACACAAGAATTCATTTTGAGGGGTTATTTTAAAGTTGTTTGAAAGGGGATTTGGATGAATTCAGGCAAATTCCTACCTTTTCTCTATCATCTTGGCTCTGCCCCCAGAATTCAACATTTTTTAAATGAATGTTTAAAAGATTTTAGATGTAAATGGGGAAAAAAAATAAATATTTTTGAAAAAGGAAATTTGACTTGAAAAGTATTATGAACACTTGATGGAATATAGAAACTTAACTAACCTTTTTTATCCCTGCAATAAGTAGTACAAAATTCAGGAGGAGATGTGGAACAGGTCCCAGATACCTAAACATAAACAGATTACTGTCAGAGAGGACAGGGAGTAAAAAGAGAGGTAGAGCCAGGCAGGAACTCACCTGAACTAGGGCCTCTTGAAGTGCCTGAAGCTTCATATTGTAGCTCCTTATTCCTGTCCACTAAGTACTAAATTCAGTTTAGGAGGGAGGGGATGAATTTTCTTTCAGTGTCCCCTAAATTTAAGGGTCCTAGGTCAAAGCTCAGGCTCCCAAAAGTAGTGACATCATTGGTAGAATGGGACACATGACAAACAAAGGAAGATATGTATTAAGAGGAGTAGACATGGCACAAAGGGTGACAAACAGTTACCCTACATCTGAGGGGTATACAGCTGTTTGGAAATTCATGAACCTGTGACAGAGATGATAGAAACCATTTGGGCACCATTACAGAAGAGAGGGACAGAGGTAACAAGGTTGTGGCAGTATAGTAGGTTTCTCATACTGAAAGCAATTGCATGAATAGCCGATCAGCAAGGTTAAAAGTCACCAATAACCTCAAATGAGTCAAAGTTTATAGTATACCAAGGAAGAGAGTTAAATAAAATGACCCCCTCCCCAGAGGACTGCTATTTGTCATAAAACTGAAGTAATATTTACCAAAGGAGAAGTTTTGCCTTGTTAAGAAAAAGACTCTATGGGGACAAGATCCCCAAAGTAAAAGTCTAGAATACAAAACAATATTCTGGGATTGAGTCCAATTCCATATGTTAATATACTTTCTAGAACGATAATGATGAAACCTGTTCCCAGGGGCAGCTGGAAAGTCAAAAAGTCTGACATTCAGAGGAGCAGCTCTTCTAGTTGAAAAAGCCAGGGACTATTTAAGAGTTACAGATATGCAGAAGTATGTTTTGGTTGCTGTAAGTGGGTGGGACTTTCACATGAATGAGCAGATTGTTCTGCCAGAAGAGAAAGAAAAGAAAGAGGAGTCAGGCTGACCAGGGTCTGCCTATAGTAGGAGCTCAATCAATGCTTGTGGGTAGTCATGATGGTGGACACTGCCCATATTATGTCCCAGAGTCAAGGTAAGTTGGTGTTTTCTTTCCTAAGTCCATCTAACATCCCTGGAAAGGCCACCTTAGGAAAAACTGGAAAGAGCTTCCATTGTAAATCAGGAAAACCTGAGGGTGGGAGGAAGTTCAGTTTCTCAGAGCATCATAGGATATAAAGGTATAAGGGACATTCAAGATCATTTACTTCAACTCCCTCATTTCATGGTTGAGCAATTTGAGGCCCATTGAAGGAAATTTTAAAAACACTTGTCCAAGGTTCTGAAACCAGGTTCTAGCAGAGCTGGGACACCAGATCCTTTAACCCCTTTGTCAACTAATGGGAAAATAAGGTCACTGAATTTGTCTACTCAGTGATGACCTGTGAGAGAGCAGTTTCAGTAGAGAAGAGAAGTAAGGAGTCAGGCTTCAAGGGACTGAGAACAGGTGAAAAGAAAATAGAGGGATTTATGCTGGGCTCAGGCTGCTCTGGGCCTTCATGCCTGCTCAAAGATTCTCCAAAGCCTGGAGTTTTTATCCAGACTTGTGCTGGAGTCACCTCTAGCAACTGGTAAGAGATAATTGCTAAATTTTCACTGTGAGCATTTACACTTCTGAAATCAAGGTTTGATTTATTGTTTTGTTGATTATCTAGATGTAAGAGTGTTAGAAGTGTAAATTATATTTAAAGTGTGAGTGCACACGTTTTTGCCCACAAGGAGCCTGGCTGGTAAATGTTTACCAGCACATCCCTGTATTGCTCCATAAACATTCCCTGAGTCCAGCCAGAGTACAGTACAAGGCTCAGACAATAAAGTCATCACCATCACCTGGTGACTGTAGGCTAAAAATAAGAACAACAATTGATATTTCTATAACGAGTTTGTGTTTTAAAAAGAACTTTATAGGCTCTCTTTTGAGCCTAATTGCACTTTTACTTTTATCAGCATGAAGGCTTCTCCTTTTCCCCAGAAACTGCTGCTTGTCTCTTATATAATGCCAAAGCTCCTGACCCCTGGTGCTCAGCAGTGGGGCCCTTTCAACTGCCCAGACAGCTGAGCTGCCATTCACAATTGACTCCTCCTACCGTCTGCCTCTAGTCCTGAACTCTGGGATCAATCACGTCTAATCCCTCCTGCACATCACATTCCTTCAAATAGTTGAAGACAACTGTCACATGCATCCCAAATCTTTTCTTCTCTGGGCTAAATATCCCCATTTCCTTCAAATGACACTTGTCCGGCTTCCTCTCACATCCTCTCTCCACCTAACACCCTCTTCAGGACATGCACTGGCTTTATCAGTGTCCTTCCCAAACCATGCATAGGTACAGTACTCCAGCTGTCATCTGAGGGTATCAATAGGATTAGCACCAACCATGTGCGTCCATCAGCACAGCCAAAATTGTGTTAGTGTTTTTGCATGCCATGTCACAGGATGGCATCATGCTGGGCTTACATTCTTGTTGGACCACCTTTTCTCAGTTTTCAAAGAAACTACTCTCTGGTCATAGTGTACTTTTCTCACCAAGTTCAAGAACTAGGGACATTAAATGTAAATATAATAGATTTTGTTTATCATTCTAACCTGGCAATAACTATTTGGACCCTAATTCTTTCATCTAATGTACTAACTACCATAGTCAACTTTGATAATCCACCATTTAGGGAATTAACTAACTCCATCAGGCTTCAATAAAAGTTGTGATTAGAACAAAGATTTGGATTACATCGCTGGAAATCTCCCACCAAGTTGATATCAATCTATCTTACTCTACTCCAATATGTATCTTTCCACCTTACCTGCAAGGACATTTTAAAGCTCTGTTGAATGTCTTGCTGAAATCCAGATATTCCACATCTAGGGTATTCTTCTAATCTTCCACTCTAGGGATCCTGAAAAAAAAAGAAAATAACTTTTGTTTGTTATGACCAAATAATCTTTACTAACCCATTCTGATTTTTATAGATGATCTTTCTTTTTTCTGAGAGCTGGAAGAAGTCACACAACCACACTGACTGGATCTCCACATATGTGTTAAATGATTTCTGCTGATCCCTCACTGTAGCAAGAGAATCATTTTATTCTTCCTTGATTCTTTCTTTATCAGCTTCCTAAACCATCTCCTTTTGCTTGCCATAGTATCCCTGTGTTCCATTCTTCCAGCTATGTACATCTTTTGATACTTTACCAAGAAAGCTGAGTCCATTCACCATGTTGCTCCATCACATAGTCTTTTTACATAACCTCCATTATGTCCTTCAAAGCAGACTCTGATGGGGACTCTTTCGCTCACCGAAGCCACCTCGTTGTCATGAAACCTTGAACTTCTCTCTCTCCATCTTCTTCAGTCTCTCCCCATCTACTAAAAAGCACTCCCAAAGCCTCCCCATCCTTAAAAAAAAGACTAGAGTCACCTTTAAGCATTTGAATGATCATCATGCAAATGAGAAATTAAGCTTCTTCTGTTTTGCCCCAGAGGGCACAAACAAAAGCCGTGGGTAGAAACTGAAAAGAATAAGACTTCATCTCAGAAAAACTCTATAATAATTCAAGTGAGTCTGGTTTCTTAGTGAGAAGGAGGATCCCTTGAAAGTCGTCAATCAGAGGCTAAATGAGAACTTGTTAAGTGTGTTCCATACTTGAGACTCCTATCCATGAGAGATTAGACCAGAGAGCTGAGGATGTCCCTTCATTTGTCAAATTTTGTGATTCTCCAATACCGTGATTCTGTGGGAGGCCAAGATATGGTTCAAGGACCATGAATTATACCTATAGTGATTCCTCTCCCAACAGTGACATGGGAGTCTGTAAAACATTTTCTCCTTGGAGTATAGGAGATTTTTCTCTTGCTATTCTAAGTGCAATGGAAAGAGTGCCAGGACTGGAGTCAGGAAGACCTGAGTCCAAATCTGACTTCAACAGCAAGTCACTTACCCTGTGTTTGCCTTGCTGTCTTCAGCTATAAAAAGGGGATGATAATAGCACTGCAGAGTTGTGAAGATCAAGTGAGATAATAATTCTAAATCACTTAGTGTGGTGCCCAATACACAGAAAAAGCTATGACAATATTAGTTACTGTTATTACTAATTATTTTGG
The DNA here is from genome assembly GCA_023548195.1 of Bettongia penicillata ogilbyi. Lineage (NCBI taxonomy): Eukaryota > Metazoa > Chordata > Mammalia > Diprotodontia > Potoroidae > Bettongia > Bettongia penicillata. The sequence goes on from JAJHZJ010000092.1 coordinate 1,752,863, forward strand.
GGACATCAGAAAGGTTGGAGGGACATAGTTTCTGGGGAATTTAATCATTTTATTAAGAAGATCAACTGATTATTAATAGAAGGATGGTCATTTGACTGGCTCTCTTAGATCAAAGATAACCATGGCAACAGGCTCATGGTTTACATACCCTTCGAAGAGTAAACATTCAATGAAAGGCTGCAATGGACTCTGATTAGACAACACAGTGGAAGGTGAGCTATATTAAAATGGAGGTATAAGAGTAACATATCATCCTTGGACAGAGAAATTATCTCCATACCAGACCACTCCCAGCCTTGGGCTATCAAGACAAAAGGATCTGTCTCCACCCAAGCTTGAGCAGAACTCAGTGAACTTGCTCACATTAGATTAAATTCCTTGAAAGGATGGGTGAGTTTTGACCAAGTTTAGGAGAGCTAATTCAATGTCCTTATCAGCAATGTCCTTCAAGAAAAGGAACTTTTTAAAATCAGAGATTTGAAGGAGAGAGCTCTGCAACTCCCCAAGATATCAGTTATTAATAATCAGTTCTCTAACTTTGTTATTTGGTCCAAATTAAAAATCTTTGTTACCTATAGTTCCTAATTCCACTCACAGAGAATGCTCTGCATAAAGTCTCAAGTCATATTTATGTAATTATAATTATTCACAAACATTCCATTCCGAAAATGGAGAGTAGTGAGCTTACCCTACATAGAATAGGTAACTGGGAATTCCTGGTTCATACTTTTTAATTTTACATATAATATTCTACTTTCTCCTAATGGTCACTACCTTCATAGAAAAATCTGATGAGATTCTAATATTCATTTAGTAAATTATTTCTGATTACCATCTAGAAGGTGAAGGTGCTTTGTCCTTATTGCAATCTCAGAAATTGCTTGTAACAGCACCCTGAAACTTGAGTTCTTATAACTGACCTGTGAGTTTTCTATTTGTATTCTGAGCCAAAATTGCTCATCCTTGGAATGTTTTCTTTGATGATTTCTAGAAATATAATTTTAAGAGAGGTGGTATCCAGTGTCGTCCTGACCAGATTGATTATATCATAGAATGCAAAGAATAACTAACAGCAATAGTAAGGTGTTAATGTGTTTTCAAAGATGATGATGCCATTAAAAAGACATTCTATGTTGCTTATATGAAGTGTGTACATATTTTGCTGTCAGAATTAAAGGTAACAGTCATATTATTTTAATTTTACTTTTTTTGATTTAGAAGAATATAACCTCTCCCCTTCCCATGGGACCCATTTTGAAGAAAAAAAAACCTTAGTAACAAAAATGCTTAATCAAGCAAGGCAAATTCCTTCATTGACAATGTCCAAAAAATATGTCTTATCCTGCATCTTGAATTACCATTCTGTCAAAACATGGATAGAATCCTTTATCATCTGTGTTATGAAGTCATGGTTAGTCGTTGTGTTGATCCATTCTCTTAAGTTTTTTAAAATCTTCATTTTGACTCCTTTGATGTTATATTTTGATATACATATTGATATCAGTATGCATAGAGATACACACAGACTGTTCTGTTCTCCTCACTACACTTTGCATCCCTTCATACAAACCTTTAAAGGTTCCGCTGAAACCACTCCTTTCATCATTTCTAATGACACAGTAAGATTCAATTACCTTCATATAATATAATTTGTTGATCCATTCCCCAATCAGTGGGTACCATCTTAGTTTCCAGTTCTTAGCCACTACAAAAAGAGTTACTACAAATATTTGTGAATCTATGAATCCTTTTTCTGGTGCATTTATTCCTTTGGAGTATGGGCCTCCTAGTGGTATCACTGGGTGTACAATTTAGTAAATTTTTTGGATCACAGTTTCAAACTGGACCAAATTCATTAGACAAGTGAAAATTGGATATACTTTTCAAGGACTTTAAATAACCGGGCCTGGGGGGATTTAGTAGTTCAAAGGTATCCAAGTCAGGAAGTCAATTCTTAGAAGTAGAAATGGAGGAATAACCTAACCCCTCAGAGTGAATTACTATTGAAGGTAGGGGGAAAGAATACTTCACCATCCACCGTGTCCTTCTGAAGGACAGCTATTGGAACAATAAAGCTTACATCAAACAAGGAGAAGAGATATAGACTTCAACCATGGAAACACAGACAGATAATTGAAGAAAGAGCTTCTAAGAAGGATCTCAGGCATCAGAGAAGGACATTAGTTATATGTTCAAGGGAGAGTTAGCCTTCACAGCCAAGAGTTGAACTATGGAGAGCACATAAACCAAACTGACAAATTGAATAGTTGCTGCCTTCAGAGACAAAATACACTGATATCAGGCAGTCAGTACCACAGTTAGCAGCTCCTTGGCAGCTTGTATTGTTTATATGTGTAGTTCCTCCAAGATCAGGCTTGGCTTGTAGCCTTTTTAAGTTTAATAATTTGCCATTAGTGCAATAGCTTACCTTGATGCCATTATTGTATTCATTCAAGGTATCTATAACACTGTTAAAAACATCATGCTACAAAGCATGGGATCGAGTACACAGGATTGCTTCACTCCACTGATGAATGGGAAAGCATAAGAGCATCCTCTGTTATCTGAATCCCATGCAACCATGTGGTCTTGAAACTGACATACAATACTGGGGACCCAGATTTTGAAATAATTTCCCATAATTCCTCATGACTGACAGTTATCAAAGACTTTGGTCACATCAGTAAATGTTGTGTACAGATCTTTATTCTGTTCCTGGCATTTCTCCTGGAGGTGTTGGGCAGCAAATACCATATCGACTATTCCTTCACTCTTTCTGATGCCACACTGGCTCTCAGATGGATGACCATTTTCCAGGTGAAGGATCAGCTTATTAGGGAGGACTCTAATAATAATCTTGCCAGCAATGACTAGAAGAGAAAACTCCCTGTGATCGTCACAGAACAACCTGTTTCCTTTTCCTTTATATAGACAATGGAGGCATCCTTGACATCCTTGGATGCCTGGGGGATAGCCTCCTTTTGCCACATAACCCAGAGGATTTCAATTAGCTTCTGTATGAGCAATGGACTCCCTACCTTGTAGATCATTGCTGAAATGGAATCAGTGCCAGGAACTTTGCCCCATAAAATATTCTAATAGCGTTCAGAGCCTTTTCTTCAGTTGGAAATTTGGCCAGAGAAGGAATGAAGCTCAACCAGAGGTATATGATCCAGTGGCATCAGCACTGATTGATGATGGTCTATTAAGAACATTCTGGAAGCATTCAGCCCATCTCTCCAGGATAATATCCTTATCATTAATTAATGTGGCTACATCAGCACTGAGTAGTTGAGATGTGCCATATATCTTTGGACCATAAATAACCTTCAGGGCTTCATAAGAGTGATTTGGATTGTTACTATCACCATAAAACTGAATTTCATCTTCCTTCTTATGAACCAGAAATACTACATCTCTCTAAGACTTACTTGCACTTTACTTGTCATGGAGTTAAACAGTGGCTTCTTAAAGAAGATGAACTATCCTGCTAGTAAATCCTGTAGATTTCTCGATTTTTCGTCTAGTAGCTTTTGAATTTCATCATCACTTTCATCAAACCAGTCTTGATGTTTGTGAGTGTTCTAGTTCAGATGAGTATATGTGATGGTATATACCACATCTCTGAAATCTGCCCTCTGCTTTTCTGCTCCACTGTTGTCAAACTTGTATTGACTCAGTTTTTCCCCCAAGTTAGCAATGAACTGTTCCCCATTAGAGAAGCATTCTAATCTGTTGACTGTAAGTCCTTAGAGCAACAGCTTTTGTTAAATGTGAATATCTAGCTAGGAGAGGATAATTCTATGATCTGCTCAGCACAGCACAGTGCCTTCATCACTCTCATATTCCCCTCTGTCTCTGTTCCTTACAATGACAGTCTATTAAGTGCCAGTGTTTGCTGTGAAGGTAAATCTATGAAGTTGTATGCAATTTTCTTTCCTACTATGGCAAATCTCTTATTTATTAAAAGTATGGATTTTTTTCATGTGTGCTTCTTCTATTATGGTTCCCATATTGGCAGTACTCTTTACTGTTTCTCCAGATCTTTCAAAAGATGTTTTAATTCCAGCATCATTTCCTCCCAGTTTTTTTATTTTCTATTTGTTGTTCTGATTTTCTTACCTTTCTTTTCCACCATTTTCTTGGTTTGTTTCTCTAGTTGGGTCATTTATTCATTTGAGGACAACTTCAGAAATATTTTGCATTGTTTCTTTTTTCACATGCTTTGCTTCTGATACTTTAGTTTTTTTTCCTTTATATTCATTTGTATGTAGAATTTTCGCTATATAAAAGTTTTCTTGACATTGCTTATTTTCTATTTTGACTTGTTTTATTTTGTAAATGTTTTTATTTGTGTTGTTTCTAGTTTATATTTTTCAGTAGAGATGGGAGGATATTATCTTCCTTGAAACTTTATTACTTGATCATCTTGCCTGAAAAGTCTCACTCTTAATTTAAAAAAAAATATTCTTGCATATCATTTTGAATATTATTATTATCATGTTCATCCTGTGTTGCCAAAGAAGACCATGCCATCAAAGAAATGATGACATGACTTGCACTTGGTTGTGTTTTGAGTGAGGGAGTGCTGTGAAGGAAAGGAAAGGGAAGGAAAGGAAAGGAAAGGAAAGGAAAGGAAAGGAAAGGAAAGGAAAGGAAAGGAAAGGAAAGGAAAGGAAAGGAAAGGAAAGGAAAGGAAAGGAAAGGAAAGGAAAGGAAAGGAAAGGAAAGGAAAGGAAAGGAAAGGAAAGGAAAAAGGGAAGGGAAGGGAAGAAGGGAAGGGAAGGGAAGGAGAGAAGGGAAGGGAAGGGAAAGGAAGGGAAAGAACCAGTGAAACCCAAGTCAAATGAACATCTTTTGGCCATCCAAATTTACCTTCCTTTGGAGAGAAGGAAGGGAAGGGGGAGGCAGACAGTAGAGGAGGAGTTGAGTTACCCAGCTAACTGGGTCTACTCACAAGATTATGTTCATCCTTCGTTGCTGAAGAAGACCTCCTGATGTTTTGAAAGATGTTTTAATTCCAGTTTCATTTCCTCCTGGTTTTTTTTATTTTCTATTTGTTCTTTGGATTTCCATACCTTTTCTTTCCACCATCTTCTTGGTTTGTTTCTATAGTTCTGTCATTTATCCATTGGAGGACAGCTTTGAAGATATTTTGCATCGTTTCTTTTTTCACAAACTGCTTCTGATACTTTAGTTTTTTTCCTTTATATTCATTTGTATATAAAATTTTCATTATATAAAAAGGATTCTTGTTCATTTTCTATTTTGACTTGTTTTATTTTGTAAACTTTCTTATTTTCATTGTTTCTATTTTAGATTTTTCAATAGAGATGGGAGAATATTGTCTTCTTTGAAACTTATTACTTGGTCATCTTGACTGAAAAGTCTCACCCTTAATTTTAAAAAAATTTGCATATCATTTTGAGCATGGAAAGTATATAGTGAAAAACTTCATGATAATAGCTATGACAAAATTTAATTAGAACAAGTAACTCAGTTACTGACCAGTGATCATTTCAACATTAAACATCTACACTGTACAAGACCACTGCTAGGTACTAAGGTGATGTAAAAATGAAAAACATGAGTAAGATGTGTCCTTGAGGAGATTGTGCTATATTTTCAGACTAGATATAAAAACAAATAATTACAATACAAAGTAAAATTTCCTGAGTGTTATATCAAATTATGAGCAAAATACAGTCAAAGTTGAGGAGCTGCCATTTCCACCTTGATGTCTGATAGAGAAGGTAGTATGGAGGACTTGGATGAGTGGGATTTGATAGGCAGAGATGAAAAAGGAAGGTCAGTAGTTCCAAGAGAAGGCAATAATGGAAGCAAAGGTACCAAGGCAGAAAAGATATATCGGGATAAGAAGTCAGTTTTAAGAGAAAAATAATTCATTTCTTTATTCATTTATGTTTGTTTTTGTCAGGCAAACCAGTACAGAGCTCCCACTGAGGAACTTCCTCTACCAGTACAGATTAGAGCTCTCTTTGAAAACCATACTCAGTAGAAAATGGTCACGGTCCAGGATTCTACATTCATAGCTGAAATGAAGAATTACAATAATGAAAATACCATGCCCCAGAAGTGAATTCAAATCATCCCACTTGCTCCATAATGCCAATGGTTCCTGACCATTCCAATAATCACTGTTCTCTATCCCTTTCCACTAATCCAGTGCACAGAGCCTTGACAACAGAACTTAATATTTAACTTCTATTTTGCATATTTTTCTTTCATACGTTTTTCCTTGGTCTCCATCTTGTCTCTTCACAAAGATTACACCCACTAGATGGTAAAAAACTATGTATCTTCAAGGTCTTTTACTTTACTCTATAGTGTTAGGTATAGTGTTGAACACTTACCACTTGGTCAATAAAAACGTATTAGCTGGTTGGTTGATATGCTTTTCTATTTCCCAGGGAGGGATTTTTCTGAACAAATGATGCTAGATAATCAGACGACAGACATAGAATTTATTCTTCTACCATTTTCTGGCAGCCTCCATGTCCATTATGTCCTGGTCTTCATCTTCTTATTGATTTATCTCCTCACCTTGACTGGGAACCTATTGATTATGGCAGTCATCAAGATGCATTCTCACCTGCACACACCCATGTACTTCTTCCTGGTGAATTTATCCTTTCTTGATATTTTTTATTCCTCAGTCATGATACCAAAGTTGATTCAACTACTGCTAGCAAAGAACAAAACTGTCTCCCTCGGTGGGTGTCTGGCACAGATTGGACTGACATTTTTCATTGGTTCATCTGAAGCCTTACTCCTCTCTGCCATGGCCTATGACCGCTACTTGGCCATCTGTAATCCTCTGGTTTATGTGATGGTCATGAGCAATCAATTCTGTATCTTTCTGGCCTGTGGGTCTTGTCTACTTGGCATCACTAATTCCCTGCTTAACACCCTGCCTTTGTTAAGGTTACACTTCTGTGGCCCCCGCCTCATCCACCACTATAGCTGTGAGATGCCTGAGCTCTTACCTCTCTCCTGCACTGACCTTTTCCCTAACAAGATGATCTTGTTCACTACCATGGTCATCTACGGCATTGGCTCCTTCTTACCCATTATGTTTTCTTATACTCGAATTATCTCTGCCATCCTGAAAATCAGCTCAGCTTCAGGTAGGAGCAAAGCCTTCTCTACTTGCTCCTCTCATGTGATTGTAGTGACCTTGTTCTTGCTGACAGGTGTGGGCAGATATCTAAGTCCTGCTACAGGCTCCATCCTGCAGCAAGTCATCTCCATGCAGTACAGCATTGTGACCCCACTGCTGAACCCCATCATCTACAGTCTGAAGAATGTAGAAGTCAAAGTAGCCATAAAGAAAGTGTGGAAAACAAAAGGATCCTCTCTGGCACCCATTGATTAAGAACTCCATCAGCAATGATGCTTATGAGCAAAATCTGAGAAGTCCATTAGAGTTGTGACTTTTGGTAAAGTCTCTAGGAATACCTCTAACTTTCTAACAGCCTCAGAAACAGAAAAGTTCAAAGAGAACACAGTATGCCTAAAAATTCCTGAAAGATAAGGCCATATCTTCATCATTATATTATTACTGTTGCCATTTTATAGATTCTGAAACTGAGGCATCAAGAAATTAAGTGGTTTATCCCAATTCATACAACCAGTTAGGGGGAAATTTGAGATTGCACTCCAGGTCTTCCTCCTCAGAATCCACTTTTCTTTTCACTACATAAGGAAGATCAGCAGTCCTTTTCTCCCTGGAATACTCTGATGCTCCCACCCTTCGTGACCTCTTTGTCTGTTCATTTAGCGGGCATTTATGTTTGCACTCTGTGCAAGGTATAGATGGATTTTATAAACTCAGCTTTTGTCTTTCATTCTTGTTTATTCCTTTTTTCCTAGTAAGCTTTGTTTGGGAAAAATCCAACTTTGTATTTTTGTGGGCACTTCCAAGAGGAAGGATGAACAGATCCCAAGAAAGTCTTAACCTTCAATACATGTATATGTGAAGGTTCTGTGAGTCTATAACTGCAAAGATATCATAACTTACTCTCTTCCTGCTTGCCAATACCAAGGTGCTCAGATTTATAGATCTGAAATAGACAAATCTGAGTTGCTCTTGCTAGCATCACTGTTGTAATTATTATTCCCCCTTTCAATTCTGGATACCAACACAGTCCTAGGTTCGATCACATTTCTACAACTCCTCAAACTGGATCAAAGTCCTTATAATTTTTCTGAGGACTCTTACTACTAGCAACCATAGGAGAACAGATGGGCCACAGTGCAATGGACAAAATCCAAAGATGTGAAGCCATACTTCTGAATCTTACTAGATACAATTGAAAGTAAAACTATTGCCTCCTCCAATACAAATAAAATCTACCTATAACTTTATAAATGGTATAACAAATGATATTACATTGAGAATCACATATTCTCAGGGGTACCTGAGGTTGATAGAAATTATAATTTCTCAGGGTACACAGAGTCAGAGGCAACATTAGAACCCAGATCTTTCTAATTATGCACCTAGCACTCTATCCATAAAAGGAAGAAAAACTAACAGGAGGTCTTAATGGAAAAATGGGTGTGGGGGGGATGGAAATCACTCAAACAAATAAAGGAAAAGAAGTGTTACAAGGAAATAACTATTATGGTATCAGAGACAACTCTCTTTCTCCTCCTCCTTTTCCTTCTCCTCTCTTCCACCTCCTTCTCCTCTCTTCCACCTCTTCCTCACCATCACCACCATCATCTTCCTCTTTCTCCTCCTCCTGCTCCTGCCACTTCTGTTTCTCTTTCCCTTCTTCCCCCACTCTCCCCGTTCTCTTAGAGAGGACCCTCATGTATAATTTAACAATATATGAATGTTGAATAAAATATTTACAAACTAGAATATAAATATAATACAAATTATTGAATTTGAATTATTGTTTTTAAAAATTAAAAAGATATGAAGTAGATTAAACACACAAATACCAATTTATAAAACTAAAAACTATTCCCCAATATAGAAGGGGCAAAGGAGTATCAACATGCTATTCTCAATGTAATATCATGTGTTCCTCACAACATGCCCAGGAAGTAGGTGTTACTAAGATCAGTTTTATAGATGAAGAAACTGAGATAACGTGTCATGGTAAGAATCTAAGGTAGGATTTGAACTGAGGTCCTATCTGTAGGTTATCAATGCAAATTCACTTTCACTGAAAAAAATGAGGCTATTTACCAAAAGCTCCCTCTTCTCGCATTTTTTTCTTCACATCTGAATAAGTGGCAGTATATGAATATAATGGAATACCATTTTGCTATAAGAAACAAAGGAAAATATAAGATTTCAAAGAAACTTGGAATGACTTGTATGATGTCACTGATGCAAAGGAGTAGTATAATTAGTATTTATTACACTATGATGACAATTTGTAGAACAATTGATACCATGACAATAGCATTATTAAACTGAACAGTTTTTAAAGACTTAAGAACTCCCCTATACTTTATATGTTCCACCTTCTGGACCAGGTTTTTCCACTTTTTCTTTGTGCTGTCCTTATCTTTAGGATACCAAATAGATGTGTGAAATTGAATTGCCTGGCGGACTTTGACAAGGTGGTCACTGGCTTTATGGAAAACTTAGCAGAGAGAAGGACAATCTAGACATGACATTGCTGTGCAAGGTCATCAGGTAACTACTGAGACAAATTGATTGGAGAGTACCTTGGACCCATAAGCAACCCCAAGTGATACCTTTTCTGGGCATCTAAAACAGTTGGCAAGCAGTGAGCTTTCATCTCAATACCAGTCAAAACTGAATTGGCAGTGGGATGAATTTTGGTTTTGTCCCTGAGTTTTGCAAAGCAGCATGGAAATGGTTCTTGACAAAAAGCATTTGAGCTCACCTGACTAGAGGATCTAAAGAGTGGGTTGGAGAGTTGAGGTTGCAGATTGCTCTAGTAACAACAGTCTGCTCACCAGACAGAAGATTTTCTTTCTGGTTTAGTAAGTGTATGTTTATTTAATCATATGTATGTGAATGAGCCATCCTCATGAAATAAAAAAAAAAACAAAACCCAGGAATCTCTTGGGGAAAAAAATGGCCCAAACCAAGCAAATTTAATATATTACAAAAATTTATGTGAATCTTGCTGTGGAGAATTATATATTTCTTACCCTAGAGCAGATAGTATCAAACCTGCACAAGGAGAAAAAAAATTTTTAATATTGAAAGCCAGGGTATCCAGGCAAGTGAATTGAGGCCAGCACCCACCTGATCAGTACTTGAGGGCCATCTGGTGGCACACATACCCTGTGAAGATATTCCTGTCACACTTACTAGGATGCCTTTCAATTGGCACTAAGATAGACAGGCACAGTAACCAAAGGCTAAAGAACAGGCACAGTTCTGTCCTTGCTCATCTGATTTCACATCTAGTGAAAGGGCAATGCCACTGTTCTTGTGCACAGGAGCACCCCTGCTGTATACAGTCTTGGTTAGAACTTACCAGTCATCCCGTATATGAGATTTGGGACTTGAACCTAGGACTTCCTAACTTCAATGGTAGCCATCTGTCCTGTAAACCACAGATAATACACAATAATGAATAATTGTTGTTGAAGTCCCTCATTCCTCCTTACAATAGAATTCTGAATTCAGCACTGATGATAACTCTCACAACTGACTCCACTTATTTTCTGTGTTCTCAAATTGAGGATCTGTTTTGCCCAGGGGCAAGTGATCAACTAAAGCCTTTTCTCAGAATTCTTACAATATAAGAGGCAATGGTTTAAAATGGAAAGACTCCTGAACTTGGAGTCAGAAGTCCTAGGGTGGAGAACTGGTTCACTCTGGAAGACCTAGGACAAATTCCTAAACTTCTCTGAGCTTTGGTATTATTATTATTGTTAACACATGGGGACAATCCCTGTAATGTCTACTTCACAGGTTTGTAGATAGGCTTAAATGAGCTACCATCAGTAAAGTGTTTAGAAATCCTTAAATCATCATTTGAAAATTAGTAGGGTATTTTTATTTTATTTTTTTATTTATTTATTTGACTTTTTACATTCATTTTCACAAATTTTTGGGTTCCAAATTTTCTCCCCTTTTATCCCCTCCCCCCACCCCAATACCCCAAGCAATCTAATTTTTCCCTATCTCCAATCTGCCCTCTCTTCTGTCATCCTTCCCTTCTCTGTCTCCATCTTCTCTTTCTCCTGTAGGGCCAGATGACTTTCTATTCCTCATTAACTGTATGTCTTCTTTTCCTAGTAGCAACAGCAATACTAGAGAGTTGTTCCTAAAACTTTGAGTTCCAAATTCTCCCCATCCCTCCCTCCCAACCCATTCCCTTTGGGAAGGCAGGCAATTCAATGTAGGCCATATCTGTGTAATTTTTGCAAATGACTTCCCTGATAGTCGTGTTGTGTAAGACTAACTGTATTACCCTCCATCCTACCCTGCCCCTCATTGTTTCTCTTCTGTCTTTTGATCCTGTCCCTCCCCAAGTGTTGACTTCAAATTGCTCCCTCCTCCCTTTGCCCTCCCTTCCATCATCCCCCCCCCTTGCTTTTCTCCTTCTCCCCCACTTTCCTATACTGTAAGATAGGTTTTCATACCTAAATGAGTGTGCATTTTATTCCTTCCTTTAGTCAAATGTGATGAGGGTAAACTAATTGATTTTTTTTTCTCAGCTCTCCTCTTTTTTCCCTCCACTAAAAAGTCTTCTACTTGCCTCTTAAATGACATATAATTACCCCATTCCATTTCACCCTCTTTCCTCCCACTACATTTTTCTCTCATCATTTAATAGTAGGGTATTTTAAACATACAGTTAGACCATCCTACTTCCAAGTCACAATAAGATAATAGTTACAATAAGCTTTGAACATTGATTCTCAGAATTTACTGAGGAATTACTATACAAACTGTGGTTCATGAATATAATGGAGTATGAATGAGATGTGAAAAAGGAGGCATACGAAAAATTCAGAGAACATATAAGAAGTGTTGCAGACTGAAATATACAGAACAAAAAAATCGATATGCAGAATGACAACCTCGGAAATGGGAAATACTATTGAAGAGGTAACATAGCATAATGGATATGGCAATAGAATCAGAGTCAGAAATACCTGAATTAGTAAAAGAAACTATGAAGGGATTGGTTTCAGAAAAACCTACAAAAACTTGTATGAAAATAGATGCAGGAAGAACAGAGGAGAACCCGGGGAACAATTTCTACAATAACAGCAATTTTATCAAGTTAATTATCTTGAAAAGACTTAGCAACTCTAATCCAGAACAATGATCAAGAATAATTCCAAAGAACTCATGATGAAACTACAGCAAACAAATTTGAAGCACATTTTCTTTTCTATATTTTCTCTTATTTTTTGATAGGGAAATATTGAACTGAAAATTCACATTTTGCACATTTGCAAATGCATATTGAGGATTTGATTTTTAGACCTGCCTAAATAGGAAAATGATTTTACTTGACTACACACGTTGGTAATAGGTTTCTTTTTCTTTCTTTCACAATATAGCACAGGGTATTTTAGTGGCAGACAATTCCGTGTTGAAAATTAGATAAAATTGAACTTTTTAAAATATGAAATTAGCTCAGAAAGGCTCACCAGAACCATATTACAGAGTACTTTAAAGGTGAGCCATTTTGGTTAAGACTCAGAAATGGAGGGGATGTCCATCAACCGGGAAATGTCTGAACAAGTTGTGACATAAGATTGTGGTATAAGAAATGACAACGGGGAAGACTTCAGATAAATCAGGAAAGACTGATACAAAGTAAAGTGAGCAAAACAAGGAAAACATTGTGTACAGAAACAGCAATATTATTACATGATGAAGAATTGTGAAAAACTTAGCTATTCTCAGCAATACAATGATCCAAGACAATTCCAGGAGACTCATGATGAAGCAAGCTATCTACCTCTGGTAAAGAACTGGTATTGTCTGAATACAGACCAGAACATGCTGTTTTCCACTTTCTTTCATTCTTTTTTTAAATTTGAGTATTCTTACAAAATGACTAACACGGAAATGTTTTGCATGATTGTGCATGTATAAACCATATCATATTGCTTATAGTCTTGGGGAAAGAGAGGAGGGAAGAAGGGATAGAATTTGGTATTCAAAATATTTTTGAAAATGCTAAAAATAGTTCATATATGTAGTTGAGAAAAAATAAAATAAAAGGTGACCCTCTGCTGGCACTAGGGGCAGGACTCTGTTACATTGCCCATATGCAGTTCTGCATTTTACTCCCAAGGTGAAGAGGAGTATTCTCACTAGAAGGGACCCTGGTCAATGCTCCAGGGCATAAGAGAGTGATTGTGATTGCTCACAGACCAGAGGACAGACCAGGAAATCAGTGACCACACTTCTCTTTAAGTCATGCCACCTTGGAAACTTGCAGACCTGCAGAATTAGCTATGAAAACAGCAGCATGAAAGATATGAAACTCAGAACAGTGCTTCCTCCACCATGTGAGCAGAACCTTAACCTTAAAACCAACTAAGAACTCAAGAAATGGGCTGGGGAAATGATTAAACAACAAAAAAAGAACATGGTGATAGAAAGTTATATAGTGAAAAGGAGCAACAAAACACAAATTCAGAGGAAGAGAACAATGTCTCAAAAAAAATTTTTTTAGAAATATGAATTGCACTCAGGCCCAAAAAAGAATTCCTGGAAGTGCTGAAAAAGGTTTTCTAAAAATAAAATAGGAGAAGTAGAAATGAGTGATGCAAGAAAGTCATGAAAAAGAGGTCAACAGCTTTGTAAAGAAAGCATAAAAAATAATAAAGAAAATAACACCTTAAAGAATAGAACAGATAAAATGGTAAAGGGGAAAAGGAGGTAAAAAAAAAAGAACTCATTGGAAGAAAATAATTACTTAAAAATCAGAATTACGCAAGTGCAAGTTAATGACCCTGTAAGACATCAAGAAACAGGGGGCAGAGCCAAAATGCCAGAGTATAAAGATGGACCTGTAGAAGCTTTCCCACATAGCCCATAAAGTGCCTGTAAAAAATGAATCCTAACAAATTCTAGAGCAACAGAAGCTACAATACAACAGAGTGAAAGAGATTTTCAGTCCAAGGAAACCTGGAAGGCCGATAAGAAAGGTTTATCGCACAGGGAGCACAGCAGAGCACAGCACAGTCCAGCATGGGCTGCACAGTGTGGCAGGGACAGGAGCTGGAACAGGCTGAAGGGTGCCACCAGCAGCAGCAGTTCCCAGACTGCTCAACCCATAAATACCAAAGACAGCTTCAAAGGTCAGTGAGAAAAATCTTTCACTTGGGTGAGAAGGGAACATTGTCTGGACTGACCCACAAGCAGCCACTGCAGAGGCAAAGTCTATTTTTGGAGCCCTCTGCCTAAAGAACCTAGGAGAATTGAACCACTGATCTGGATCTCAGCCCTGAGTGACTCTCCTGAGTTGAGGAAGAGTGCTGATGGTAGAGTTGGTGGAGCCTCTGGAAAGGAAATCCTGTAGGCAGATCCTGGGCAAAACAGAGTGCCTGTGGTTGCTCTCAGACCAGAGCACAGGCCAGGAGAGCAGTAAACTCCTCTCCCTTGATTGGGCCACCTTGGAAGAACTGAGAGCATACAGCTTTCTGGAATATACCCTGCTCTTGACAAAGGACTCAAAAGTCAAGTAACTGGCTGGGGAAATGCCCAAAAAAGGGGGAAAAAATAAGACTATAGCAGGCTACTTTCTTGGTAAATAGGTATTTTCTTCCATCCTTTCCAATGAGAAAGAGCAATGTATACTATCAGAGGAAGACCGAAAAGTCAAGGTTTCTGCATCCAAAATCTCCAACATAAATATGCAAATGGGACCAGGCCATGGAAGAGCTCAAAAAGGATTTTAAAAATCAAGTAAGAGAGGTGGAGTTAAACTTGGGAAAAGAAATGAGAGTGATACAAGAAAATCATGAAAAAAGAGTCAACAGCTTGCTGAAGGAGACCCACAAAAATGCTGAAGAAAATAACACTTTTAAAAATAGGCTAACTCAATTGGCAAAAGAGGTCCAAAAAGCTAAGGAGGAGAAGAATGCTTTAAAAAATAGAATTAGTCAAATGGAAAAAGAAGTTCAAAAGCCCACTGAAGAAAATAGTTCTTTCAAAATTAGAATGGAGCAGATGGAATGTAATGACTTTATGAGAAACCAAGAATTTGCAAAACAAAACCAAAAGAACAAAAAAATAGAAGATAATGTGAACTACCTCACTGGAAAAACAACTGACCTGGAAAATAGATCCAGGAGAGAAAATTTAACAATTATGGGACTACCTGAAAGCCAAAATCAAAAAAAAGAGCCTAGACATTATCTTCCATTAAATTATCAAGGAAAATTGCCCTGATATTCTAGAACCAGAGGGCAAAATAAATATTGAAAGAATCCACCAATCACCTCCTGAAAGAGATCTAAAAAGAGAAACTCCTAGGAATATTGTAGCCAAATTCCAGAGTTCCCAGGTCAAGGAGAAAATATTTCAAGCAGCTAGAGAGAAAAAATTCAAATATTGTGGAAATACAATCAGGATAACACAAGATCTAGCAGTTTCTACATTAAGGGATCAAAGGGCTTGTAATATGACATTCCAGAAGTCAAAGGAATTAGGATTAAAACCAGGAATCACCTACCTAGCAAAACTAAGTATAATACTTCAGGGGGGGAAATGGTCATTCAACGAAATAGAGTACTTTCAAGTACTCTTGATGAAAAGACCTGAACTGAATAGAAAATCTGACTTTCAAACACAAGAATTAAGAGAAGCATGAAAGTTAAACAGGAAAGAGAAATCATAAGGGACTTTCTAAAGTTGAACTGTTTACATTCCTACATGGAAAGATAGTACTTGTAACTCTTGAAATTTTTCTCAGTATTTGGGTAGTTGGAGGGATTATACACACTCACACACATACACACACACATGTATGTGCGTATATATGTATGTATGTGTATATATGTGTGTGTGTGTGTGTGTGTGTGTGTGTGTGTGTGTGTGTGTAGACAGAGCACAGGGGGAGTTGAATAGGAAGGGATGATATATAAAAAAATAAAACTAAAGGGTGAGAGAGGAATATATTGGGGGGAGAAATGGAGAAATGGAGTGGGGCAAATTATCTCTCACAAAAGAGGCAAGAAAAAGCTTTTTCAATGAAAGAGAAAAAGGGGGAGGTGAAAGGGAAAAAATGAAGCTTACTCTCATCGCATTTAGCTTAAGGAGGGAATAACATGCTCACTCGATTTGGTATGAAAATCTATCTTACACTACAGGAAAGTAAGGGGGAAAGGGATAAGTGGGGTGAGGGGGAATGATAAAAGGGAGGGCAAATGGGAGAAGGGATCAACTAGAAGTAAACATTTTTGGAGAGGAACAAGGTCAAAAGAGAGAATAGAATAAATGGGGGGCAGTATAGGATGGAGGGAAATATAGTTATTCTTACATAATATGACTATTATGGAAGTCTTTTGCAAAACTACACATACATACCCTATATTGAATTGCTCGCCTTCTCAGTGGAGACAAGTAGGGAGGGAGGGAGGGAGAGAACTTGGAACTCAAAGCTTTAGGAACGAATGTTGAGAATTGTTTTTGCATATAATTGGGAAATAAGAAATACAAGTAATGGGGTACAGAAATCTATTTTGTTCTACATGAAAAAAGAGAAGATGGAGATAAGGGAAGGTAGGGATGAGAAAGAAGGGAGAGCAGATTGGGAGAGGGGGAAATCAGAATGCACAGTGTTTTGGGGTGGGGGAGAGAAGAGAGGGAGAGAAAATTTGGAACTCAAAATTTTGTGGAAATGAATGTTGAAAACTAAAAATAAATAAACATTTATTTTTATAAATAATATAAAAGTCATCATGAAACAATAAAACAAAATGAAAAGAATGAAAAAAGGGGGGAAATGTGCAATATCTCACTGGATAAACAACTGATCTAGAAAGTAGATTGAAGATATAATTTTAAAATTAATGTACCATATGAAAACCAAGATAATAATAAGCCTAAACATCATGTTTAAAGAAATGATCAAGAAAAGTTGCCCCAATATCCCAAAACCACTGGGTAAAATAGAAATGGAAAGGATAGACTACTCACATCCTAAAAGAGATCCCAAAATGAAAACTTCCAGGAATATTATAACCAAATTCCAGAGCTGTCTGGTCAAGGAGAACATGTTGCAAGGAGCCAGAAAGAAACAATATAAATATAATAATAAGTCACAGTCAGGATCACACAAGATTTAGCAGCATCTAGGTTAAAGGATTTGAGGGCTTCCCATATGATATTCTGGAGGGGAAAGGAACTAGGAAGATGAGAATCACCTATCTAGCAAAACTGAGTATAATCCTTCAGAGGAAAAAAAAAAATAAGTATTTCATGACAGTATTTTCAAGCATTCTTGATGAAAAGACCAGACCTGATATAGATATTTTTGACTTTCAAATGCAAGACTTAAGAAGCATAAAAATGTAAATAGTAAAGAGAAACAAGAAGGGATTCAATAAAATTAAACTGTTTACATTCCTGCATAGGAAGATGATACCTGTAACTCCTAAGAACTTTCTCCTTATGAAGGCAATTACAAGGAGTATATAGAGACAGAAGTCAACAGGTGTGAATGGAATATGATGGGATGAAATTTTTAAAAAATATAAAATTAAGGGGTGAGAAAGAGAGATGAACTGGGAGAAGGAGGATGGGAGAGGTATAATGAGATATCTCACATTAAAGCAGTGCTAAAAAGTTTTTACAGTAGAGAGGAAGGTAAGGAGTGGGTAACACTTCAAACTTGCTCTCACCAGAATTGGCTGAAAGAGGAAATAATACATATAATACAAAGAAATGATGGGGGAGAGGATAAGACTGGGGGATAGGCTGATAAAAAGGAGGGAAGGTTGGAGAAGGTAAGGGTTAGAAGGAAATTACTTTAGAGGAGAGAAAGGGTGAAAGGAAAAAGAGAGAAAGATAAACAGGAAAAAACAATGTGGAGGGAAATAGTAATCATAACTGTGAATGTTAATGGGATGAACTTACTCATAAAACGGAAGCAGATAAAAGAGTGGAATAAAACCAGAATCCTACAATATGTTGTTTACAAGAACCACACTTAAAGCAGAGAGATTCACAGAGAGAAAATATAAAACACTGGCACAGAATATATCATTCTTCAGCTGCAGTTAAAAGGTGAAGGAAGAAGAAGAAGAAGAAGAAGAAGAAGAAGAAGAAGAAGAAGAAGAAGAAGAAGAAGAAGAAGAAGAAGAAGGAGAAGAAGAGGAAGAGGAAGAAGAAGAAGGAGAAGGAGAAGAAGAAGGAGAAGGAGAAGGAAAAGAAATAGAAGAGGAAGATGAAGAAGAAGAAAGTAGCATACCAATAATGGTTTCATACAAAGTAGAAGCAACAATAGATATAATTAAGAGATAATGAGGAAAACTACATTTTGCTAAAAAAGGTATCATAGATATCAAATAATATCAATATTAAATGAATATGCATCAAACGGTATAGAATCCAAATTTCTAAAGGAAAAGTTATATTAGTTATAGGAGGAAATAGGAAAACTATACTAGCGTAATAGCCATTTAAATGGAAAGATTTTTCCCATTCATTAATAGGCCCATGTATGACCTGCTTAAATCACCTGGAAGCCTAAATCACATGTGGAGGGAGGAGCTCGATGAACAGGTAGAACAGGAAGGGTGGAACAGAATAAGGAGGAAGTTAGTGAGAATGGTCAAGGCAGAGAGAGAGGATGCACACCAGCAGGCACAGCAAAACTCATGAGTGTTTGCTTGTGAGAAGGCCCCAGCAGGTGGGGGGAGGCTTGGGATTGCCTTTGTCCCCAGCAGTGCTAATGTGTATTGACTTCCTGGCTACTATGAGAGATTTAACTTTCTGATGTTGGGATTTGGCTTTCTGTGGTGTAAAGAAATGTTTTTCTTCTGCCTTCTATATGGACAGTTTTGCATACTTTGCAATTCAGAAATATGCCTGGATATTCATAGCAATCCTCAGTGCTGTGGGACGTTAACTTTCTCCTCTCAGATTTAGATAAATCTAACAAAAAAAAAATGAGAAAAACATTAAGGAAGTGAATAGAATTTTTAGAAAAGTTAGATATAATAGGCCTCTGGAGAAAACTAAATGGAAATAAAAAGGAATATATGTTTTTCTCACTGATACATGGCCCTTCAACAAAAATTGATGTATATTTCTCATACTTTGACATATTAGGGCATAAAACCCTCACAACTAAATGCAGAAAAACAGAAATAGTCAATGCATCCATTTCAGATTATAATGAAATAATAATTACATTCAATGGGGGGCCCCGGAAACATAGTCAAAATTAATTGGAAACTAAATAATTTAATCCTAAAGAATGAGTGGATCAAAGAACAATCATAGAAACAATAAATAACTTCATTAAAGAAAATGACAAAAATGATACAAATTAATGTGATACCCCCAACGCAGTATTTAGGGGAAATTTTGTATCTCTTAACAATTGCATCAATAAAATAGAGAATGAGTGGATTAATGAATTGGGCATGCAACTTTTTAAACTAGAAAAAGAACAAATTTGCAGATTCCCAGTTAAACACCAAATTGGAAAAACCTGATAATCAAAAGATAAATAAATCAAATTGAAAGTAAACCATTGAACAAAGAAATTAAACTAAGAGATTCTTTGATTGTGGGGAAAAAAAGATCAACCACTGAATAATTCGATGTAAAAAAAAACTAGAAGGAAGAAACTAAATTACCTGTACCAAAAATGAAAAGGGTAAATTTGCCACCAATGAAGATGAAATTAAAACAATTATTAGGAATGATTTTGCCCTATCATATGTCAATATATCTAATAATTTAAGGGAAATAGACAAATATTTACACAAATATAAATTGCCCACATTAATAGAAGAGGATATAAAATACTTAAAGAACCCTGTTTTGGAAGAAATTGAACAAGTCATCAATAAGTTCTCTAAGAAAAAGAAATCATCAGGATCAGATGGACGGACAAGTGATTTAAAGAACAATTCATTGAATTTGACCTATCTGCCAAATTCCTTTTATGAAAGAATATGATGCTAGTACCTAAATGAGCAAGAACAAAAAAAGGGAAAGAAAACTATTGATCAATTTCCCTGATGAATATTTATGCACAAAGTTTAAATAAAATACGAGCAAGAAGATTACAGGTATATATCACAAGATCATGCATTATGACCAGGTGGTATTTATACTAGGAGTGCAGGGCTGGTTCAATATTAAGAAAACTATCAGCATAAATGAAACAATGAGGTAGTACAGTGAATAGATTTCCTGGCCTAGAGTAAGGAAGACTAACTCTGTAAGTTCAATCTAGCCTCAGACACTTACTAGTTCTGTGACCTGAGCAAGTCACTTAACCGTTTACCTGAGTTTCTTCAATTGTAAAATGAGTTGAGGGAGGAAATCACAAATCATTCCAATATCTTTGCCAGGACAACCTCAAATGGAGTCATGAAAAGTTGAACAATATCAGTAAAATTGACCATAAAAAATAATTCAAAAATCATATAATTATGTCAATAGATGCAGAAAAAAAACCTTCCACAAAATAAAAGAACATTTAAAACAGCAGAAAGAATAAGAATACTTGGAGCTTTCCTTAAAATGTTAAGTACTGTCTACCAAACACAATCAGCAAGCATTATTCTGGGGACAAGCAAGGATGCACATTACCACCACTCTTATTCAACGTTGTACTAGAATGTTAGCTATAGTCATAACAAAAGAAAAAGAAATCAAAGGAATTAGAATAGGTGATGAGGCACAACGATCACTCTTTGAAGATGATATGATGGTATACTCTGAAAAATCTAGAGAATCATTTAAAAAGCTAGTTGAAATCATTAAGAACTTTGACAAAGTTGCAGGATATAAAATAAAACTACATAAATCAATGACATTTCTACATATTGCCAATAAAGTTCAGCAGCAAGAGAAAGAAAAGTTCTATTTAAAATAACTGTAGGTAATATAAACTACTTGGCAGTCTACCTGCCAAGATAAACCCAGGAGCTACGTCAACACAATTGCAAAATACTTTTCACAAAAAAAAAGTCAGATCTAAACAACTGGAAAAATATTCATTGTTTGTGAGTAGGTCAAGCTAGTACAATAAAAATGATAATCTTTTCTTAAATTAATTTACTTACTCAATGCCATACAAATCAAATTACCAAAAAATTACTTTATAGAGCTAGAAAAAAATAGCAAAATTCATCCGGAGGAAATGAAAAATGTCAAGAATATCAAGAGAATCAATAAAAAAGTGAAGGAAAGTGACCTAACTGTATCAGATCTCAAACTCTATTGCAACAAAACAACAACAACAAAAAAAAAAAAACCTCTATTACAAAGCAGGAATCATCAAAGCACTCTGGTACTGCCTAAAAATGATAGGGGTAAATCAGTGGAATAGATTAGGTACACAATATACAGTAGCAAATGACTATAATAATTAGTATTTGATCAATGAAAAGATCTAAGCTTTGAGGACAAGGATTCACTATTTCAAAAAAACTGCTGGGGAAACTAGAAAGCAGTGTGGCAGAAACTAGGTATAGACTAATATCTTACACTGTATACCAAGATAAGATCAAAGCTGGTACATGAATTAGACTTAAAGGATGATACCATAAACAAATAAGGGGAGCATGGACTAGTTTACTTTTCAGGTATATGGATAAGGGAAGAATTTATGACCAAAGACAGAGAGTTTGACAAAATGTGTCATTTTGATAACATTGAATTTAAAAGATTTTACAAAACAAAACCAATCTGGCCATGATTAAAAGAAAAGCAGAAAACTGGGGAAATTTTTTTACAGCAAGTCAATTTGATGAAAACATCATTTCTTAAATATATGGAGAAAACTGAGTCCAATTTATAAGAATATGAGTCATTCCCTAATTGCTAAATGGTCAAAGAATATGAAAAGGCTGTTTTCTGATGAAGTAATCAAAGTAATCAAAATCAATAGTATATAAAAATGCTCTAAATCAATAGAAAGATGAAAATTTTTAAAACTCTGAGATACTAACTATCAGATTGGCTAATAGACAGAAAAGGAAAATGATAAATGTCAGAGGAGATGTAGGAAAATTGTAACACTGATGCCCTATTGGTGGAATTGTAAACTAGTTCAACCATTCTGAAAAGCAATTTGAAACTATACCCAGAGGACAACAAAATTCTATATAGCCTCTGACCAAGCAATACCACTACTAGGTCTGTAGGCCAAAGAGATTTAAAGAAGATAAAAGAGAAAATAGATTCATGTGTACAAAAATACTTATAGCAACTCTGTTTGTGGTGGTAAAGAATTGAAAATTAAGGAGATGCCCATCAATTGAGGGATGGCTGAACAAGTTGTGGTATATGATTATGATGGATTATTGTTGTGCTATAAGAAATGACAAACAGGATGCTTTGAGAAAAACCTGGAAAGACTTATACAAACTAGTGCAAAGTACAGTAAGCAGAATCAGGAGCACCTAGCACACAGTGATAGCAATGTTATATAATGATCAACTCTGAAAGACTTAGGCATTCTCAGCAAATGCTATTCACCTCCAGAGAAAGATTGATGGAATCTGAATACAAATAAAAGTGTAATTTTTTTGGTTTTCTTTATTTTTCTTTTTTCTTTATTGGAGGCAGGGAGTGGTCTTTGTTTTATTTGCACCATGGCTAATATGCAAATATGTTTCCATCATTGCACATGTATAACCTCTATCAAATTGTTTGCCATGTCAGGGAGGTGAGAAGGAAGTGAGGGAGGGATAGAATTTGGTACTCAAAAATCTTTTAATTTGATATTTTATTGTTTCCCAATTACATGCAAAAACAATTTTTAATATTCCTTTTTTAGTCTCATTTTTAAAAGAGATAGAGAACTGAGTCAAATTCATAAGAATACAAGTCATTCCCCAATTGATAAATGTTCAACGAATATAAACAAGAAGTTTTCAGAGGAAGAAATTAAAGCTATCTATAGTCATATGAAAAAAATGCTCTAAATAACTATTGATTAGAGAAATGCAAATCAAAACAGCTCTGAGGTACCATATCACCCATCAGACTGATTAAAATGACGAAAACAGGAAAATGACGAATGTTGGAGAAGATGTGGGAAAATTGGAACATGATCCAATCATTCCAGAGAGCAATTTGGAATGCTATAAAAATATGAAAAAGCTTTGACCCAGAAACACTACTTGTAGGTCTGTATCACAAAGAGATCGTTAACAAGGGAAAAGGACTCATACGTACAAAAATATGTAGGGCAACTCTTTCTGTGGCTGTCAAGAATTGAAAATTGAGGGAATGTCCATCAATTGGGGAATGGCAGAACAAATTGTGGTATATAAATAGAGTACAATTGTGGTATAAGAAATGATGAGCAGGCAGAGTTCAGAAAAATCTGGAAAGACATATAGACTGATGCTGAGTGAAATGAGTAGACCCAACCACGTGTACAAAAATGTTTATAGCAGTTCTCTTTGTGGTGGCCAAGAACTGGAAATTGAGGGGATGCCCATCAATTGGGAAATCAGTTGTGGTATATGGGTATAATGGAATACTATTGTGCTATATAGAACTTTCTTGCCGAATTACTAAGTTGTTTTGGGTTGGAAAATTGCTTCACCCTATCCTCTTGTTGGGTCTACCACACAAGAATTCATTCTGAGGGGTTATTTGAAAGTTGTTTGGTGAGGGATTTGAATGAGCTCAGGCAAGTCCCTGCCTTTTCTCCATAATCTGGGCTTTGCCCTGCAGAGCTCAACATTTTACAAATGAATGTTTCAAAAATTTGAGATGTTAATGGGGGAAAAAATAAAATATATTTTAAAAGGAAGTATGATCTCAAAAGCATTAGCAGCACTTGGTAGAAGATAGAACCTTAATGAGTCATCTTTGTCCCTGTAGTAAGTGGCACAAAATTCAGGAGATGTGGAACAGGCCACAGGTACCCAAACATCAGCAGATTACTTACTATAAGGGAGGATAGTGAGGAAAAGTGAGGTAAAGCCAGGGAGGAGCTCACCTGGAGTGTGGTCACATTAAGTGCCTGAAGCTTCATATTGGAAGTCATCATTCTTGTTCACCAAGTACTAAATTCTGTTGTTTACAGGAGGGAGAGGCTGAACTTTCTGTCAGTGTCCCCTAAATTTAAGTGTGATAGGTGGAAGCTCAGGTTCCCAAAACTAGTGACATCTTTGGTAAAATGGGACACATGACAAGCAAAGGAGTAATATGTCTTAAGAGGACTAGACATGGCAGAAGGGGTAACAGAAAGGTACCCTACATCTGAGGGGTTTACACCTGTTTGGAAATTCCTAAACCTGTGACAGAAATATGATAATGCATTCGGGCATCATTATGGAAGAGAAGGACAGAGGTAGTAAGGTTGTGGGAGTCCAGTAGGATTCTCATACTGAAAGCGATTGTGTGAATAGCTAACTAGCAAGATTCAAAAGCCACCAATGACCTCAAAATGGTTAAAGCCTCTAGTACACTAAGGAAGAGAATGAAATAAGATGACTGACTCATCAGAGGACTATTGCTTACCATAAAACTGAAATAATATTTACCAAAAGGGAAGTTTTAACTTATTAAGGAAAAGACTCTATGGGGACAAGATCCCTAAAGTAAGAGTTCAGAATAAAAAACAACATTCTGGATTGAATCCAATCCCATATGTTAACATATCCTCTAGAATGATAATGATGAAACCTGCTCCCAGGGGCATCTGGGCAGTCAGAATATGACATTCAGTTGAAGAAGCCAGTGCCTATTTAAGGGACACACATATGGAAAAGTGTGTTTCTGTTGCTGTAAGTGCTTGGGACTTTTGGATGAATGGGCAGGTTATTGTATAGGAGGAAGAAAAGAAAGAGGACTCAGGCTAACAAGGGTCTATCTACAGTAGGAGCTCAACCAATGCTTGTGGGCAGTCATGATGATGGACACTGTCCGTGTTATGACCCAGAGTCAAGGTAAGCAGATGTTTTCTTTCCTAAGTCCATCTAACATCCCTGTGAAAACCACCCAAGGAAAAGCTAGAAAGCATTGCCTATGTAAGTCAGGACAAACCTGAGGGTGGGAGGAAGCTCAACCTCTCAAAGGGTCATAGAATATAAAGGTGGAAGGAACTTTCAAGATCATTTCCTCCAACTCCCTCATTTGATGGAAGAGCAACTGGAGACTCATTGAAGGAAACTTTAAAAACACTTGCCAAGGTCCTGAGACCAGATTCTAGCAGTTGGGACTGCAGATCCTTTATCCCCTTTGTCCTTGAAGATAACAACGAAATAAGACCACTGAATTTGGCTATTCAGTGATGACCTGGGAGAGAGCAGTTTCAGTAGAGGAGAGAAGCCAGGAGTCAGGCTTCAAGGGTTTGAGAACAGGTGAAAAAAAAATAGAGGGATTCGTGCTGAGCCCAGGCCGCTCTGGGTCTTCCTGCCTGGAGTTTTTGTCCAGAACTGTGCTGGAGCCACCACTTGGGAGAGACACTCTAATTGTGGAGCACAACTTGGGAGTGACAACTGTTAAATTTTCACTCTGAGCATTTACACTTTTGAAATGGTGACTACAAATCTAGGCTTCATTGACTGTTCTGTGCATGGTCTAGACAAAAGAGTGTTAGGAGTGTAAATTAAATTTAAAAGTGCGAGTGCACGTGTTTTTGCCCCCACGAGCCTACTTCTTAAACATTTATCAGCACATCCCTATATTGTTCTAGAAACATTCCCTGAGTTCAGCAGGAGTACAGTAGAACTCAAGGAGAATAAAGTCCACCATCACCTGGTGACTGTAGGCTAACAACAGGAATAATAATTCTTATTTATATAATGAGTTTATGTTTTGAAAAGAGCTTCATATCCATTATCTCATTTGAGCCTAATTGCACCTTACCTTTATCAGAATGAAAGCTTCTCCTTTTCCCCAGAAACTGCTGCCTTACTCTTGTATAAGGCCAAAACTTCAGACCCCTGGTGCTCAACAGCGGGGCCCTTTCAACTGCCCAGCGAGCTGGTCTGCCATTCACAAGTGGACCTTCTTATTCACTGCCCCTATTTCTGAACTCTGAGACCAGTCATGTTCAACCCCTCCTGCACATTATACTGCTTCAAATACTTAAAGATAACTGTCAAGTCCATCCCAAATCTTTTCAACTCTGGGCTAAATATCCCCATTTCACTCAAATAACTCTAGCTTGGCATTGTCCCACAGCCTTTCTCCACCTAACACGCCCTTCAGCACATGCGCTAGCTTTATCAGGGTCCTTCCCAAAACTCAGATCCCAAACCATGCATAGGTACAGCACTCCAGCTGTCATCTGAGTGTATCAATAGGATTAGCACCAACCAAGTGCTTCCATCCACACAGTCAAAACTGTGATAGTGTTTTCGCCTGCCCTGTCACTGGGTGGCATCATGCTGGGTTTACCATCCTCTTAGATCCCCCTCCCCTCATCTTTTTTCAAATGAGCTATTTTCTGCTCATACTGAAATTTTCTCACCAAGTTTAAGAATTATCTCTGTCAAAAGTCAACATACTAGATTTCCTTTATCATTCTAACATGGCAGGAACTTTTTGGACCCTAATTCTTTCACCTAATGTTATTAACTGTCCTTCTCAGCTTTGTTCATCCTGCAGAATTTGCCAAATAAATCTCCAATAAAATCATCAGTAAAAATTGTGATTAGAACAGTGATTTGGATTATATCACTAGGAAAACTCCCTCCAACTTGATATCAATCTATTCTACTCTCCTCCAATCCACATCTTCCCATGTTATCAACAAGGACATTTTAAGGCTTGTTTGAATAGATTGCTGAAATCCAGATATGCCACATATATGGCATTCTTTTAGTAATCCTGACAAAAAAGGAAATACCTTTTGTTTGTCATGATCCAAAAATCTTGATGAATACATCCTGATTTTAAGAAGTGGTCTTTCTTTTACTAACGGCTCAAGAACCATTCTATTTTTTCTGTCATCATTAGACTAGAATCTGAATAATCCACCTTCTTCTCTTTGAAAATTAGATCAGCATTTAAATACATCCATTCCTTTAAAACTTCCGGCATTTTCCACAATTTTTCAAAGATCATGAATTACCACTCATCATCGAACTTTTTTTAGTTCCTTATTATTAAAAGTCAGGAAGCAAAGACAGTTGAGAACTGGGAGCAAGAAGGCAGCAGCTGTTTTCCTTAAGCCCTTATGAGAATGTCAGCCTTTCTCTGACTCTGAGGTTGCCAGAGAATTAGAGATAAAAGAAGGGAAACATAAGACCTCTGTACCATTGTATAAATTGATCCTATGTTGCATCCAAAGACTTGGTTTTCTTGGTGGGGGTCAATTCAAAAAGCCAGTTAAGATCTTTTCAATACTTAGCAATGTGTCTCCAGGGGACTGATGTTACTGTGGGAACCTCTTGACCCTAATGAAGTCGGTGCTCAACAGCATATTGAAATCTAAGGCACTGAGAACATGAAAAAGATAAACAATGAAAATAGAGAATGACAATATCAGCTTCTATTTCATTAAAGCCTGGATTTACTCACAGGACCACCATCTTGTTCCGTTTGTCCCCAAGTGGTATTCTCTCATTTTGAACTTACTGTTGCTGCATTAGTGAATCAGTTCAACTGAACCTTAACTGCTACCCTTAATTCCTTATTGCTTTGTCCTATCACCCCTCACACATTGCAATGCCCTAACTCTGCATTATCCCCAGCCTCCATTATCTCTCCTGTCTGTTCACATCTGTGCTGCTAAACAGAGCTGGAAGAAGTCACACAACCATGCCGACTGGATCTACCAATATGTAGACCCCTCACCGAAGCAGGATAGTCCTTTTACTTTTCCTTGATTCTTTCTCTCTGCTCTTCAACACATCAGCCTTCCAAACCATCTGTTCTTGCTTCACACAGCATCCCTGTCTTCCATTCTCTAAGCTGTGTACCTCCTTTGATACTTTACCAAGAAAGCTGAGTCCTTTCACCACTTTTCTCCATCACACAGCCTTTTACGTTACCTCCATTGCTTCCTTCATACCAGTCTCTGATGGGGACTCTTCTGCTCACCAAAGTCACCTCCTTGTCCTGAAACCTTGGTCTTCCCTCTTTCATTCTACTTCAGTCTCTCGCCATCTACTGGTTCCCCATCTGCTGCTGAAAAGCACTCCCAAAGCCTCCCCATCCTTAACAAAAGGATGTCACCTAGAGTCACCTTCACGTATTTGTCTGTGTTCATCCTTCATTGCCGAAGAAGACCATACCATCAGAGAAATGATGACATGACTTGTGCTTGACTTTGTTTTGAGTGAGGGAGGGCTGTGCAGGTCACCAGCCTCCAGACCCATCTGAATCCAGTGACCAGATGTTCATTAGGATGACTGGAGATGACGCAGGATAAGGCAATTGGGGTTAAGTGATTTGCCCAAGGTCACACAAGTAGTGAGTGTCAAGTGTCTGAGATGAGATTTGAATTCAGGTTCTCCTGAAGACTCCTGCACTGGTGCTCTATCCACTGCACCACCTAGCTGCTCCCAAGGCAGGCAGGCATTTGTATGATCAGCATGTAAAAGAGGAATTAAACTTGTTCTGTTTGGCTCCCAAGCAATGGGGAGAAGCTCAAAAGAATGAGACGTCATTTCAGAAAAATTATAATAGTAAGAGTGAAACACATTTCTTAGGGAGATGGAGGATGCCTTGAAAGTCTTCAATCAGAGACTAAATAAGGGCTTGTTAAGTACCTTGCATACTTGGGACTCCTATCCAGCAGAGATTGGACCAGAGAGCTCATAAGGTCCCTTCAATTGTCAAGTTTTGTGATTCTGCAGTAACGTGATCTGTGAGAGATCAAGACATGGTCCAAGGACCATGAGTTTTACCTACAGTGTTTCTTCTCTCACCAGTGGTAAGGGAGTCTGTGCAACATTTTCTCTTTCATGTATAGAGGTTTTTCTTTTGCTATTCTAAAAAAAGCTTGGTGGTACAGTGGAAAGAGTACCAGGTCTGGAGTCAGGATAACTTAACTTCAAGCATGACTTCACACATTTACTTGTTATATGACCCTGGTCAAGTTACTTAACCTTTCCTTGCCTCACTGTCCTCAGCTGTAAAAAGTGGATGACAATAGCACCTACCTCTCAGAATTGTGAGGATCCAATGAGATAATAATTCTAAAACACGCGATGTGATGCCAGGTACATAAAAAGTGCTATGACAATACTGGTCATTGCTATTATTAATTATTTTGGGAATGATTAGAAAGATTAGAGAGACATAGTTTCTTGGTAACTTCATCATTTTCTTAATAATAAGATCAGCAAGTTATTAATAAAAAGATGATCATTTGATTTGTTCTCTTAAGTCAAAGATAACTATGGCAACAGGCTCATGGTTTACATGCTCTTCAAAGATCAGACATTCAATGGGGTCTGTAATGGACTCTGATCAGTTAACTCAATGGAAGGTGAGCTATCTTAAAATGAAGAACTAAGAGAGGCATGTGACCCTTGGACAGAGAAACTATCTCCATACCAGACCACTCCCAGTTTGGGCTGTCTAAACAAAAGGTCCTGTCTCCACCTGAGCCTAAATAGAACTCAGTAGGCTTCCCTACCTTAGATTAAATCCCATGTAAGGTTGGGCGAGGTCTGACCAAGATGAGAAGAGCTAATTCAATCTCATTCTCAGCAATGTCCATAGAGAGACTGAACTTTTTAAAATAAGCGATTTGGAAGATGGAGAGATTTCTGCATCTCTGCCAAGATACTGGCTATTAATAAACATTTCTCTCATTTTGTTATTTGGTCCAAATTAAAATCTTTGTTCATATTTTATAACTCCTTCTCAACTTAGAGACAATGCTCTGGATGGAGTATCAAGTCATATTCATATAACTGTAATTATACATAAACTCTCCACTCTGACTATGGAAGGGAGAGGACTATGCTATATAGAATAGATAATTGGGAATTCCTGATCCATACTTTGTAATTTTTACACATAATATTCTACTTTCTCCTAATGGTCACTACCTTCCTAGAAAAGTCTGCTTGGTTCTTTATATTTATATAGTAAATGAATTCTGATTACTTTCTAGAAGCTGAAAGTATATTGTCCTTATTGCAGTCTTAGAAATTGTCTATAATGACACATTAAAATTTCAGTCCTTATAATAGACCTGTAAGTTCTTTTCAGTTTGTATTTTGAGTTCCATTTGCTCATTCTTGGAAGATTTCTTTGATTATTTTTAGAAATATAATTTTAAGAAGGGTAGGATCCAGTGTCTTTTTCCCAGATGATTATGTTATAGAAAGTAAAGAATAGCTAACAGAAATAGTAAGTTGTTCATGTGTTTTCCAAACTGAAGATGCTATTATTACAAAGGCATCCTTTGCTGTTCACATGAAGTATATACATATTTCTGTGACAGAATTAAAAGGAACAGCCTCATTGGTTTAAATGTTTTTCTTTATTTTTTCAATTAACAATATCATAATCTCTCCCTTTCCCATATCCCCCTATTTGAAAAAATGAATCTTTAGTAAAAAAAAAAAAGGCTCAGTCAAGCAAAACAAATCCCTTCATTGCCACTATTCAAAAAATGTACTTCATCCCGCACACTGACAACATCACCATTTTCTCAGGAGATAGGCAACATCATTTATCATCAGGCCTCTGGAATCATGGTTCTTCATTATATTGATCCATGTTCTTAAGTCTTTCAAAATCTTCATTTTTACTACTTTGATGTTATATTTCATATCTATATTGATATCAATACAGATATAGATACACACATACTGTTCTGGTTCTGTTCACTACGCTTTGCATCCCTTCATACAAACATTGCAAGGTTCCTCTGAAACTATCCCTTTCATCATTTCTTATGGCACTGTAGGATTCCATTATCTTCATATAATATAATTTGCTGAGACATTCCCCAATCAATGGGTACCACCTTAGTTTCCAGTTCTTTGCCACTATAAAAAGAGCTACCATAAATATCTGTGAACTTAGGGTTCATTTTTCCTTTGTCTTTATCCCTTTGGGGTACAGGTGTCCCAGTGGTATCACTGAGTTAAAGTACGTGCACAACTTAGTAATTTTTTGAATCATAGTCTCAAATTGGAGGTACATCATTGGACAAGTGAAAATTGGATACACTTTACCAGGTCTTTAAATAACTAAGCCTTCAACTATTCAGTAGTTCAAAGGTATCCAAGCCAGGAAGTCTACTCTTTGAAGGAGAAATGGAAAGTAACCCAATCCCTGAGAGTGAATTACTCTTGGATGTTAAGGGGAAAGAAAAAAGTACTCCCTCTCCATCATTACTTCACCATCCATTATGTCCTTCTGAAGGACAGCTATCAGACAAGTAAAGCATTACATCAGACAAGAATAAGAGACACAGACTCAACCATGGAAACAGAGACAGATAGTTGAAGAAAAATCTTCTAAGAAGGACCCCAGGCAGCAGAGAAGGCAATTGGTTATAGGTTCAAGGGATAGCTAGCTCTGGCAATCAGGAGCTGAACTTTGGAGAGAGGATAACCCCAGCTGAACAATGTGGAGAGATATTGTAACCAAGTGGGATGAGATTTGAATAGAGAGAGAAAAAACACTGAGAGCAAGTAGGCATTGCCACAGTTGGCAGCTCCTTGGAAGCATGTATTGTCTATATAATAACTTCCTTATGATTGTACTCTAAGTTTCTGCCCAATTTTCCCACAGACACTGTGTATATATGGGAGGAAATGGAGAGAATTTGCCTGCATTTCCTGGGAAGATTGTTTTGTAGCTACTGCTATTGCTATATGACATATACCTTTCCTAAAAGTTAGTTGTGTTTGTTGGCTAATTGTTAATGGGAACTACACTGCTGGGGACCTGGAAGCAATCTAGTGTTACAGTGTAAACCCACAGGGTTTTCATCCTTAGATTCCCCAAGAAGCAGCCAACTGCTGGTGAAGAAACTCACAGGTATGAGTGGCATTTGAAGGAGTAATTGAGAGAATATGTTATATAATATTTACATACTTTTGCTCTTCTAAGTTTTCTGTATACTAACTTGTTTCTTTATTAATAAGGTTATTGTCCTCTATTTTCAAAAAGGACCAAGATGCCATCACTATGTTGGGGTCAAGGTACAGCATATCTGACTGTGGCAGATCAGACCAATATGAGCTTGGAAGTCTCTGCCATAGGTCACACACAAATAATGCATGCAAATTATTTGGAAGGGAGATGTCTGAAATTTGTGCATCTCATGTTTCTTTTGAGCTGTTGCAATTTTTCTTCACTCATAGAGCAGAGTGCCATCTTTACATGGACACACCATGCTGGGTGATCCTTTGCCAGTGTCTCCCATGTCACACAATCATTTCCAAAGTTCATCAGAGAGACTTTGAGAGTGTTTTATTATTTTTTCTGACCTCCATATGAGTGCTTGCTTTCTGTGAGTTCTACATAAAAGAGTCTTTTAGGAAAATATACATTCGGCATTCAAATAATGTGGCCCACAGGTCAATTGTGCTTCCTGCAGGGAAGTTCGAAGGCTCCACTGTTCAGCTTGAGAAAGAATTGCAGGGTCCAGAAACTTATCTTGCCAGATGATCATCAGGATCTTCTTAAGGCAATTCAAAGGAAAGCAATTCAGTTTCCTAGCATGGCAGATTTCACTAGCGTACTGTACAGGTTTCACAGGCATACAGCAGTGAAGTCACCACAATGGCCCTGAAGAACTTCAATTTGGTAGACAATCTAATATCTCCTCTTTTAATGCCAATTTTCTACAGAACATTCCAATCTCTGAACAAGTTTTGGAAATGAATGCATTAACCTTATCACCTGTGCACACATCCCTGGAAAGTGAACTACGAAGGTAAATGAACTTATCCATAGTATTCAGTATTTCTCCATTTGCTGTAACTGATAGCTCCACACATTGATGGTACTGACTAGTGGAGAGCCTATTTTCTTGGTGTTAATTGTTACACCAAAATTAACACAAGCAGCACAGAACTCACACATATGCTGTTGCATCTCAGCCTCAGAGACTGCATTGTATTCACAAGCATCTGTGATCAAAAGACCATGCACCAATTCTCCATCCACTTTAGTCTTTGCTTATAATCTTTTCATATTTAATTATTTACAATTAGTGTGATGGCTAACCTTGATATCATTTTTGCTCTCATTGAAGGCATCTAAAACACTGCTGAAAACATCATGCTAAAAAGCATGGGACCACACACAGCCTTGCTGTACTCCATTGATGAATGGCAAGGTGTAAGAGCATCTTCTACTATCCAGGACCCATACAAGCATGGTGTCATGAAACTGACATACAATACTGATAAACTGTCCGTATTTTGATGTAATTTACCACAAGCCCTCCTGACTGACAGTTATAAAGGGCCTGTGTACAGAACTCTGTTCTGCTCCTGGCATTTCTCCTGGAGCTGTTGGGCAACCAACATCATATTGACCAAACCTTGGCCTTTTCTGAAACCACACTGACTCTCAGGTGGATGATCATCTTCCAGGTGAAGGATCAGCCTATTAAGGAGGACTCCTAGAAGAATCTTGCCAGCAATGACTGAAAGAAATAAGGATTGCTGGGATGCCATCAGTACCAGGTGCTTTGGCACATGAGAGGAGCCCACTGACATTCAAAACCTCTTCTTCAGTTGGGAATTTGGCCAGAGAGGACTGACTTCAACCTGAGGTATTTGGATATTACTTCATTACTTCAAGGATGTTACTTTATTACTTTCTCATCTATTGTCTTCATTATCTAGCATAGTGTGGGCCCATCTCCAGTTGTCCTGATGAATATCTGACTGGACCCAGATGGCTTTGTAGGAGAAAGTGAGGCTAATGACCTTGCACAGGCCTCGCTCACTCAAATCAAAGTCAGCTGCAAGTCAGGTCATCTTTTCCCTGATGTTCTCTTCAAAAACAAAGGGCACATATAGACTGTGAGTAGTCAGAGCTGCCTCAAAGCGGAGCCAGTCAGTTGGGTAACAGCTCATCCCTCCTTTTTCTTCTCCTTTTCCTCTCGTTATTCCTCTACTTCTCCTCTTCTCTTCCCCAAAGGAAGGTAAATTTTGATGGCCAGAAGCTGCATAATTAACTTGGGGTTTTCTGACTACAGTCCTTCCCTCCTTTTTTCCTTCCTTGTCTTACTTCTCTCCTTCCTTCCCTTCTTTCTTTCTCTTTTCTCAAAGACCAAACTTTAAACCCATTTCATTCTGCAGCTCATAGATTGGACCATAATAGGTCCCTGCTCAAGCACCACTTAATGGCTATATTTGGGGAACTATATCAGAGTGGATATCAATAGTAATTCTTTCTCTTTTGACTACCAACTCTGAGAATCTTCCCCTCCCAGTATGATTTTTTTTAAATTAAAGGGGCCATCCCTTGACTCACTTCTTTATAGATAGATGATAATTAGATAGATAAATTTAGATATAGATATATAGATATAATTTTATTTCTTTAAGTTTTCAACATTCATTTCCACAAAATTTTGAGTTCCAAATTTTCTCCCCATCTCTGTCTTCCCCCTACTCCAAAACACCTTACATTCTGATTACCCCCTCCATTAGTCTGCCCTCCCTTCTAACACCCCTCCCCCTTCCCTTATCCCCATCTTCTCTCTTGTCCCATAGGGCAAGATAAATTTCTATACCCCATTACCTGTAATTCTTATTTCCCAATTGTACGCAAAAACAGTTCTCAACATTTGTTCCTAAAACTTTGAGTTCCAACTTCTCTTCCTTCCTCCCACCCTACTCTTCCCCACCGAGAAGGCAAGCAATTCAATATAGGTTATATGTGTGTAGTTTTGCAAATGCCTTCCATAATAGTTATGTTGTGTAAGACTAACTATATTTTCCTCCATTCTATCCTGCCCCCCATTTATTCTATTCTCTCCTTTGACTTTGTCCCTCCCCAAGAGTGTTTACTTCTAATTGCTCCCTCCTCCCATTTGCCCTCCCTTTCATCATCCCCCCCACCTTGCTGATTCCTTTCTTCCCTACTTTCCTGTAGTGTAAGATAGGTTTTCATACCAAATTGAGTGAGCATGTTATTCCCTCCTTAAGCCAAATGCAATGAGGGTAAGCCTCACTTTTTCCCTCTCACCTCCTCCCTTTTCCCTTCTATTGAAAAAGCTTTTTCTTACCTCTTTTATGAGAGATAATTTGCGCCACTCCATTTTTCCCTTTCTCCTCCCAATATATTCCTCTGTCACCCTTTAATGTTACTTTTTTATATGATCCCTTCCTATTCAATTTACTCCATGCTGTCTGTCTCTCTATCTCTCTCTGTCTCTCTCTGTCTCTCTCTCTCTGTCTCTCTCTCTCTATGTATGTATATATATATATATATGTGTGTGTGTGTGTGTGTGTGTGTGTGTATGTGTGTGTGTGTAATCCCACCAACTACCCAGATACTGAAAAAAGTTTCAAGCGTTACAAATATTGCCTTTCCCTGTAGGAAGGTAAATAGTTCAACTTTAGTAAGTCCCTTATGACTTCTCTTTGCTGTTTACCTTTTCATGCTTCTCTTGATTCTTGTGTTTGAAAGTCAAATTTTCTTTTCAGCTCTGGTCTTTTCATCAAGAAGCTTGAAAGTCCTCTATTTCATTGAAAGACCATTTTTTCCTTGAAGTATTATACTCAGTTTTGCTGGGTAGGTGATTCTTGGTTTTAGTCCTAGTTCCTTTGATTTCTGAAATATTGTATTACAAGCCCTTCAATCCCTTAATGTAGAAGTTGCTAGATCTTGTGTAATCCTGATTGTGTTTCCACAATATTCAAATTGTTTCCTTCTAGCTGCTTGCAATATTTTCTCCTTGACCTGGGAATTCTGGAATTTGGACACAATATTCCTAGGAGTTTCTCTTTTTGGATCTCTTTCAGGAGGTGATTAGTGGATTCTTTCAATATTTATTTTGCCCTCTGGTTCTAGAATATTAGGGCAGTTTTCCTTGATAATTTCATGAAAGAGGCTCTTTTTTTTATCATGGCTTTCAGGTAGTCCCATAATTTTGAAATTGTCTCTCCTGGATCTATTTTCCAGGTCAGTTGTTTTTCCAATGAGGTATTTCAACTTATGTTCCATTTTTTCATTCTTTTGGTTTCATTTTGTAAATTCTTGGTTTCTCATAAAGTCATAAAGTCTGTTCCATTCTAATTTTTAAAGAGCTATTTTCTTCAGTGAGCTTTTGAATGTTCTTTTCCATTTGGCTAATTCTGCTTTTTAAAGCATTCTTCTCCTCATTGACTTTTTGAATGTCTTTTGCCAATTGAGTTAGTCTATTTTTCAAGGTGTTATTTTCTTCAGCATTTTTATGGATCTCCTTTAGCAAACTGTTGACTTGCTTTTCATGATTTTCTTGCATCACTTTCATTTCTCTTCCCAATTTTTCCTCCACCACTCTTGCTTGATTTTCAAAATCCTTTTTGAGCTCTTCCATGGCCTGACACCACTGCATATTTATTTTGGATGTTTGGGATGCAGAAGCCTTGATTTTTATGTCTTCCCCTGATAGTAAGCAATGTTCTCCTCTTTCAAAGGGATGGCAGAAAATACCTGTTTACCAAGAAAGTAACCTTCTATAGTCTCATTTTTGTCCCCTTCTTTGGACATTTTTTCCAACCAGTTATTTGATTTTTGGGTCCTTTGTCAAGAGTAGAGTATACTCTGGGGACCTGTAAGTTCTCAGTTCCTCCAAGGTGGCACAATCAAGAGAGAGGAGTTTACTCCTCAGAGGTCTCCAGCTCTGCCATGCCACAGGACCATCCTCAGGACTGAGATTCAGATCAGCTGCTGAATTCCCCCAGGGACTTTAAGCTGAGGGCTCCAACAATGGATGCTTACTGCTGCTGCCACCTAGGGATGGAGCTAGGGGAGAACCCTGCTCCTTTGTCACTGAGGTGAAAAAGCCTTCTCACTGACTTTTGAAGCTGCCTTTGGTGTTTGTGGTTTGATGGATCTGAGAAACATCACTGCTGGTGGGGATTCCACTCCCGAGCCCTGCTCCAGTCCTACTCCTCCTGGTGCCACATGGTCCAGGCTGGGCTGTACTCCACTCTGCGTCCAGTGTGACAGACTTTTCCCATCAGCCTTCTAGGTCACCCTGGGCTGAAAATCTCCTCTATTCTGTCATTCTGTGCCTTCTGCTGCTCTAGAATTTGTTGAGAGTCATTCTTTACAGGTATTTTATGGGCTGTGAGGAAAAAGCTAGAGGATGTGAGTCTTTATACTCTGCCATCTTGGTTCCGCTCCCCCAACCCCAACTCACTTCTTAAAGAGGCCTATACACTGAATGGGCTTTACCTCACTCAAAGTGAGAACCTGAACAGCCTAGCCTAAAAAGGCCAGGGTCTCATATTGCATCCTGGGTCACCTCCAGTTGTCCTGATGAATATCTGGCCACTGGACCCAAATGGCACTGGAGGATAAAGTGAGGCTAGTGACCTTACACAGCCCTCACTCACTCAAATTTAACTCAACTGCAAGTTATGTCATCATTTCCCTGATGTTATGGGTCCTCTTTGAAAAAGAAGGACAAATATAACCATATTGGCAATATTCTTTACTGTTTCTCCTGATCTTTTTAAAGATCTACTCATTTGAGTTTCATTTCTTCCTGTTTTTTTTTTTTATTTTCTATTTACTCCTGTGATTTTCTTACATTTTCTTTCTATCATTTTCTTGGTTTGTTCCTCTAGTTGTGTCATTTCTCCATTTGAAGATATCTTGCATTATTTCTTTTTTCACATGCTTTTCTTCTGATACTTCAGGGTTTTTTATTCTCAGTTGTACCATCATATATATATATATATATACACACACACATATATATGCATATATATATGTGTGTGTGTGTGTGTGTGTGTGAGAGAGAGTGTGTGTGTATGTATGTATAAATTCTTCATTGTATAAAAGTTTTCTTGGCATTCATTTTCTATTTTGACTTATTTTATTTTGTAACCATTTTTCTTATTTGTGTTATTTCTATTTGAGAATTTCCAGTAGAGATGGGAAGATGTTTGCTTCCTTGAAGCTTATATCTTATAATGATTGAAAAGTCTCATCTTTAATTTTAAAAAAATGTTTTCTTTATCATTTTGAATATGGAAAGTATATAGTCAAACATTTCAGTATAATAGCTAATGCACAATGTAATTAGAACTAGTAAATCAGTTACAGCACACTAGTCAGTTCTTCCATTTATGAAACATTTATTAAACGTCTATATTGTACAAGACCATTGCTAGGAACTGAGGTGATGCAAAAATGAAAAACATGAGCAAGACATGGTCCTAGTCCTGGAAGAGATTGTGCTATAGTTTCAAACTGGATATAAAAACAAGTAATTATACTTAAAAGTAGAATTTCCTGAGTATTATGCCAAATTATGAGCAAAATGCAGTCAAAGTTGAGCAGTGATCAAGTCCACCTCAAGGTTTCATAGAGAAGGTGGCATGGAGGACCTAGATGAGTAGGATTTGACAGACAGAGCATAAAAAATAAGATCAGCAGTTCCAAGAGAAGAGAACAATGGAAGCAAAGGTACCAAGGCAGGAAAGAAATGTTGGGATAAGAAGTTATATTTAGGAGAAAAATAATTTATTTATTTATTCATGTCTGTTTGCTTGTTTTTGCCAAGCAAACCAGTACAGAGCTCTCACTGAATAATTTCCTTTTCTCTTACAGAATAGAACTCTCTTTGAAAGCTATACTGTACTGTAGAAAATGGTACAGCCCAGAAGTCTACATTCATAACTGAAATGGAGAAATATAATAATGACAATACCATGCTTCAGAACTGAATTAAATCATTGCACCTCCTCCATAATACCAATGGTGCCTGACCCTTCCAATCATCACTGTTCTCTATTCATTTCCACTCCTGCAGTGGACAGAATCTTGACAACATGACATTCAACTTCTATTTTGCAAGTTTTTTGTTTCATAACTTTTTCCCGTGTCTCCATCTCATATCATCACAGAGATAATACCCA
Source organism: Bettongia penicillata ogilbyi (assembly GCA_023548195.1). Lineage (NCBI taxonomy): Eukaryota > Metazoa > Chordata > Mammalia > Diprotodontia > Potoroidae > Bettongia > Bettongia penicillata. The sequence goes on from JAJHZJ010000092.1 coordinate 1,792,028, forward strand.
CAAGGATGGCAGAAAATATAACTTCAAGGTCTTTTATTTTACTCAATAGTGTAAGGCATACTGTACAACACATACCAGTTGGTCAATGAAAACTTGCCTGTTGGTTAGTTGATGGGCTTTTCTATTTTCCAGGAAGGGATTTTTCTCAACATAGGATGCCAGATAATCAGACTATAGACATAAAATTCATTCTACTACCATTTCCCAGCAGCCTCCACACTCATTACACCCTGGTCTTCATCTTTTTATTGATTTACCTCCTCACCTTGGCTGGGAACCTATTGATAATGGCAATCATCAAGATGCATTCTCACCTGCACACACCCATGTACTTCTTCCTGGTAAACTTATCTTTTCTTGATATTTTTTATTCCTCAGTCATGATACCAAAGTTGATTCAGCTATTGCTAACAAAGAACAAGACCATCTCCTTCAGTGGATGTCTGGCACAGATTGGATTGACATTTTTCATTGGTTCATCTGAAGCCTTAGTCCTCTCAGCCATGGCCTATGACCGCTACTCAGCCATCTGCAACCCTCTGGTTTACGTGAGGGTCATGAGCAAACAATTCTGTGTCTTTTTGGCCTGTGGATCTTTTCTACTTGGGGTTACCACCTCCATGCTCAACACTCTGCCTCTGCTGAGACTGAAGTTCTGTGGCTCCCACCTCATCCACCACTATAGTTGTGAGATGCCTGAGCTCTTACCTCTCTCCTGCACTGACCTCTTCCCTAGCAAGATGATTTTATTCACTACCTTGGTCATTGTTGTCTTTGGCAGCTTCTTCCCCATCATGTTTTCTTATACTCGAATTATCTCTGCCATCCTGAAGATCAGCTCAGCTTCAGGCAGGAGCAAAGCCTTCTCTACCTGCTCCTCCCACGTGATAGTAGTGACCTTGTTCTTCCTGACGGGTGTGGACCGATATCTAAGCCCTTCTACAGGCTCTATCCTGGAGCAAGTCATCTCCATGCAGTATAGTATTGTGACCCCACTGCTGAACCCCATCATCTACTGTCTGAAGAATATGGAAGTCAAAGTAGCCATAAAGAAAGTGTGGGAAAACAAAAGTTTCCTCTCTGGCACCTACTGATTAAGAACTCCATCAGTAATGATACTTATGAGCAGAATCTGAGAATTCTATCAGAGTTGTGGGTTTTGGTAAAGACTCTAGGAATACCTTTAACTTTCTAACACCCTCAAAAATGGAAAAGTCCAAAGAGATCGCAGTAATGATAATACGAAGCACCCTACCCTTAGCCCTAGATCTATTCTTAGCATTCCATGAGCTCATTTATGCCTAACAATCCCTGAAAGATAAGGTCAGTGTTCAGATTTTTATTTTATCCTCCTCTTCATTATGTTGTCACCATTTTAGAGATTCAAAAACTGAGGCACCAAAAAATTAAGTGGTTTATACAAATTCACGCAACTAGTTAGAGGGAAATGTGGAATTGCACAACAGATCTTCTTACTCAGAATCCAGTCTTCATTTCCCTACACAAGGAAGATCAGCATTCATTGCTCCCTGGAATATTCTGATGACCCCACCATACATGAGCTATTTGCCTATTCATTTAGTGGGCACTTATGTTTCTACTCTTTCTAAGGCACAGGTTGATTTTATAAATCCCTACTTTTGTCTTTTATTTTTTTATTCCTTTTTTTCCTAGTAAACTTTGTTTGGAAAAATTTCAACTTTATATTTTTGTGGGAACTTCTAAAAGGAAGGACAAAGAGATCCCAAGAGAGTCTTAAATTTCAATATATGTATATGTGAAGTCTTTGTGAGTCTATCCCTGCAAAGATCTCCTAACCTACTCTCTTCCTGCTTGCCAATACCAGGATACACAGATTTATAAATCTGAAATAGATAAATTTGATTCACCATTGCTAGCATCACTGTTATTATTATTCCCCCTTTCAGTCGTGGATACCAACATAGTTGCTAACCATAATACTGGGTTCTACCATATTTCTATAGAGTCCTTCCAAGTTTTCTAAGGACTCTTACTACTAAGAACATAGGATGGACCTGTGGACCATAGATGGACCACAGGAAAGTGGACCACATCCAAAGATATGAAGCCACACTTCCTAATCTCACCAGGTACAATGGTAAGTAAAACCATTCCCTCCTCCAATTGAAATAAAATCTAACTATAGCTTTAAAAGTCGGACTTAGAACACTCATTCATTGTTGGTGGAGCTGTGAGCTGATCCAACCATTCTGGAGAGTAATTTGGAACTATGCCCAAAGGGCTACAAAAATGTGCACACCCTTTGACCCAGTTGTATCGCTTCTGGGACTGTATCCCAAAGAAATCATAGAAATGGGAAAGGGTCCCACATGTACAAAAATATTTATAGCAGCTCAGGAAGACTTCAGAGAAGCCTGGAAAGACTTATATGAACTTATGCTGAGTGAAAGGAGCAGAACCAGGAGAACTTTGTACACAGCAACAACCACAGAGTGAAAGGAATTTTTCTGGTAGAGTTAGTATTTCATTGAAATGCATGGACTTAAAAAATTTCCAATGGACTCTTGAGGCAAAACACCTTCCACACCCAGAGAAAGAATTATGGAATTGGATCACAGACAGAAACAGACCATTTTCTTTTGTATTGTGCTATGTTTTGTTTTGTTTTATGGTTTCCCCCATTCGTTTTAATTCTTCTGTGCAACATGCATTTAATAGGAATGTGCGTGTAGCTCCTATATAAGATTGTACACTATCTTAGGGAGGGAGTAGGGAGGGAGGGGGGAATAACAGGGAGGGAGTGGAAAAGAATCTAAGTATATGGAAGTGATTGACGAACACTGAAAACAAATAAAAAATTCAATTAAAAAAATATTTGTATCACCTCTCTTTGTGGTGGTCAAAAACTGGAAATCATGGGGATACCCATCAATTGGGGAATGGCTGAACAAATTGTGGTATACGAATGTAATGGAATACTATTGTGCTATAAGAAAAGAAGAACAGGAAGACTTCAAAGAGACCTGAAAGGACCTATATGAACTGATGCTGAGTGAAAGGAGCAGAACCAGGAGATCATTGTACACAGTAACAACCACAGTGTGAGGAATTTTTCTGGTAGACTTAGTACTTCATTGCAATGCAAGGACTTAAAAAATTCCCAATGGACTCTTGAAGAAAAATGCCTTCCACATCCAGAGAAAGAACTATGGAATTGGATCGTGGAATGAAGCACACCATTTTCTTTTGTATTATATTTTGTTTTGTTTTGTTTTATGGTTTCTCCCATTCATTTTAATTCTTCTATGCAACATGACTAAGGTGAAAATGTATTTAATAGGAATGTATGTGTGGAACAAATATAAGATTGTATACTGTCTCAGGGAGGGAGTGGGGAGAGAGGGGTTAAGGAGGGAAGGGAGGGAAAAAAATCTAACATACATGGAAGTGATTGTAGAACGCTGAAAACAAATACAATAATTTAATTTTTTTTAAAAAAAGTTGGATATAGGCCAAAGGGAAGGGAAGAGAGTACCTGACATTGATAGAAATTATAATTGCTCAGGGTACACAGAGTCAGAGGCAAGCTTGGAACCCAGATCTTTCTAACTATGCACCTAAGGCTCTATGCATTTCCCAATGTGACTATACATGTTCTTCAATATCATCCTCAAAAAGGAAACAAAACTAACAGAAAGTCTTAAAGGAAAAATGTGGTGATTTTTTTTGGGAGGAGGTGGTGAAAATCATTCAAAGAAACAGAGGAAATAAATATTATGGCTCAAGACATATTAAAACCAGAAATGGCAGGAGAAAAATATTCTCAAAGAATAACAAAAGAAATCGAACTAGAAACTCTTGAGACATCATAAAATAGTCATTTCGCAAAAGGAATAGATACAGGAAATGAAACCCTCAAAAATACCAAGAGAAGAAATAAATAAAAACCTAGAAACTCAGCTCAAGATGATGATCAAATTCAAAAGTTAGGAAACACTCACGGAAAATGTGGTCTGTTTTACTGATGGTCAGGCATGTCAATCAGAGTCACAATTATTAATACAAAGGAGAGAAAGGATCACAAGAAACTTTTCTCTCACACAAAGAGCTCATACTCTACCCCCAGCAAGGACAAGATGGTCTCCTTCAAGAAATGGAACACTGTGACCATGTGGAATTGGGATGTGCAGTGTGCTACATGGTATCAGCTGCCTGATCCAGGTAATGCAGAGGCCTTTCCAGATGTTAAGCTAAAAACAGCTAAGAATAATTGTGCACATACCTGGGGTGAAACAGAGTGATCTGAAGCTTAACCAAATGAAACAATGTTCATCATTTCATTCTGTCATAATTATACTCCATTATGTTGACAAGTCTGTATGGAAAGAGATTTAAAGAGGAAAAAAGGAAAAGGATTTATATTTACAAGCATACTTATAGCAACTCTATTTGGGGTGGTAAAGAATTGGAAATTGAGGAGATGCCTATCAACTGCAGGATGATTAAAAAAGTTGTGGTATATGATTGTGATGGATTACTATTGGGCTGTAAGAAATGACAAAGAGGAAGCTTTCAGGAAAACCTGGAAAGACTTACACAAATTGATGCAAAGTAAAGTAAGCAGAATCAGGAGAACCAAACACACAATAATAACAATATTATACAATGATCAACTGTAAATGACTTAGCTATTCTCAGCAAATGCCATCCACTTCCAGAGAAAGACAGATGGAATCTGAATGCAAAAAAAAGCATAATTTTTTGGTTTCTGTGTTTTGTTTTATTTTTTCATTTTTTGCTTCATTAGAGGGGGAGTGGTCTGTGTTTTCCTATGTACCATAGCTGATATGCAAATATGCTTGCATAATTGCACATATAAAGCCTACATCAAATTGTCTGCCTTCTCAAAGAGGGGAGAAAGAAAAAAGGGAGGGATAGATTTGGAATTCAAAAGTTTTCAATTTGATACATTATTTTTACCAATTACATAGAAAAACATTTTTAACATTCATTTTTAGTCTCATTTCTAAAATATACAGAGAACTGAGTCAAATTTATAAGACTACAAGTCATTCTCCAATTGATAAATGGTCAAAGGATATGAACAGGCAGTTTTCAGAGGAAGAAATTAATATGAAAAAATTGCTCTAAATCACTATTGATTAGAGAAATGCAAATCAAAATAATTCTGAAGTACCACATCATACCTATCAGATTGGCTACCACGACAAAACAGGAAAATGATAAATGTTGGAGATAAGGGAAAATTGGAAAATTAATGTGTTGTTGGTGAAGTTGATAACTGATCAAATCATTCTGGAGAATAATTTGGAACTATGCCCAAAGGACTCTAAAAATGGGCAGTCATTGACCTAGCAATACCACTTCTAGGTCCCTATCATAAAAAATGGAAAAGGACCTACATGTACAAAAATATCTGTGGCACCTCTTTTTGTGGTGGTCAAGAACTTGGAGTTGAGGGAATGCCCATCAGTTGGGGAATGGCTGAACAAGTTATGGCATTGAATGGAATTGAATACTATTGTGCTATTAGGAAATGATGAACTTTGGGAAAATCTGAAAAGACTTATATGAACTGATGCTGAGTGAAATGAGCAAAACCAGGATAATGTAGCAGATAGTAACAACCACATTGTGTGATGACTGAGTTTGATAGACTTAGCTCTTCTTAGTAATGCAAAGACATAAGACAATTCCAAGACTCAAGATGGAAAATGCTATCCAAAGAAAATTCTGGGGTTGGAATTCAGATGGAAGTATAGTATTTGCTCTCCTTTTTGTTTATTCCTCTGTTTGGTTTCTTCTTTCTTGTGTTGCCTCCCATTAGTTCTAATTCTTCTTTACATCATGACCAATGGAAAAATATGATTAATATGAATATATAAATAGAACCTATATCAGATTGCACACCATCTTGGGAAGTGGGGGAAGAAAAGAAGGGGGGAAACCAAAAATTCAAAACCTTATGGGAGTAAATGTTGAAAACCAAAACTTAACTAATTAATTTAATTTAAAATTTTTGAGTTCCAAATTCCAGAACTACAACCCAGATTCATGTTTCGGCAATGTAACAGAGTCCTCTGCTCAGGGCCACCAAAGGCACTGTAATGTCCTTCTGACTCCCTTACCATCTCTGAGGTAAGAGCTCCAGAAGTCATTGGTGCTGATACAGTTGCTGCCAAAGTCTTCCACGGGCTTGCTGGAGCAATTTTCACTGTAAGAATGTACACTTCTGAAACGGTGGCTACACATCAAGTCTTGATTGTTTTAGTGATTTTCTAGACGTAAGAATGTTAGAACTGCAAGTTAAATGTAAAAGTGTGAGTACGCACAACTCTGCCTCCAAGGAACCTGGCTGGGAAACATTTACCAGCACATCCCTGTATTGCTCTATAAACATTCCCTGAGTTCAGCCGGAGTACAGTAGGAGGCTCAGACAATAAAGTCATCACCATCACCTGGTGAGTATAGGCTAACAATAAGAATAATAATTGATATTTACATAATGACTTTATGTTTTGAAAAGCACTTTTTATCTATTATCTCAGTTGAGCCTTCCTTTTATCTGAATGAAAGCTCCTTTTCCCCAGAAACTGCTACTTGTCTCTTATATGATGCCAAAGCTCCTGACCCCTGGTGCTCTGTTGTTGTGGTGATTCAACTGCCCAGACAGCTGGACTGCCATTCACAATTGACTCCTTGTACCCACCGCCTCTAGTTCTGAATTCTGGGATCAGCCATGTTCAATCCCTCCTGCACGTCATAGTCCTTCAAATATTTGAGGACATCTATCACATCTATTCCAAACCTTTTCTCCTCTGGGCTAAATATCCCCATTTCCTTCAAATGACTCTAGCTTGGCATTCTCTCACATCTCTCTACCTAACGTCTTCAGCACATGCACTAGCTTTATCAATGTCCGTCCCAAACTCAGTGCCCAAACCATGCCTAGGCACACTACTCCAGATGTCATCTGACTATATCAGGAGGAGTAGCATAAACCATGGGGTTCTATCAACACAGCCAAAATTGGGTTAGTGTTTTTGCCTGCCATGTCACAGGGTGGCATCATGCTGGGCTTCCAATCCTCTTAACGCCTCCCTCATTTCTTTTCAAAGTATCTGTTGTATGGCCATACTGTATTTTTCTCACCAAGTTTAAAAATCACCCCTATTAAATGTCAATAGATTTGCTTCTTTGTTCTAACCTGGCAGGATTTTTTTCGACCCTAATTCTTTCCTATAATGTATTAATTATCATGCTCAAGTTTGATAATCCTAGAGAATTTGCCAAATGAACCTCTATTAAAATCATCAATATAAATTGTGATTAGAACAAAGATTCACATTATATCAGAGAAATCTCCCTCCAAGTTTATATCAATCTATTCTACTCTACTGCAATCTACATCTTCCCATCTCATGTACAAGGACTATTAAGGTTTTGTTGAATGTCTTGCTGAAATCCAGATATGACAAATATATGGCATACTTCTAACTTTATAGTCTAGAGATTCTGATAAAAAAGGAAATAACTTTTGTTCATCATGACCCAACAATCTAGATCAACCCATTCTGATTTTTATAGATGGTTTTTCTTTTTTTAAGGGCTCATGAACCATCTGTTTTTGTCTGGTATCATTAGCCTTCACATCTTTGAAAATTAGATCAGCATTTAACTATTTCCATTCCTGTAAAACTTCTGGCATTTTCCACAATTTTTCAAAGATCACAAGTTATCACTCATCATTTAACTTTTTTAATTCCCTGGTATTAAAACAGTCAGGGAGCAAAGACAGTTGAGAATTGGGAGCAAGAAGGTAGCCCTGTTTTCCTTAAGCCCTTATGAGAACATCAGTCTTTCTCTGACTCTGAGATTGCCATAGAATTAGGGATAAAAGAAGGGAAATATAGGGTCTCTAGGCTAGTGTACAAATAGACCCTTATGTTGCGTGTGAAGAGTTGGTTTTCTTGGTGGAGGTGAAAACAAAAAGTCAGTTAAGATCTTTTCAGCTTGTCTCCAGGGGACTGATGTTACTGGGGGATCTTCTTGTCCCTAACGAAATCTGTGCTCAAAAGGTTATTGAAATTTAAGGCACTGAGAACATGAAAAAGACAAACAATGACAATACAAGATGACAATATCAGCTTCTACTTTACTTAAGGCCTGGAATTCAGAGGACCCCATCAAGGTCTATTTGTCCCCAGGTAGTAGTTCTCTAATTTTGATCTTAACTGTTGCTCCCATAGTGTACCAGTTCAGCTGAACATTATCTTCCACCTTTGAATTGCGTTTGACTTTGTCCTATCACTACTCACAGCCCTAAGTCTGTATTATCACCAGCATCCACTATCTGTTCACTTCTGTGCTGCTGAACAGAGCTGGAAGAAGTCACACAATCACGCTGCCTGGATCTACACATATGTGTTATATAATGTGTTATATAAATCACCCAGGCAGCGTGATTTCCACTGGCCCCTCATGGTAGCAACATAATCCTTTTACTCTTCCTTGATTCTTTCTCTATGCTCTTCACTGCATCAGCTGTCCACATCATCACTTCTTCCTTCCCACAGTATCCCTGTCTTCCATTCTTCCATCTGTGTGCTGCCCTTGATACATTACTAAGAAAGCAGAGTCCATTCACCATTTTTCTCCATCATGCACTCTTCATACATTACCCTCCATTTTCTCCTTCACACAAGTCTCTGATGGATACTCTTCTGCTCACCAAAGCCACCTCCTTGTCATGAAATCTTAATCTTCTCACTTTCCATTTTTTTCAGTGTCTCATCTACTGGTTCCCCTTCTGCTGAAAAGCTCTTCCAAAGTCTCCCCATCCTTAAAAAAAGGACTAGAGTGACCTTCAAGCATTTGAAGGATAATCATGTAAAAGAATAATTGACCTTGTTCTATTGGGCTCAATGGGGGACAAACAAAAGCAATGAGAAGAAATTAAAAAGACTTAGACTTTGTTTCAGAAAAACTCCATTATAATTAGAGTGAAACAGATTTCTTATGGAGAATGAGAATCCCTTGAAAGTCTTCAATCAGAGGCTAAATGATGACTTGTTAAGTATCTTGCACACTTGAAGACTCCTAACCAGGAGAGTTTGCACTAGAGAGCTGATGAGGTCCCTTCAACTGTCAAATTTTGTGATTTTCCAATAACATGATTCTGTGAGAGATCAAGACATGGTCCAAGGACCATGAGTTACACCAATAGTGCTTTCTTCTCCCACCAGTGGCATGGGAGTCTGTAGAACATTTTCTTCTTGGTGTACAGAGGTTATTCTCTTGCTAGTCTAAGACAGCAAGGTGGTCCAGTGGAAAGAGTGCAAGGCCTGGAGTCAGGAAGACTTGAGTTCAAATCTGAATTCAAACACTTACTAGCTATATGACCCTGAGCAAATCACTTGAGGTTGCCTCACTGTACTCAGCGGTAAAAACATGCCAGAGTTCTGAGGAACAAATGAGATAATAATTCTAAAACACCTAATGCGATGCCTAGTACGTAAAAAGTGCTATGACAATTGGACCACAATTTATTTTTGTGACAATTAGAAAGGTTGGAGAGACATAGCTTCTGGTTAATTTAATCATTTTATTAATAAGATCAGCAGGTTATTAATAAAAGGATATTCATTTGACTAGTTCACTTAAACCAAAGACAATCATGGCAATAGGCTCACAGTTTCTATACCCTTCAAGGAGAAGACATTCAATGAGGGGCTGCCATGGACTCTGAATAGACAACACAAAGGAAGGTGAGTTTCATTATATATTTTTGTGTATCATTTTGACTCTGTAAAGTATATAGTCAAACACTTCATGATAATAGCTAAGGCAAAATGTAATTAGATCTAGTAAGTCAATTGTTCCCCACTGGTCAATTCAATATTTATTAAAAATCTATTCTGTACAGGAACATTGCCAGGTACTGAGGTGATGCAAAATGAAAAACTTAGTTCCTAGTCTTTGAGGAGATTGTGCTATAGTTTCAGACTGGATATAAAAAAATTTACATTGCAAAGTAGAATGTCCTTAATGCTATGCTACATTATGAGCAATTATGAGCAAAAAGCAGTCAAAGTTGGCAAGTGATCACTCCCACTTCAGTCTTTCATAGAGAAGATGTCATGGAGGATTCTGGAAGAGTAGGATGTCATAGGTAGAGGATGAGAAATAAGGTCCAAGAGAAAAGAACAAAGGAAGCAAAGGGACAAAAGCAGGAAAAAAATGTTAGATAAGAAGGCACTTGTGAGAGAAAAATAATTCATTTCCTTGTTCATTTTTGTTTGTTTTTGCCAGGCAATCCAGCACAGAGCTCCCACTAAGGAACTTCCTCTACCAGTACAGAATAGAATTCCTTTTGAAAGCTATACTCAGTAGAAAATGGGTACAGCCCAGAATTCCACATTCATAGCTGAAATGGAGAACTATAATAATGACAATACCATGCCCTGAACTGAATTCAAATCATTCCACCTCCTCCATAATGGCCATGGCTCCTGACCATTCCAATCATCACTGTTCTCCATCCTTTTCACTTCTCCAGTGCAGAAAATCTTGACAACACAACTTAATTCTTAACTTCCATTTTGCATACTTTTCTTTCACACTTTGTTCCTTTGTATCCATCTTGTCTGCTCACAAAGACTACATGCACAAAATGGCAGAATACATATCTTCAAGGTTTTTTGTTTTACTCTATAGTGTTAGGCATAATAGTGAACACTTATGATTTGGTCAATAAAAACTTGTTAGTCGGTAGGTTTATGTGCTTTTCTATTTGCCAAGGAGGATTTTTCTGAAAAATGATGCCAGATAATCAGACCACAGACACAGAATGCATTCTTCTACCATTTTCCAGTAACCTCCATGTCCATTACATCCTGGTCTTCATCTTCTTATTGATTTATCCCCTCACCTTGACCAACTTTTGATAATGGTAACCAATTCTATGTCTTTCTGGTCTGTGGATCTTTTCTACTTGGGGTCACCACCTCTCTGCTCAACACCATACCTTTGCTGAGATTGTAGTTCTGTGGCCCCCACCTCATCCACCACTATAGCTGTGAGATGCCTGAGCTCTTACCTCTCTCCTGCACTGATCTCTTTCCTAACAAAACGTTCTTGTTCACGACCTTTATTGACTTTGACATTAGTTGCTTCTTCCCCATCATGTTTTCTTATACTCGAATTATCTCTGCCATCCTGAAGATCAGCTCAGCTCCAGGCAGGAGCAAAGCCTTCTTTACCTGCTCCTCCCACATGATTGTAGTGACCTTGTTCTTCCTGACAGGAGTAGTCTGATATCTAAGCCCTGCCATAAAGAAAGTGTGGGAAAACAAAAGTGTCCTCTCTGACACTTACTGATTAAGAACTCCATCAGCAATGATGCTTATGAGAAGAATCTGGGAAGTCCATCAGAGTTGTGACTTTTGTGAAAGATTCCAGGAATACCTTTAACTATCTAACAGCCTGAGAAATGGAAAAGTTCAAAGAGATCATAGTAATGATAATATAAACCAACTGACCTTAGGCTTGGATCTAGTCTTAATATTGCATTAGCAAATTTATGATGAAAAATCCCTAAAAGATAAGGCCAGTATTTGAGTTTTTATTTTATCCTCATCATTATGCTATTGTCATTTTATAGATTCTAAAACTGAGGCATAAAGAAATAAAGTGGTTTATCCCAATTCACACAGCTAGTAAGGGGGAAAGTTGGGATTGTAATCTAGGTTTTCCTACTCAGAATCCAGTTTTCTTTTCACTACACAAGAAAGGTCAGCATTCCTTGCACCCTGGAATACTCTGATGATGCTACCATACACGAGCTATTTGTCTGTCTGTTCAGTGGGCCTTTATGTTTTGACTCTGTGCAAGGTACAGATTGATTTTGCAAACCCATGCGTTTGTCTTTTATTTTTGTTTCTTCCTTTTTTCCTACTAAACTTTGCGTGGAAAAATTCCAAATTTATGTTTTTGTGGGAACTTCCAAGAGGAAGGATGAACAGAGTCTTAACTTTCAATATATGTATATGTGAAGGTTCTCTGACTCTATCACTGAAAAAATCTCCTACCCTCCTCTATTCTTGCCTGCCAATACCAGGGTACTAAGATTTATAGATATTAAAGAGATAAATTTGATTTGCTCTTGCTAGCATCACTGTCACTGTTATCATTCCACATTTCAATTCTTGATACCAACATAATTGGTACCAACAGTCCTGGGTTCTACCATGTTTCTACAGCTCCTCCAAGTAACAATCCTTATGAGTTTTCTAAGGACTCTTACTACTAAGAACCATAGGAGAACAGATGGGACACAGGACAATGGAGTAAATCCAAAGATATGAAGACACACTTTCTAATGTTACCAGGTATAATTGTAAATAAAACCATTCCCTCCTCCAATACAAAGGAAATCTACCTATAGCTTAATAAATTGGACCTGGACTAAAGGTAGGGGAAGAAGGTAACTGAGGTTGATTGAAATTATAATTTTTCAGGGTATGGGCTACACAGAGTCAGAGGTGAGATTTGAACCCAGATTCTTCTAACTATGTACCTAGCAGTCTATCCATTTCCTAAGCTGACTCTACATGTTCCTCAATATCATCCTCAAAAGGGAAACAAAACTAACAGAAAGCCTTAATGGAAAAATGTGGGATTATAAAAGGGGATGGAAATCACTCAAACAAATAAATAGTTATAGACAGAAATGACAGAAGAAAAATATTCTAGAATCATGCCGTCAAAAGAAATCAGACTCTTGGGACATCACAAAACAGTCAACTCAAAACAGGAATTGATAGAAAAAATGAAATTGGTAAAAATATCAAGAAAAGAAATCAATAAAAACTAAGAAAGTTCAGGTCAAGATGATGATCAAATTCAAAAGTTAGGAAATATTCATGGAAAATGTGGTCTGTTTCTCTAATAGATAGGCAGGTCCACCTGAGTCACCATTATAAAGACAAAGGACAGAGGGGATCACAAGGAACACTTCTCTCACACAAGGAGCTATACTCCAAGGCCAGCAAGGACCAAGATGTTTTCCTTCAAGAAATGGAATATGGTGATCATGTGGAACTGGGATGTGGAGTGTGCCACAGGGTGTTAGCTGCCTGGTCCAGGTAATGCAGAGACCTGTCTCAGATGTTAAGCTGAAAACAATGAAGAATAATTATGCATATACCTGGGGGTGAAACAGAGTAATCCAAAGCATAACTGAATAAAATAATTGTCAGTATTTCATACATCATAATATTACATTATATCCATTTGCCCAAATGTGTTTAACCATTACTCAATCAATGGATACATTTAACAAACCTGAAGGCATTTTACAAAAGGCAAAACAAGAAGATCCCAGAGGACAAGAAGCATCATCTCTAGATGAGGAGCAAAATTATAAGATTCCTTTTATCTAGTGATTAACTAATGCATTTCTCAATCATCAAATTGAGATCAGAGATAAATATTAATAAGTAATAAACAGTGTTGACTTAATTGAAATGAAAACAAATGAACTGGGGAAGAAAAGAAAAGAATAATATGATTATGAGATCCAATGATCAAGAATAAGAGAAAAAAAGAACAAGATAAAGAGGAAAGAGTGAGGAGAGAAGGACTTCTCAGAGTAATACTCCTACCTCCAAGGTCCAGAAGGGCAGAGAAGTCAATTTTTTCTCAATTCAGTAAAATATATGAATTTTCTTTAGTGTTAGTGTTGGGTGTATGGGTGGAGTGGGTAAGGAGAGGTGGAGGGAGAAGGAGAGAGCATTAAAAATAACACAGGAAAAATACTAGTAAAATAAAGATTATATTCCCCCCAGACAAAATAAATAATTTAACAATGCATGGTTGTTGAATAAAACATTTCTAAAGTAGAATATAAATGTAGCATGAATGATTGAATATGAATTATTTTTTAAAACACCCATCAAAAATTATGAAGAATCAATACCAATTTATAAGAATAAAAGCTATTTCCCAATATAGAAGTGACCAAGGGATATCAACTTGCTATTCTTAATGTTGTAACATATGTTCTTCACAACATGTCCAGGAAGAATGTGCTGCTAAGATCTATTTTGTGCATGAAGAAACTGAGATCAGGTGTCATGGTAGGAATCTAATGTAGGATTTGGCCAGAGGTCCTATCTGTATATTGTTAATACAAACTAGAAAAATCATTCATTCTATTGTAATTTGACCTACTCCTTTACAGCCATTAAAACAGTGAAGGTAATTGATGTTTGAAATATGGAGGTCTGAATAAAAATCTCAGTGAAATCAACATGTAACATATGTAGTTCATGCATACAAGTCCCTAAGAAATTACACCATAGGTTTTATAAGACACTTGACAGTGTTTAGGCAAGAACCAAAACCATCTATTGACTTGGACTTTGGAGTCTCGGACAATGAAGAGGATGCAATTACTGACAACTAGTGCAGTTCTCAGCTGAGAAATTGAAGAAAGCTTACCATCTGACTGTTACTTCAGGTCAGAAGAGTTTTGACAGAAATAAATATGGTGTCCAAATATATTAGCAAGGATTACAGCAAAGGGACAGAGTTTGCTGAGAAATCTGGGAGTTCAGAGGTTTGTGTTGATGGAAATCCCCTCCAAATCAAACTGTTCAGAGACAACAGAATTTGCCAGTTTACAGAAAAACTCTAGAGGATGTCAAAGACTCAATAAAGACAATTCATTAAAACCACCTATTTCTTCCTGAGGAGAAGGAAGAAATTGACTGAGATGAAAAATGCCTGTTCACCACTTTTAACAAAACTTCCTGAGTCAAAGAAGATTTCAGAAATTGTCCCAAGTGGGGAGCCAAGATAGCAGAGTAGAAAGACATACCTATGCTAGCTCTCTCCCCACAGTCCATAAAATACCTGTAAAGAAACTCTCAACAAATTCTAGAGTAGCAGAAGTGGAGAACAACAGAGTGGAGGAGATTTCCAGCCCCAGGTGACCTTAAAGGATGATGAGAAATGTCTGTTGCACCATGTGGAGCGGAGCCCAGCCCAGCCTTGGCCATGGTGCACAGCTCTGGGAGGAGGACCAAGCAGGCCTCGGGGCTGAATGTCCAGCTGTGGAATCCCCAGTCACAGTAGCAGCAGTTCACAGATCCCTCAACCACAGATGCCAAAGGTCAGTGACAGAGGTTTTTCAGCTGGCCAAGAAGGAGAAGGGCCTTCCCATAGCTCCAGCCTCAGGCAGCAGCCACAGAGGCCACATCAGGCAGGCAGAAGCAGTTCCCACAGCAGCCCCTACAGCAGCCTGCATCCATTGTTGCAGCATAAAACCCCTAAGGGCACTGAGAAGCTGACTCTTATCTCAACCCTGGGTAGAGGTCCTGCCCCCACCTAATTCCTGAAGAATTTGATCAGCTGATCTTTATCTCACACTGAATGGCGGCCCTGCCCATCCAGCTTATCCAAGTCTCAGCCTCCAGTGCTGGCTTGGTGAAACTGGAGGCCAGGTGGCTGTGGAGAGGAAACTCTGCTAAGATTCTGGGCAAAAAAATCTCTTCCTGCTCCCAGACCAGTGTACACACTTGATTGTGCCACCTTGGAGGAACTGAGATCTTACAGATTCCCACAGTATACCCTACTCTTGACAAAGGGCTCAAAAGTCAACCAACTGGTTGGGAAAATGCCTAGAAAATGGGAAAAAATAATAAGACTATAGGAGGTTACTTTCTTGGTAAACAGGTATTTTCTCCCATCCTTTCAGATGAGGAAGAACAATGCTTACCCTCAGGGAAAGACATAAAAGTCAAGGCTTCTGTATCCCAAACATCCACAATAAATATTCAATGGGCTCAGGCCATGGAAGAGCTCAAAAAGGACTTTGAAAATCAAGTAAGAGAGGTAGAGGAAAAACTGGAAAGAGAAATGAGAGAGATGCAAGAAAAGCATGAAAAGCAGGTCAACACCTTGCTAAAGGAGACCCAAAAAAATGCTGAAGAAAATAACACCTTGAAAAATAGGCTAATTCAATTGGAAAAAGAGGTTCAGAAAGCCAATGAGGAGAAGAATGCTTTAAAAAGCAGAATTAGACAAATGGAAAAGGAGATTCAAAAGCTCACTGAAGAAAATAGTTCTTTAAAAATTAGAATGGAACAGATGGAGGCTAATGACCTTATGAGAAACCATGAAATCACAAAACAAAACCAAAAGAATGAAAAAATGAAAGATAATGTGAACTATCTCCTTGGAAAAACAACTGACCTGGAAAATAGATCCAGGAGAGACAATTGAACAATTATGGAACTACCTGAAAGCCATGATCAAAAAAAGAGCCTAGACATCATCTTTCATGATATTTGAAAATATTGTGAAATTATCAAGGAAAACTTCCCTGATAGTCTAGAACCAGAGGGCAAAATAAATATTGAAAGAATCCACTAATCACCTCCTGAAAGAGATCCAAAAAAGGAAACTCCTAGGAACATTGTGGCCAAATTCCAGAGTTCCCAGGTCAAGGAGAAAATATTGCAAGCAGCTAGAAAGAAACAATTCCAGTGTTGTGGAAATACAATCAGGATAACACAAGATCTAACAGCTTCTACATTAAGGGATCAAAGGGTGTGGAATATGATATTCCAGAAGTCAAAGAAACTAGGACTAAAACCAAGAATGATCTAGCCAGCAAATCTGAATATAATATTTCAGGGGAAAAATGGTCTTTCAATGAAATAGAGAACTTTCAAGCATCCTTGATGAAAAGACCAGAGCTGAAAAGAAAATTTGACTTTCAAACACAAGAATCAAGAGAAGCATGAAAAGGTAAACAAGAAAGAGAAATCATAAGGGACTTAGAAAGACAATATTTGTAACTCTTGAAACTTTTCAGTATCTGTGTAGTTGGTGGGATTACTCACACACACACACACACACACACACACATACACACAGAGAGCATAGGGTGAATTAAATAGGATGGGATCATATCTTTAAAAAAATGAAATCAAGGGATGAGAGAGAAATATATTGGGAGGAGAAAGGGAGAAATGTAATGGGGCAAATTATCTCTCATAAAAGAGGCAAATAAAAGACTTTTCAGTGGAAGAAAAAAGGGAGGAGATGAGAGAAAAAACATGAAGCTTACTCTCATCACATTCAACTAAAGGAAGGAATAAAACCCACAATCATTTTGGTATGAGACCAGCCTTACAATACAGGAAAGTGAGGGAGAAGGGAATAAGCAGGGTGGGGGGAATTATGGAAGAGAAGGCAATAGGAGGAAGGAGCAATTAGAAGTGAACACTCTTGGAGAGGGATAGGGTCAAAAGAGAGAATAGAAGAAATGGGGGGCAGGATAGGATGGAGGGAAGCATAGTTAGTCTTACAACAACATGACTATTATGGAAGTCATTTTCAATACTACATAGATATGGCCTATATTGAATTTCTTGCCTTCCCAAAGGGAATGGATGGGGTGGGAGGGAGGAAGAGAAGTTGGAACTCCAAGTTTTAGGAACAACTGTTGAGCATTGTTCTTGCATACAACTAGGAAATAAGAAATATAGGTAATGAGGTATAGAAATTTATCTTGCCCTACAGGACAAAAGAGAAGATGGGGATAAGGGAAGGGAAGAATGTTAGAAGGGAAGGCAGATTGGTGATAGGGGTAATTAGAATGATTGGCTTTTTGGGGTGGGGGGAGGGGAGAAATGCAGAGAAAATTTGGAACTCAAAATTCTGTGGAAATGAATGTTGAAAATTTAAATGAATAAATTAAAAAAGAACAAAAAGAAATTGACCTAAGTGTATCATAATATAATAACCTCCCTTAGGACTGTGAAGTACTCCATCCATGGATGGAGACTGAACCAAGAGGGAAGTCCTTTTCTTCCTAGAATTTCAACTCTAAAGATCCTGAGGTATAAAAATAATTCATCAGCTCTAGGAGTACTGATAATCATTCTTTAATGGGCATGAAGTATGGCCAAATTTTCTAACATAGAGTCACCTTGCATCCCAAATTCTCTTACTACATATGTGAGAGTAGCTTCCAATTAGCTGCATAGCTAGAAAAGATTTTTTTTTAAAAATTGATGTACATAAAAATGGGAAAAGGTTCCACATGTACAAAAATATTTATAGCAGTTCTTTTTGTGGTGGCCAAGAACTGGAAACTGCAGGAATGCCAATCAATTGGAGAGTGACTGAACAAGTTATGTTATATTAATGTAATGTAAAACTATTGTGCTATAAGAAATGAGGAACAGGCAGATTTCAGAAGAACCTGGAAAGATTTATATGAACTGATGCTGAGTGAAATGAGCAGAACCAGTCAAACTTTGTGTACACAATAACAGTCACAATGTGCAGGGACTGTTTTTGATAGACTTAGCCTTTCACAGCACTGCAAAACATTTCCAAAGGATTCTTGAGGCAAAATATCATCCACATCCACATAAATTATGAGAATGCAGAATGAAGCAGACTCTTTTCTCTTGTGTTGTGTTTTGTTTTGGTTTGGTTTTTCTCATGGTTTCTTCCATTTATGCAACATGACTAATGTGAAATTGTGTTTAATGAGAATGTATGTTTAGATTCCCTTGCAGGCCATCTCAGGGAGGGACAGGAAAGGAAGGGGGAGAAATTTTTAAACTTATGGAAATGATTGCTGAAAATTGAAAACAAATTAATTAAATTTTTTTAAAAAAATAATGCATACATAGAATAAAGATCATATACACTTCAACCAAATGTGGGCACCATGAGCTGAGGCAGAGAAGGGATACCTGCTTTCTCTCTTTAAACTCTCTGACTCTGAAGCTCAGAGAAATTGGCCTGGGATGTTTGTTTCTATTCTGTTCTGTTTGGACTTCTCATTTTCTGGGCAGAAATAGTATAATCCCCACAACATGCAGGAGTTTAAGTCATGATAACACTGGAACTAGGATTCCAGGTAGGATGTTGCAGCCAACCAGTCCAGCAGAAAAGCCCAGAAATGCCAGGATGCCTATGACTTAACTACAAGACACATCACACACATTTATAATACGTTTCTTTTTCATTCTTTCACAATGTAGCAGAAGGTATTGTCAGTGGGAGACAATTCAGTATGGAAAATTAAATAAAATTGAATTTTTTTAAATATGAAATTAGCTCAGAAAGGTTCACTGGAAACATGTTAGAAAGTTCTTTAAAAGTGACCCTTTTGGCTAAGACTTAGAAATGGCGATGTCCATCAATTGGGGAATGGCTGAACAAGTTTATATATATATATGATTGTGGTATAGGAAATGATAAGAAGAAAGATTTCAGAAAAACCAGGAAAGATTTACACAAACTGATACAAAGTGAAGTGAGCAAAACCAGGACAACACTGTGTACAGTAACAGCAATATTATTGTATGATGGGGAATTGTGAAAAATTTAGCTATTCTCAGCAATACAATGATCCAAGAGATTTGTGATGAAGCACCCCTGGAAAAAGAACTTATATTGTCTGAATATACATCAAAACATGCTGTTTTTCACTTGCTTTCATTCTTTTTTTAAATTTGACTATTCTTACAAAAGGAATAATACATAAATGGTTTATATGATTCCACATGTAAAAACATTAACAGATTCTTTCCTATCATAGGGGAAGAGGCGGGGAGGAAGCAATAGAATTTGGAACTCAAGACTTTTTTGAAAATGCCAGAAAAAAGGGGGGGTGGAATGGGTAATATTTCATTGGGGGAAAAATGATCTAAAAAAACAGAGTGAAGAGATAATTTTAAAATTGTTGAACCATGTGAAAACTGTGATTAAAAAAAAAGAACTGAAGCATTATGTTTCAAGGAATGATCAAGGAAAATTGCCCACATTATCCTAGAACCAAAGGGTAATATAGAAATGGAAAGAACAGACCACTCATCTCTTAAAAGAGAACACAAAATGAAAAATTCCAGGAATATTATAACCAAATTCCAGAGCTCCCAGATCAAGGAGAAAATATTGCAAGCATCCAGAAAGGTACAATTCAAATAACATGAAGTCACAGTCATGATCACACAAGATTTAGCAACTTCTGGGTTAAAGGATTGGAGTGCTTGGAATATAGTATTCTGTAGGGCAAAGGAACTAGGAAGGCTAGAATTGCTCATCTAGCAAAACTGAGTATAATCCTTCAGAGGAAAAAATAGACATTTCATGAAATACAACATTTTCAAGCATTCCTGATGAAAAGACCAGAGCTGAATAGAAAATTTTGACTTTCAAATATAAGACTCAAGAGAAGCATAAAAAGTTAAACAGGAAAGAGAAATAATAAGGAATTCAATAAGGTTAAACTGTTTACATACCTACATAGGATTATAGTACCTGACTCCTAAGAACTTTCTCAATATTAGGAAAATTAGAAGGAATATACCTAGACATAGGGCACAGGTGTGAATTGAATATAATGGGATGAAATAAAAAAATTATAAAACTAAGGGGTAAGAAATAGGAATGCACTGGGAGAAGGGGGAAGGGAGAGGTAAAATGGGGTAAATTATCTTACATCAAAGAGGTGATAAAAAAAAAACTTTTAGAGTAGAAGGGAAGGAAGGGAGTGGGCAACATTTTAACCTTGCCCTCATCAGAATTAACTCCAATAGGAAATAACATACATATCACACAGGAAGTAAGAGGAGAGGGGGATAAGACTATGGGATAGGCTGATCAAAACGAGGGAGGATTGTGGGAGGTAAAGGTTAGAAGGAAAACACTTTAAAGGAGGTAAAGGATGAAAGAGAAGAAAAAAATAAACACAAAAAATAAGATGGAGGGAAATAGACAGTAATCATAACTGTGAACGTGGATGGGATAAACTTACCCATAAAAAAGAAGATAACAGAATGAATTAGAAAACTACAACCCTCCAATATGTTGTTTAGAAGAACCACATTTGAGGACAGAGGTGGAGTCAAGATGGCAGAATAGAAAGATACATATACTGTAGCACTTCCCCCATAGCTCACAAAATACCTGTAAAAAATGACTCCCAACAAATTCTAGAGTAGCAGAAGCTACAGAAGAACAGAGTGAAAGAGGTTTCCAGCCAAAGGTAATCTGGAAGGCTGACAGGAAAGGTCTATCTCACAGGACACTGAGTAGAGAGAGCCCAGCCTTGGCCACCCAGCACTGGGAGGAACAGGACCTGAACACACCTTGGGAGAGAATTTTCAGCAAGGAGGGTCCCAGATTCCTCAACCCACAAGGGACAAAGAAAGCTACAAAGGTCAGTGTGAGAGAGAGTTCCCAACTGGGAGAAAGGTGAATGGGGTTCCCCCAGCATTGGCCCTAAGTGGCAACAGCAGGCTGTGGGTGGCTACATGGAAGCAGCTTGGGTCCATTGTCCAGGCAGCTTAGCTTAAAGCCTCTGGTAGAATTGAGCAGCTGATCTGAACCTCACCCCTCAGTGGTAGGCTCACCCCCACCCCCTGGGGGAGCTGAGCAGCTGATCTAAATCTCAGCCTTGAGCAAGGTACTGGGGAGAGGAGGAGCACTAGGACCCTCCTCCTGACAAAGGATTCAGAAATCAAGTAACTGGCTGGGAAAATGCCCAAAAAAGGGGGAAAAATAAGACCATAGAAAGTTACTTTCTTGGTGAACAGGTGTCTCCTTCCATCCTTTCTGATGAGGAAGAACAAGGCATAAGGTCAGAGGAAGTCAAGGCCTCTGCCTCCAGTACCTCCAAAATGAATATGAAATGGGCTCAGGCCATGGAAGACTTGAAAAGCATGTCAGTAGCCTGCTAAAGGAGAACCAAAAAAAAAAATGCTGAGGAAAATAACACTTTTAAAAAGAGGCTAACTCAATTGGAAAAAGAGGTCCAAAAAGCCAATGAGGAGAAGGAGGCTTTAAAAAGCAGAATTAGCCAAATGGAAAAGAAGGTTCAAAAGCTCACTGAACAAAATAGTTCTTTAAAAGAGAGAATCGAGTTCAGGGAAGCTAATGATTGTGAAATAAACCAAGAAGTTAGAAAACAAAACCAAAAGCTTGAAAAAATAGAAGATAATGTGAAATATCTTACTGGAAAAACAACTGACCTAGAAAATAGATCCAGGAGAGACAATTTAAAAATTATGTGACTACCTGAAAGCCATGATCAAAAAAAGAGCCTACCCATCAACTTTCATGAACTTATCAAGGAAAACTGCCTTGATATTCTAGAATCAGGGGGCAAAATAAATATTGAAAGAATATACTGATCACCTCCTGAAAGAGACCCAAAAAGAGAAACTCCTAGGAATATTGTGGCCAAATTCCAGAGTTCCCAGGTCAAGGAGAAAATATTGCAAGCAGCTAGAAAGAAACAATTCAAGCACTGTGGAAATACAATCAGGATAACACAGGATCTGGCAGCTTCTACATTAAGAGATCAAAGGGCATGGAATAGGATATTCCAGAAGTCAAAGGAACTAGGATTAAAACCAAGAATGACCTACCCAGAAAAACTAAGTAAAATACTAAAAGGAATAAATGGTCATTCAGTGAAATAGAGGACTTTGAAGCATTCATGATAAAAAGACCAGAACTGAATAGAAAATTTGTCTTTCAAACACAAGAATCAAGAAAAACAAGAAAAGGTAAACAGGAAAGAAAAATCATAAAAGACTTTCTAAAGCTGAACTGTTTACATTCCTACATGGAAAGATAGTATTTGTAACTCTTGAGACTTTTCTCAGTATTTGAGTAGGAGGAGGGATTAGACACACACACACACACACACACACACACACACACACACAGGTAGCACAGGTTGAGTTAAATCAGAAGAGATGATACCCATAAAAATAAAATAAAATAAAAATTAAGGGGTGAAGGAGGAAAATACTGGGAGGAGAAAGGGAGAAATGGGATAGGGCAGGCTATAACTCATAAAAGAGATAGGAAAAATCTTCAATGGAGGAGAAAAGGGAGAAGGTGAGTGGGGAAAAGTGAAGCTTATTCTTTTCACATATGGCTTAAGGAAGGAATAACATGCTCACTAAATTTGGTATGAAAATCTACCTTACACTACAGGAAAGTAGGGGAGGAGGGGACAAGTGGGGTGAGGGGGATGATAGAAGGGTGGGCAAATGGGAGAAGGGAGTAACTAGAAGTAAACACTTCTGGGAAGGGACAGGGTCAAATGGGAGAATGAAAAAAAGGGGGGACAGGGTAAGATAGAGGGCAATATAGTTCATATTATACAACATGATTATTATGGAAGTCTTTTGCAAAACAACACATATATAACCTGTATTGAATTGCTTACCTTCTCAGTGGGGATGGGTAGGGAGGGAGGGAAAGAAGTTGGAATTCAAAATATTAGAAACTAATGTTGGGAATTATTGTTCCATATAACTGGGAAATAAGAAACACAGGTAATGGGGTATAGTAATTTATCTTGCCCTACAAGAAAAGAGAGAGGATGGGGATAAGGTAAGGGTGGGATGTGATAGAAGGGAGGGTACATTGAGGAAGGGGTAGTCAGAATGTAAGGTATTAGGGGGTGGATGAGGGGAGAGATAGGGAGAAAAATTGGAACTCAAAATTTTGTGGAAATGAATGTAAAATCTAAAAATAAATAAACACAGAAAATTTAAAAAAAGGAATAAAGATCACAAAAAAAAAAAGAACCACACTTGAAGCAGAGAGACACACAAAGAGTACAGATAAAAGACTGGCACAGAATATATTATGCTTCAGTTGAAGAGAAGAAGAAGAAGAAGAAGAAGAAGAAGAAGAAGAAGAAGAAGAAGAAGAAGAAGAAGAAGAAGAAGAGGAGGAGGAGGAGGAGGAGGAGGAGGAGGAGGAGGAGGAGGACAAAGCAACATAGCAATTATGATTTCTTAAAAAACAAAAGTAAAAATTGATGTAATTAAAAGAGATAACCAGGAAAACTACATTTTGCTAAAAAAAAAAAAGTACCATAGACAAATAATAATAATATTAAATATATATGCACCAAATGGTATAGCATCCAAATTTCTGAAGGAGAAATTAAAACAGGTACAAGAGGAAATAGAGAGGAAAACTCTACTAATAGGGGATCTTAACATTCCCCTCTCAGATTTAGATAAATCTAACAAAAAACAATAAGGAAAAATTTAAGGAGGTGAATAGAATATTAGAAAATTTAGATATGATAGTATTCTGGAAAAAATTAAATGGGAATATAAAAGAATATATATTTCACTCAGTGGTACATGGCACTTCAAAAAAATGACATATTTGTCATACTTTGACACATTAGGGTATAAAAACCTCACAACAAAATACAGAAAAACAGAAATATTCATTTCATATTATAATGAAATAATAACTACATTTAATAAAGGGCACTGGAAACATAGAACAAAAATTAATTGGAAATTAAATAATCCAATCCTAAAGAGTGAGTGGATCAAATAACAAATCACAGAAGCAATCAAAAACTTCATTAAAGAAAAGGAAAACAATGAGACAACACAACCAATTTAATGTGATATACCCAAAGCAGTACTTGGGGGAAACTTTATATCTCTAAACAATTATATCAATAAAATAGAGAAAGAGCAGATTAATGAAATGGGCATGCAACTTCATAAATGTAAAAAGAACAATTTTTAAATCCCGAATTACACAACAAATTGGAAAAACCTAATAATCAGAGGAGAAATTTATCAAATTTAAAGCAAACTATTGAATTAAGAAATTAAACTAGAAGTTTCTTTCATTGGGAAAAATAGATAAACCACTGATTAATTTAATGTTTAAAAAAACTAGAAGGAAGAAAATCACATTATCAGGACCAAAAATGAAAAGGGTGAGTTCACCACTAATAAAGATGAAATTAAAACAATTAATAGAAGCCATTTTACCCAATAATATGCCAATAAATCTAATAATTTAAGTGAAATAGATAAATAACACAAATACAAATTCCCAGATTAACATAAAAGGATATAAAATACATAAGAACCCTATCTTAGAAGAAGAAATTGAAGAGGTCATCAGTGAGCTCCCTAAGAAAAACAATCATCAGGACCAGATAGATTCACAAATGAATTCTACCAAAGATTTAAAGAACAATTCATTCAGTTCAACCTACCCATCAAATTCCTTTTATGAAACAAATATGGTGCTGGTACCTAAACTAGGAAGAGCCAAAAGAGGGAAAGAAAATTATTTACCAATATCCCTAATGAATATTCATGCAAAATATTTTAATAAAATGCTAGCAAGAAGATTACATGCATATATCACAATGATCATCCATTATGATCAGGTGGTATTTATACCAGTAGTGCAGGAGTGGTTCAGTATTAGGAAAACTATTAGCATAATTGAGAGGTGGTATAGTAAATAGAGTGCCTGCCTTGGGTAAGGAAGATTAACTTTGTAAGTCAAATCTGACCTCAAATACTTACTAGCTGTGAGACCTGAGCAAGTCACTTAATCCTGTTTGCCTCAGTTTCCTAATCTTTAAAATAAGTTGCAGAAGGAAATCAGAAATCATTCCAGTATTTTTGCCAAGAAAACCCCAAATGAAGTCACAAAATGTTGAATGACATAAGTAAAATTGACCATAAAAATACCAATCCAAAAATCATATGATTATGTCAATAGATGCAGTAAAAACTCCTTGACAAAATAAAACAACTCATTTTAAAACAGCATAAAGAATATAAATACATGGAGCTTTCCTTAAAATGTTAAGTAGAATCTACCTAAAACCATCAACAAGCATTATTCCAGGGTAAAGGAAGGTGTGAAGCAAGGATTTTCACTATTACCACTCTTATTCAACATGGTACTAGAAATGTTTAGCTATAGTCATAAGAAAAGAAAAAGACATCAAAGGAATTAGAAAAGGCAATCAGGAAACAAAACTATTACTCTTTGCAGATGATATGGTATAGTCAGAGAATCCTAGAAAATCAACTAAAAAAGTAGCTGAAATCATTAAGAACTTTGACAAAGTCGCAGGATATAAAATAAACCCACATAAATCATCAACATTTCCACATTGCCGCCAATGACCAGCAGTAAGAAATAGAAAAGTTCTATTGAAAAGAATTGCAGACAACATAAACTACTTGGGAGTCTACCTACCAAGACAAACCCAGTAGCTATACCAACACAATTACAACACACTTTTCACACAAAGTAAGAGCTAAACAGTTGGAAAAATATTAATTGTTCATGAGTAGGCCAAATTAATACCATAAAAATGACAATCATTACTTAAATTAATTTACTTATTAAGTACCATACCAATTAGACTACCAAAAAATTATTTTATAGCGCTAGAAAGAATTCATTTGGAAGATGAAAAAGGTCAAAAATATCAAGGGAATTAATGAAAAAAAGAAAAATGTGAAGGAAGATGGCCTAGTAGTATCAGATCTCAATTATAAGGGAGGAATCTTCAAAACACTCTGGTACTGCCTGGAACTGATAGTAGTAGATCAGTAGAATAGATTAAGTACACAATACACAGTAGCAAATGACTATAGTAATCTAGTATTTGATCATTGAAAAGATCCAAGAACTCGCTATTTCAGAAAAACTACTTTGAAAACTGAAAAGGAGTTTGGCAGAAACTAGGTATAGATCAACATCTTACACTGCATATACCAAGATAAGATCAAAACTGGTACATGATTTACACATAAAGGGTAATACCATAAACAAATTAGGGGAGCATGGACCAGTTTGCCTTTCATGGGTAAGGATAAGGGCAAAATTTATGACCCAAGATAGAGTATTATAAAATGGATAATTTTGATAACACTTGAATTTAAAAGATTTTGCAAAACAAAATCAATCTGACCATGATTAGAAGGAAAGCAGAAAATTGGGGATTTTTTTACAGTAAGTTTCTCTAGATATAGAATTTCTCAAATATAGAAAACTGAGTCCAATCTATAAGAATATGAGTCATTCCTAATTGATACATGGTCAAAGAATAGAAAATGCTATTTTCAGATGAAGTAATCAAAGGAATAAAAATCAATAGTATATTAAAAATTCTCTACATCACATAGAGAGATGCAAATTCAACAACTCTGAATTACCACCTACAAGATTGGCTAATATGACAGAAAAGAACTTGAACTTCCAGGATCCAAGATGGCAGAGTGATCAGTAAATGCTCTATCACTTCCCTTGTTGATCTTGAAAAACCTATAAAATATGTCCCCAAGAAAAATCCTGAAACAGTGGGATCAGTTGAAGGGGAAAACAGTCTCTAAGCCCATGAGGCTAGGAAAATCACAGAGAGAGGTCCCTCTTGTTGTGGCTGAAGTGGACCAGTACAAGATCAGAGCTGTCCCAGACAAACCCACCTCAGCAAACCAGGAGGAGATGCTGAGCCCCACGGGGGTGAAGCCCACAACCACCAATACCAGGACCTCAGGCGTGTCTCAGCACCCCAGGGAAATTGGGAAGACACTAGCATAGACGGATTCACCAACCACTCAGCTTACCTATGCTCTAGTTCAGCAGAGGAGACTCCTGTGACAAGACCACCCTTCCCCCATACTTAACACAGGTAGCTCCAGGGTAACTCCAGGGAAACCTAGAAGGACTTCACCCAGCCTCTGCTTTAGAACACCAGCCAGCTCAGCACCAGGTAAGCTACAGTATTATAGCTTCTAGCTGAAAGAATCACAGGCCACAATACAGAAAGCCTCAAGTTCTAGGCACAAGAACTGTGAGACAGAGCCCTTTGTGCCCCAGAAACAGAGATCTACTTCAAAAGCCAGGAAAAGAGATATTATCACGAGTAAGAAGCAAAGTAGAAAAGAAAAGATCATAGAATTTTTCTAAGGGGACAAGGATTAAAATACAAATACCAAAGAGGCCAGCATTGAGACTATACTCCCATCTGAAACTTCAGAAGGGAATATGAACTGGTCTCAAGCCCAAAGAGAATTCTTGGAAGAGCTTTTGATAACACTTGAATTTAAAAAATTTTAAAAATGAAATTAAAGAAATAGAAGAAAAACTGGCCAATGATTTTAAAAATATAAAAAAACAGTTCACTGAAGAGAACAGCTCCTTAAAAAAGGAAAATTGGACAAATGGAAAAGGAATTTCAAAACCTAACTGGAGAAAATAACTCCTTAAAAAGAATATTTGGACAAATGGAAAAGGGGTTGCAAAAATTAACTGAAGAAAACAATTTGATAAAAATTAGAATCGGGAAAGTAGAAGCTAATGATTCTATGATACATCAAAAATCAGTCAAACAGAGTCTAAGGAATAAAAAGATAAAGGAAAATGTAAAATATCTAATTGGAAAAAGAACTGACATGAGAAATAGACCCAGGAGACAAAAATCTAAGAATTACTAGTCTACCAGAAAGTCATGATGAAAAAAAGAACCTGGACAATATCTTTCAAGAAATCATCAAGGAAAACTGCCCAGAATAATCATCAAAAGAATCCAATGTTAACCTCCTGAAAGGGATCCCAAACTAAAAACACCAAAGAATATCGTTGCCACATTCCAGAACTATCAAGTAAAGGAGAAAATACCTCAGGCAGCCAGAAAACAACAATTCAAATATTGAGGAGGTGCAATCAGGATCACACAAGACCTTGCAGCTTCTATATTAAAAAATTGAAGGGATTGGAATACAATAATCCATGAGGGAAAAGAGCTGGGACTACAACCAAGGATCAACTACCCGGCAAAGTTGACCATAATATTACAGGCAAGGAGATGGGCATTCAGTGAAAAAAAAGGGGGTTCCAGACCTTCCTGATGAAAAGACCAGAGCTCAATAGAAAATTCGATCTTCAAACACAAGTCTCAACAGAGGCATACAAAGGAAAACTGGGGGAAAAACTTGTTATTCAATAAGGGCAAACTGTTTACATCCCTATAGAGAAAGGTGACACTTGTTAATCTTGAGAATTATATATTCTTTATGATATGTATTACATGATATATTGTGATACATATACATGATATCACACACATATATGACATATAGAGATAGCGGGAGCAGGTATAAAGTAAATGATGTGATTTAAGGGTGTAAAAGGATTGTAATGGGAGATGTGAAAAGGAGGAGGCAGAAAAAGGTAAATTATATCACAGGAAGAAGCACAAAATTATATTACAGTGGAGGGAAAGATGGGAGGAACATGAGCATTGTTTGAAATTTACTCTTATCTGATTTGGTTCAAGGAGGGAACAACAAACTCAGTTAAGTACAGAAATCTAACTAACTCTACAGACAGTAGGAGGGGAAGGGGAAAAGAAAACTGAGGGGAAGCTAAAAGAGACAGAAGAAGTAGTAAGGGAAAAGGGAAGTAAAAGGGAGAGGGGCTGAAAGAAGAGAGGGAAGACTAAGGGAAGTGGTGGTCAAAAATTAATATTATAGAAAAGGAAAATGATAAATGTCAGAGGAGCTGTGGGAAAATTGGAACAATGTGGCCCAATTGGTGGAATTGTGAAGTAGTCCAACCATTGTGAAGAGCAATTTGGAACGATACCCACAGGGCTATAAAACTATGTATACCCTCTGACCTAGCAATACCAAAGAGATTTAAAAGGGGGGGGGGTGTGGGGTGGATCCAAGATGGTGGAGTAGACGGATGCACCTCTAGAAGCTCTTCCTGCCAAACTCATAAAATACCTGTAAACAATGGCTCAAATTCTAGAGCAGCAGAAGCCCCAAAACAACAGAGTAAAAGAGATTTCCAGCCCAAGACAGCCAAGAAGGCAGACAGGAAAGGTCTATTGCACCATGAGTGGAGCAGAGTGCAATCCAGCCTTGGCCAGGCTATGACAAGAACAGAACTGGAGTGGTCTACAAGGCCACACTGGCAGCAGCTGCGGGTCCCAGATTTCTCAACTCACAAACACCAAAGACAGTTTCAAAGGTCAGTGAGAAAACTCTTTTATCTGGGTGAGAATGGAAAACAGAGGTCTAGTCCTAGCCCCAGGTGGTGGTAGCTTCCATCATTAGAGCCATGGCTAAAGACCTTGGGGGAATTGAGCAGCTGATCTGAGTCTTAGCTCTGAGTGGTGGCCCTAAGGTGAGAAAGAATGATAATGTGATGGAAATGGTGGATGCTCTGGAGAGAGAATCCTGCCTACAGACCAGAGCACAGTCCAGGAAAGGAGTAAATTCCTCTCCCTTGATAGTGCTACCTTGGAGCAACTGAGAACTTACATGTCCCCAGAGTATACCCTCCTCTTGACAAGAAACTCAAAATTCAAGTAACTGACTTGGAAAATGCCAAAAAAAAAAAGGGAAAAAGAATAAGATAATAGAAGGTTACTTTCTTGGTGAGCAGATATTTTCTTCTATCCTTTCTGATGAGGAGGAAAAATGCATACCATAAAGGAAGACCTAAAAGTCGAGGCTTCTGCATCCAAAACCTCCAAAATAAATATGCAATGGTCTCAGGCCCTGGAAGAGGTCAAAACAGATTTTGAAAATCAAATAAGGGAGGTAGAGGAAAAATTGGGAAGAGAAATGAGAGCAATATAAGGAAATCATGAAAAGCGAGTCAACAGCTTACTAAAGGAGACCCAAAAAATGCTGAAGAAATTAATACCTTTAAAAATAGGCTAGTTCAAATGACAAAAAAAGGCCCAAAAAGCCAATGAGAAAAAGAATGCTTTAAAGAGCAGAATTAGCCAAATGGAAAAGGAGGTTCAAAAGCTCACTCAACAAAATAGTTCTTTAAAAATTAGAATAGAGCAGATGGAAGCTAATGACTTTATGAGAAACTAAGAAATTACAAAAACAAAACAAAAGGAATGAAAAAATAGAAGACAATGTGAAATATTTCATTGGAAAAACAACTGAACTGGAAAATAGATCCAGGAGAGACAATTTAAAAATTATGAGACTATCTGAAAATCATGATCGAAAAAAGACCCTAGACATCTTCTTTCATGAAATTATCAAAGAAAACTGCCCAGATATTCTAGAACCAGAGGGCAAAATAAATATTGAAAGAATTCACTGATCACCTCCTTAAAAAAAAATCTGAAAATAAAAGCTCCTGGGAATATTGTAGTCAAATTCCAGAGTTCCCAGGTCAAGGAGAAATTATTGCAAGCAGTTAGAAAGAAACAATTTGAATACTATGGAAATACAATCAGGATAACACAGGATCTGGAGGCTTCTACATTAAGGGACTGAAGGGCTTGGAATATGACATACCAGAAATCAAAGGAACTGGGATTAAAACCAAGAATCACCTACCCAGAAAAACTGAGTATAATACTTCAAGAGAAAAAAAATGGTTATTCAGTGAAATAGAGGACTCTGAAGCATTCATAATGAAAAGACTAGAACTGAATAGAAAATTTGACTTTCAAACACAAGAATCAAGAGAAGCATGAAAAGGTAAACAGGAAAGAGAAATCATAAGGGACTTACTAAAGTTGAACTGCTTACATTCCTACATGGAAAGATAATATTTGTAACTCTTGAAACTTTTCTCAGTATTTAAGTAGTTGGAGGGATTACACACACACACACACACACACACACACACACACACATACACACACACATGCATATGCACATGCATACACATACACATATAGACAGAGGGCACAGAGTAGGAAGGAATGATATGCAAAAAATAAAATTAAGGGGTGAGAGAGGAATATATTGGGAGGAGAAAGGGAGAAATGGAATGGGACAAATTATCTCTCATAAAAAAGACAAGAAAAAACTTTTTCAATGGAGGGAGAAAGGGGGGGTGAGATAGAAAAAGTGAAACTTACTCTCATCACATTTGGCTTAAGGAAGGAATAACATGCACACTCAATTTGGTATGAACATCTATCCAACACTACAGGAAAGTAGGGGAGAAGGGGATATGTGGGGTGTGGGGAAATGATAGAATTGAGGGCAAATGAGAGGAGGGGGGTAATTAGAAGTAAACACTTTTGGGGAGGGACAAGGTCAAAAGAGAGAATAGAATAAATGAGGGGTCAGAATAGGATGGAGGGAAATATAGTTAGTCTTTCACAACATGACTATTGTGGAAGTCTTTAGCAAAACTGCATGTGTAGCCTATATTGAATTGCTTGCCTTTTCAGTGGGGATGAGTGGGAGGGAGGAAGGGAAAGAAGTTGGAACTCAAAGTTTTAGGAAGAAATATTTAGAATTGTTTTTGCATGTCACTGGAAAATAAGAAATACAGGTAATGGGGTACAGAAATCTATTTTGCTCTACAAGAAAAGAGAAAAGATGGGGGTGTGATAGAAGGGAGGGTAGATTGGGAGAAGGGGTAATCAGAATGCAAGGTGTTGGGAGTAGGGGAGGGGAGAGATGGGGAGAAAATTTGAAACTCAAAACCTTGTGGAAATGAATGTTGAAAACTAAAAATAAATAAATAGAAAAAAAGGAAAAATATCTATATGTACAGAAATGTTTATAGCAACTCTATTTGTGTTGACAAAGAATAGGAAATTGAAGGGATGCCCATCAATTGGGGGATGGCTCAACAAGTTGCAGTACATGATTGTGATGGATTACTATTTTGCTATAGGAAATGACAAACAGGGTGCTTCTGGAAAAACTTATACAAACTACTGTAAAGTAAAGTAAGAAAAATCAGGAGAACCTAACACACAGCAAGAGCAATATTATATAATGATCAACTGTGAATGATTTATCAGTTCTCAGCAAATGCCATCCACCTTTAGAGAAAGACTGATGGAATTCAAATACAAATAAAAGCATAAATTTTTTTTGGTTTCTTCATTTTTCATTTTTCTTTCTTGATGAGGGAATGATCTGTGTTTTCTTTTGCACCATGGCTAACATGCAAATATGTTTGCATCATTACATATGTATAACCTATATCAAATTGCTTACGTTCTCAGAGAAGGGAGAAGGAAGTAAAAGAGGGTCACAATTTGGAACTCAAAATTTTTGAGTTCCAAATTTTCTCCCCATCTTCCTCCCCCATGCACATCTATAGTACACCAAGGAAGAGAATGCAATAAGATGACATCCTTCCCAGAGGACTGCTGCTTGCCATAAAACTGAAATAATATTTACCATAAGAGAAGTTTTAACGTGTTAAAAGAAGACTCTATGGGGACAAGATCCCCAAAGTAAGAGTCTAGAATAAAAAACAATATTCTGGGATTTAATCCAATCCCATATGTTAATATACTCTCTAGAATGATAATGATGAAACCTGCTCCCAGGGGCAGCTGGGCAGTCAAAGAGTCTGACATTCAGACTACCAACTCATCTTGTTGAAGAAGCCTGGGACTATTTAAAGGACACACATACGGAGAAGTATGTTTTGGTTGCTGTAAGTGCTTGGGACTTTCAGATGAATGGGCAGGTTATTGTATAGGAGGAGGAAGAAAAGAAAGAGGACTCAGGCTGATCATGTCTACCTACAGTAGGTGCTCAATCATTGCTTGTGGGTAGTCATGATGGTGGACACTGTCAATGTTATGGCACAGACAAGGTAAGTTGATGTTTTCTTTCCTAAATCCACCTCACTTCCCTGGAAAAACCACCTGAGGAAAAGCTGGAAAGAGTCACCCTTGTAAATAAGGAAAACTTGAGAGTGGGAGGAAGCTCAGTCTCTCAGAGCATCATAGAATGGAAAAGTAGAAGGGACTTTCAAGATCATTTCCTCCAACTCCCTCATTTCATGGATGAGCAATCTGAAACCCAATGAAGGGAATTTTAAAGACACTTGTCCAAGGTTCTGAGACCAGATTCTAGCAGAGCTGGCTCATCAGATCCTTTAACCCCTTTGTCATTGAAGATAACAACTGAAGGGAAAATAAAACCACTGAATTTGACTATTCACTGATTACCTGTGAGAGAGAAATGTCAGTAGGGGAGAGAAGCCAGGACTCAGGCTTCAAGGGATTGAGAAGAATAGGTGAAAAGAAAATAGAGGAATTCATGCCAAGCCCAGGCTGCTCTGGTCCATCCTGCCTGCCCACAGATGCTCCACAAGCCTGGAGTTTTTATTTAGACGTGCTGGAGTCACCTCTAGCAAATTGTAAGAGAAAATAGTTCAGTTTTCAATATGAGCACTTCCACTTCTGAAATGGTGGCTACAAAATCAAGGCTTGATTTATCGTTTTATTGATTCTCTAAACTTAAGAAAGGTTTAGAAATGCAAATTAAACTTAAAAGTGTCTGTGCACACATTTTTCCCACAGGGAACCTGGTTGTTAAATATTTACCAGCACATCTCTGTATTACTCTATAAACATTTCTTGAGTTAAGCAGGAGCACAGTAGAAGGTTCAGAGAATAAAGTCATCACCCTCACCTTGTGACTGTAGGCTAAAAATAAGAATAATAACTTGTATTTATATAATGGTTTTATGTTTTGAAAAGTGCTTTACATCCATTATCTCACTTGAGCCTAATAAGATCTTTACTTTTATCAGAACGTAAGCTTCTCTTTTACCCCAGAAACTGGTGCTTGTCTCATTTTCCTGATCCCTAGTGCTCAGGAATGGGGCCTTTTCAACTGCCCAGACAACTGGACTACCGTTCACAATTGACTCCTTCTACCCACTGCCACTAGTTCCAAACTCTGGGATCAATTATGTTTAATCCCTCCAGCACATCATAGTCCTTCAAATTTCCGAAGATAACTGTCACATCCATCCCAGATCTTTTCTCATATGGGTTAAATATCCCCATTTCCTTCAAATGACACTTGATTGGCATTCTCTCATATCCCAGACCCAAATATTATCATCTGACTATATCGGGGGACTATCACCAACCTTGTACTGCACTTGAGGCTTCCATCAATGCAGCCTAAAATTTAGTTAGTGATTTTGCCTGCCATGTCACAGAGTGACTTCATGCTGGGTTTACAAACCTCTTAAAACCCCCTCCCTCATCTTTTTTCAAAGGAACTATTGTCTGACCATACTGCATTTTTCTCATGAAGTTTAGAATTTGTCACTATCAAATGTCAACTTTATACATTTCCTTCATCATTCTAACCTGACAGGAACTTTTTAGACCCCAGTTCTTTCATCCAATATATTAGCTATCATGCTCAGTTTTGATAATCTTCCAGTGAGTGAATTTGCCAAACAAACCTTCATCAGTCAGTGATAAAAATTATGATTAAAACAAAGATCTGGGTAACATCGCTAGAAATCTCCATCCATCTGGATATTAATAGATAGGAATTAGTTCATTAATAGATATTAATCTATTCTTTACTCCTCTTTGAAGTCAGTCAGCCAGACCTGAATGTCCTATTGTCACTGTCTTCTCATGTGGATCTTTCCATCTTATCTATAAGGACCAGATGAAGCTTTGTTGAATGTCCTGCTGAAATTCTGGTATGTCATTATCTATGGTTGTCTTCTGATCTTCTAGTCTAATGGTCCTGACAAAAAAAAAAAGGAAATAACTTTTTCTAATATGACGAGGTAATCTTGATGAACTTATTCTGGTTCTTATTGACGGTCTGTCTTTCTATTAAACCTCCTATTGTGCCTCTCAAAATCTTTAGCCTATAATTTGAATAACCCACTTCCCCTTCTTTGAAAATTCAATCGACATTTACCTATCTCCATTTATCTATCCCCATTCCTATGAAATTTCCCATGTTTTATAAAATTTTTCAAAGATCACAGATTGCCACTTCTATTAGATGGTGTCAAAACAGTCAAGGAACCAAGAGAGTTGAGAATTGGGAGCAAGAAAGAAGCAGCCGTTTTACTTAAGCCTTTATAAGAAGGTTAGCTTTTCTCTGACAGAGGTTTCCAGACAACTAAAGATAAAAGAAGTGAAATCTAGCACCTCTGTGCTGCTGTTCCCAAATTGACCCTTATGTCGTATTTGCAGAGATGGTTTTGCATCCAACAGACACAATTAACTTTAAGCCAAAAACTAGTTAAGATCCATTCAGTTCAGGGCAATGTGATTCCAGGGGATTGATGTTGCCTCAGTGACCTTCCCTGGGGGCTTATATATGTGTTCCCATGTATCATATTTGTCCCTAATGAAGTCTTAGGCACTAAGAACAATAAGAAGCTGACAAATCTTGTCTTGGCACCATCAGCTTCTACTTTCTGTAAGGCCTAATGGTTGGTATCCAGAGGACCCCCATCATAGTCCATTTCTCTCAAAGCAGTAATTCTCTCTTTCTGATCTTAAAGTTACCCTCTCAGTAAGACAGTTAACTCTATGCTTGTTTCGACCCTCCGATCCCTTGCTACTCTATCTTATAATCACTGACGCCTTGCCAAACCCTGAATGTGGATGAGCCCTCACCCATGCTATCTGTCATCTCTGATCCTATTCAGGTGTTCATCTGTATGATGGGTGAAAGATGGAATGATGGAGGAAAACAAAGGGTCCATTTATTAAGCAGTACAATCCAATTGTTCAACAAAGTTGGACCATACCTCCTCAGTTTAGGCCTGCATCCTGAATAAAGATGAGAAAGATTGTACATGAAAAACAATCAGAAAAGATAATTAATTAAAAGGAAACTATACACAACATTAGATGAAGTCTCCACAGAGACAAGACATTGAGACCAATGAGTACCAGACTTGAGAGTGCTTTGATCATATATG
Source organism: Bettongia penicillata ogilbyi (assembly GCA_023548195.1). NCBI lineage: Eukaryota > Metazoa > Chordata > Mammalia > Diprotodontia > Potoroidae > Bettongia > Bettongia penicillata. Next base: position 1,828,598 of record JAJHZJ010000092.1, read on the forward strand.
TTGCCTATCTGTGAACTTCCCTACCTTGGTGCTTAGGTTTCTACCAACTCTTTGCAGACAGACTGTGTTAATTTAAGGGAGAGTGTGCTGTAGGTTTATAGGGAGAATGTTTTGTAGTTATTGCTATTACTATGCCATCTTAATAAATACCTTTGCTAAAAGTTAATTGTGTCTGTTGGATGGTTGTTAGTGGGAAATACACTGTTGGGGATTTCTAAGCTGTAGTATTAGGAATATAACCAAAGTTATCCCTAGTTATTCCTATTAGCAGTCATCTTCTAGGAAATAAGCCCACAAGTGGGAGTGGTGTATGAGAGAGTAATCAAGAGGAGGTGATATGTCATACTGAAATTCTTTTGCTTCTCTAAATTTTCTGGAATGCAACTTATTTGCTTATTAATATTGTTATCATTCAGTTGTTTAGATAATTCCATAATTTCTAAATGTTTGATGCAAGTACCTCTAGATTGTGCATGATTTTGTTTTCTATTGTAGCTTTTTGTTTGTTGGATCTATGGATTTTGTAAAACGTTCCACTATAGACCTGAATATTGGCAATATTCTTCATTGTTTCTCCTAATTTTTTTTAAAAGATCTTTTCATTATAGCTTCAGTTCCTCCTATGGTCCTTTATTTCCTGCATAAACCATTTCAAATATGATCGTGTGATTTTCTTATCATTTTCCCAAGTAATATTCTCTAATTATGCCATTTATCTATCTGAAGACACCTCTTAAGATATCTTGCATTGTTTCCTTTTTTAATATTCTTAGCCTCTGATACTTTAGTATTTTTTTTTCTGTTCTGGCATTCTATTTCTTCATTATACAAATATTTTCTTTACTTTGCTCATTTTCTACTTTGGCTTGCTTTATTTGTAACCATTTTTCTTCTTTGAGTTGTTTCTATTTGATATTTTTCAGTAGTGATGGGAAGAAAGTCAGCTTCCTTCAAACTCGTTACTTGGCCATCTTGACTAAAAAGCCTTGTCCTTAATTTTTAAAAATAATATTTACATAGTATTATGACTAAGGAAAGTATGTATTCAAACACTTCTTTACATTTAGTTTTTATTTAATTTTTCTCAATTGTATGTAAACAAAATTTTTAACATTCATTTAAAAATTGTTTCTATCACAGAAATCCACCTTTTTAAAGTACGTTATTTATTTTTATTTTTATCAATTACATGTAAATAAAAATGTTAATGCTCATTTTTTTAAGATTTTGAATTACAAATTCTTTCCTCTTCCTCCATTTATCCCTCACTGAGAAGGCAAGAAATTTAACATAGATTATACATGTGCAGTCACACAAAACATTTCCATATCAGCCATGATGCAGACACAAAAGCCAAGAATAATTAAGAAAGTTAAAAAACACTTTTCAATCTATTCAGACAGCATCAGTTCATTCTTGGAAGTAGGTAGCTTTTTTTTTTATCATAATTCCTTCAGAACTGTCTTAGATCATTATGCTGCTGAGAATAGCTAAGTCATTCACAGTGCATTATCATATAATATTACTATTACTCTGTACTATGTTTTCCTGCATCAGTTCATGTAAGTCTTTCCAGGTTTTTCTGAAAGCATTCTACGTGTCATTTCTTAAGGTGTAATACTATTCTATCACAATCATATACCACAACTTGTTCAGGCATTCCCCAATTGAGGGGCACCTCCTCAATTTCCAGCTCTTTGTCAACATATCTAGAGGTGCTATAAATATTTTTGTACATAGAGATCCTTTCTCTTTTCTTTTCCTATGGACAGTTTTATAACCCTTTGGCCCCAGTTTCAAATTCCTCTTCAGAATGATTGGATTAGTTCACAAGTCCAACAATAGTCCTTTACTTTTCCACATCCCCTCCAACAATTGTCATTTTCTTTTTCTGTCATATTAGACAATCTGATAGGTATGAAGTAGTACCCCAAAAATGATTTAATTTGCATTTCTTTAATCAATAGTGATTAGAAAATACATTCAGATGCTTACTGATGATGGTAGCTCAAGTAAGGCCAATAATTCAGCTACTGCCAGTGGTCACTTCAATGTTTATTGAACATGTATGTACAAGATACTGTACCATATACTTTGGTGATACAAAAATGAAAAATATGAGTAAGACATGGCCATTCTCCTCAAGGAGATTGTGCTTTAGTAATAGATTAGTCAGATGAACAAATAATGATAATAAAATTGTTCTGAGTATTATAGCAAATTATGAGCAAAATACAGTGCAAGATGAGGAGAGAGACCATTTGTTCTTCAAACAATGGAAGAACATGACATGGAGGACTTGACTGTTTAGGATTTGGACAGGGTGAGATAAGGAAGGGAAATGCAATTCTAGGAGAAGAGAACAATGGGAACAAAGGGAACATGGCAGTGGAAAAAATCTGGATTAGAGTGAGTTTGGGGGGAAAAATAATAAATATTATTGTTTGTTAACTTGTCCCTTTTTTTAACCAGGTAGACCAGTACAGAACTTGTGCTGAGGAACTTCCTCTACCAATGCAGACTGGGAATACAGCCCAGGATTCTATTTATATTCATAGCTGAAAGGGAGAAATATAATAATGATAATTCCATGTTCCAGCACTGAATTGAAGTCATCTCACTTCTTGCATGTAAATAGTCCATGACCATTCCAGTCATCACGGTTCCCTATTCATTTGCACTCCCCAATGCACAGAGACTTGAACACACAACTTAAAACAATTTCCATTTTGCATTTCTTTTTGTTCCATAAGCTTTTCCTGTGCGTGCATCTTACCTCCTCACAAAGATTATGCCGAAAAGATGTCAGGAAACATATCTTTGAGTTCTTTGACTTTCCTGCATAATGTTTGGCGGAGTGTTGAACATCTACTAGTTGGTCAATAAAGACTTCTTGGGGGGTGGGTTGATGTCCCTATTACCCATTGGAGGAATTTTCTGAACAAATGATGCCACATAATGAGACCACAGATACAGAATTCATTCTTCTACCATTTTCCAGCAGCCTCCATGTCCATTATGTCCTGGTCTTCATCTTCTTATTGATTTATTTCCTCACCTTGGCTGAGAACCTTTTGATAATGGCAATCATCAAGATGGATTCTCACTTGCACACACCCATGTACTTCTTCCTAGGGAACTTATCCTTTCTTGATATTTTTTATTCCTCAGTCATGGTACCAAAGTTGGTTCAAATACTTCTCTCCAAGAACAAAACCGTCTCCTTCAATGGGTGCCTGGCACAGATTGGATTGACATTTTTCATTGGATCATCTGAAGCCTTAGTCCTCTCTGCCATGGCCTATGACCGCTACTCAGCCATTTGCAACCCTCTGGTTTATGTGATGGTCATGAGCAAACAATTCTGTATCTTTCTGGCCTGTGGCTCCTGTCTACTTGGAGTTACCACCTCCCTGCTCAACACCCTGCCTTTGCTGAGGCTGCACTTCTGTGGCCCCCACCTCATACACCACTATAGCTGTGAGATGCCTGAGATCTTACCTCTCTCCTGCACTGACATCTTCCTTAACAAGATGATCTTGTTCACTACCTTGATTATATTTGGCGCTGGAAGCTTCTTCCCCATCATGTTTTCTTATACTCATATTATCTCTGCCATCCTGAAGATCAGCTCAGCTTCAGGCAGGAGCAAAGCCTTCTCTACCTGCTCCTCCCATGTGATTGTAGTGACCTTGTTCTTGCTGACAGGTGTGGGCAGATATCTAAGTCCTGCTACAGGCTCCATCCTGCAGCAAGTCATCTCCATGCAGTACAGCATTGTGACCCCAATGCTGAACCCCATCATCTACAGTCTGAAGAATGTGGAAATCAAACTAGCCATAAAGAAAGTGTGGAAAAACAAAAGTATCCTCTCTGGCACCTAGTGATTAAGAACTCCAACAGTAATGATGCTTATGAGCAGAATCTGAGAAGTCCATCAGAGTTGTGATTTTTCTAAAGATTCTAGGAATACCTTTAACTTTCTAACAGCCACGGAAAAGGAAAAGTTCAAAGAGATCACAGTAATGATAATATAAGAAGCCTACCCTTGGACCTGGATCTATTCTTAACATTCCATGAGCACATTTATGCCTAACAATCCTTGAAAGATAAGGCCAGTACTTGGATTTTTATTTTATCCTCATCATTATGTTGTTGTTGCCATTTTAGAGATTCAAAACTGAGGCACCAAGGTATTAAGTGATTTAGACAAATTCACACAACTAATTTGAGGGGAAATTTGGGATTGCACAACAGGCCTTCCTATTCAGAATCCAGTTTTCTTTTCACTATATGAGGAAGATCAGCATGTATTGCTCCCTGGATTATTCTGATGACCTCGACATACAAGAGTTATTTGTCTATTCTTTTTGTGAACATTGATTGCAAGGCATAGATTGATTTTGTAAACCCATGCTTTTGTCATTTGTTTTTATTTGTGCCTTTTTTTATACTAAAATTTGTTTGGAAAAATTCCAACTTTATATTTTCGTAGGAACTTCTAAGAGGAAAGATGAAGAGGTCCCAAGAGAGTACAGTCCTTCAATGTATGTATGTAAAGCCTCTGTGAGTCCATCACTGTAAAATGTCCTAACCTACTCTTTTCCCACTTGCCAATCCCAGCATACTCAGATTTAGATATCTGAAATAGATAAATTTGAGTTGCTGTTGCTAGCATCACTATAGTTATTATTTCCCCTTTCAATTCTGGAAACCAACATAGTTGGTACTAACACTCCTGGGTTCTATTATGTTTCTATAGCTCCTCACAATGGATCAAAGTCCTTATATGTTTTCCAAGAACTCTTACTACTAACTCCAAGAGGAGAACAGATGGGTCACAGGACAAGGGACTAAATCCAAAGATATGAAGCCATACTTCTGAATCTTACCAGGTTCAATTGTAATTATAAACATTCTCTCACCCAGCACAAATAAAAACTACTTATAGCTTTAAAATTTGGGCCTAGGCTAAAGGCAGAGAAAGGGAGTACCTGAGTTCAATTGAAATTATAATTACTCAGGGTACATGAAGGCAGAGGCAAAATTTGAACTTTCAGATCTTTCAAACTATGCACCTAGTAGTATATTCACTTTCTAAAATGCCTCTACATGTTCCTCAATATTATCCTCAAAAAGGAAATAAAACTAACAGAAAGCCTTAATGGAAAAATGTGGTAAGTTCCTTTTTTTTTGGGAGGGGGGGAGTTAATCACTGAAACAAACAAAGAGTTACATGGAAAAAAATATTATGGCTCAAGACGTATCTGAGACAGATATGGCAGATGAAAAATATTTTCAAACACCAGCAAAAGAAATAAAACTAGAAACTCTTGGGACATCACAAAATGGTCAACTCACAAAAGGAATAGATACAAGAAATGACACTGGCAAAAATATCACGAGAAGAAATCAATAACAACTTATAATGCTCAGAGGTTCAAGATAGTGATCACATTCAAAAGTTAGGAAACATTCATTGAAAATGTGGTGTTTTGGGGCAGACACAAGTTGGTACAAAGACACATGTACTCTGCCTCTTTCCCCACAGCCCATAAAATACCTGGAAAGAATGACTCTCAACAAATTCTAGAGCAGTAGAAGTCACAAGATGACAGAATGAAGATTTCCAGCCCAGGGTGACCTGAAAAGGCTGATGGGAAAGGTCTGTCACACCAGACGCGGAGCAGAGCATAGCCCAGTCTGGGCCACACAGCACCGGGAGGAGCAGAACTATAGCAAAATCCCCAGCAGTAGTGGAGGCTCACAGGTGCTTCAACCCACATATGCCAAAGACACTTCAAAGGTCACTGAGAAAGCTTTTTCACCTCTGTGTCAAGGTAACAGGGTCTTCCCTAGCCCCAGCCCCACTCAGTGGCAGAGGCAGCAGCAGCAAGCATCCATTGTTGGAACTTCAGCTTAAAGCCCCTGGGGGAATTGAGCACCTGATCTGAATCTCAGCCAGGAGCCAGGCCTGGGAGTAAACTCCTCTCCCTTGACTGTGCCACCTTGGAGGAACTGAGATCTTACAGGTCCCCAGAGTATCCTCTACTCTTGACAAAGGACCCAAATGTCAAGTAACTGGTTGGGAAAATGCCCAAAAAAAAGGATGGGGGGGGGGAATAAGACTATAGAAGGTACTTTCTTGCTGAACAGGTATTTTCTCTCATTCTTTTGGATATGGAAGAACAATGCTTACCATCAGAGGAAGACGTAAAAGTCAAGGCTTCTGCATCCAAAACGTCCAAAATAAATATGCAATAATCTCAGGCCATGGAAGACCTCAAAAAGGATTTTGAAAATCAAGTAAGAGAGGTGAAGGAAAAATTGGAAAGAGAAATGAAAGTGATGCAAGAAAATCATGAAAAGTGAATCAACAGCTTACTAAAGGAGACCCCAAAAAATGCTGAAGAAAATAACACCTTGAAAAATAGGCTAACTCAATTGGCAAAAGAGGTCCAAAAAGCCAATGAAGAGAAGAATGCTTTAAAAAGCAGAATTAGACAAATGGAAAAAGAGGTTCAAAAGCTCACTGAAGAAAACAGTTCTTTAAAAATTAGAATGGAACAGATGGAAGCTAATGACTTTATGAGAAACCAAGAAATTACAAAACAAAACCAAAAAAATGAAAAAGTGGAAGATAATTTTAAATATCTCATTGGAAAAACAACTGACCTGGAAAATAGATCTAGGAGAGACAATTTAAAAATTATAGGACTACCTGAAAGCCATGATTAAAAAAAGAGCCTAGACATCATCTTTCATGAAATTATCAAGGAAAACTGCCCTGATACTTTAGAACCAGAGGGCAAAACAAATATTGAAAGAATCCACCAATCATCTCCTGAAAGAGATCCAAAAAGAGAAACTCCTAGGAATGCTGTACCCAAATTCCAGAGTTCCCAGGTCAAGGAGAAAATATTGCAAGTAGTTAGAAAGAAACAATTCAAGTATTGTGGAAATACAATCAGGATAACACAAAGTCTAGCAGGTTCTACATTAAGGGATCAAAGGGCTTGGAATATGATATTCCAGAAGTCAAAGAAACTAGGATTAAAACCAAGAATCACCTAGCCAGCAAAACTGAATATAACACTTCAGGGGGGAAAATGGTCATTCAGTGAAATAGAGGACTTTGAAGCATTCTTGATGAAAAGAGCAGAGTTTAAAAGAATATTTGACTTTCCAACACAATAATCAAAAGAAGGCATGAAAAACATATTCCTAGTCCCTCAATATCACTGTAATGCAGAGAAAAAGAACACTGTATTTGAGTCAAAGGATGTCTCTGCTCTGCTAATTATGTGACCTTGGATAAGTCACTTAGCTTCTGTGGGTTTCAGTATCCTTATCTATAAGATGAAGGGGTTGGACCAGGTGACCTCAGAGAACCCTTCCAGCTTTATGATCCTATGATGCAAGATATTTTATGTTAAAGTATTAAAAATGAGCCATACACAGCTACTGTGTTCTGTTCCCAACAAACCCCTAAATATTAGGTTCGTATTATGCCATTAACTCAATTTTGATTCTCTAAAGTTTTTTTCTTTCTGATTCCATGATTAGTCAAAGTGCTTAACTCATTAGCAGGAATAAAAAAATTTTCATAACTGCTAAATGGTAGTGGGGAGGGGTGGCTAAAAAGTTCTCTTTTGTCAATGAAGAACAATGAAGGTTGGTGACATGTTTACCACATCTTAGATTTAAGAATTAAGAGACAACTAGAATTAAGAGACAACCCTTCAACTTTAGAAAAGGTAAATTTAGGACAAGTACATGGAAATAATACGTTATGAAATGAATTTGTGAAATCTATCCCCAAAGCTTATATAGATAGAAAAAAATAGCTTCCAAAAAAGTTGACAAAAATCATATATGATAGATGCTTAATGAGATAATTAAAGTATTTGGGGACAAAGTTGGAACTTTTGAGGTCAATGTTAAGAAGGATAACCATTCCTCTCACTAACTGCCCCCTGTTATCACTGTCAAAGACAGAATTCTAGCCTCATTGAAATGGAAGTCTGACCCTGTGTGGGAATCATATTCTTCTATTACCTAGTTAATATATGAACATCTAATTTCAAAAGGAATGGAACTGCTACTATTGCTACTACAAATCTAAATTTCATTTGTTTAATTCCAGATCACTTACCTTCTCATTCTGCTCTTTCATTCATTCAATCAACATTTATCAAATGCCTCTGTGGACAAGGCACCTAGCTGCAATCTGACTTTTTACCTGCAGTCTGTTATGGTCTGAAGCTAAGTGACATCATATCAGTTAGCAGCATAATTAACTTTGACTTCTCATTGACTTACTGGAGCTGTCTATCATGATAGACTTGGAATAGATTGAAGTGATAGTGTATGACACATGTTTGTGCAAGATGAAATAGAGATAATCAGCAAAGGTAAGGCACTAGCTGCATTAGTAGAGATCTGCAAAATCTTCTGGCATAGGGTGGGATTCTAACTGGAACCTGAAAGAAGTCAGGGTGGCTTATTTGCATGTTGTCTTTCCCATTAAACTATGAACTCCTTGAGAACAGACACTTGTTCAATGATTTCTGTGTTGAAAGAGACTGGAAACAAGAAGGCAAGTTAGTAGACTTTTGCTATAGTCTAGGCATGAGATGATAAGGGCCTGGCTGAGAGTAATAACAGGGCAGCTAGGTGGCACAGTGAATACAGTGCTGAGTCAGGGAGACTCTTCTTCCTAAACTCAAATCTGGCCTCAGACACTTACTAGCTATGTGACCCTGGGCAAGTCACTTAACTCTGTTTGACTCAGTTTCCTCATTTATGAAAAGAGCTGAAAAAGGAAATGGCAAACCACTCCTGTATCTTTGCTAAGAAAACCCCAAATGGGGTCAAAAAGAGTTGGGCATAAGTGAACAAGAACAAGGTGATAACAATAGAAATGGAAGGGAAGTTATAGAACAAAATGACCTTGTAAAGAAGGCTGCATAGTACTTGATGGTTAGGAATAAGACCTGAATTGGGTAGACACCCACTCAATTGGGTGAGAAAGGGAGAAATTAAATATGACAAAGGATCAAACCTGGATGACTTGGAAAATTCAATTCAATTCAGCAATGACCACTTGGTATCTCCACAATAGTTGGGAGTGAGGTTGATGATAGGGGTAGGGAGGACAGTTTGGAGGGAAGGAATTCATCAGTAACTCCTGGAAAGTTGCCAGAGAAACTTGTTGGCAGCTCCAGGGAATGCTGGGCCTTTCTGCAGAGGGACTGGATGATCACTGAATGCCCCACCCCCCTTGACCTCCACCCCAAGACAGATGTGTGTATTTTCTCAGATTGGGAATAGATGCTTCAGTTCAGATCATCACTGCCATTTCCTCTCCCCTTCTCCCTTGTTTTGAAGGGGAAAACTCATGTACTTCTCCAATTCAAGCATTTTGTTCTTCACAAAAATTTCTTACTTAGCCCCCTACATTATAAATAGCCTTATCATCATAGATTCAGCCTTTGCATTTACAGATAATGATGGACATTTTATCACTAGACAACCTCTTATCACTGGAAAGAAACCAATTACAGCACACAAAAGAGCTGGAAGAAAGGCAAACATCATTTTACTTCCAGTCACTTCCATTTTTCTGCTTTGGACTATTCAATACACGCAAAACAAACCCATACTGGGGGAAACCCAGACAATGTTGTGATACCTTTCTGACTTCTCCCCTCTCTTCTTACCTGGGTCTGATTTTCATTTGGCAAACAACCAAATCTTCTTAAAGGCTAGGAAGTGGCAGCCAATTTAATTTATCCATTTATCCCTTCCTGATTTTTCCTCCTTAGATTATCTGAATGCATCCACACATTTTTTGGGACTTCTCTAAGTTCAACACTAGCAAAAGGATAGTATCATGTTGTGGAATGGAATGACAGATTATGAATGGAAGACAGATTATGAACTTTATTCAGGAGGCAATAGAAAGCCATGGAAAGTTTTTGAACAAAAGCAATGTGATCAGGCCTTTACGTGGGTGAAGAGTTTTGTAGCAGGGTGGAAGATGGAGGAAGGAGAGGGTAGAAACAAGAAGACTTGTTAGAAGGCTGCTACTGGGAATTCAGCACAATAAACTTGTATGATGGTACAACTCTCAGTGGTACCCACTAAATGATCCTAAAGTTGTTGTGGAATTGGACTTAATAGGGCTTGATTGGATGTAAGAGGTGAAGAAGAAAGAAAGTTAAAAATAGCACTAATTGTGTGGCATAGGATACTGGGTGAATGGTGGTGTGGTTAAGAGAAATGGTAAAGTCAAAAGGGAATAGGATCTAGAGTTCAGGTAGAGGAATTAGTCTCACTGATGGGTAGGGAATACCACTTCACCATTGACTGTTAGGAAGGAGGAGAGATTGAGTGAGTATGGTCTTAAATTCAGAAGACTAGAGGAGAAAAACTGAGGGAGTTCCCATCAAATGAAGTTTTCAAGTGATAGGAAAGTCAAGTCATCAATTGTATGGAACTTAGGGACTATAGAAGAAAAAGTTTGGAGCATTTGTTGTAGAGAATGCGCTAGGAATGGTAGTAGCATTCAAAAAATTTGTCAAGTCATATGAAAGAGTTGTTTTGGGGGGAAAGACTGCTGCTGCTGCTGAAATATTGAAGTTAAAGTGAATTTAAGGTGACTGTGGACAATCCAAGTAAGAATATCTAAAAGATCATTTGAGATTCTACAATTTAGATCTCAGAGGAACCATAGAGATTGTCTAGTGAAACACTTCCATTCGGAAAAACTTAAATGAATGGATGCAAAATGAAGTGAATAGAACCAGGAGAACATTGTACACAGTAACAGCAACATTATGAGATGATCAACTATGATTGACAGCTCTCATCAGCAATAAAAGAATCCAAGAAAATTCCCACGTATTTATGAAAAATGCTGTTCATCTCCAGAAAAAGAATGTATTGGAGTGTTGTGATAGCAAGGAAAATATGATCTTTTGCTGTTTTTGTTTTAATATAATCAAGTGCCTCTGATTGAATCTTGCTTGCCTCTATCAACCAAGAGTCTTTACTGGGAGTAAAGTACAGAAACAAGAATTTCTTTAACTAGAAACAGTATATGTATTTGTATTGTTAATGTGATTAAAAATCTTCCCCACCCATTAATGGGCCTGCCTATTAAAGGGAGTTTGATTGGGGAAGGTTTGTAGAAAGACATACATCTTTTGTAAAGAAGGCATAGGTTTTCAAGAGTTAGAATGTCCTCGGGCTCTAAAAAATGGTATAAATACTCTGAGGGTGAGGTTTTACTTGGGGGCTTAGTTTTTGGAAGAAGCTTTCCTTGCCAGAGGAGACTCTGAGACTCTGGGAAGCCACTAATGAGCCCCTTTGACTTTGAAAACACAGATATCAGTGCTTCCCTTTCTGTTAACTATGGTCAGACAGTTGGACCTGTCTGTTGAATTCAGGCAGAGGAAGTCATTTATGTTGATATTGATTTCTCTGTACTTTCTTTGAAGTACTTTCTTTGGGTGCTGACTCTCCTAAGTGAATGATAAATGTACTTGGTTAAAGGAAAGATACATGTGCTTGATTAAAGTGATTGTTAATCTCTCAAAAAAAAAAATGTGATGTGTTTCACTGATAGCCAGGAAGGCCCACCTGAGTCACCATTATTAAGACAAAGGACAAAGGAGATCACAAGGAACCCTTCTCTCATGCAAGGAGCTCATACTCCAAGGTAAGCAAAGATAATATGTTCTCCTTCAAGAAATGGAACATGGTTACCATGAGAAACTGGGATGTGGAGTGTACTACATGGTATCAGCTGCCTGATCCAAGCCAGGCAGAGGCCATTCCCAGATGTAAAGCTGAAAACAACTAAGAATAATTATGCATATACCTGGAGGTGAAACAGAGTGATCCAAAGATAATTAATGAAACAATATTCATCATTTCATACATCATTATAATATTCCATTATATTCATTTGCCAAAACATTTTAACCATTTTTCAATCAATGGACACATTTAACAAACCTGAAGGTATTTTCCAAAATAAGTCTGCATGCAAAGAGATTTAAAGAAAATAAAAAGGAAAAGGATCTATATGTGCAAAAATAGTCATAGCAACTCTCTGTGTGGTGGCAAAGAATTGGAAATTGAAGCAATGCCCATCAATTGTGGGGTGGTTGAACAAGTTGTGGTGTAAGAAATGACAAACAGGATGCTTTCTGAAAACCTGGAAAGGCTTACACAAATTGATGCAAAGGAAGGTATGCAGAATCAGGTGAACTTGGCACACAGAAATAGCAATATTATACAACAATCAATCGTGAATGACTTAGCAATTCTCAGCAAATGCTATCCACCTTCAGAGAAAGACTGATGGAATCTAAAGGCAAATAAAAGTATATATTTTTTTACTTTTTTTCTTTTTCTTTTTTCTTTATTGGAGGGGGCAGGGGTCTGTAGTTTCCTTTGTACCATGACTAATATGGAAATACATTTCCATCATTGCACAAGTATAACCTTTATCAAATTGTTTGCTTTTTCAGTGAGGGGAGAAGGAATCAAAGGAAGGATAGAATTTGAAACTCGAAAGAAAATTTTAATTGGATATTTTATTTTTTCCCAATTACATACAAAAAACTTTTAATGTTCATTTTTTAGTCTCATTTCTAAAATATATAGAGAACTGAGTTGAATTGATAAGAATACAAGTCATTCCTCAGTGGATACATGGTCAAAGGATATGAACAGGCATTTTTCGGGGGAAGAACTTAAAGCTATCTATAGTCATATAAAAAATGCTCTAAATCACTATTGACCAGAAAACGCAAATCTAAATAACTCTGAGGTATCACGTCACACCTATCAGATTGGCTAAAATGAAAAAACAGGAAAATTATAAGTGTTCAAGAAGATGTGGGAAAATTGGAATACTAATGCATTATTGGTGGAGTTTGAACTGATCCAACCATTCTGGAGAGCAATTTGGAACTATGCCCAAAGGGCTCTAAACGTGGGCATACCACCTGACCCAGCAATACCACTTCTAGGTCTATATCACAAAAAGATCATTAAAAGGGGAAAAGGACACACGTGTATAAAAAATATTTATAGCAGCTCTTTTTGTGGTCACCAAGAATTGGAAATTGAGAGGCTGTCCATCAATTGGGGAATGGCTTATACAAGTTGTTGTATATAAATGTAATGGAATATTACTGTGCTATAAGAAATGATGAACAGCAGACTTTAGAAAAACCTGATATATGAACTGATGCTGAATGAAGTGAGCAGAACCAGGAGAACATTATACACGGCAAGAACAACACTATGTGAGGACTATTTTTGATAGACATGACCCTTCACAGCAATGGAAAGACCTAAACCATTTTGAAAGGACTCATCATGCAAAATGCCATCCACATCCAGAGAAACAACTATGGAGTTGGAACGCAGAATGAAGCAGACTATTTTCTCTTTTGTTGTATTTTGTTTGTTTTGTTTTTCTCATGGTTTCTCATATTTGTTTTAATTATTTTATGCAATACAACTTATGTGAAAATGTGTCTAATAAGAATGTTATGTGGACAGCCCATGTAAGATTGCATGCTATTACTTAGGAAAGGTGGGGGAGAACATTTAAAACTTATAGAATTATTGTTGAAAACTGAAAACAAATAAATTAATAAATGGGGGGGAGGAAGAAATGATGAGCAGTCACTTCAGAAAAACCTAGAAAGAGTTATATGCACTGATGCTGAGTGAACTAAGCCGAACCAGGAGAACATAGTACATGGTAACAGCCACATTGTGGGGTGACTAACTTTCATGTACTTAGCTCTTCTCAGCAATGTAAGGATCTAAGACAACTCTGAAAGATTCATGATGGAAAATGCTATCCACATTCAAACAAAGAACACTGGAGTCAGAATACAAATGGAATCATACTATTTGCTCCCCTTTTCTTCTATTCTATTGTTTTGTTTCTTCTTTCTTATGGTTCCATTAGTTCTAATTCTTCTTTACATCATGACTAATGGGAAAATAAGTTTAATATGAATGTATAAATAGCGTCTATATCAGATTCTATACCATCTTGGGGAGGGAAGAGGAAAGAGAGAGGGAGCTCTCTCAAATTTAAAATCTTAGGGAAGTGAATGTTGAAAAGTAAAAGTAAATTAATTAAATATTTAAAAAAAATTTTGAGTTCCACATTCCTGAAATACAACCCAGATTTGTATTTCAGCAATGTAAACAGTCTTATATCTGTGGGCTATCAATTCCAAAAGCCACTGATGTTGAGTCAGTCACCCCCAAAGGCTGCCACTGGCTTGCTGGATAATGGCCTGCCCTGGACTGAGCTCCACCCTCAGTCTGGGTTTGATAGAACTTTTCTGCCAAATTGCAAAGTTGTCATGGACTGGAAAAATTGCTTCACCCTATCCTTTTGTTGGTTCTGCCAAACAAGAATTCATTTTGAGGGGTTGTTTTAAAGTTGTTTGGAAGGGAATTTGGATGAGCTCAGGCAAGTCCCTGCCTTTGCTCCATCATCTTGGCTCTGCCCACAGAACTCAACATTTCTTAAACGAATGTAAAAAAGATTTTAGATGTAAATAGGGAAAAAATAAAATATTTTGTAAAAAGGAAATATAGTCTCAAAAGCATTATCAATCCTTGACAGAATATAGAATTTTAACTAGCTATCTTTGTCCCTGAAGTAAGGGGCATAAAATTTAGGAGATGTGGAACAGGCCACAGGTGCTGAAATATTAACTAATTACTATCAGAGAGGATAGGGAGTAAAAAGTGGGGGAGAGCCAGGGAGGAGCTCACCTGGAGTGTGGCCACTTCAAGTACATGGAGTTTTGAATTAGAAATCTTTATTCTTGTTCACCAAGTACTAAATTCTATTGTTTGCAGGAGGGAGGGGCAGAACTTCTCAGTGTCTCCTAAAATTAAGTGCCTTAAGTTAAAGGTCAGGCTCCCAAAACTAGTTACATCTTTGATAGAATGGGACACATGACATGCAAAGGAAGATGTGTATTTAGAGGTGTAGACATGGCAGAAAGGGTGAGAGGTATACAGCTGTTTGGAAATTCATAAACCTGTGACAGAAATATGATATAAACAATTTAGGCACCATTAGGGAAGAGAGGAACAGAGGTAATAAAGTTGTGGGAGTACAGTAGGCTTCTCATACTGAAAGCAATTGTATGAATAGCCGATCAACAAGGTTTCAAAGCCACCAATGACCTCAAATGAGTCAAAGTTCATAGTACATGAGGGAAGAGAATTAAATAAGATGACCCCTTCCCCAGAGGACTGCTGCTTGCCATAAAACTGAAATGATATTTACCATAAGAGAAGTTTTAACTTGTTAAGAAAAAGACTCTATGGGGACAAGATCCCCAAAGTAAGAGTCTAGAATAAAAAACAATATTCTGGGATTGAATCCAATCTCATATGTTAATATATTCACTAGAATGATAATGATGAAACCTGCTCCCAGGGGTAGCTGGGCACTCAAAGAGTCTGACATTCAGAGGAACAGCTCTTCTAGTTGAAAAAGCCAGGGACTATTTAAGGGACACAGATATGCAGAAGTATGTTTTGGTTGCTGTAAGTGGGTGGGACTTTCACATGAATGAGCAGATTATTCTTTCAGAGGAGGAAGAAAAGAAAGAGGACTCGGGCTGACCAGGAGGAGCTCAATCAATGCTTGTGGGTAATCATCATGGCAGACACTGCCCATGTTATGGCCCAGAGTCAAGGTAAGCTGATGTTTTCTTTCCTAAGTCCATCTAACATTCCTAGAAAAAACATTGAGGAAAAACTGGAAAGAGTTCCCTCTGTTGGCCGGGAAAAACCTGAGGGTGAGAGGAAGCTCATTCTCTCAGAGCATCACAGGATATAAAGGTATAAGGGACATTCAAAATCATTTCCTCCAACTCCCTCGTTTCATGGATGAGCAACCTGAGGCCCACTGAAGCAAATTTTAAAAACACTTAACCAAGGTCCTGAGACCAGATTCCGGCAGAAATGGGCCTCCACATCCTTAAACCCCTTTGTTACTGAAGGTAAAAACTAAAGGGCTATTCAGTGATGACCTGTGAGAGAGAAGTTTCAGTAGAGGAGGAAAACCAGGAGTCTGCCTTCAAGGGACTGAGAAGAATAGGTGAAAAGAAAACAGAGGGATTCATGCTGAGTCCAGGCTGCTTTGGGCTTCCTGCCCACTGAAAGATGCTCCACAAGTCTGGAGTTTTTAATCCAGAATTGTGTTGGAGTTACCTCTAGCAACTGGTAAGAGACAATTGCTAAATTTTCACTGTGAGCATTTACACTTCCAAAATGGCAACTACAAATCAAGGTTTGATTTATTGTTTTATTGATTATCTAGATGTAAGAATGTTAGAAGTGAAAATGACATTTAAAAGTATGAGTGCACATGTTTTTGCCCCAAGGAGCCTGGCTGGTAAACATTTACCAGCACATCCCTGTATTGCTCCATAAACATTCCCTGAGTCCAGCCGGAGTACAGTACAAGGCTCAGACAATAAAGTCATCACCATCACCTGGTGACTGTAGGCTAAAAATAAGAACAACAATTGGTATTTTTATAATGAGTTTATGTTTTAAAAAGAACTTTATAGGCTCTCTTTTGAGCCTAATTGCACTTTTACTTTTGTCAGCATGAAGGCTTCTCCTTTTCCCCAGAAACTGCTGCTTGTCTCTTATATAAGGCCAAAGCAATGTGGCCCTTTCAACTGCCCAGACAGCTGAGCTACCATTCACAACTGGCTCCTCCTACTCTCTGCCTCTACTTCTGAACTTTGGGATCAATCATGTCTAATCCCTCCTGCATATCACATTCCTTCAAATAGTTGAAGACAACTGTCACATTCATCTCAAATCATTTCTTCTCTGGGCTAAATATCCCTATTTCATTTGAATGACTCTTGTTTGGCTTCCTCTCACATCCTCTCTCCACCTAACACCCTCTTCAGGACATGTACTAGCTTTATCAGTGTCCTTCCCAAAACTCAGTTCCCAAACCTTGCATAGGCACAGTACTCCAGCTGTATTTGTAAGACTAGCACCAACCATGAGCTTCCATCAACACTGCCAAAATTGTAGTGCTTTTGCCTGCCATGTCACAGGATGGCATCATGCTGGGCTTACCCCCTTTCCTCATTTTTCAAAGGAACTATTGTCTGGCCATAGTATACTTTTCTCACCAAGTTCTAGAATTAGAGCCATTAAATGTAAATTTTATACATTTTGATCATCATTCTAACCTGGCAATAAGTATTTGGATGCTAATTCTTTCATCTAATATATTAACTGTCATGCTCAGCTTTGAGAATCCACCAGTTAGCAAACTGACTAATTCCATCAAAGTCATCAATAAAACTTGAGATTAGAACAAAGATTTGGATTACATCACTGGAAATCTTCCACCAAGTTGATATCAATCTATTTTACTCTGTTCCAATATATGCCTTTCCATCTTACCTGCAAGGACATTTTAAGCCTTGCTGAAATCCAGATATTCCACATATAGGGTATTCTAATCTTCCAGTCCAGCGATCCTGAAAAAAAAGAAAATAACTTTGTTATGACTCAATAATCTTGATGAATCCATTCTGATTTTTATAGATGGTCTTTCTTTTTCTAAGGGCTCATGAACTATCTTATATTTTCTTTCAAAATCATTAGCTTGTAATTTTGAATAATCCACCTTCTCTTTGAAAATTAGATCAGCATTTAACTATCTCCATTTCTGCAAAACTTCTTGCACTTTGCACAATTTTTCTAAGATTATGAATTATCACCCATCATTATTTACTTTCCTGGTATTAACACAGGGAGCCAAGACAGTTGAGAATTGGGAGCAAGGACACAGCTGTTTTTCTTAAGCACTTTTGAGAATGTCAGCCTTTCTGTGACTCAGAGATTGCCAGAGAATTAGAGAAAAAAGAAGAGAAATGGAAGGTCACTGTGCTGCATTTTAAATTGACCCTTATGTTGTGTCTGAAGAGTTGGTTTACTTGGTGGGGGTCAAGCCAAAGAGCCATTTTAGCATCTTTTCAACGCTGAGCAGCATGTCTCCGGGGGACTGCTGTTACTGAGGTACCTTCTTGCCCCTATTGAAGTCTGGGCTCAAATGTAGATTAAAATCTTAGCCACTGAGAAGACAAAAAAGATAAACAATGAGGATGCTGTATTACAGTGTCAGCTTCTATTTTATTTAAGGCCTGGAATTCAGAAGACCACC
The DNA here is from genome assembly GCA_023548195.1 of Bettongia penicillata ogilbyi. NCBI lineage: Eukaryota > Metazoa > Chordata > Mammalia > Diprotodontia > Potoroidae > Bettongia > Bettongia penicillata. The sequence goes on from JAJHZJ010000092.1 coordinate 1,846,866, forward strand.
GTCATGGTTGATTTGTCCCCAAGTAGTAGACCTCTCATTTTGACCTCACTGTTGCTCCATTAGTGAATCAGTTCAACTGAACATTATCTTCCACCTTTGAATTCCTCGCTACTTTGTCCTATCAGCACTCACTCCTTGCAATACCCTAAATCTGCATTATTCCCAGCCTCTATCTACCTTGTCGTTCACTTCTGTGCTGCTGAACAGAGCTGGAAGAAGTCACACAACCACCCTGACTGGATCTCCACATATGTGTTATATAATTTCTACTGGCTCCTCATGTTAGCAATATAATCCTCTTACTCTTCCTTGATACTTTCTCTATGCTCTTCACCACATAGCTTTCCAAAGCATCTCCTCTTGCTTCCGACAGTATCCTTGTCTTCCATTCTCCCAGTTGTATACCTCCTTTGACCCTTTACCAAGAAAGCTGGATCCATTCACCACTTTGCTTCATCACATAGTGTTTTTACATAACCTCCATTATCTCTTTCATACCAGTCTCTGATGGGGACTCTTCTGCTCACCAAAGCCACCTCCTTGTCATGAAACCTTGAGCTTCTCTCTCTCCATCTTCTTCAATCTCTTCCCATCTACTGGTTCCCCCTCTGCTGCTGAAAAGCACTCCCAAAGCCTCTCCATCCTTAAAAAAAAAAAAAGACCAAAGTCACCTTCAAACATTTAAATGATCATCATGTAAATGAGAAATTAAACTTCTTATGTTTGGTCCCAGAGGGCACAAATCAAAACAATGAGTAGAAACTGAAAAGAATTAGATACTACTGCAGAAAAACTCTGTAATAAGTATAGTATACTTGATTTCTTAGGGACATGTAGGATCCCTTGAAAGTCTTCAATCACAGGTTAAATCAGGACTTGTTAAGTATGTTCCATACTTGAGGACTCCCATCCGGGAGAGGTTAGACCAGCACACTGACAATGTCCCTTCATTTGTCACATTTTGTGATTCTCCAGTACCATGATTCTGTGAGAGACCAAGACATGGTCCAAGGACCATGAATTATATCTATAATGATTCCTCTCCCAAAAATGTCATGGGAGTCTATAAAACATTTTCTCCTTAGTATATAGGAGGCTTTTCTCCTGCTATTTTAAGACAGCTGGGTGGTACAATGGAAAGAGTGCCAGGACTGGAGTCAGGAAGACTTGAGTTCAAATCTGGCTTCAAACACTTACTGGTTATATGACCCTAGGCAAGTCACTTACCCTGTGCTTGCTTCACTGTCTTCAGCTATAAAAGGTGGATGACAATTGCACCTACCTCTCAGAGTTGTGGGGATCAAATGAGATAATAATTCTAAATCACTTAGTGTGGTACCCAGTACAAAGAAAGAGCTATGACAACATTAGTTATTATTATTACTAAATATTTGGGGGATAATTAGAAAGGTTGGAGAGATATAATTTCTGGGGAATTTAATCATTTTATTAATAAGATCGCAGGTTATTAATAGAAGGATGGCCGTTTGACTGGCTCTCTTAGATCAAAGACAACCATGGCAAGAGGCTCACAATTTATATACCCTTCAAAGAGTAAACATTCAATGAGGGGCTACAATGGACTCTCATTGGAAAATACAATGGAAGGTGAGCTATATTAAAATGGAGGTCTAAGAGTAACATGTCATCTTTGGACAGAGAAACTATCTTCATACCAGACCACTCCCAGCCTTGGGCTATCAAGACAAAAGGATCTGTCTCCATTCAGTTTTGAATAGAACTCAGTGAACTTCCTCACATTGGATTAAATCCCTTGAAAGGATGGGTTCTGACTAAGATGAGGAGAGCTAATTCAGTGTCATTATGAGCAATGTCCTTCAAGAGAATGAACTTTCGAAAATAAGGAATTTGGAAGAAGGAGGGAGCTCTGCGTCTCCCCAAGACATTGGCTATTAATAATCATTTCTCTCAGTTTGTTATTGGGTCCAAATTATATCTTTGTTACTTAGAGTTCCTACTCCACTCACAGAGAATGCTCTGCATGGTCTCAAATCATAGTTATGTAACTGTAATTATCCACAAACACTCCATTCTGAAAGTGGAGAGTAATGGGCTCACCCTATATAGAGTAGATAACTGAGAATTCCTGGTCCATACTTTTTAATTTTTACACATAATACTCTACTTACTCCTAACGGTTGCTACCTTCCTAGAAAAATCTGGTGAGATCCTTTTATTTTATTAAGTAAATTATTTCTGATTACCATCTAGAAGATGAAGGTACTTTGTCCTTATTGAAGTCTTAGAAATCGCCTATGGTGGCACACTGAAACTTGAGTCTCTATAACTGATCTGTTTTCAATTTCTATTTTGAGTCACAGCTGCTCATTCTTGGAAGCTTTCTTTGATGATTTCTAGAAATATAATTTTAAGAGAGGCAGTATCGAGTGTCTTTCTGACCAGACTGATTATATCATAGAAAGTAAAGAATAGTCAACATAAATAGTAAGGTGTTAATGTGTTTTCAAAGCTGATGATGCCGTTAAAAAGACACCCTATGTTGTTCAAATGAAGTATATACATATTTTGGTGACAGAATTAAAGGGAACATCCAAATAGTTTTTATTTTATTTTGTTGTTTTCAATTAAGAAGAATATAATCTCTCCTCTTCCCATGTTGTGTCTCAGTGCTTCATAGAGAGGCTGATGTGGAGGACTTTGATGAGTAGGATTTGATAGGAAGAGATGAAAAAGAAAGATCAGCAGTTCCAAGAGAAGGCAGCAAATGGAAGCAATGGTACCATGGCATAAAATATATGTTGGGATGAGAACTCAATTTTGACAGAAAAATAATTCATTTCTTTCTTCATTTCTGTTTGTTTTTGCTGGGCTAACTAGTACAAAGCTCCCACTGAGGAACGTCCTCTACTAGTACAGATTAGAGCTCTCTTTGAAAGTTATACTCAGTAGAAAATGGGCACAGTCCAGGATTGCACATTCGTAGCTGAAATGGAGAATTACAAAAATGAAAATCCCATGCACCAGAACTGAAATCAAATCCTCACACTTGCTCCGTAATGCCAATGGTTCCTGACCATTCCAATCATCACTGTTCTCTATTCCTTTCCACTCTTCCAGTACACAGAATCTTGACAATACAACTTGATACTTAATTATTAAATAATTATGATTAATAAAATTAATTTTAAAAAATTAAAATAAATTAAAAAATTAAATTAAAATACTACTGTTTTGCCTGTTTTTCCTTCATATATTTTTCCTCGGTCTCCATCTTGTCTCCTCACAAAGATTACACCCACAAGATGACCAAAAAATACATCTTCAAGGTCTTTTATTTTACTTTATAGTGTTGGGTATAGTGGCGAACACTTACCAATTGGCCAATAAAAATTCATTAGTTGGTTGATGTGCTTTTCTATTTCCCAGGGAGGGATTTTTCTGAACAAATGATGCCAGATAATCACACCACAGACACAGAATTCATTCTTCTACCATTTTCCAGCAGCCTCCATGTCCATTACGTCCTGGTCTTCATCTTCTTATTGATTTATCTCCTCACCTTGACTGGGAACCTTTTGATAATGGCAATCATCAAGATGGATTCTCACCTGCACACACCCATGTACTTCTTCCTGGTGAATTTATCCTTTCTTGATATTTTTTATTCCTCAGTCATGGTACCAAAGTTGGTTCAAATACTTCTCTCCAAGAACAAAGCCATCTCCTTCAATGGGTGCCTGGCACAAATTGGACTGACATTTTTCATTGCTTCATCTGAATCCTTAGTCCTCTCTGCCATGGCCTATGACCGCTACTCAGCCATCTGTAACCCTCTGGTTTATGTGATGGTCATGAGCAAACAATTCTGTATCTTTCTGGCCTGTGGGTCTTGTCTACTTGGCATCACTAACTCCCTGCTTAACACCCTGCCTTTGTTGAGATTGCACTTTTGTGGCCCCTACCTCATCCACCACTATAGCTGTGAGATACCTGAGCTCTTACCTCTCTCTTGCACTGACCTCTATCCTAACAAGATGATCTTGTTCACTACTTTGGTCATCTATGGTATTGGTTGCTTCTTTCCCATCATGTTTTCTTATATTCGAATTATCTCTGCCATCCTGAAGATCAGCTCAGCTTCAGGTAGGAGCAAAGCTTTCTCTACCTGCTCCTCCCATGTGATTGTAGTGACCTTGTTCTTCCTGACAGGTGTGGGCCGATATCTAAGCCCTGCTACAGGTTCCATCCTGGAGCAAGTCATCTCTCTGCAGTACAGCATTGTGACCCCACTGCTGAACCCCATCATCTACAGTCTGAAGAATGTGGAAGTCAAAGTAGCCATAAAGAAAGTGTGGGAAAACAAAAGCATCCTCTTTGGCATCCACTGATTAAGAACTCCATCAGCAATGATGCTTATGAGCAGAATCTGAGAAATCCTTCAGAGATGTGATTTTTGGTAAAGATTTTAGGAATACCTTGAACTTTCTAACGGCCTCAGAAAATGAAAAAGTCCTAAGAGATCACAATATGCTTACAAATGCTTGACAGATAAGGTCAGTTTTAGGATTTTTATTTTATTTTCATCATTATGTTATTATTGTTGCCATTTTATAGATTGTGAAACTGAGGCATCAAGAAATTAAGTTGTTTATCCCAATTCACACAACTAGTTGGAGGAAATTTGGGATTGTTCTCTAAGCTGTCCTACTCAGAATTCAGTTCTCTTTTCACTACATAAGGAAGATCAGCATTCTTTTCTCCCTGAAATGTTCTGATGATTCCACCATATGTGACTTATTTGTCTATTCATTTAGTGGACATTTATCCTTCTACTTTGTGCAAGGCATAGATAGATTTTATAAAGCCATGCTTTCATCCTTTGTTTTTGTTTGTTTTTTACTTCCTAGTAAGCTTTGTTTGGAAATATTCCAACTTTATATTTTTGTGGAAACTTCCAAGAGGAAAAATGAAGAGATCCCAAGAGAGTGTTAACCTTCAATACATGTATATGTGAAGGCTCTGTGAGTCTATCATTACAAAGATGTCCTACTCTCTCCCTGCTTGCCAATACCAGGGTATTCAGATTTATAAATTTTAAATAGATAAATTTGAGCTTCTCTTGCTAGTGTCAATGTCATTATTATTATTTCCCCTTTCAATTCTGGATACCAACATAGTCCTGGGTTCTACCACGTTTCTACAACTCCTCAAATTGGACCAATGTCCTTATAAGTTTTCTAAGGACTCTTACTACTAACAACCATCAGAAAACAGATAGACTACACAGTAATGGACAAAATCCAACGATATGAAACCACACACCAAAAGAAGGAGTCAAGACTGTAAACAATGACCACATAAATTTGAAATTGATTCATTGGTGCAATTTAAGATTAAGAGGCACACACCACTTAGTAAACTAATGAAAGTCTATTGTGAAATGACAGGGTTTGGCAATGTGGCAGATCAGATTCTGATTTGATGGGTGAATGAATGAAACAGACACACCTGCACAGTGGGAAATGGGGGATGAAGATACAATTGATATATTCCAGCTGCAGACAGGAGACACTTACTAAAAAGAGAATCTACAACTTGACTCCAGAACTGTGCTCTCAAGGAAAACAATACATTCACAATTAGAAAACCAAGATTTGGTTCATCCACATCCTGACCACTGCAATTTAGTTTTCTCTCTTCTTTGATTCCCTTCCCCTGTTGCTTTATTGTACATAAAGTAACTTGTGCATGTGCATAGGCATAATGTGTATTTTTCTAATTAAATGTCTGATGATGTGTTTTGATCAATATCAAATGGAGATGGGTAGGGGGGTAAAAACTGGTTTTGTGGAAATATCACTTTTCTCCATTACAGGCATGTTCAGTCAACTTTTGTCTTTATATTCCAGTAAGTTATTGTGCTCTCACCAAAAAACCCACTTGTTTGATTGGAAAATTTCAATGTTTTTCTTTTATCATTCTAAAACCAATGGCGATTTTATAACTATTTTATAGGTAGCTGTTACATACAGGGCAAACTCTGTCTCTCAGTAGGGATAAATTACCATAAGGAAATTGATCTTAGATAGTTTTCCCTTCAAATCAAGCATCTTGTTGTTTAAATAAACTTCTTGTTTAAAATTTTTTAAAAAATTTTAAAGATGTCAGAGACAGAAATTATAGAAGAAAAGTATTCTCAGATAACACCATCAAAGGAAATCAAACTCTTGGGACATCACAAAATAGTCAAGTCAAAAAAGGAATTGGAGAAGAAATGAAATTGGCAAAAATATCAAGAGAAGAAATCAATAAAAACAAATAAAGCTCAGGTCAAGATGATGAACAAATTCCAAAGTTAAGAAACATTCATGGAAATTGTATTGTTTCACTGATGCCCAGGAAGGTCCCCCTGAGTCAGTGTTATAAAGACAAAGAACAGAGAGGATCACAAGGAACCCTTCTCTCATGCAAGGAGCTCATACTTCAAGATCAGCAAGGAAAAGCTGTTCTCCTTCAAGAAATGGAACATGGTGACCATGCGGAACAAGGATGTGGAGGGCGCTGCATGGTGTCAGCTGCCAGGTCCAGAAAATGCGGAGGACTTTATTAGATGTTAAGCTGAAAACAGCTAATAATTGTGCATACAACTGCAGGTGAAACAGTGATCCAAAGTGTAACTACATGAAACAATGGTCAGCATTTCATAAATCATAATAATATTCCTTTACATTCATTGCCCAAAAATCTATTTAACTCAACAAATGGATGCATTTAACCAATCTGAAGGCATTTTCCAAAATGCAAAACCAATAAGATTCCAGAAGTCAATATGCATCTTCTCTAGATGAATAGCAAAATCATAGGATTTCTTATATCTAGGGATTAACTAATGCATTTCTCAATTCTATTAATCTGGCGATCAACAATAAATAGTAATAAGGAAGAAACAATGTTGGCTTAATTGAATGGCAAAAGGAACTGGGGAAGGAGAAAAGAATAAGATGATAATGAGATATAGTGAATAAGAATCAGAGAAAAAAGAACAGGAAAAAGAGGAAAGAAAGGGAAGTACTCTCAGAGTAAGACTCCTATCTCAAAGTTTCAGAAGGACAGAGAAGTCAAATTTTTGTGAATACAATAAAATTTTAATAATTTTGTTTAGTGTTAGTGTTATGTGTATGGGGAAAAGAGGGGTGGAGAAGGAGAGGAATAGGGAGGAGAGAGCATTGAAAATGAGACAGGAATAATACTAGTAAAATAAAAAATATATTCCCTCCCAACAAAATGAATAATTTAACAACAGATGGCTGTTGAATAAAATATTTATAAACTAGAATATAAATGTAATATAAATTATTGAATTTGAATTATTGTTTTTAAAATTTAAAAAGATATTAATTAAACACATCAATACCAATATACAAAAATAAAAGCTATTCCCCAATATAGAAGGGACCGAAAGATATCAACATGCTTTTCTCAATGCAATATCATTTGTTCCTCACAATATGCCCAGGAAGTATTTACTACTAAGATCTATTTTGTAAATGAAAAAACTGAGATCAGATGTCATGGTGAAAATCTGAGGCAGGATTTGAATAGAGGTCCTATGTGTACATTATCAATACAAACTTGAAAAATCATTCACTCTGTTGTAATTTGATCAAAAGTAATTGATGCTAGAAATATGGATGTGTGAATAAAAATCTCAGTGGAGTCAACATGTAGGATATGTAGTTCATGCATACAACTCCAGAAGAGGTTACACCACAGGTTTTATAAGACACTTGACAATGTTTAGGCAAAAGCCAAAACTATCTCTTGACTTGGGCTTTGGAGTCTCAGAGAATGAAGAGGATGCAGGTTGTTGACAACTAGTACAGTACACAGCTGAGAACTTAAAGAAAGTTGAACAACTGACTGTAACTTCAGGTCAGAAGGTTTCTGACAGAAATAAATATAGTGTCCAAATGCATTAGCAAGGATTATGGCAAAGGGACACAATTTTCTGAGAAATCTGGGAGTTCAGAGGTTTGTGTTGATAGAAATCTACTCCATATCAAAAGGTTGAGAGAAAACACAATTTGCCAGTTTATAGAAAAACTCTAGAGCATGCCAGAGACTCTATAAAGAGAATTCATTAAAACCACCTATTTCTCCCTGAGGAAAAGGAAGAAATTCCCTGAGGAGAATCAGGAGAAAAAAAACCTGTTTACCTGTTTTAACAAGACTGCCTGAGCCAGAGAAGAGTTCAGAAAGTGTCCCAAGTGAAGAAGACCCTGCATGTCATAATCCAATAACCTCCCCTAGGACTGTGAAGTACTCCATCAATGGATGGTGACTGAACCAAGAAGCAGGTCCTTTACTTCCTAGAATTTCAACTCTAAAGATCCTGAGGTACACAAACAATTCATCAGTCCCAGAAATGCTGATAATCAGTCTTTGATGGGCCTTGAAATATGGCCAAATTGCCTAACATGGAGTCATCTTGCATCCCAAATCCTCTTACCACATATGTGAGAGGATTCTCCAATTGGTTGCATAGCTAGAACAGACTCCCTTTATAAAACCAGGTGCATACAAGGAGTTAAGATCACATGTAGTTCACCCACATGTGTTCACCATGAGCTAAGAGAGAATTGATACCTGCTCTCTCTCTTTCTATCCTCTGGCTATGAGACTGAGAAATGGACCTGGGGTGTTTGTTTCTATTCTATTTTGTTTGCACTTCTCACTGTCTGGGCAGGAGTGGTATAATCCCCACATGCAGAAGTTTAACCCATGACAACACTGAAATCAGAATTCCAGGTAGGATGTTGTAGCCAGCCAGCAGATAAGCCCAGAGAAGCCAGGGTGCCTAGGGTTTAACTTCAAGACAAGTTCATAGTTAGAACTTTGTACTCTGCTCTATAGAAGGAGAGCTAAGGTACAAAACTAATCCTCTTCCCTTTCCTAGAGACTGAATTGATAAAGGAAGAGGATTAGGGCACTCACATATTGGGGAGTGAGATTGAATATTTGTGAATATACCTTTAAAGTAAATATTTCTTGGTTAAAGCCAATCAAATTGTTTATAACCAAAATGAACTGAGGTACAAAGGGCCCACCCCTATGAAGGGGAACACTTTCTATGGAGACTGAAGGCATTTCTCAAGATTCTAAAAACTCCCTACCAATCTCCTTTAGGATTCCAGAGATACCAGGAGAGGAGAAGGACTGGAACAGAATCTGCCTGGCTTGCAGGCTGAATGGGTCAGGATAGTCAATGTTACAAGCTTGTTAAATCAACCTGTTCAGGTACAGAGATCAAAAGGTCAGTAGTTCACAAAAGAACTAGAACTATCAGCAAGTGGGTTAACAACATGTTCCAGGAGAACTTATAGCAGTGATCATATGTGCAGTCAGATGAGGTTGCTAATGATTGTACATTTAATGTTTACCTTGAGTGTTATTGTACATTTGCTTACTCATATGATTTTACAGGGACTAAAAACTTTTGGTCCTAGAGAGGAATGCAGCCCCAAAATGCTATGACCCAGGACCACAGTGGTTTGGGATACTGATGCTAAATCTCTAATGAAATCAAAGAGATTTTTGGAAAACTACGCTGGAAGATAAAGATTCTCAGTTCAAAGAGATTAACAAGTACTCTGAGAAAAGTATTTTCTTTGGTGGTCCCATTAACCTCCAAAGAAATTTTCTTTCAAGTTTGGGGGCATCATACAAGGAGGAAGAAAGGTGAAAATATTGCACAAATTCATGAGTATGGGAACCAGAGAGCAAGAAGAAGAGGACCTGTTTTTAGGGCAGAACAGTACCCTGGGATTGATGCTATGCCAAGCCAACACATGTAACAGTTGAGGACAGTAAGAGAAATGCCTAGTCAGCAGCTCTTCTTTCCTTCCCTTTCACATAGAACAGAGGTGAATCTGAGTGCAAGCTACATCCCAGCTTCTATGTTTTATTTGAACATAGCTCATACTGATTTATTACTTGATACTGCTAAGAAATGACATGGACATTAACAGTGATTTTTACCTCAGTATTTAAGTTTTTGGCTTGGAATTGAGAAAGGGGAAACTAGCCGAGGGAGAAGAGACCTCCCTGGTTTGAGAGCTTGGACCACTAGGCTTTCTGATCTTTTAGTCCACTAGTCCCTTACTTCGCAAAGCAATCAATCTAATCCTCCCTGGTTCATTATCACACCTTCTGCACCAGTTGTTTTAAACTCTCTTCAGTCATTTCATGACACAGCCTACACTCATATTCTTTTCTGAGGAACTCACCTTCATGGAAAAAATAATTGAGACTATTCACCAAAAACTCCCTCTTCTCCCATTTCTTTCTCCTCACATCTGAACAAGTGGTAATATACAAAAGTAATGGAATATCATTTTGCTATAAGAAACAAGGAAAAGATAAGATTTCAAAGAAACCTGGGTTGACTTGTACGATCTCACTGATGCCCAGGAGTGGTATAATTCATACTAATCATACTATGATGACAATTTGTAGAACAACTGATACCATGACAATAGCATTATTAAATTGAACAGTTTTAAAAGACTTAAGAACTCCCCTATACTTTGTATGTTCCACCTTTTGGAGCAGGTTTTTTCACTCTTTCTTTGCGCTGTCCTTATCTTTAGGATGCCAGAGAGATGTGTGGGATTGAATCGCCTGGCTGACTTTGACAAAATGGTCACTCACGTTATAGAAAACATAGACAAGAGAAGCACAATCTAGATAATGACATTGCTGTGTAAGGTCACCAGGTAACTACTGAGACAAATTTATTGGAGAGCCCCTTGGACCCATAAGCAACACCAAGTGACACATCATCTGGTCATCTAAAGCAGTTGCCAAGCAGTGAGCTTTCTCCTCAATACCAGCTGGAACTGAGGGGAAATGGAATTAATTTTGTTTTTGCCCCTGAATCAGCATGGAAATGGTTCTTGACAAAAAGCATTTGAGCTCACCTGATTAGAGGATCTAAAGAGCCAATAGTAACAACAGGCTGCCCAGCAGACAGAAGATTTTGTTTCTTGTTTAATAAATGTAAATTTAGTTAATCACCCACATGTGAATGAGCAATACTCATAAATCAGAAAGGAGACAAGGATTCTCTTGGAAAAAAAGATGGCCCAAATCAAGCAGATTTAATCTATTACAAACATTTATGTGACTCTTACTGTGGAGAACTATATATTTCCTACCCTAGAGCAGAGAGTATCAAACGTGGCCAAGGGAAAAAAAAATTTTTTTCTTTAATACTGAAAGCTAAGGTACCCAGACAAGTTACAGGAAGCCAACATCCACCTGGTCAGCACTTAGAGCACCATCTGGTGGCATACACTTCCTGTGTAGCCATTTCTGTCACACTTATTAGGATGCCTTTCAATTGCCACTAAAGATGGACAGGCACAGTAAACAAAGGTGTCTGTTCCGTCCTTTCTCACCTTGTTTTACATCTAGTGAAAGTGCAATGTCACTGCTCCTGTGGACAGGAACAACCATGCTTTATGCAGTCTTGATTAGAACACACCGATCATTTCACATATCAGATTTGGTACTTGAACCCAGGACTTCCTAGTTCCAAGGGCAGCCATCTGTTCACTACACCACGAACAATATCCAATAATAAATAATTGTTGTTGAAGTCCCTCATTGCTCCTTACAATGGAATTCTGAATTCAGAACAGATGATAACTCAATTATTTCCCTGGGTTCTCAAATTGGGGAGTCATTTTCCCCAGGGGCAAGGGATCAGTTAAAACCTTAGACTTCTTACAATGTAAGAGACAATGGTTTATAATGGAAAGATTCTTGAACTTGGAGCCAGAGCAACTAGGTTTGAGAACTGGTTATCCTGGAAGATCTAGGACAAATTCCTAAACCTTTCAGAGCTTTAGTATTATTATTAATAATACATGAGGATAATCCCTGTGATGTCTACTTCACAAGATTGTGGTTAGGTGCAAATGAGCTAATAAAGTAAAGTAAAGTGCTTAGAAATCCTTAAATCATCATGTAAAAATGAGATGCTATTAGCAGGATATTTTAAAGATACAGGTAGACCATTCTACTGCCAGGTCAGAGTAGGATAATGATATAATAAGTTTTAAAGGTCAATTCTCAGAGTTTCCTGAGGGATTGCTACACAAACTATGGTTCATGAACACAATTGAATATCAATGAGACATGAAAAATGATAAATATGAAGAATTCAAAGACCATATAAAAAGAGTTGACTGAAGTACGCAGAACAAGGAAAAAAATATGCAGAATGACAACTCTGTAAACGAGAAATAATATTGAAGAGGCAACATGGCATAATGGATATGGCATTAGAATCAGAGTCAGAAAGATCTGAATTAGTAAAAGAAATTATGAAATGAATGGTTTCAGGAAAACCTAGAAAAATTTGTATGAACATTGATGCAGCAAGAAGGGAATAGAACCCAAAAAACAATTTCTACAATAACAGGAATTTTATGAATTAGTCAACTTTAAAAGAGTTAGTAACTCTAATTCAATTCAATAACCAAGCACAATTCCAAAGAACTCATGATGAAACTTGCTGAGTTTCCAGACAGGGAGTTAATGGGTACAGCAAACAATTTTGAAGCAAGTTTTCTTTTCTTTATTTATTTTCCCTTTTTTTGTGACAAAGTTAATGAGGAAATTTGTTTTGCATATATACATATTTGTAATGGGTTTCATTTTTCTGACTACCCATCTTGAGATAGGGAAATATTGAATGGAAAATACAGATTAAGAATTTGATTTTCAGATATGACTAATGAGGAAAATAGTTTTACTTGACCATACACATTTGTAATGGGTTTCTTTTTCTTTCTTTCACAACATAGCAGATGGTATTGTCAGTGGGAGAAAATTCACTGATGAAAATTAAATAAAATTGAATTTTTTAAATATGAAATTAGCTCAGAAAGGTTCATTGGAACCATATTACAAAGTACTTTAAAGGTGACCCATTTGACTAAGACTTAGAAATGAAAGGATACCCATCAATTGGCGAATGGTTCAACAAGTTTTGGTATAAGAAATGACAAGGAGGAAGATTTCAGAAAAACCAGGAAAGACTTATATGAAATGATACAAAGTGAAGTGAGGAAAATTAGAACAACATTGCATACAGTAACAGCAATATTATATGGTGAAGAATTGTAACAAACTTAGCTATTCTCAGCAATATAATAATTCAAGACAATGCCAAGACACTCATGATGAAGCATGCTATACACCTCTGGATAAAGAACTGGTATGGTCAGAATATAAAACAAAACGTGGTGGTTTTCACTTTCTTCATTTTTTTAATTTGAGTGTTCTTGCACAAAATGACAAATACAAAATTGTTTTACATGGTTGTGCATACATAAACTATATCATATTGCTTATGGTCTTGGAGGAAGAAGGGAGGGAGAAGGGGATATAATTTGGTACTCAAAACTTTTGTGAAAATGCTAAAAATTGTTTTAACATGAAATTGGGAAAAAATAAAATAAATAGTGACCCTTTGCTGGCATTGGGTGCAGGACTCTGTTCCATTGCTGATATGCCATTCTAGGTTTCAGTCCCAAGGTGATGAGGAGTGCTGGCAGGAGTAGGGACTCTGGTCAATGTTCCAAGACAGAAGATAGTTATTGTGATTGTTCAGGAAAGCAGTGACCACACCTCATTTTAAGTTATGCCACCTTGGAAACATGCAGACCTGCAGAACTACCTCTGAAAACAGCAGTATGAAAAAGTTAAAGCTTGAAACAGTTCTCCCTCCACCATGGGAGCAGAACCCAACTTTAAAACCAAGTAAGAAGTCACAAGATGGGCAGGGAAAATGATAAAAAAAAAAAAAACTGATCATAGAAAGTTACAGTGGTGACAGGAAACATCAAAACACAAATTCAGAGGAAGAGAACAATGTCTCAAAAAAAATATTTTAAAAATAGTAATGGTTCTCAGGCCCAAAAATCAATTTCTGGAAGAGCTCAAAAAGGATTTTTAAAAATTAAATGGTAGAGGTAGAAGAAAAATTTGAGAAAAGAAATGAGAGTGATGCAAGAAAGTCATGAAAAAGGGATCAACAGCTGGGGAAAGGGGGCACAAAAATATTAAAGAAAATAACACTTTGAAAAACAGAACAGAGAAAGTAGCAAAGGAAGTACAAATGGAAAAATGTAAAGTTGCAAAAGAAGGTAAAAAAACTGACTGGAAAAAGTAATTCTTTAAAAATTAACATTGGGTGGCAGAGCCAAGATGTCAGAGTAGAAAGACACACATATGGAGGCTCTACCCACACAGCCCATAAATGCCTGTAGAGAGGGACTCTCAACAAATTTTGGAGCAGCAGAAGTGGAGAACAATAGAGTGGAGGAAATTTCCAGCCCAGGGTGACCTGAAAGGCCTACAGGAAATGTTGGTTGCACCGGATATGGAGTGGAGCCCAGTCCAACCTTGGTCGCATGGCATGGCACAACTCTGGGAGGAGGACACATTGGGGGCAGAATCTACACTTACAGCAGCAGCAAAACCCCAGTCCCAGCAGCAGTGGTCCGCAGATTCCTCAACCCACAGGCGCCAAAGGTCAGTGACAGGGTTTTTTCAGCTGGCAGGGAAAGGAGAAGGACCTTCCCATAGCTCCAGCCTCAGAAAGCAGCAGCAGAGGCCAAAGTGAGCAGGCAGCAGTTCCCAAAGCAGCCTGTACAGCTGCTCGCATCCATTGTTAGAGTGTAAAAACCCCTGGGGGCACTGAGGAGCTGAATATTACCTCAGCCCTGTGTAGAGGCCCTGAGGGAATTGATGTTTAACTCACACTGAATGGCAGGCCTGCCCATCCAACTTATCTGAAAATCAGCTCCCAGTGCTGACTTGGCGGAACTGGAGACTAGGTGGTTGTGGAGAGGTAACTACTAAGATTCTGGGCACAAAAATCTCTTCCTACTCCTAGACCAGGGTACACTCTTGATTGTGCCACCTTGGAGGAACTGAGATCTTACAGATTCCCATAGTATACACTACTCTTGACAAAGGATCCAAAAGTCAAGTAATTCGTTGAGAAAATGCCCAAAAAAGGGGAAAAAAATAAGACTATAGAAGGTTACTTTCCTGGTGAACAGATATCTTCTCCCATCCTTTCAAATGAGGAAGAACAATGCTTACAATCAGGGAAAGACATAAAAATCAAGGCTTCTGTATCTCAAACATCCAAAACAAATATTCAATGGTCTCAGACCATGGAAGAGCTCAGAAAGGATTTTGAAAATCAAGTAAGAGAGGTGGAGGGAAAACTGGGAAGAGAAATGAGAGAGATGCAAGAAAAGCATGAAAAGTGGGTCAACACCTTACTAAAGGAGACCCAAAAAAAATGCTGAAGAAAATAACACCTTGAAAAATAGGCTCACTCAATTGGAAAAAGAGGTCCAAAAAGCAATGAGAAGAGGAATGGTTTAAAAAGCAGAATTAGCCAAATGGAAAAGGAGGTTCAAAAGCTCACTGAAGAAAATAGTTCTTTAAAAATTAGAATGGAACAGATGGAAGCTAATGACTTTATGAGAAACCAAGAAATCACAAAACAAAACCAAAAGAATGAAAAAATGGAAGATAATGTGAAATATCTCCTTGGGAAAACAACTGACCTGGAAAATAGATCTAGGAGAGACAATTTAAAAATTATAGGACTACCTGAAAGCGATGATCAAAAAAGAGACTAGACATCATCTTTCATGAACTTATCAAGGAAAACTGCCCTGATATTCTAGAACCAGGGGGCAAAATAAATATTGAAAGAATCCACCAATCACCTCCTGAAAGAGATCCAAAAGGAGAAACTCCTAGGAACATTGTACCCAAATTCCAGAGTTCCCAGGTCAAGGAGAAAATATTGCAAGCAGCTAGAAAAAAACAATTCAAGTATTGTGGAAATACAATCAGGATAACACAAGGTCTAGCAGTTTCTACATTAAGGGATCAAAGGGTGTGAAAAAGGATATTCCAGAGGTCAAGGAACTAGATCTAAAGCCAAGAATCACCTACCCAGCAAAACTGAGTATAATACTTCAGGGGAAAAAATGGTCTTTTAATGAAATCGAGGACTTTCAAGCATTCTTGATGAAAAGACCAGAGCTGAAAAGAAAATTTGGCTTTCAAACACAAGAATCAAGAGAAGCATGAAAAGGTAAACAGCAAAGAGAAATCATAAGAGACTTACTAAAGTTGAACTATTTACATTCCTACATGGAAATATAATATTTGTAATACTTGAAAACTTTTTTCAGGATCTAGGTAGTTGGTGGGATTACAGAGAGAGAGAGAGAGAGAGAGAGAGAGAGAGAGAGAACACAGGGTGAATTGAATAGGATGGGATCATATTTTTAAAAAATGAAATTAAGAGGTGAGAGACATATATATTGGGAGGAGAAAAGAAGAAATGGAATAGGGCAAATTATCTCTCATAAAAGAGGCAAGTAAATGACTTTTCAGTGGAAGGAAAAGTGGGGAGGTGAGAGAAAAACATGAAGTTTACTCCCATCACATTCGACTAAAGGAAGGAATAAAATATACACTCATTTTGGTATGAAAACCTATCTTACAATACAGGAAAGTGGGGGAGAAGAGGATAAGCAGGGTCGGGGGGATGATGGAAGGGAGGACAGTGGGAGGAGGGAGCAATTAGAAGTCAACACTCTTGGGGAGGGACAGGATCAAAAGAAAGAATAGAAGCAATGAGGAGCAGGATGGGATGGAGAGAAATATGGTTAGTCTTACACAACACGACTATTATGGAGGTCATTTGCAAAACTTCACAGATATGGCCTATATTGAATTGCTTGCCTTCCCAAAGGGAATGGGGAGGGAGGGATGAAGAGAAGTTGAAACTCAAAATTTTAGGAACCACCGTTGAGTACTGTTCTTGCAACTAGGAAATAAGAAATACAGATAATGGGGTATAGAAAGTTATCTTGCCCTACAGGACAAAAGAGAAGATGGTGATAAGAGAAGGGAGGGATGGTAGAAGGGAGGACAGATGGGTTATAGAGGTAATTACAATGCTTGGAGTTTTCAGGTGGGAGATGGGAGAAATGGGGAGAAAATTTAGAACCCAAAATTTTGTGGAAATGAATGTTGAAAACTTAAATAAATAAATTTTTAAAAATTTTAAAAATTAGCATTGGAAGCTAATGACTACAAGAGACATTAAGAAAGAAAAAAATAAAATTAAAACAATGAAAAAAGGGGTAATGTGTAATATCTCATTGAAGAAACAACTGATCTAGAAAATAGACTGAAGAGATAATTTTAAAATAAGTGAACAATATGAAAACCATGAAAAAAAAGAGCCTAAGCATCATGTTTCAAGAACTGATCAAGGAAAGTTGCCCCCAATAACCTAGAGCCAGGGGATGAAACAGAAATGGGAAGAATAGACCACTCACTGCCTAAAAGAGATCACAAAATGAAAATTTCCAGGAATATTATAATCCAATCCCAGAGCTCCCAAGTCAAGGAGAAAAATATTGCAAGCAGCCAGAAAGGAACAACTCCAACATCATAAAGTCACAGTCAGGATCACACAAGATTTAGAAGCTTCTAGGTTAAAGGACTGGATGGCTTGGAATATGGTATTCTGGAGGGCAAAGGAACTAAGAAGACTACAATCACTTATCTGACAAAACTGAGTATAGTCCTTAAAGGGAAAAAATAAACATTTAATGAAATACAATATTTTCAAGCATTCCTGATGAAAAGACCAGAGCAAAATAGAAATTTTTGACTTTCAAATATAAGACTCAAGAGAAGCAAGAAAAGTAAACAGGAAAGAGAAATAAGAAGGGATCCAATAAGGTTAAACTGTTTACATACACTCCTACCTAGGATGATGATACCTGTAACTCCTAAGAACTCATTATTAAGGCAATTAAAAGGAGTATACATAGACAGAGGGCAACAGGTGTTAATGAAATGGGGATGGGATGAAATAAAAAATTTATAAAACTAAGAGGTAAGAAAGAGGGATGCACTGGAAGAAGGGGAATGGGAGAGGTAGAATGGGGTAAATTTTCTTGCATTAAAGAGCTGCTAAAAGGTTTTTACAGTAGAGAGAAAGATAAGGAGTGGGTAACACTTCAAACTTGCTCTCATCAGAACTACTCAAAGAGAAAATAATACGTATAATACAGAGAAGTGGAGGGGGAGGGCATAAGATGGGGGGAGAGTGATAAAAAGGAAGGAGGGTGGTAGGAGGTAAAGGTTAGAATGATTTTTCTCAGCAGGAGATCACAGATGCTTTGATGTGGTTTACCCTAAGGATGGGAGTATTATTAATCTCTTAGGTAGTGAAAATCAGTGATGAAGCAACTGAAGGAGTATCTATAGATAGTATGGATTGCTTGAAATTTATGGGCATTAGAATCCTTTTGTACAGCAAGCTTTTAGAAACTATAGTATGCAAGGAGGTAACAATGCAACTAATCTGTTAACTTAGTCTACAGAAAAATGCAGTAGGCAGCATTCTACTGACTCTGTGTGACCTACTGGAGATAGACTCTTGTATTCACTTAGGGAAAGTATAAGAAAGCTAAAGGAAGAGGTATTGAAGCCTGCCGTAATGATCAGAAATGAAGATGCATACTTTGATACCTCCTTAGCACTTTCCCATAGGAATATAATAGTGAAGATGACTCCACCTGCTAACAAAGATTTGACTCCAATAATTGGGGAAATAGGGAACCCTCTTTCAGAGGTACTGGACAAGATTTCACAGTTAAATGACTTAAGGGAATGGGGAAAAGATAAGTTTCCTCAAGATAGAAGAGTAAATAGCCAGCAGATTCAAAATCAGAAAACATTTACAAAGAAAGAATGGTTTACTGCTCTATTGAGAGCAGGGGTAGATTTTGGAAGCACAGATGATATCCCAGCTAATGAACTACACGGAATGTACTGAGAAAAGCACCTTGATACTATACAAAACAGAAAAGTAATAACTGCCCCTAAAGATTTTCCCTGAACACTTGCATCCAAGTTTGTCACACCTTCAGGGAGAATAGGAAGTTGGCTGAGCCCTAGCTCAGATTAAAGAAATACAAAGAAGGGAGCACAGATCCCATATCAATTTGATCATATATTGGAAAAATGGATCAAATACTTAGAGTAAGTAGAACATTAATAGATACTGGGGCAGAGGCCTCCCTTACATATGGAAACTCTGAGAGGTTTAAACATGGAATTCCTATCACCATCACAGGACTGGGAGGGACTGAAATATCAGCCAGAGAAGTCAAACTAACAATGAAAATTGGACAATTGCCTAAGAAAGAATACATCATGGTTAATTGTACCCATTCCTGAATACATCATTGGAATAGATATATTGGGATGTATGACTTTAAATTTAACTGAGAGGACATACTAATTTCCAGTAAGGAAGATAGGAATTAATGTAGTTGTAGTGGGTAAAATTAAAATGGACCCAATCACTTTACCTGAACCTCCTGAAGTAATTACTTTAAAGCAGTATCTTGTGCCAAATGGGCAAGAGGTAATTACCAATACAATAAAGGAATATGTTGAGGCAGGAGTGCTAATCCCTACAACCACTCAATAGAATCATGTCAGATGGGACATGGAGGATGACAGTGGATCACAGGAAATAGAATAAAGTCACTCCTCCCTTGTATGCTGCTGTTGCACATACCGTTACCTTAATAGAAAGGATCCAGAAATATGGTGGGACTTGGTACGCAGTTAAAGAAAGCCAATGCTTTCTTTACTATCCCAATAGAGTCTAAACAATGGTACCAATTTGCTTTCACTTAGGAGGGCCAACAAAAATATACTTTTACACACTTGCCCCAAGGATATCTGCATAGCCCCACTATTTGTCATAGGATTGTGGCTGAACATTTAGATGAATTAGAGTTACCTGGTGTACAACTTACCAACTATATGGATGAAGTTATCATCACTTTTAATTGAGTATAGGAAAAGCAAAGGATAGGAGATTAAACCTTCAAAGATTCAAGGGCCAGCTCAAACCATAAAGTTTTGGGGCATGCAATAGAATCAGCAACTGTGAGAAACTATCCCTGACAAAAGATTCAGGATTTTCCAATCTCCACCATTGAGAAAGAGGGTCAAAGATGATGGAGCAGAAAGATGCACATACTGTAGCTCTTCACCCACAACCCATAAAAACCTTACAGATCAATTCTAATTATCAAGAAGAAATTACTGTGACATTCTAAAATTCAGGTAATGTAAAAATGATAGAATAGGGGAGTGGAGCCAAGATGGCAGAGTAGAAAGCTCTTCCCCCACAGCCCATAAAATATCTATGAAGAAAGACTCTCAACAAATTCTAGAGCAGCAGAAGCCACAGAACAACAGAGTAGAGGAGATTTCAGCACAGGATGACCTGAAAAGCTGATGGAAAAGGTGTGTCTCAGCTGACGCAGAGCCCAGCCCAGCCTTTGGGGTGCAGCAGGGAGCTGGGAAGAGGACCAGAGCAGGCCTCAGGAGAGGAATTCCCAGCCACAGTAGCAGTGGTTGGCAGATCCCTCAACCCACAGACGTCAAAGGTCAGTGAGAAGGTTTTTTCAACTGGCCAAGAAGGGAGCAGGGTCTTCCCATAAGTTTGAAAGACTCTCAACAAATCGTAGAACAGTAGAGACCACAGAACAATGGAGTGGAGAAGATTTCCAGCCCAGTGTGACCTGGAAGGCTTATGGGAAAGGTCTATGATACCAGAGGTAGAGTGGAGAGAAGCTCAGCCTTGGCCACATGGCACTGGGAGGAACAGGACCAGGTCAGGGTTCGGGGACAAAATCTTTGACTGCAGCAGTGGTTCCCAGATCGCTCAAACCACAGGCACCAAAGGTCAGTGAGAGGGCTTTTCAATCAAAGCAAAAAGGGAACAGGGTCCTTCCCTAGCCTCAGCCTGAGATGGCAGCAGAGGTGGGAGCAGCAGCGGGCAGCAGGTGGCTTCTGATAGCCAGGGCAGGCAGGCAGCAGCCAGAGCCCATTGTTCCATTGTTGGAGCTCTCAGCTTAAAGCCCTGGGGGAATTGAGCAGCTGATCTAAACCAGTCACCAGCCAGGCCAGGGAGTAAACTCTCCTGTGATTGTGACATCTTGGGGGAACTGAGATCTTTCAGGTCCCCAGAGTATACCCTGCTCTTGACAAAGGACCCAAAAGGCAAGTAACTGGTTGGTAAAATGCCCCAAAAAGGGGGGAAAACATAAGACTATAGAAGGCTACTTTCTTGGTGAATAGGTATTCTCTCCTGTCCTTTTGAATGAGGAAGAGCAATGTTTACCATCCAGGGAAGACATAAAAGTCAAGGCTTCTGCATCCAAAACCTCCAAAATAAATATGCAATGGTCCCAGGTCATGGAAGAGCTGGAGAGATAGCAAGGGGGAAAGTACCAGCCCATTTTGGCAAATAGATTATATTGGACTCCTACCCCAAGATAAAAGAAGCAAATTTGCATGTATTTGTGTTGACACCTATTCAGGGATACCAGTGACTTGTCCAAATAATAATGTAACCCAGAAAAACATCTATAAAACTCTAGATGTCATAAGTGTATATTTTGGAACCTGAATGCAGTTTGAAAGTGACAATGAGCCACATTTCATAGATAATGAAATGAAGAGAAACTGTGTATGAAACAACATGGAACAGATACATCATAGTCTATATTATCCACAAGTGTCTGGGTAAATTCAAAGAATGAATGGATTATTGAAAGAACAGTTAAGGAAGTTAAGTTCTAATAATTCTTATCAACACTGGAAAGATAATTTGCTCACTGCTGTACATAATTTGAGTAATAGACCATTGGGAGGAAAAACACCTCTCACCAGAATGATGACCTCAAATCTGCAAATTAGAAAACAAAAAACACGTAAGTTTCCAAATTTTGAGTATTGGATTGTGAGGCCAGATGTCCCAACACCAAATCCAGGAACCCCTGGTTTGGCAGAATATGATTTACTTTGTTTAAAGGTCTTTTGTTTGGACAGAAAAGAAATGAGAAAAATCTCTATTAGAATATATATGAAAATCCCTAAAAAATCATCTTGGATGGGTATTACCTAAATCACGATTAGCAGCTCAAGGAATATATGTAATGGTTGGAGTGATCAATTCTAATTATCAAGAAGAAATTACTGTGACATTCTAAAATTCAGGTAATGTAAAAATGATAGAATAGGGGAGTGGAGCCAAGATGGCAGAGTAGAAAGCTCTTCCCCCACAGCCCATAAAATATCTATGAAGAAAGACTCTCAACAAATTCTAGAGCAGCAGAAGCCACAGAACAACAGAGTAGAGGAGATTTCAGCACAGGATGACCTGAAAAGCTGATGGAAAAGGTGTGTCTCAGCTGACGCAGAGCCCAGCCCAGCCTTTGGGGTGCAGCAGGGAGCTGGGAAGAGGACCAGAGCAGGCCTCAGGAGAGGAATTCCCAGCCACAGTAGCAGTGGTTGGCAGATCCCTCAACCCACAGACGTCAAAGGTCAGTGAGAAGGTTTTTTCAACTGGCCAAGAAGGGAGCAGGGTCTTCCCATAAGTTTGGCTTCAGGTAACACCAGCAGAGGCCACATCTGGCAGCAGCAGCTCCCACAGCAGCCTGCATCCATTGTTGGACTGTAAAACCCCTGGGGGAACTGAGCAGCTGATCCTTACCTCAGCCCTGTGTGGCAGGCCTGCCCCCACTTAACTAAGAGATCCCCTGACTGGGACAAACAGATAAACCATGGATTAATTTGATGTTAAAAAAAAAAAACTAGAAAGAAGAAAATCAAACTACCAGTACCAAAAATGAAAAGGATGAACTCACCACCAATTAAGATGACATTAAAGCAATTATTGGAAATGATTTTGCCCAATCATATGCCAATAAATCTAACACTTTAGGCGAAATGGATAAATATTTACACAAGCATAATTTGCCTAGATTAACAGAAGAGGGTATAAAATACTTAAAGAACCCTGTCTTTGAAGAAGAAACTGAAGAAGTCATCAATGGACTAAGAAAAAAAAATCATCAGGACCAGATGGATTCACAAATGAATTCTAACAAAGATTTAAAGCACAATTCATTCAATTCAACCTACCTACCAAATTCCTTTTATGAAACAAATATGGTGCAGGTACCTAAACTAGGAAGAGCAAAAAGAGGGAAAGAAAACTATTGACCAATCTCCTTAATCAATATTCATGCACATAGTTTAAATAAAATTTAAGAAGATTACAGGTATATATTAAAAAAAATCATATATTATGATCAGGTGGCATTTATACCAGGAGTGCAGTGCTGGTTCAATATTAAGAAAACTATCAGCATAATTGAAGCAGCTAGGTAGTACAGTGAATAGACTGCCTGGCCTAGAGTAAGGAAGACTAACTCTGTAAGTTCAATGTGGCCTAAGACACTTAATAGCTGTATGACCTGAGCAAGTTGCTTAACTCTGTTTGCCTCAGTACCCTCATCTATAAAAATGAATTGGAGAATGAAATCACAAATTCTTCAAGTATCTTTGCCAGGATGAGCCCAGATGGAGTCATGAAACGTTAAATGACATCAGAAAAATCGACCCTAAAAACAGCAATCCCAAAATAATATGGTTATGTCAATAGACGCATGAAAAAAAACCACTGACAAAATAAAACAACTCGTTTCTACTTACAACAGCAGAAAGAATAAGAATACGTGGAGCTTTCCTTACATTGATAAGTAATAGCTACCAAAAACCATCAGCAAGTATTATTCCAGGATGAAGCAAGTGCTGAAGCAAGGATGCTCATTATCACCACTCCTATTCAACATAGTACTAGGAATGTGAGCTATAATTATAAGAGAAGAAAAAGAAATCAAAGGAGTTAGAACAGGCAATGATAAAACAAAACTACCACTCTTTGAAGATGATATGATGGCACACTTAAAGAATTCCAGACAATCAATTAATAAACTACGTGAAATCATTAAGAACTTTGACAAAGTTGCAGGATATAAAATAAACCTACATGAATCATCAACATTTCTACGTATTACCAACAAAATCCAGCAGCATGACATAGAAAGGCAGGTCTATTTAAAATAACTGTAGACAATATAAACTGCTTGAGTCCACCTGCCAAGACGAACAAAGGAGCTATGTGAACACAATTGTAAAATACTTTGCACAAAAATAAAGTCAGATCTAAACAACTGGAAAAATATTCATTGTTCGTGAGAAGTCCAAGCTAATACAACAAAAATGACAGTCTTTACTTACATTTACTTATTCAGTGCCATACAAATCAAACTATCAAAAATTAATTTATGGAACTAGAAAAAATAAAAAATTCATCTTGAAGGATAAAAAGTTCAAGAATATCAAGGAAATCAATGGAAAAATGTGAAGGAAGGTGGCCTCGCACTATCAGATCTCAAATTCTATAAAGCAAACCCTATTACAAAACAAGAATCATCAAAACAACCTGGTACTCACTAAAAAAGACAGTTGTAGATAGTAAAATAGATTAGATATGCAATACACAGTAACAAGTGACTACAGTAATTAGTATTTGATCAATTAAAATATCCAAGCTTTCAGGACAAGAACTCACTATTTCAAAAAAACTACTGGGAAAACTGGAAAGCAGAGTGGCAGAAACTAGGTATGGACCAACATTTTACACTATATACCAAGATAAGATCAAAACTGGTGCATGATTTAGACATGAAGGGTATACATAAACAAATTAAGGGAGCAGGGACTAGTTTTCCTATCAGGTCTAGGGATAAGGGAAGAATTTATAACCAACATAGAGAGCATTACAAAACGGATAAGTTTGATAACATTAAATTTAAAAGATTTTGAAAAACAAAATCAATCTGACATGATTAGAAAAAAGCAGAAAACTGGGAAAATTTTACAGCCAATCTCTCTGTTGAAAATCTCATTTCTTAAATGTATAGAAAAATTAGTTCAATTTATAAGAATATGAGTTATTCCCTAATTGATAAATGGTCAAAGGATATGAAAAGGCTGTACTGAGATGAAGTAAACAAAATAATCAAAATCAATACTATATAAAAATTCTCTGAAATTCATGAATCTGAGAAAGAAATATGACATTTGGGCAGCTTTAAGGAAGAGATGAAAAGAAGTAATAAGGTTGTGGGAGTATAGTAGGATTCTCATACTGAAAATGATTGTGTGAATAGCAAGGTTTAAAAGGTTGAAAAGCCACCAATGATCTCATATGGGTAAGAGTCTACAGCACATCAAGGAAAGGAGATAAATAAGATGACCCCCTCCCCAGAAGACTGCTGTTTGCCATCAAACTGAAATAAGATTTACCTTAAGAAAACTTTTAACTTGTTAAACAAAAGACTCTATGGGGACAAGATCCCCAAAGTAAGAGCCTAGAATAAAAAACAACATTCTGGGATTGAATCCAATCCCATGTGTTAATATACTCTCTAGAATGATCATGATGAAACTTGCTCCCAGGGGTAGCTGGGCAGTCCAAGAGTCTGACATTCAGACTAGCAGTTCATCTAGTTAAAGAAGCCTGTGCCTTTTTAAGGGACACATATAAGGAGAAGTATGTTTCAGTTGCTGTAGGTGCTTGGGACGTTCAGATGAATGAGCAGGTTATTGGACAGGAGGAGGAAGGAAAGAAGAGGGCTCAGGCTGACCAACAAAAAGCTACAGTAGGTTCTCAGTCAATGCTTGTGGGAAGTCATGACAGTAGACACTGCCAACGTTATGGCCCAGAGTGAAGGTAAGTTGATGTTTTCTTTCCTAAGTATATCTAACTTCCCTGGAAAAAATAATAGAGGAAAACCTGGAAAGAGTTGCCCATGGAAATGAGGAAACATCTGAGAGTGGGAGGAAGTTCAGCCTCTCAGAGGGTCATAGGATATAAAGGTACAAGGGACATTCAAGATCATTCCCTCCAACTCCCTCATTTCATGGATGAGCAACCTGAGGTCCTTTGAGGCAAATTTTCAAAACGGTTGTCCAAGGTCCTGAGGCCAGATTTTAGCAGAGCTGGGACATCAGATCCTTTAACCCCTTTGGCAATGAAGCTAAAAACTAAAGGGAAAATAAAACCACTGAATTTGGCTATACTGTGATGACCTGGGAGAGAGAAGTTTCAGTAGAGGAGGGAAGAAAGGAGTCCGGGTTCCAGGAACTGAGAAGAATAGGTGAAAAGACAATAGAGGGATTCATGCTGAGCCCAAGCTGCTCTGGTTCTTCCTCCTTTTATTTCTTGTCCAGACTTGGGCTGGAGTTACCACTTGGGAGAGACACTCCATAATTATGGAGCAAAACTTGGCAGAGACAGCTGTTAAATTTTCATTGTGAGCATTTACACTTCGGAAATGAACATTTACCAGCACATCCCTGCATTGCTCTATAAGATATTCCCTGAGTAAAGCAGGAGTACAGTAGGAGGCTCAGAGAATTAAGTTATCACTTCACCTGCTGGCTGTAGGCTAACAATAAGAATAATAACTGGTATTTAGATAATTACTATGTTTTGAAGAGGACTTTATATCCATTATCTCATTTACGCCTGATAACACTTTTACTTTTATCACAGTGAAAGCTTCTCCTTTTCCCCATAAACTTCTGCTTGTCTCCTATATAAGGTCAAAGCTCCAGATCCTGGTACCCAGTAGTGGGGCCCTTGTAACTGCCCAGACAGATGGCCTGCCATTCACAAGTGGCCTTCTACCCACCGTCCCTAGGTCTGAACTCTGGGATCAATCATGTTAATCCCTCCTGCCCATTATGGTCCTTCAGATATTTGACGATAACTATCGAGTTCATCCCAAATCTTTTCTCTTCTGGGCTAAATACCCCATTTCCTTTAAATGACTCTTGCTTGGCATTCTCTCAGATCCTCTCTCCACCTAACACTCTCTTCAGGACAAGCACTACTGTTATCCATGTTGTTTCCAAAACTCCGTGCCCAAACCATGCTTAGGCACGGTGCTCCCGCTGTCATCTGACTGCAGCAGGAAGACTAGCACCATCCATGTGCTTCCATCAAAACAGCCAAAATTGTGTTAGTGTTTATGCCTGCCATGTAACAGGGTGGCATCATGTTGGGCTTACAATACTCTTAGACACTCCTCCTTCATCTTCTTTGAAAGGAACTATTGTCTGGCCATACTCAAATTTTCTTACCAAGTTAAGAATTGTCTCCATTAAATGGAGGCTTACTAGATTTCCTTTATCATTCTAACCTGGCAGGAACCTTTTGGCACCTAATTCTTTCATCTCATGTATTAACTATCATACTCAGCTTTGTTAATCCTGGACAATTTTCCAAATGAATCTCCATCAAAATCATCAATTAAAATTGTGATTAGAATAATTATTTTTCTAGTGATCCTGAAAAAAAAGAAATAACTTTTGTTTGTCATGAACAATCTTGATGAACACATTCTGATTTCTATAGATGGTCTTTCTTTTATGAAGGGCTCAAGAACCATGCTATTTTGTCTGTCATCATTAGCCTATAATTTGAATAATCCACCTTCTCCTCTTTGAAAATTAGATTGTCATTGGAATATCTCCATTCCTGTAAAACTTCTGGCATTTCCCACAATTTTTCAAAGACCACAAATTACCATTTATCATTTAACTTTTTTAGTTCCCTAGTATTAAAACAGTTAGGGAGCAAAAACAGTTGAGAATTGGGATCAAGAAGGCAGCAGCTGTTTTCCTTAAGCCCTTATGAGAATGTCAGCCTTTCTCTGATTCTGAGGTTGCCAGTGAATTAGAGATAAAAGAAGGGAAATAAGAGGTCCTCTGTGCTACTTAACAAATTGATCCTTATGTTGTGTCTAAAGAGTTGGTCTTCTTGGTGGGCGTGAATTCAAAAAAGATCTTTTGAGTACTTAGCAAGGTGTCTCCAGAGGACTGATGTTTCTGTGGGATCCTCATGTCCTTAATAAAGTCAGTGCACAAAAGGCACTGAGAACACAGAAAAGATACACAATGATGATGCAGGATGACAATATCAGCTTCTATTTCATTAAAGCCTGGATTTACTCACAGGACCACCATCATGTTCCGTTTGTCCCCAAGTGGTAGTTCTCTCATTTTGAACTTACTGTTGCTGCATTAATAAAGCAGTTCAACTGAACATTATCTTCTACCTTTAGTTCCTTGTTGCTTCCGTTATCTCTCCTGTGTGCTTATGTGTGTGCTGCTAAACAGAACTTGAGGAAGTCACACACACCATGCTGACCGGATCTACAAATACGTGTTATACAATTTCCACTGACCCCTCACTGAAGGAAGATTATCCTTTCACTTTTCCTTCACTTTTTCTCTATGCTCTTCACCACATCAGCTTTCCAAAACATCTCTTCTTGCTTCACATAGCATCCCTGTCTTCCATTTTCCAACCTGTGTACCTTGTTTGATACTTTACCAAGAAAGCTGGCTCCATTCACCACTTTTATGCATCACCAATCTTTTTACATAACCTCCACTATCTCCTTCATACAGTCTTTGATGGGGACTCTTCTGCTCACCAAAGCTACCTCCTTGTCATTAAACCTTGAGCTTCTCTCTTTCATTCTTCTTTAGTCTCTCCCCATCTACTGGTTGCCCCTCTGCTGCTGAAAAGCACTCCCAAAGCCTTTGCATCCTTAAAAAAGTAGTGGAGTCAAACTTTTGAATGATCACCACGTAAAAGAAGAATTCAGCTTGTTCTGTTTGATCCCAGAGGGGACAAACAAAAGCAATGGGTAGAAAATCAAAAGAATGAAACTTCATTTCACAAAAATTCTATAATACTAAGAGTGAAAAACATTGCTTAGGGAGATGGAGGATCCCTTGAAGTTCTTCAATCAGAGGGCAAATAAGGACTTGTTAATTATCTTGCATACTTGGGAACTCCTATCCAGGAGGGATTGGAACAGAGAGAAGATACAGTCCCTTCAGTTGTCAAATTTTGTGATTCTCCAATAACATGATGCAGAGATCAAGACATGGTTCAAGGACCATGAGTTTTACCTATAGAGCTTCTTCTCCCACCAGTGACATGGGAGTCAGGGGAACATGTTCTCCTTGGTGTATAGAGGTTTTTCTCTTGCTATTCTAAGACAACTGGGTGGTACAGTGGAAAAAGTACCAGGTCTGGAGTCAGTAAACTTGACTTCAAACATTTACTTGTTTATATGATACTGGGCAAGTCACCTAACCTTTACTTGCCTCATGGTCCTCAGCTGTAAAAAGTGCATGACAATTGCATCTGCCTCTCAGAGTTGAAAGGATCAAATGAGATAATAATTCTAAAACACTTAATATGGAGCCCAGTACATAGAAAGTGCTATGACAATATTACTTATTGTTATTACTAATTATTTGGGGGATGATTACAAAGATTGGAGAGAAATGGTTTCTGGGGAACTTAATCATTTTCATTTAATAAGATCAGAGGGCTATTAATAAAAAGATGTTCACTTCAGTGGCTCTTCTAAATCAAAGACAACCATGGGAACAAGCTCATAGTTTACATAACCTTCAAAGAGTAGATGTTCCATGAGGGGCTGCCATGGACTCTGATTAAACAACACAATGGAAAGTGAGCTGTGTTAAAATGGAGGCCTAAGAGTGGCATGTCATCCTTGGGCAGAAAAACTACCTCCATACCAGACCACTGCCAGCCTTGAGCTATCTAGAAGAAAGAATCTGTCTCCACCCAAGCTTGAGTAGACCTCAGTGGGCTTCCTCACCTTAGATTAAATCCCTTTTAAATTTGCTTGGTCTCTGAACAAGATGAGGAGAGCTCATTCAATCTCATTATCAACAATGTCTTTCAAGAGACTGAACTTTTTAAAATCAGGAATTTGGAAGAAGGGGGAAAGTTCTGCATCTCCCCCAAGATATTAGCTATTCTTTCCTTCACAGTTATTGGGTTCAAATCAAAATTTTCATTGCTGAATTTACATTTCCTACTTAACTCACAGAGAATGCTCTGGATAGGGTCTCCAGAAATAGAGTCCACATAGAGTGGACTATGCTATATAGAGTAGATAATTGGGAATTCCTGGCCCATACTTTCAGTTTTTACACATAATATTCTACTTTCTCCTAATGGTCACTACCTTCCTAGAAAACTCTGCTGCGATCTTCATATTTATTTACTAAAATAAATGATTTCTAATTACCTTCTCTAAGGTGAAAGTATATTGTCCTCATTGAAGTCTTAGAAATTGCCGATAATGGCACACTGGAACTTCAGTACTTATAACAGACTTGTGAGTTCTTTTCAATTTGTATTTTGAGCTACAATTGCTCATTCTTGGAAGCTTTCTTTGATGACTTCTAGAAATATAATTTTAAGAGGGGTATTAATTATCTCTATTAAATATCAACTTGATAGATTTTCTTTATCATTCTAACCTGGCAGGAATGTTTTCGACCCTAATTCCTTCATCTAATGTATTTACTATCATGCTCAGTTTTGATAAGCATGGAGAATTTGCCAACGAACGAAACCGCACTAAAATCATTGAAGTTGTTTTTAGAACAAAGATTTGGATTATATCACTATAAATTCTACTCTAATCCAATCTGCATCTTCCTATTTTGTCTCTAAGGACATTTTAAGGCTCTGTTGAATGCCTTGTAACCCGGATATGCCACATATAGGGTATTCTTCTAATCTTCCAGTCTAATGATCCAGACAAATAACTTGTTTGTCATGATCCAAAAATCTTGATGAACACATTCTGATTTTTGTAGATTGTCTTCCTTTTTCAAAGGGCTCATGAACCACCCTATTTAGGCTGTCATCTTTGGCCTATAATTTGAATAACCCACCTCCTCCTATTTGAAAGCTAGATCAGTGTTTAACTCTTGCAAAACTTCTGGCATTTTCCACAATTTTTCAAACATCACCAACGACGACTTATTTAACTTTTTTAGTTCCCTGGTATTAAAACAGTCAGGGAGCAAAGACACTTGAGAATTGGAAACAAGAAGGCAGCAGCTGTTTTCCTCAAGCTCTTATGAGAATGTCAGCCTTTCTCTGACTCCAAGATTGCCAGAGAATTAGAGATAAAAGAGGGGAAATATAGGGTCTTTGTGCCACATTACAAAATGACCCTTACGTTGGTCTAAAGAGTTGGGTTTTTTTGGTGGGGGTCAATCCAAAAAACAAGTTAAGATCTTTTCAAAGCTTAGCAGCTGGTCTCTAGGGGACTGATGTTATGGGGGACTTTCTTGTCCCTAATGAAGTCTGTGCCCAAAAGCAGATTGAAATCTAAGGCACTGAGAACATAAAAAAGATAAAGAATGAGGATGCTGCATTATAGCATCAGCCTCTCCTTAATTTAAGGCCTGGAAGTCACAGGACCACCATCATGATCTATTTGTCCCCAAGTAGTAGTCCTCTCATTTTGAACTCACTGTTGCTCCATTAGTGAACCAGTTCAGCTGAACATTATCTTCCACCCTTGAATTCCTTGCTACTTTGTCCTGTCACCACTCACACCTTGCAATGCCCTAAGTCTGCATTATCTCCAGTCCCCACCATCTCCCTTGTCTGTTCATGTCTGTGCTGTGGAACAGAACTGGAGGGAGTCACACAGCCACGCTGACTGGAACTACAAATATTGGTTATTTAATTTCCACTGACCCCTCACTGAAGCAAGATTATCCTTTTAATCTTCCTTCATTCTTTCTCCATATTATTCACCCCATCAGCTTTGCAAATCATCTCTTCTTCCTTCTCACAGTATCCCTGTCTTCCACTCTCCCAGCTGTGTACCTGTTTTGATACTTTACCAAGAAAGGAGAGTCCATTCACCACGTTGCTCCATCACACAGCTTTTCTACATTACCCTCCATTTTGTCCTTCATATCAGTCTCTGATGGGGCTCACTAAAGCCATCTCCTTATCATAAAAGCTTGAGCTTCTCCCTTTCCATCTTCTTCAGTCTCTCCCTATAAATTGGGATGGGGAGTGCTACTGAAAAGCACTTCCAAAGTCTCCCCATCCATAAAAAATTACCTAAAGTGACCGGCAATCATTTGAATGATCATCATGTAAAAGATGAACTAAGCCTGTTCTATTTGGAACTAGAGGTGCAAACAGAAGCAGTGGGTAGAAACTGGGAAGAATTAGACTTTGTTTCAGGAAAACTCTGTCATATTTAGAATGGATCAGATTACTTAGGGAGATAGAGGATCCCTTGAAAGTCTTCAATCAGAGCCTAAATGAAGATGTGTTAAGTATCTTCCACACTTGGGTGCTCCTATCGATGAGAGATTGGACCAGAGAACTGATGAGGTCCCCTCAGTTGTCACAATTTGTGATCCTCCAATACCACAATGCTATGAGAGATCAAGACACGTTCCAAGAACTATGAGTTATACCAATAGTGCTTCCTCTCTTGCCAGTGACATAAAAGTCTGTGGAACATTCTCTCTTTGGTGTATAGGAGTTTTTACTCTTGCTATTTCTAAGGTATCTGGGGAGGAGGGGTGCAGTGGAAAGAGTACCAGGCCTGGAGTCAGGAAGACTTCAGTTCAAATCTGACTTCAAATACATACTAGCTATATGACTCTGGACAAGTCACTTAACCTTGGTTTGCCTCACTGTCCTGAGATATAAAAAGTGAATGATAATGGCACCTATCTCCCACTGTTGTGAGAATCAAGTGAGATAATAATTCTAATACTCTCAGTGAGGTGCCCAGTACATAAAAAGTGATATAACAATAAAATTGTTATTACTATTTATGTTTGTGATAATTATAAATGTTGGAGAGACCTAATTTCTGGTTAATTTAATCATTTTATTAATAAGATAAGCAGATTATTAATAAAATGATGGTCATCTGGCTGGTTCTCTTAAAACAAAGACAGTCATGGCAACAGATAGTTTATATACCCTTCAAAGAGTAGACATTCAATGAAGGGCTGCAAGGGACTCTGATTAAACAACACAATGAAAGATAAGCTAAATTAAAAGGAAGGTCTAAGGGTGGTAAGTCACCATTGGACAGAGAAATTATCTCCATATCAGACTACTTCCAGCCTTGGGCTATCTAGACAAATGGACCTGTCTCCACCCAAGCTTGAGTACAACTCAGTAGCCTTCCCCACCTTAGATTAAATCCACTGTAAATTTGGCTGGGGTCTGACCAACAGGAGTAGAACTAATTCAATCTCATTATCAGGAATGTCCTTCAAGAGACTGAACTTTTTAAAATCAAGAATTTGGAAGAAGGGGAGAGTTCTGCATCTCCCCCAAGATACTGACTATTAATAAGCATTTCTCACACTGTTATTGGGTCCAAATTAAAATCTTTGTAACTTAATTTGTAATTCCCACTCAACTCACAGACAATGCTCTGGATAGAGTCTCAAGTCATATTCATATAAATATAACTATCCAAAACACTCCACTCTGAAAATGAAGGGTAGTGGACTAGGCTATATAGAGTGGATAATTGGGAATTTCTGGTCCATACTTTTAATTTTTATACAAAATATTGTACTTTCTCCTAATGGCCACTACCTTCCTGGAAAAGTCTGGTGAGATCTTTATATTTATTTAGTAAATGATTTCTAATTACCTTCTAGAAGCTGGAAAGTATGTTATCCTTATTGCAGTCTTAGAAATTGCCTGTGATGGCACACTGAAACTTCAGTCCCTGTAACAGACTTGTGAGTTCTTTCCAATTTGTATTTTGAGCCCCAATTGCTCATTCTTGGAAGTTTTCTTTGATGATTTCTAGAAATATAATTTTAAGAGGGGTAGGATGCAGTGTCTTCCTGCCCAGATTGATTATATCATATAAAGTAAAAAACAGCTGACAGAAAGAGTAAAGTGTTAATGTGTTTTCAGAGCTAATGATGCTATTACAAAGGCATCCTATGTTATTGTATGAAGTGTGCACAATTTTCTGTGACAAAACTAAATGGAACAGCCTCATTGGTTTAAATGTTATTTTATTTTTTTCAATTAACAAGAATATAATCTCTCCCCTTCACATGTTTCTACATTTGAAGAGAAAAACCCTTAGTTACAAAAATGTTTAACCAAGCACAACAAATTACTTCATCACCACTATTCCAAAAATATATCTCATCATGCATCCTGAGATCATCACCTTTCTGTTAGAAGGTGAACCACATCTTCTATCATCTCTCCTCCGGAGTCATGGTTGATCATTGTGTTGATCCATGCTCTTATGTCATTCAAAATCTCCATTTTTACTCCTTTGATTTTATACATCAATATCGACACTCATGTCAGTATACTGATACATACAGATATAGATACAAATAGACTGTTCTGGCATTGCTCACTGCTTTGCAACACTTCATACAAACCTTCCAAGGTTCCTCTGAAATCACCTTTTTCATCATTTCTTGTGGCACAATAGGATTCAATTATCTTCATATAACATAATTTGTTGAGCCATTACCTAATCAATGGGGGCCATCTAGGTTCCAGTTCCTTGTCACTATAAAAAGAGCTACTATAAATATTTGTGAACCTGTAGTTGCCTTTTCCTTTGCCTTTATTCCTTTGGGGTACAGGCCTCCTAATGGTATCACTGGGTCCTAGAATGTGCACAAATTAGTAATTTTATGGATCAGTTCCAAACTGGAGCAACCACATTGGACAAGTGAAAATTGGATACACTTTTTCACAGCTTTAAATAACTTTAATAGTTCAAAGGTATCCAAGCCAAGAAGTGAATTATTCTTGGAGATTGGGGGGAAAGAAAAATGGACTTCCCTACCATTATACTTCACCATTCACCTTGTCCTTTTGAAGGACAGCTATTGAAAAAGTAAAGCATTACATTAAACAAGGAGAAGATACACAGACTCCAACCATGGAAACAGAGACAGCTGAAGAAAAAGTTTCTAAAAAGGACTCCAGGCAACAGAGAAGGGAATTGGTTATAACTTAAAGGGAGAGCTAGCTCTGGTGATCAAGAGTTGAACAATGGAAAGATAACCTCAGCTGAACATCTTGATGGCATACTGCATCCAAGGGCGATGAAGTCTTACCATATAGAGAAAAAACATTGAAAGCAAGCAGTCAGTACCATAAGTTGGCAGCTCCTTGCCCACATGTATTGTCCATATATGGATTTCCTGTTGAACACATTCTAAGTTTCTGCTTAATCTTCCTACGGACACTGTGTATATTTGGAGAGAAATGGAGAGAATTTGCCTGCACTTCCTAGGAAGATTATTTTGTAGCTACTGTTATTACTATATAATAAATACCTTTGCTAAAAGTTAGTTGTGTCTATTGGCTGATTGTTAATGGGAACTACATCGTTGGGAACGTGGAAGCAACCTAGTTAATATTAGAGTGTAAACCCACAGGCTTAACATTCTTAGAAAACCTAGTAGCAGCCACCTGCTGGTGAAGAAATTCACAAATATGAGTGGAATTTGAAGGAGCAGTTGAGAGAGTGTGTTATATAATACATACACACATTTGCTCTTCTAAATTTTCTGGAAAATAACTTGTTTATTAATATGGTTATTGTCCTTTGTTCTCAAAAAGGACCAAGATGCCATCACCATGTTGGGGTCAAGGTACAGCATATCTGACTGTGATTGATCAGACCAATATGAGCTTGGAAGACTCTCCCACAGTTCAGGCAGAAAAAATTAACACGAAAATATGGAGTAGAGATGTCTACAAATTTGTGCATCTCATGTTTCTTTTGAGCTAATGCAATTTTCCTTCATTCATAGAACACAGTGCCTTCTTTCACATGGGCACAACATGCTGGGAGGTCTTTTTCCAGTATCTTCCATGTCACACAATCAATTCTCAGGTTCTTCAGAAAGACTTTAAGAGTGTCCTTCTATCATTTCTTCTGACCTTCATGTGAGTTCTTACTTTCTGTGAGTTCCTCATAAAGTAGTCTCTTAGGAAAATGTACATTTGGCATTCAAATAATGTGACCAATCCATCAAAGTTGTGCTCCCTGCAGTGAGTTTGAAAGTTTGACAGTTCAGCTTGAGAAAGGATCTCAGTGTCCAGGTTATCTTCAGAATCTTCTTCCAACAATTCAAATGACAGAAATTCAGTTTCCTAGCATTGCACACATCACTAGTATACTATACAAGTTTCACAGGCATACAATAGCGACATCAACACAATGGCTCTGAGGAACTTCAGTTTGGTAGACAATCCAATATCTCTTCTTCTAATGCCACTATTAATAGCATCTCAACCTCTGAACTAACTGTGGAAATGAATGCATCAATCTTATCACCTGTGCACACTTCCCTAAAAAGTGTGCTGCCAAAGTAAATTAACTTATCCACAGTATTCAAAATTTCTCCATTTGCTGTGACTTATAGCTCCACATATGGATGATACTGTCTGATGGAGAACCTATTTTCTTGGTGTTACTGGTTAGACCAAAATTAACACAAGCAGCAGAGAACTGACCGATAATCTGTTGCATCTTAGCCTCAGAGGTTTCATTGCATTCAGAATCATCAGTGATCAAAACATCATGCATCAATGCTCCATCCACTTTAGCCTTGGCTTTCAACCTTTTCAAGTTTAATAATTTACCATCAGTGTGAGAGCTGACCTTGATGCCATTTTTGTCCTCATTGAAGGCATCTAAAACACTGCTGAAAACATGATGCTAAAATACAGGGGATCAACCACACAACCTTGCTTCGCTCCATTGTTGAATGGGAAAGCATAAGGGCATCCTTTGTTGTCCAGAAACCGAGAAATCATGCTGTCATGAAACGGATATACGATACTGATAAACTGCCCAGACTGAGATACAATTTTCCACACACCCTCATGGCTGATAGTTATCAAGGGCCTTGGGCAGACCACTAAATGCAGTGTACAGACCTCTGTTCTGTTCCTGGTATTTCCCCTGGAACTGTTGGGCAACATACACCATATCAACCATTCTGTGGCCTTTTCTGAAGCTGCACTGACTCTCAAGTTGATGAGCATCTTCCAGGTGAAGGATCAGCCTATGAAAGAAGACTCGGGCAAGAATCTTGTCTCCAATGACTGAAAGAGAGAACCCCCTGTGATTGTTACAGGACAACCTCTTCCCTTTTCCTTTATAAAGATGGACAATGGAGGCATGCATCTTTGAACTACTGGGGGATAACCATCTTTTACCATATAACCCAGAAGATTTCAGTTAGCTTCTCTATGAGCAATGGACTCCCTACCTTATAGATCTCTGCTGGGATGAAGTCAATGCCAGGTGCTTTGCCACATGAGAGGAGCCTAATGGCACTCAAAACTTCTTCTACAGTTGGAAATTCAGTCAGAGCAGGATTGACTTCAACCTGAGGTAAATGGTTATAACTTCATTACTTTGAGAATATTACTTCATTACCTTGTTTTCTTTTATCTTCATTATCCAATAAAATGTGGGGCGATCTCCAGGCATCCTAATGGATATCTGATCAGAACCAGATGACGCTGCAAGAGAAAATGAGGCTGGTGACCTTGCACAGCCTTCCCTCACTCAAATCAAAGTCAACTGCAAGTCATGTCATCATTTTCCTGATGTCATGATCCTCTTTGAAAATGAAGGAAAAACACAACCATATTGGCAATATTCTTTACTGTTTCTCTTGATCTTTTATAGCCATTTTAATGTGAATTTCATTTTTTCCTGTTTTTTTTATTTTCTATTTGATCTTGCAATTTTCTTACTTTTCCTTTCCACCATTTTCTTGGTTTGTTTCTCTAGTTGTGTCATTTATCCTTTGGAAGACAACTCTGAAAATACCTTGCATTGTTTCTTTTTTCACCTACTTCTCATATTTTAGTTTCTTCTTTTATTTTCAGTTGTGCCATCATATATACAGATATATACATGTATATATACATATATATGTGTGTATGTATACAAGTTTCATTGTATAAAAGTTTTCTTGACATTGTTCATTTTCTATTTTGACTTGTTTTCTTTTGTAACCATTTTTCTCATTTGTGTTCTTTCCATTTGACATTTTTTAGCAGAGATGGGAAGATGTGGGCCTACCTTGAAACTTATATCTTGGTTATATTGATTGAAAAGTCTCATCCTTAATTTAAAAAATGTATTTTTTTGTACATAATTTTGAATATAGAGAGTATATAGTCAAACACTTCATGATAACAACTAAGGCAACATGTAATTAGAACTAGTGGTTCAGTTAGTGCTCATTGGTCAATTCAATATTTATTAAACATCTACATTGTACAAGACAGTTATTAAGTACTAAGGTGATGCAAAAATGAAAAACCTAAGCAAGACATGGTTCTTGTCATTGAGGAGATGGTGCTTTAATTTCAGATTGGATATAAAAACAAGTAATTGTAATACCTAGTGTGTTTGTCCTTCCTTGCCGAACAAGACCATGCCATCAGGGAAATGATATGACTTGCACTTGATGTTGTATTGAGTGAAGGAGGGCTGTGCAGATCACCAGCCTCACTTCTCCTCCAGAGCCATCTGAATCCAGTGACCAGATATTCATCAGGATGACTGGCAATGTCCCAGGATGAGGCAGTTGGGGTTAAGTGACTTGCCCAACCTTTATGCCATATTATGAGCAAAATGCAGTCAAAGTTGAGGAGTGATCATTTCCACTTCACTGCTTCAGAGAAGGTGACAAGGAGGACTTGGATGAGTAAATTTGATAGGAGAGGATGAAAAAGAAAGGTCGGCAGTTCCAAGAGAAGATATCAGTGGAAGCAAAGGCAGGAAAGAAATGTTGGGATAAGAAGTCAGTTTTGAGAGAAAAATAATTCATTTCTTACTCATTTTTGCTTGTTTTTATCAGGCAAACCAGTGCAGAGCTCCCAAAGAGCAACTTCATCTGCCAGTACAGATTCAAGCTCTATTTGAAAGCTATACTCAGTAGAAAATGGGTACAGCCCAGGACTCTACATTCATAGCTAAAATATAG
This sequence comes from Bettongia penicillata ogilbyi, assembly GCA_023548195.1. Classification (NCBI taxonomy): domain Eukaryota; kingdom Metazoa; phylum Chordata; class Mammalia; order Diprotodontia; family Potoroidae; genus Bettongia; species Bettongia penicillata. The sequence goes on from JAJHZJ010000092.1 coordinate 1,885,830, forward strand.
AACTATGATAATGACAAAACCATGTCCCTGAACTGAATTCAAATCACCTCTTCCATAATGCCAGTGGTTCCTGACCATTCCAATCATCACTGCTCTCCATTCCTTTCCACTCCTCTAGTGCATAGAGTCTTGACAACACAACTTAATAATTAACTTTGATTTTCCATGCTTTTCTTTCACTTTTTCCTATATTTCCATCTTGTCTCCTTACAAAGACTACACCCACAAGAGGGCAAAAAATATATCTTCAAGGTCTTTTATTGTACTCTAGAGTGTTAGGTATACTATTGAACACTTACCACTTGGTCAATAAAAACATATTAGCTGGTTGGTTGATATGCTTTTCTATTTCCCAGGGAGAGATTTTTCTCAACAAATGATGCCAGATAATCAGACCACAGACACAGAGTTCATTCTTTTACCATTTTTCAGCAGCCTCCATGTCCATTATGTCCTGGTCTTCATCTTCTTATTGATTTATCTCCTCACCTTGGCTGGGAACCTATTGATTATGGCAGTCATCAAGATGGATTCTCATCTACACACACCCATGTACTTCTTCCTGGTGAATTTATCCTTTTTAGATATTTTTTATTCTTCAGTCATGGTACCAAAGTTGGTTCAACTACTCTTAGCCAAGAAGAAAACCATCTCCCTCAGTGGGTGTCTGGCACAGATTGGAATGATACTTTGGACTGGTTCATCTGAAGCCTTTGTCCTCTCTGCCATGGCCTATGACCGCTACTCAGCCATCTGCAACCCTCTGGTTTATGCAATGGTCATGAACAAGCAATTCTGTGTCTTTCTGGTCTGTGGATCTTTTCTACTTGGCATCACCAACTCCATGCTCAACACTCTGCCTTTGCTGAGATTGCAGTTCTGTGGTCCCCACCTCATCCACCACTATAGCTGTGAGATGCCTGAGCTCTTACCTCTCTCCTGCACTGACCTCTTCCCTAATAAGATGATCTTGTTCACTACTTTTATCATCCTGGTCTTTGGCAGCTTCTTCCCCATCATGTTTTCTTATACTCGAATTATCTCTGCCATCCTGAAGATCAGCTCAGCTTCAGGCAGGAGCAAAACCTTCTCTACATGCTCCTCCCACTTGATTGTAGTGACCTTGTTCTTCCTGACAGGTGTGGGCAGATATCTAAGCCCTTCTACAGGCTACATCCTGGAGCAAGTCATCTCCATGCAGTACAGCATTGTGACTCCACTGCTGAACCCCATCATTTACAGTCTGAAGAATGTGGAAGTCAAAGTAGCCATAAAGAAAATGTGGGAAAGGAAGAGTCTCCTCTCTGACACCTAATGATTCAGCAATACATCAGTATTAGTGATTATAAGCAGAATCTTGGAATCTGTGACTTTCAGTATAGAGTCTAGAAGGGATAGCCTCAAAATTGGGAAGGGTCAAAGAGATAACAATGTGATAATCTAAAGTATCCTACCCTTGTGCCTTGATATACTCTTTCCAAAGTAATTTAATATTCCATTAGCTTATCTGAGCCAAAGAATTAGTGTAAAATAAGGCCAGTATTAGGATTTTTATTTCATCTTCATTATCACATTATTATCATAATAGATCCTGAAATAGAAACCTCAAGAGATCAAATGGTTTATCCCAGTTCACACAACTAATTAGGGGTAGAGTTGGGATTGCATTCCACATCTTCCTTCTCAGAGTCCAGATTTCTTTTCACTACACAAAGTTCTCATTCCTTGCTCTCTGAAATATTGAGCTGATATTATACAAGGTATTTGTCTATTCATTCAGTGAGCATTTGTGTTACTACTGTATGCTATATATTGTACTTGATTCTGTAACCCCTGATTTCATGTTTTATTTTGGTTTTCCCTTTTCTTTCCAGTCAAGTTCCTTTGGAAAAAATTCAAACTTTAGGGGAACTTCTAGGAAAATAGATGAGAAAGATGATACCACAAAGCCCTTCAATATATGTTTCTGTGAAGGCTCTGTGACTCTCCAGTGTAGACATATCCTAACCTACTCTCTCCAGCCTACCAAGGTAATCAGCTCTTCAAACAGATAGATTTAAGTTACTTTTGCTAACTTCACTGTTATAATTATTCCTTCTGTCAACTATGGATACCATGGTTGGTAACCAAGAGTCCTGCCCTATCCCTTTTCTACTGTTTCTTGAACAGGACCAAAGTTCTTGTCAGTTTTCCAAGGACTCTTACCACTTGCAGCCACAAGAGAAGAGAGCAATGGGCCAAGTTAGAAGATATTAAATCACACTTCCCAATCTAATGAGGGACAATTTTAAGTAAAGTCATTCCTTTTTCCAGGACAAAAAAAATCCATGTATGACTCATGGTGGATCAAGGGAATGGGGTAGATAGAGAGTGTCATTTTTCTAAGGCACACAGTCAGAGACAAGAATTGAATCCAGATTTTTCTAACCTAGCATTCTATCTACTTCCCAAGGACTCTTAACATTCCTCAATGTCATCCCTTTAAATGGCAACCAAAATGCTGGGAAAAAAAACAAAACTACAAAAATTCTCAATGAAAACTAGGGGGAGGGGTTTTTTTGGGAGGGAATCACTCAAACAAATAAGACTTACAAGTGAAAAAATATTATGGTTCAAGAGAAGTAACAATAGAAATGATAAATGAAAAATATACTCAAAGACCACCAAGAAAAGAATAAAACTAGAAACTCCTCAGGACATCATAAAATTGCTATCCCACAGAAGAAACTGAAGGAGAAAATAAAAAGATTTTAAAAATCAAGAGAAGAAATAAATAAAAAGCCACAAAAGCTCAGACCAAGATGGTGATCAAATTCAAAAGGTAGGTAATGTTCATGGGAAAAATGATCTGTTTCATTGATAGCCAGGCAGGACTTTCTGAATTGACATTACTAAGACACAGGACAGAGGATAACAATGAACCCCTCTTTCACTCAAGGAGCACAGACTCTAAAGGCAGAAAGAACAAGACATTCTGCCCCAAGAAATGGAACACAGTGACAATGTGGAGCTCAGATGTGAAGTGTGAATGCATGGTGCCCTCTGCCTGTTCCATTGTCTCGAATGTAAAGCTAAAAACAAATGAGATCATGTTGTGCTTCACTGATAATGTAATCCTACCTTTGGTAATTGTGCATATACCTGTGAGAGAAGTAAAAGCATAGGCAAATGATAGGATGTTCACTATTTCTTACATTATAGTAATATTCCATTACATTCATTTACCAAATTTTGTTTGTACATTCCCCAATCAATGGATATCTACTTTGTAATTACAGAAAGTTTTGTTATAAATATTTTGGTAGACATGAAACCCTTCCTTTAATCAAAATCCTTTATTGACAATTTTGGAAGCATTAGATGTCTCATACCCTGCACCCTTCTCACAACTAAGCTAGGAAACTCCAAACATTGAAGAATTCATTTGACTTGAAATTTAGTAAAAGATAATGTGTTGGATTGAATGTGCTTCACTTGAGCACTGGTTGAAATTATGGGATGGCATTTTGTCAGCTTTATTTTCTAAATTTCTCTGCTAGTAACAACAGGATATTCCCAATGTTTCTATCCTCCTCATTTTTAAAAAATGAATTATTATTATTGTCTTTTGTTTTTATACCCTTTAAATTTGTCTCTCTGTCTCTCCTCCTCTCACTCACAGAGATCCATGCCTTATAACAAAGAATTTTTAAGATAACATTTAGTGATATAAAAGAATGTTTTAAAGGAAAATTAAAAAGAAGAGGAAAATCAACAAAACCAGCCAATTCACTGAAAAAATCTGAGAATTTATGCAATATTTCACACCAAAGCATCCTTTCCTGCTGCCTGCAAAGCAGTGGGAACAAGTGCCTTCTCATAGCTTCTCTTTGGAGCCTTGCTGATTCTTTGTAATTTAGCAGCATTCATTTTTTATTCTTTTGCAGTTTTTATTTCCATTTACATTGTTATAGTTGTGGTGAATATTGCTTTCTTGGCTTTGGTACTTCATTTTATGTAAATCCATGTAAGGCTTTCCACTCTTCTCTTATTCATCACATCAGGAGGACCTGAGTTCAAATGTCACCTCAGACACTTGACACTCACTAGCTGTGTGATCTTGGGCAAGTCACTTAACCCCATTTGCCTCATCCTTGGTCATCTCCAGTCATCCTGATGAATATCTGGTCACTAGATTCAGATGACTCTGGAGGAGAAGTGAGGCTGGTGACCTGCACAGCCCTCCCTCACTCAAAACAAAGTCAAGTGCAAGTCATGTCATTATTTCTCTGATGGCATGGTCTTCTTTGACAACAAAGGATGAACACACACACACACACACACACACACACACACACACACATACATATTCATCACATTCATTATTTTTCACAGCAAAGTAATATCCCATTACATTCATTTACCACAATTTGTTTAGCCAATCAGCAAATATACTTTGCTACAAGAAAAAAACTCTTGCTATAAATGTTAGTGTAGATGGAGCCTTTTTTTCATCAGTGAACCCTTTGTGGTATATGCCTAGCAGTGGCTAAAGATATTTAATCCACTTTATTTGCACATCCACCCATTGCTTTTTAGAATGGTTATACTAATTCTCAGTTCAACCAACAATACCTTAGTGTGGTTACCTTTCAACAATTCCTCCATAATTGATTATTCCCTGTTTGGGCTCTTTCCCTTTTATCCTAACTGCCTTAATTTCATTTGGGCAAATGTTTTTCAATTTCATGGAAACAAAATTATCTAGTTTTCATTTGTTATTGCCTTTCTCCCTCTTTGGTTAAGACTTTATCTCCTGTCAATACATGTGAAAGATATATGACCTGCTTCTCTTCACATTTCTTATGGCATGATTTTTAATATTAAGTTTATATATTAAGTTAATATAATTAACTAAGTTATATTCATCTTTAATTTATTGAGGAATATGGTGTAAGACATTGATTCAAGTTAATTTCTGCCAAACTGTTTTCCATTTCTTTCAGCAGTTCTTACCAAATAGAGAATTTTTTCCTCTATAATTTAGGTTTTAGGTTCCTCAAATCCTGGATTATTCACTTGCATTATTCATGATGTTCTCTGATATGCTCAGTTCCATGGATCCATTTTTCTATTTTTTTAATACTATTTTTACCCACAATTGCATTTCAAGAAAATTTTTAGCATTAATTTTTACAAGATTTTGAGTTTCAAGTTTTTCTCCCTCCCTTCCTCCCTTTCCTGCTTCTGAAAATGTTAAACAATTTGATATAGTTTATACATATGCTATCATACAAAACATATTTCTGTATTCTTCATAGTTGTGGAAGAAATAAGTCAAAAGGGGAAAAAACATGAGAAATAATAAAGTAAGTGAAAAACATGCTTTGATCCGCATTCAGAGTCCATTAATTCTTTATCTGGATATGGTTAGCATTTTCCTTCTTGAATCCTTTGTACTTGGATCATTGTGTGGTTGAGAAAAGCTGAGTCATTCATAGTTGATCATTACACAAGGTTGTTGATATATATATAGTGTTTTCCTGGTTCTGCTCATTTCACTTTGTATCAGTTTGCACATGTCTTTCCAGGTTTTCTTGAAATGTGTCTATTCATTGTTTCTTATTTCACAATAGTATTCCATTATATGTATATAGCACAGCTTATTCAGACATTCCCCAATTGTTGGGCACCCACTCATTTCAATATTTTCCACCACAATTAGGGCTGCTATAAATATTTTCGCACATGTAGATTTTTATTTTTCTATTTTTTTTGATAAGTACCAAGATTGGAAAAGGAGTACAACAAGTATTGTTCCCTTATTTAATTTACATGCAAAGTACATCATGTGAAAAGCCAGGTTGGATGAATCAAAAGGAATAATTAAGGTTGCCTGAAGAAATATCAATAATATCAATATGCAGATGTATTAATAATGCAATTTTGCTTATTGTTAATATAATTTTGCTTCTTAATGGGAAGATCTCTCCCATCCATGAATTTGGCATGACAAAGTATAATGCCTCTATTTGGTGCAGGATCCATGGCCATTTAGATTGTAAAGTCAATGATCCTGGAAGGGTGGCGTGTAATGGTAAGCAAAGTAGGACCTTTTGTTGTTTTTGTTTTAGTATAGTCAAATGCCTCTGATTGAATCTTGCCTTTGATTGAATTAATCAAGAGTCTTTAACTAGAACAGGTATATGTATTTGTATTGTTAATTATTTTAAGGTGATTAAAGAAGATTTAATTAATGAATGGGCCTGCCCATTAAAGGGAGTTTGATTAGGGAAAATTTGTAGGGAGGCCTGTACCTTTTGTTAATGAGGCACTGGTTCTCAAGGATTGTGATGCCGTCTGGCTTTGGAAAGTGTATAAAGACTCTGAGGTGAGGTTTTACTTTGGGGGTTACTCATTGGAAATGTTTTTTGGCTAGACAAGACTCTGGAAAGCTGTTAAGGAGCCCCCTGGCTTTGAAAATCTAGATGTTAGTGCTTCTCTCTTTGGTAACTTTGTATGTATGGTCAGACAGTTATCTGTCTACTAATCTATCAGACAGTTGGAAGCCCCATCTGTTGATTTTGATTTCTATGTATTTACTCTGAAATTCAGGGTACTGACTTTTTCCCTTGAACTAAGTGAATGATATATGTGCTTGATTAAAGTGGTTGTTGACTCCCCCAAAAGTTGCCTTTCCTTTTAGAAAAGCAGATCAAAGAACCTGTGACAGCAGGCCTTCCTGTGTATATGTCAGGGTGCTTGCTTTTTCATTATATTGTAGTTGACAGGATATGATTTACATTGCTTAGAGGACTTTTTGTTGAATAGAAAAGAAATAAGAAAAATCTTTCCTGGAATATGTATGAGAATCCCTAAGAATCATTTTGGATGGATACTACTTAAATCAGGATTAGCAGCTCAAGGAATACATGTATTGGCTGGAGTGATAGATTCTAATTATCAAGGAGAAACTATTGTAACATTCCAAAATTTACATGATGAATTAATACATTTTTATAAAACTGATAGAATAGTTCAAGTGATTATTATTCCTTCTAAAACAATATCCCATGTGAAAACTGTCTCTGCTTCTGAAATAACCAGCAGAGGAACTAAAGGTTTGGGTTCTACTGATAGAATAAAATTGGAAGCTAAACTATGGGTAAAACAGAAGCCAGATGACATTCCAAAGGCTGCAGAAATTATAGCCCACAGGAAAGATAATACCATAACTGTTGTTTATTCAGAAGAAGATGATTATCAGATTGTACCCATAATTTATATATTCTACCATGAACATGACTATGATAGTGGGTTCATTGATTCCAGAAGCACAGCTGACCGTACATCTACCCTGCTTCTGGTTATTGTCTCCTTGTTTCTCTTTGGCTTTTTCTCTGTTAAATTTATTTACTAGATTTGTTTCCTACAGGTTTAGTACCCTCTACCTGTAGATGCCTGATCCCTTAAGCTGGATGTCACTTCCTATCCATGACTGTGATGTGTCATCTCTGGACTTGGGATCGACCAAGTTCCAGAGGCCAGATAAAGAATTGATCTCTCAAATGGAACCTCTTGGAGCAGGGACAGCTGTATGTTCAATTTCACCAGGAAGGAGCTAGGGAAGAAGAGACCTTCTCCTCTTATCCCAAGATTTTCAGCCCCATTTGTTGGAGGGAGAATGATGGGGTGCTTGTGCTCAAGTCCCACCCTATGACATTGCTTTATGTGCTCATTTTATGTGATCTGTGATATTGTTGTAAAGTTCCCTTGACACCAGTTGCCTACAATATTGTTTTATGTGCTTGGTTTCTATTATCCTTGTTACAATTCTGTTGATACCTATTGCCCCACCAACCTATGTAATGAATACAAAATATCTTGAAGCCAAATGTAATAGTAATTTAAATGGAAAGATCTTTCCCATTCATTAATAGGCCCATGTGATCTGCTTAAATCACTTGAAAGCCTAAGTCACATGTGGTGGGAGGAAGTTACTGAATGGGTGGAACAGGAAGGGTGGAGCAGAACTGGGAGGAAGTTAGTGAGAGTGTTTGGGGCAGAAGAGAGAGGACGCAGGTCAGCAGGCACAACAAGAATCATGAGTGTTTGCTTGTGAGAAGGCCCCAGCAGGCAGGGGGAGCCTTGGGAATGCTTTTTGTCCCCAGCAGCACTAATGTGTATTGACTTCTTGGCTACTATGACAGATTTAACTTTCTGGTGTTGGGATTTGGCTTTATGGTGTCTGAATAAATTTTTTTCTTCTGTCTTCTATTCAGAACTATGCCAGAATATTCATAGCCATCCTCAGTGCTGTGAATACTGCCTTGGTGATACAGCAGATGATATAACTCTGATGACAGAAAGTGAAGTTGAATTAAGAAGCCTCTTGAAAGTGAAAGAGGAGAGTGTAAAAGTTGACTTAAAGCTTAACATCAAAAAAACCAAAATCTTGACAACATCCTCTACACCAGTTGGACTAAACTCTCTCTTCTCTTCTCAAGCATTCTATGGCATTTCCTACACTTGCCCTCTCTGCTGATGAATTCATCTGCACTGAAAAAACTGAGACTATTCACAAAAAGCTCCCTTTTCTTCCATTCTTTTCTAGCTCACATCACTCAGACATCTTCAATTATCTCTTTTTCTTCTATTTTGGATGAAAAGGCAGACTCTTCTCCTTGCCAAGGTCAATCATTCTATAATGCTCCCTTGATCCTCTGTCTTCTCCAGAAGACTTTGCCTTCTATCATCTCCACTCTCTTTACAATCTTCAATCTCTCCCTATGTAATTTCCTTTATGCGAATACCTCTATATCACTCACATCTTTAAGTGATCCCATTGATCTGACTACTCCCACAACTGTCACCTAGCTTTTCATCCTTTTCTCAAATAAAATCAGGGTGAAAGTCATCTATGCTCATTACCTAGACTTCCTCTCCTTTTAATCTCTTCTTAACCCTCTGTAACCTAGCTGCCAACCTCATTATTCAATTGAAACTGCCCCTCCAAAGTTACCAGTGATCTCTTAAAGGTCAAATTAAATGACCGTGCCTCAACCTTCTTGATCTCTTTTAGACACTGCCATAACCCTCTCCTCCTGGTTACTCTCTCCTTTCTAGATTTTTCACTACACTGCTCTTTCCTAGTTCTCCTCCTATCTATCTGATCATTTCTCAGTCTCCTTTGCTATGTCTACCTCCATGTCACACTCTTACTTTGGGTGTCCCTCAAAGTTCTATCCTGGGCTCTCTTCTCTTTCCTTCTATCCTATCTCATAGCAGCCCCAGGGGTTTCAATTAGCATCTCTGTGCAGATGACTGGCAGCTCTATAGATACTACCTTAGTCTTTCTCCTGAGATATCTCAAACTATATGTCCCATAGGCATTGCAACTTGCCCAAAACAGAACTCATTATCTTTTCCCCAAAACCTTTCTTCCTTCCAAATTTATTATTATTATTGACACCCCACTGCCCTCCCAATTTCCAAGGCCCACAATCTCAGCATAAATCCTCAATTCCTACTCTCATTTACTTACCTCACTCTCACTGAAATCTAATCTATTGCCAAATCTTATTTTATCTACTTTAATAACATATCTTATGTAGAATCTAGTTTCTCCAACCACGCAGCAACCATCCTAGTTCAGGCCCTCGTCACTTATCACATCTCACCTAAACTATTCCAGTAGCCTTCTAGTTGGTCTCCCTGCCTTGTGTCTCTCCCTCTCCTCCACTCAGCTACCAAAGTGATTTTCCAAAAGCATAGGTCTTATCATGTCACTCCCCTTCTCAATAAATTCTAAAGACTCCATATCACCTCCTGTATCAAATATAAAGCCCTCTATTTAGCATTTAAAGTTCTTCACAACCTGGCCCTTCCTTCCTTTCCTTTCCATATACACTTCAGTCCAGCTACACAGTCTCCATGCTATTCCACACCCACCTACCCACACACACACATACACACAAGACCCCATCTTTCCCCTTTATGCCTTTTGCATTGCACTGTTTTCCATGCCTGAAATGCTTTCCCTCCTCATTTCCAACATGTCATTTTGCTAGATTCTTTCCAGAGTTAGTCTGAATCCAAGATTTTGCAGAAAGTCTTTCCTAGTCCCAAACCTACCTCACCCTCAATTGCTAATGCTTTGCAATGTAACATTAACTTCCATCTACTCTGTGTGTATCTTGAATGGACCCAGTTACACTCATATTTGTCTCTACTTTTAGAATTTCTACTTCTTCAAGGCAAAGACTTAAGTCTAAGGTAAGGTTTGCACTTAGAATTTGAGACTGTGCTCTATGGGAACTGAGTTAAGCAATGAACCGAATCCTCTTCCCTTTCCCAGAGTCTGAGATGGTATAGGAGAAAGATTAGGCTACCCATATGCTTTGGAATAAGTTTCTATATTTTTAATTATACATTTGAAGTAAATATTTCTTTGTAAAAGCCAATCCAACTATTAATAACTAAAGGAAACTGGAGTGCAGGAGACCCATTCCTGCAATTGAGGGAACACCATCTATGAGAGCTAAAGTCATTGCAGATAATCTGGGCACCCCCTGCTAATCTCATAAAGGATGCCAAAGAACTCTGGGGGAGAACTGAAATTAAGTGTGCCTGGCCTTCAAGCAATAAGAATCAGGATAACATCAACCAATACATAGGCAGAAAGGTCAGTAGTTCACAAAAGGTTAGATCCATAAGTAACTAGGTTAACAAGATATTCCAGGAGAAGTAGTATTTTTCATACATGTAGTCAGGTGAAGTTGCTAATACTTTGCACAAGTAATGTTTACCTTGTGTGTAATTGCATATCTAATGTATCTCAAATGATTTTTCAGGGACTGAAACTTTTTGCTCCAGAGAGTAATATAGCCCAAAGATGCTAAGACCCAGGATCACCAAGGTTTTGGATACTGATGCTAAATCTCTAATGTGATCACAGAGATTTGAGGGAAACTATCCTGGAAGATAGAGAATCCCTAGAGAAAACTTTAAACATACATTGTGAGGAGAGATGTTTGCTCAGGAGAGTTCTGTTTGGTGGTCCCAGTTGCCTTAATAAAAGACCTTTCTCCCAAGTTTGGGATCATCATGTAAGGAGAAAAAGGTGAAAACATTGTACCAGTGGAGTAAAAATCTCTATCATGCTGGAAAGGTTCAAAGAGTGGTCCTTGGGACAGATAAGCCTGTCAGCAATCTGTTAGTGATAAATTTTACCCCAAGTATGTGAAGACTTCCCCTGATGGAATGGGCAGATGAAAGCAGTTTGTTACAATGGACCATGAAGGCAGTGGAAGCAGGCACTGTGGAGGACTTAGAGCTTGGTCAGACAATGAAGATGCTAAGGTCATCCACTGCATCCTGGGTCATTGTCAATCATCTTGATTTTGTCTAATCACTGGACTTTGATGACGGTGGAAGAGAAAGTGAGGCTGACAAATTTGTACAATACAGCCTCACTTAAAACCAATTCACACACAAGTCAAGACATTATCCATTGTCCATTGTCCACTATCTTAATTATTTTACTATTGGACTATCTTACTATTTTATCTATCTTGAAGTCCTGTGGCAAAGGGATTATGTGGCATCTAACAAAGCAGCAAGTGTAATTACACTTAACTGTAGTCTTCACATAGGTGGCCTAGGCATAGGGTCTTCTCATTGAATTAAAAAAAAAAAAAGTAGTGAGATTAAGCATCTCACTGGGTATCCAAGCAATTTTTTTATTGTAAACTATATATATATATATATATATATATATATATATATATATATATATATATATATATATATATATATATATATATATATATATATTGTTCCCTCTTAAGCCCATTCCTGATTATAGTAGGGTTTCAGAACTACCAGCCTACATCCCCCATCTATTTCTTTGTGTCAGTTCTTCCTTTTGCTCCTCATTTAAATAATTACTCTTTTTACCTGTTCCTAAATGGTTTTACTTTTTAAAATCATATCTTATACAGGTCTACCCCAATTTTTCTTACGGACTACCCAATTACTAATAACAACCTTAGACATACGTTTTACATTTCCTCATATAAAGAGTAAACAATCTGTCCTTATTGAGTTTCTTGTAATTAGTTTTTGGTATATACCTTATATTTCTCTTGGCTCTTGTATGTCAAATCTTCTACTAAGTTCAAGGTTTTGTTTTGATTTTAAACAAAGTCCTGAAAGTCTGACAACTCATCGAATGTCCATTTTTTTATCTAGTGTTATGCTTAAATTTTGTTGGATATGATATTTTTGGTCATTACCCAGTTCTTTTGCTTTTCCATATATAGTGTTTTCTAAGACCTGTGGACTTTTAGTGTCACCACTGCTAGGTTTTATGTTATTATAATTGTGGCATCGCCATATTTAAAAACTTTTTTCTTGTTGTTCACAATATTTTGTCCTTAAACTGGGGGTTTCAGAATTTGATTATGATATTCCTACACATTTTCCTCCTAGAATTTTTTCAAGTGGTGTTTGGTGAATTTTGTCCATTTCTTCTTTCTTACTGTCTTCATGCTTCAGGACAATTTTCTTTAACTATTTCTTGGATTATTGTGTCAAGGTTCCTTTTTGATCATCGTTTTCAGGTAGTCCAATTATTCTTGTTTTCTCTCTTTGATCTGTTCTCCAGATTAGTTGTTTTTCTTATGAGACATTTCACACTCCCTTCAATTTATTCATTCTTTATATTTTATTATTTCTTAGTCTCATATAACTTCACTGACTTCCCCTTGCCCAATTCTAATTTTCAAGAAGTCATTTTCTTCCTTAAGATTCTGGATCTCCTTTTCTAATTGGTGGATTTTCTTTTTATAATCTTCCTGTTTTTCTTGGACTATTTTTTTTATTTTTCCTCAATCTCTTTCATTTGATTTTTAAAGTCTTTTTTAAGTTCTTCTATAAATTCTTTTTAGGCAGGTGACCATCTGATATTATTCGTTGGAGTAGGAGAGGCTCTCTTTGCTTCAGTATCCTTCTCTGAAAATGAAAGTCAGTCTTTTCTATTTCCATAGTAACTTTCTGTAGTTGGATTCATTCTCCCTTTCCTACTCTTTTTTTTTTTATTTCTAGCAGTTTATTTTTTGTAATCACCTCTAGTCCTGGGGGATGGGGGATGGTGTCTCTGGTCTCTCATCCTCCTTTAGTTCTTTTCTCTGGCCTGGAACAAAAACCAAGAACTGTACCCTCCTATAAGTGTCAACAGCCAGATGTGTCTCTACCCCACTGTTTCTGCACTGTATGTGCTGGTTTCTTTTCACCCAGGGCAGCATCTCCACAACACAGCTGGATCTGATATTTCTTATCAGCCAAGGTTCCTTCAATCTTCCTCAGCTCAGACATCAAATTCCCCTCACCGTCTGGGAGGTGAAAGTCCCTGTGGCTGGGGTACAGGCCACCTCCCAACCCAGGCAGCCCCAGGCTTGCCAATTGCTGGTTCTGAGGAACTAACCTAGAGGTGTTTACTCTTGACAGTCCCGAGAGGACCACTGTTCTGTCCCAACTCTTGTTTGTTTTTAATGGCTGTATATCCACCCTGAGGCACTATTTTACTCATTTGGGGGGAAAATCTGAAGAGCCTAGAATTTTCTGACCTACTCCCAAAATCCTCTCCTGAACAGCTTTTTTTTAAGGACCACACTGCTCAACTCCTGACATGAGGAAGGGGGCTAGAAAAGATGCCCTAAAAAATAGTCTGTCTTACTCAATGCTGGCCTGCTTACTACAGGCTACTCTGCATTCAAATAACATGCAAAAAAAAATGTACAAAAACTCTTGCAAAGATGATTTCACTCATCATTCATATATGCAATGTGTGCACAGTCATGGACAACATAAAATCCAGTGGACTTGAAAAGAACAGCTCTTGTTGCAATAGAACTCAGCAGGTACCAGATCAAAACAGTAGACCTGAGTGAAACAAGACCAGCAAATGAAGGTCAGCTTACTGAAGTCAGACCTGAATACACGTCTTTCTGGAGTGACCACTGTGATGAGGAGCACTGGGAAGCTACCATGGGTTTTACAAACAGATCTAACCAAGTCAGCAAGCTTGCGTGCCTCACAAAAGGAGTAAAAGATAGGCTCATGACAATTTGTGATGGCCACTTGTAGCACAGTGCCACATTACAATCATCAGTGCCTATGCTCCCACTGTGATAAACCCTGATGAAGTCAAAGTCGAAATTTATGAAGACCTGGAGACCCTCATCACTGATGTGCTAAAAGGTGACAAGCTTATAATTCTGGTTAATTTTAGCAATCATAGACTATCAAACATGGCAGGGAGCCCTTGTGAAGAACTGAGTCAGAAGAAGCGAGGTTACTTACTGCTGAAGATGTGTGCATCTCATAAGCTTCTCATCACCAACACTGATTTCCATTTACCTAAATACAACAAAGCATGATGGATGCACCTTCACTGCAAGTAGTGGTATTTCATAGACTACATTATTGTAAGGAGAAGAGATAAGTAGGATGTGAGACAGAATGCTGGACTGATCCTAGGCGCTAAGCTAAATATTCACATACAACAAAAATGGCAGCCCCACTCTCAGGAGACTCAACACAGATTAGAGAACTTCTTGCAGAGTGAGCAGTTTATTGCTGACCTCAAGGGAAAGCTGAGTCAGCACACAGCAATAATGGAAGAAAAATGAGTGGGGAGCTTTCAGAGACTTGGTATAGAGTACCACATTTGGTCATCTGGGCCAGACACTTGCAAACTACAGGATTGATCTGGCAAAAATGATAGGGAAATTTAGAAGCTGGTAAACAAAAAATGAGAACTCCATAGGGTTTACCAGCAGGACAGTTCATCAGTCTCTAAGAAGGCAGTGTTTAACACCATGAAAAGTAAAGTGCAAATAAAATTCAGAGAGATCCAGAATTCCTGGTGCAACAAGAAAGAAGATAAAATTCAGTTTTAACAACAGTATATAGCGACAATCCAAAGCACTTCTACAATGACCTGAAGACTATTTTTAGGACAAAGATCTCTGGTGCATCTCAACTACACATTCCTAATGAAGCCACACTAATAAGTGATAAGGACGTGATCCTGGTTTGATGAGATTAACACTTCCATAGTGTTCTCAACAGACCATCATCAGCCAATGCTAAGGCATTGACTGTCTGCCTCAGGTTGAAATCAATTCCTCTTTAACTGAACTTCCAATTGAAAAAGAGATTTTGAATGTCATTAGTTTCCTCTCATGTGGCAAAGTATCTGGTGCTGATTTTATCCCAGCAGAGATCTACAAGGCAGGGAGTGCACTGCTCATATAGAAGCCAATAGAAATCTTCTGGGTTATATGGCAATGGAAAATCATGTCAAAATTTGGTGCCCGGATAAATTCATCAGCATTGTATGTCAATTTCACGATGGCATGCTGGCCCAGGTTCTAGATAGTGCTTTTGTGCCTTCCCAGTCACCAATAGAGTCAAACAGAACTGTGTGCCTGCTTCCATGCTTTTTAGCATGGTATTTTCAACCATACTGTCAAATGCTTTCAATGAGGATGAACATGGCATCAAGGTCAGCTACCATACTGATGCTAAATTCTTCAACTTGAAAAGGCTACATGTTAAGGCCAAAGTAGAGGGAGTATTAGAGCATTTTCTGTTTGCAGATGATTGTGCACTCAGTGCAGCCTCTGAAGCTGAGATATAACAAAATATGGATCAATTCTCTCCTGCTTGTGTTTATTTTGGTCTAACAACACCAAGAAAATACAGGTGCTCCATCAGCTACCACCACACCATCCATACATGGAACCATTGATTACAACAAATGGAGATGTTCTGAATGCTGTGGATAAGTTCACTTACCTTAGTAGTGTGCGTTCCAGGGATGTACGCATTGATAATGAGGTTTGACACATTCATGGCCAGAGTTATGGAGGCTCCGAAGGAAAGTATGGGAGAGAAGAGGTATTAGACTGACTACCAGACTGAAGGTCTACAGAGTTGTTGTGCTGACCTGTTGTAAGCCTGCAAAACATGGATAGTCTACCAGTGCCATACCAGGAAACTTAATCACTTCCATTTGAATTGTCTTAAGAAGAGTCTGAAGATCACCTGACAGGATAAGGTACCAGACACTGAGGTTCTTACATGAACTAAAATGCCAAGCATTGTCATTCTGCTTGAGAGAGCACAACTCTGATGGGCTGGCCGTGTTGTTCAAATGCAAAATGTATACTTGCCAAAAAGACTTTTTTATGGAGAACAAAGGAAACACAGGGTGTACAAATTTTAAAAATCCACCCCAAATGTTCACAAAAACTATCTGTGCTGGACCTGTGGTAGAGCATTCCAAACTTGTATTGATCTGATCAGTCACAGTTGGACACCTTGAAACTTGACTCTAGCACAGGGATGTCGTTTCGGTCCTCTTTGAGAATGATGGACAACAACGGTCCCCTGGTTGATTAAAGATGCCTTCTCTGTCTAGTTAAAGGAAATAGATTGTTCTGTAATAGTAACGAGTCGGGGGGGGGGGGGGGGGTCTCTCAGTCATTGCTGGAAAACTTCTTGCCAGAGTCTTCTTTAATAGTTCATTCTTCACCTGGAAGATGGTCATCTGCCTGAGAACCAGTGTGACTTCAGAAAGGACTAAGGAATGGTCAATATGGTGTTTGCTACCCATTCCAGGAAAAATGCCAGGAGAAAAACAAGGCTGAACACAGCTTTCGTTGTCTTGACTAAGGCTTTTGATAGTTATGAGAGCTTGTGAAAGATCATGGCAAAATTTGGCTGCCCAAAGAAGTTCATCAGTACTGTACACCAGGTTCATGGCATGCTTGCACAGGTTCTGAATAAAGGACAGTATTCTCATGCTTTCCCAGTCACCAATGGAGTGAAACAGGGTTGTGTGCTTGCTCCCATTTTTTTTAGGAAAAAATATTTTTTTCTATTTGCATGTAAAAACTATTTTTAATCTTTGTTTTTTACAATTTTAGGCTCCAAATTCTCTCTCACTCTCCCCAGTTCTCTCATTGAGAATGCAAGCAGTTGTTTTATAAAGATTATACATGGGCAGTCATGCAAAACATATTAGTCATGTTGTGAAAGAAAATAGAAACAAGAAAAATAAAGTAAAAAAAAACAATAAGCTTCTATCTGCATTCATATTTCATCAGTTCTTTCTCTGGAAGTAGATAGCATTTTTCATCATAAGTCCTTTGGAATTGTCTTGGATCTTTGTATTGCTGAGTAGAAGTAATTCAGTTGATCACTGTACCCTAATATTGTTACTCTGTACAACAATCTCCTGACTCTGCTCACTTCACTTTGTGTAAGTTCATATAAACTTTTCCAGGTTTTTCTGAAAGCATCCTTCTTGTCATTTCTTATAACATGATAGTATTCCATCACAATTTGTTCAGCCATTCACCAATTGATGGGCATCCCCTCAATTTCCAGTTCTTGGCCACCACAAAAAGAACGGCTATAAATATTTTTGTACATGTGAGCCTTTTCCCCATTTTTATGATCTCTTTGGAATACAGTCCTAGAAGTGGTATTGTTGGGTCAAAGAGCATGCACAGTTTGAATGGGCATAGTTCCTAATTGTTCTCCAGAATTGTTGAGTTAATTCACAACTCTACCAACAGTGCATTAACGTCTCAGTTTTCCCATGTCCCCTGACATTTATCATTTTGTTCCTATGCTTTTTAGCATGTTTTCCACAATGTTGTCAGATGCCTTCAACGAGGTTAAAAACAACATCAAGGGGGGGTGGAGTCAAGATGGTGGAGTAGAAAGACGCAGGTATGCAAGCTCTGAACCCACAGCCCATAGATTTAATGTAAGAAGAGTTCCCCATAAGTTCTGGATCACTGCAGGGTGTGCAGAAACATCATGGAAGAGATTTCTGTTCCAGAGAGCCCTGGAGAGCCGTCCCCAGGGTCTGTCGCACCCTAGAAAGCGGACCCCACCCCTGCGCTGCCCTGGCCGTGGCCCCAGAGAAACTGATCCGAGCAGGCTTCAGGGACGGAAGCTCCGGCAGCCAGGAAAGTCCCTCCGCCCACAGAAGCTACAGGTCAGTGAGAGAGACGGCTGGGCTGGACGAGAGGGAAGTGGGGTGTCTCTGTGACTTGGGCCCCCTCGGGAGGAAGCAGCGGAGGCAGAGGTGGGGGCGGTGTTGGAAGTGCGGCCACGGCCTGGGACTCCCCAGCAGCAGGCAGGATCTTCATCACTGAAAGTCTCTGCATAAACCACCTGAAGGAGCTGAGCCTGGGAGACGGCCCTGCCCCTACCTGCTCCATTACTGAAGGTCTCTGCATAAAGCCCCTGAGGGAGGTGAGCCTGGGAGGCGGCCCTGCCCCCACCCCAGCACCAGAACTAAAGCTCACATTGAATAGCAGCGACGCCTGCCGCAGAAAGCCCATTTGAATCTCAGACCCCAAGCACTAGCTGGGCAGATCTAGGCGGGGGTGGAAAGGAATCTCAGAAATCAAGTAACTGGCTGGGAAAATGCCTAGAAAAGAGAAGAAAAATAAGACTATAGAGAGTTTTTTTGAACAGATGCAAATGATCCCGACTTTCAGATCTGATGACGAGGACATATTCTTGCCATCAGGGAAAGATG
The DNA here is from genome assembly GCA_023548195.1 of Bettongia penicillata ogilbyi. Classification (NCBI taxonomy): domain Eukaryota; kingdom Metazoa; phylum Chordata; class Mammalia; order Diprotodontia; family Potoroidae; genus Bettongia; species Bettongia penicillata. The sequence goes on from JAJHZJ010000092.1 coordinate 1,904,437, forward strand.
TGGAGGGTGGGGCCTCGGTACCCCAGACACCCCAGGGGGATGTTGGGTGGGCTCAGGCCTTGGAAGAGCTAAAAAAGGATTTTGAAAAGCAAGTTAGACAGGTGGAGGAAAAACTGGGAAGAGAAATGAGAGAGATGCAAGAAAAGTATGAAAAACGGGTCAATACCTTGGTAAAGGAGACCCAAAAAAATGCTGAAGAAAATAACACCTTGAAAAATAGGCTCACTCAATTGGCAAAAGAGGTTCAAAAAGCCAATGAGGAGAAGAATGCTTTCAAAAGCAGAATTAGCCAAATGGAAGAGAGGTTCAAAAGCTCACTGAAGATAATAGTTCTCTCAAAATTAGGATGGAACAGATGGAGTCTAATGACTTTACGAGAAACCAAGAAATCACCAAACAAAACCAAAAGAATGAAAAAATGGAAGAGAATGTGAAATATCTCATGGGAAAAAACAACTGACCTGGAAAATAGATCCAGGAGAAACAATTTAAAAATTATGGGACTACCTGAAAGTCATGATCAAAAAAAGAGCCTAGATATCATCTTCCATGAAATTATTGAGGAAAACTGCCCTGACATTCTACAACCAGAGGGCAAAATAAGTATTGAAAGAATCCATCGATCACCACCTGAAAGAGATCCAAAAAGAGAAACTCCTAGGAACATTGTGGCCAAATTCCAGAACTCCCAGATCAAGGAGAAAATCTTACAAGCAGCTAGAAAGAAACAATTCCAGTACTGTGGAAATACAATCAGGATAACTCAAGATCTAGCAGCTTCTACATTAAGGGATCGAAGGGCGTGGAATAGGATATTCCAGAAGGCAAAGGAACTAGGACTCAAACCAAGAATCACCTACCCAGCTAAACTGAGTATAATACTTCAGGGGAAAATATGGTCTTTCAATGAAACAGAGGAATTTCAAGCATTCTTGATGAAAAGACCAGAGCTGAAAAGAAAATTTGACTTTCAAACACAAGAATGAGAAGAAGCATGAAAAAGTAAACAGCAAAGAGAAGTCTTAAGGGACTTACCAGAAGTGAACTGTTTACATTCCTACATGGAAAGACAATATTTGTAACTCTTAAAACTTTTCAGTATCTGGGTAGTTGGTGGGACCACACACACACATGTACACCCATGCATGCACACACACATGTACACGCATGCATGCACACACACATACACACATGCACACACATACAGAGACAGAGAGCACAGAGTGAATTGAATAGGATGGGACCATATCTTAAAAGAAATTAAGGTAAATGGTGAGAAAGGTAGGGGGAGGGAAGAGGGTGAAATGGAATGGGGTAATTATATGTCATTTAAGAGGCAAGTAGGAGGCTTTTTAGTGGAGGGAAAAAGAGGAGAGCTGAGAAAAAAAAACAAGAGGTTTACCCTCATCACATTCGACTAAAGGAAGGAATAAAATGCACACTCATTTTGGTATGAAAACCTATCTTACAGTATAGGAAAGTGGGGGAGAAGGAGATGAGCAAGGGGGGGGATGATGGAAGGGAGTGCAAAGGGAGGAGGGAGCAATTTGAAGTCAACACTTGGGGAGGGACAGGATCAAAAGACAGAATAGAAACAATGAGGGGCAGGATAGGATGGAGGGTAATTCAGTTAGCCTTACACAACAGGACTATCAGGGAAGTCATTTGCAAAATTACACAGATATGGCCTATATTGAATTGCCTGCCTTCCCAAAGGGAATGGGTGGGGAGGGAGGGATGGGGAGAATTTGGAACTCAAAGTTTTAGGAACAACTGTTTAGTATTGTTGTTGCTACTAGGAAAGAAGACATACAGCTAATGAGGAATAGAAAGTCATCTGGCCCTACAGGAGAAAAGAGAAGATGGAGACAAGAGAAGGGAGGGATGACAGAAGAGAGGGCAGATTGGAGATGGGGAAAATTAGATTGCTCGGTGTATTGGGGTGGGGGAGGGGATAAAAGGGGAGAAAATTTGGAACCCAAAATTTTGTGAAAATGAATGTAAAAAGTTAAATAAATAAATAAATATTTTAAAAAAAAAACACATCAAGGTCAACTACCACACTGGTAATAAACTACTAAACTTGAAATGACTATAAGCAATAACTAAAGTAGAGGGAGAGTTGGTGTGCAACTTCTTATTTGCAGATGACTGTGCATCAATTCTCTGATGCTTATGCTAACTTTGGCCTCTCATCTATATGTAGAACCATTGGTCACAGCAAATGGAGAAATTCTGAATGGTGTGGATAAGTTCGTTTAACTTAGCAGTATACTTTACAAGGATATAGATATATAGGTATAGATAGATAAATATAGATATAGATAGATGATAGAGATAGAAAGATAGATAGTTATAGATAGATGATAGATAGAAAGATAGACAAACAGACAGATAGATAGATAGATAGATAGATAGATAGATAGATAGATAGATAGATGAGGTTGTCACCCACATTTGTCAGCTCAGCTTTTGGGAGGATCCAAAAGAAAGCCTAGGAGAGAAGAGGTATTAGGCTACATACCAAGCTGAAGATCTACAGTCATTTTGCTGACTTCATCATGTATGCCCATGAAACCTGGACAGTCTAGCAGTCCCATGCTAGAAAATTGAACTGCTTCCACTTGAATTGTCTTAGGAAGATTCTGAAGATCATTTAACAAGATAAGGTACTGGACACTGAGGTCCTATCTTCAGCTAAACAGACAAGTATTCAAACTCTACTGCAGAGTGCAACTCCCATGGGCTGCTGTATTGTTCAAATGCCAAATGGATGTTTGTCTAAAAGACTATTTTATGGAGAATTCCCACGAGGCAAGTGCCCACATGAACATGAGAAGAAGCATTACAAGAACATTCTCAAGATCTCTCTGAAGAACTTTGGAATTGATTGTCAGAAATGGGAGACACTGGTATGCATACCAACATCAAAGATGTTGTCCTCTATGAGCAAAACAGAATTGCATAGCTCAAAATAAATGTGAAATGTGCGAATCACCATCCCAAATGTTCAAATGGACTATTTATGCCTGACCTGTGGTAGAGCCTGCCAAGGTTATATCAGACTGATCAGCCATAGTTAAGCACATTGTACCTTGACCCCAGCAATGTGATTCCACTGGTCTTCCTGGAGGACCCCAAGCCTGAAAGGTTCTCCCTCCTCACCTCCACCACTTAGCTTCCCTGAATGTTTTCAAGGGTCAGCTCAAATCTCAGATTTTGCAGGAAACCTTTCCCCATTCCAAGCCCACCCCACCCCCAACTGTTAGTGCCTTGCCATCTAACATTGCTTTCTGTCTACTCTGTGGATATCTTGAATGGACCCAGTTACAGTCATGCTTGTCCTCATTTTTTAGAATCTGAGTACCTTGAGGGCAAGGACTGGTTATAGCTGTCTTTGCATCTCCAGCACTTAGGAGAATGCTTAGCACACATGAAGTTATTAATAAATGCTTATTGACTGAGAATTTCTGAAAATACTCCAGAACATTCCCACTAGACGCCCTTACTGCCAGTAAGGGAAAACGTGTATTGATATAAACCTGGATAAAGGTTGATATATTCCTGAGTATGTTGTTCATAGCCATAGCATCACATAACTTTATCCCACAGAAACTCATACACTTTTTTCAAAGTATTTCCACAGGCATTATAAAAATACAGTTTCAGACCATGTGGAACTTCATATCATGTTTTTAAAAGGGGGAAGGGAGAGGCAGTTAGGTGGCACAGTGAATAGAGCACCATCCCTGAAATCAGGGGGACCTGAGTTCACATCTGTCCTCAGACACTTGACATTTACTAGCTGTGTAACCTTGGGCAAGTAACCTAACTCCAACTGCTTCATCTCTTCCCTCAAAAAAAAAAAGAAAATGACAAATTTTGTGGGGAGAGGCTGCAGGAAAACAAGAACATTGATATATTGTTGGTAGAGCTGTGAGTTGGTCTGTTAGACCAACCAAGTTAGAAACCAATTTGGAATCATGCTCCAAAAGTTGTCAACTGAATACCTTTTGACTGAGCAATATAGCTGCTAGGCCTATACCCCAAAAGAGATGAAAGAAAGAAGAAAAGATCTTATATGTACAAAAAATATTTATAACAGCTTGTTTGTGCGTGGTATCAAAGAACTGAAATATAAAGGGGCGCCCAACAATTGGAGACATGCTACTGTATGTGAGTGTAATGGAATAGTGCTGTGCTGTAAGAATCAATGGAAGAGATAACTTCAAAGAAACCTGGGATGACTTGTATGATATCACTGATGCAGAGAAGTGAGTAAAATTAATAGAACAATATATATACTATAGCATCAGCACTGTAAAAATGAATGATTTTTGAAAAGCTTAAGAATTCACTTATAAGTTATATGTGCCCCCTACTGGGCTAGGTCTTTTTCTTTTCCTTTGCACTTTCCTACTCTTTAAGATGACAAAGTGTGGGGTTGAATTGCCATTAAAAAATGGTCACTTGCTTTATAGAAAACGTACCAGAAAGAAATATAATCTGGACAATAGTCTTACAATGCAAGGTAACAAAGTGAATGCTTAGAAAAATTGGTTGGGAAGCCCCTTGAACCTATGGGCAACATCAAATGATACCTCTTCTGGTCATCTAAAATACTGGGCAAGTGATAAGCTTTCACCCTGATATTAGCCAGAACTGAATGAAAATGATACGTTTGTTTTTATAATGTTGCAATGAGATGAATTTTGATTTTATCCCAGAGACCTTGAGAACAGCACAGAAATGTTTCCTGACAAAAAGTATTTGATTTCACTTGATTAGAGGAACCAGTATAGAAAAGTTCGGATTTCAGACCTCGCTAGTAATGGTGGGCTGCCCACCAGCCAGAATACTTTGTTTCTGCTCTACTAAATGTGTATTTATTTAATCATTCTCACGTGAATGAGCAATCCTCATATGAAATTGAAGAGATAAGAATCCCTTGGAAATAAATAGTAGTCCGAGTCAAGCAAAGTGAATGTATTATAAATTCTTATATGAATCGTGTTAAGGAAAATTATATATTGCACACCTTAGAGCAAATGGGATCAAACTTGGCGAGGCACAAAAAAATAAAAAATGTGAAAAAGATTAAGGCCCAAGGTACCTAGACTAGTGGCATGCTCTATCTTAGAGCGCCATCTGGTGACATGTACACAGATTGCATCCTGAGTGTTTCGTTTACCCTTGCTCATCTGCCTTTATGCCTAGTGAGATCACAACGCCGCTGCTCCTGTGGACAGGAGCATCCCGGCTTTACATATCTTAGACCCTAGCACTGAGAGTTTAAGTAACTTACTATCATCACATATATCAGATTTGGGAGTTGAACCCAAGCCTTCCTAATTCCAAGGCCAGATATCTGTCCACTGAATCACAGAGAATATATAACAATAAATTATTTCATTGAAGTCCTTCCTTATTCCTTATAATAGAATTCTGACTTCAACACTGATGACAACTCTCAGAACTGACTCCGCTCACTTCCCTGTGTTCTCAAACTGAGGAGCCATTTGCCCAGGGACAAGAGACCAACCCAAAGTCTTTTCTTATACTTCTTACAATAATTCATTACAATATTGTAATGGAAAGAGTGCTGAACTTGGAGTCAGAAGACCTAGGCTTGAGAACAGGTTTCATTCTGGAAGACCTAGAACAAATTTTCTTAACCTCTCTGAGTTACAGCGTTATTCCAATAAATGGGGATAATCCCTGTAATATTTACTTCACAGAATTGTGGTTTAGGCTCAAATGAGATAATTAATATAAGTAAAGTGCTTTGAAATATTTCAAGTACTATGTGAAAATGAGCTACTATAATGAGTTATTATCAGGATAACAGTTAGACCATCCCACTACTAGGTCACAATAAGTTAATAGTAATAGTTAACTTTAAGGTTTGAAAGAGATTGACAGAGTAATTACTACACAAACTGTGGTACAGGAATGCAATACAGTATCACTGAGCCATGAAAAATAACAAATATGAAGAATTCAGAGAACACTTAAGAAGTGTTGCAGAATAGAGTTAGCTGAACAAGGAAGACAATATGCAGAATGGCAACAATGTAAATGGAAAACGATATTGAAGAGGTAATGTGGCATAATGGATAAGGAACTGGACTTGGATTCAGGAAGACCTCAATTCAAATCCCTCCTTAAACACTTGCTAGCTAAATGATGTACAACAGTCCATTAACTTCTCTGTGCCTCAGTTTCCTCATATGTAAAATGAGAGGGTTAGCCTGAATATCCTTTAAGATTCTTTCCAGATTGAAATCTATAATCCTATGAATTTTGTATCATTGCAATGACCAAATTTGATCAAAGAAGAGTTAAGACACCTCTCTCCCTTCATTGCAAAGGTTAGGGGAGATGAGAGTGAAATGTTGCATACTGTGTCAGTCACAGTCAATGTGTTGGTGAGTTTTCCTGAACAGATTTGTTTTGATTTCTTTTATAAAATTTTCATTATAACAATGAGCATAAATAAAAAATAAACTTTTTTAAAATCTTAAAACTTTAAAAAAAACATGAAGAGCATAAGTTAAGGTCAACATCAATTTAGTTGGAAATACGCAACAGGTTGTTCTCAATTTGCCCATCATTATGTACTGCTTCTGCTGTCTGCACCCCTTTTTCTGCTGGCCTTCCTTATTTTCTACCCATAGAACCTAGCAGGGATTGTCGTTACCAAATTCAGTGAGTTTGAAAGCAGTTTATCAGGAAAAGCTGGGAACCTCTGCCTTTAGGAGAAGCACTGGGGTCAACGTGATCTGAGTGTAAAAGCTAGAATTAAGGTATTTCTGAACTTAGGGGAAGAGCGATTTGCATGTCCCACACCCTAGGAAGGAGCCTACCCTGTTAGGAAAGTATATGACCTAGGTGTTATACCTTCACAACCTGCTCCTTCCCAGCAAGAGTGAGCTCCTTTTTTGATCATCTTTAAATCAATCAATAAACATTTCTGAAGCACCTACTCTTTGCCAGGTTCTGTGCTAAGCTTCAAGGGAGTACTTGGGACAAACCTGGCAACCTCCACAGTACATTCTCAATTTGACTTGTTTTGTTTTGGGACAGTGTTTTTAAGACTAGCTCTCCCTATACGGGCCAGATTGGAAGTGCAAGGCCTACTTACTCTAATGAGCTTTGAGCTGCTTAATTTCTAAAGTGGGTAATATCCAAGCTCAGTTCAATTTTCTCTAGGCTATGTTGAGACTCCCTGCTCCCAAGGGCTCACCATAGGGGCACCAGACTTAGTGAAGAAAATCAATTGTCTTTAATCCTATTGCATGTACCAAATTCAAGTGACCTGCCTTCAGCCTCTTCTGATAGCAGAATTATAGATGTGAACCAGCAGAACCCTGACTTTTAGATATTTTTAAACTGATATTTATCAAACTCTCTGTGACATACAGGGCGTTTATGCAAAGGCAAGAAATCTAAATGGGCTTACCTGGCCAGAGTGCTACCTTCTTGAACCCTACAGAAAGACAGCATATCATTATGATGTTATTTCTCAATTATTCATTTGGGGGAGGATTATCTACCTTCTATTTGAACCATCAGTCAGTGTTCTCATTACAGTCTCACTAATATATGAATGGAATTATTTTTTTTCTAAAATCTGAAACAAAGTCTACAGACTTTGCAAATTGTATTAGCTATGTACAAGATGTGACCAAATCATTTTGAAGGTCACATTCTCTTAGCAGGAATTCTTTTTAAAAAACTCTTGTATTGTCAGAATCTATATGCACAACTACTTAAAAGTTCTTTTGAGTTCTTGTGGCTATGATGGCTTTTTGAATGAAGTTTATGTTTCCAATGTCTTCAAAGTACAATAAAAATTTCTAAAAGGAAATTATTTTGGAAATTTATGCACTAGAACTATAGGAAATAAAAATTGATGTTTCTAGTTTTAAATTTCACCCCTGTTTTGAAAAAGGATTCCCACTAGTTAAAAGACACTCAGCCTGGAAATACCTACTCTGACCACTAAGACTGGGGCTTCAGTGGTGGTGCTGAGAGTTGAATCAAACCCCCACCAGCAGACAGCAGAGTTAATATAGGAGACTAAATAGAATATTACTCAAAATATTTAAATATAAAATCTGCAGTCTGAAGACTTCTTCTGGATTCCCTGCTCTCTTCATAAACACTCAAATTCATGAATTTAAAAACAGCATGCTGTGTTGACATAGTTTATTGTACAAAGGAAAAAGTGAAAATAAATAGATCAAGTCCACCTATGTGGAGACATCCATGTCTAGACATTTCCAAAATCTCCTTCCAGTTATCCTCTTAAAACCCTGGATATAGCAGAAGGAATTACATGAACCTATAGTACATGGAAAGGAATAATAGAAGGTGATTACCACATTCCAGAACAAAAAAGAGAACGTAAATAACACTACTTCAGAAAAATAAATTGGTCAAATCATAAACAAACTCTCAAAAAGGGGAGAAAAAGGACCAGATGAATTTACAAATGAATTCCATTAATTCAGGGAATCAATCAAATCAGGGAAAAGGATGTAATCTCCTATGGAGCAAAAATAATGCCAATGCCAGGGAGAGGCAAAACAGAAAAGGAAAACTAAAAACAAATATTTCTAATGAATTGTGACACAGAAACATTGAATAAAGTAGAAACTTTATAGCAATATGCTAAAAAAGGTTAAGCACTATGATCAGGTTAGATTTATATCAGGAATGTAGAGTTGGGTCAATGTTAGGAAAAACAATAAACATAGAAGGCCATATTAATAACAAAATCACATTTTTATATCAAGAAATACAGAAAAAGCCAAAAGGCACATAGTAAGTGCTACATAAATACATGATTAACTGATTATCAAAAACATTAAAAGCCATAGGAATAAATGAACGTTTCCCAAAGAAAATAGTTATCTAGTATCTAAAAACACAAATAAGCGTTATCTGTAATGAAGGGAAAGGAAGTGGGAGCTTTACTACAAGAACAGGAGGAAAGCAAAAATATCCACTGTTGCCAGAAAAAAAAATTGAGGGCATAACAATAGAAAGAGGTAAATAAATTATCACTTTTCACAGATGACATGATGGTTTACTTAGAGAACTCTACCAAATCAACTAAAAATTCAAAATGATTATTAATTCAATAACTATATATATTTCTTATTCTTATTTGTGTGGAAAGAGAGGAGTTGTGGCAATTAAAAAGAGTGAAATGATAATGTTGAGGGAAAAGGAAAAAAAGAGGCTCAATTAAATTTGTTTTAAATACGGAGAACAGGAGAAAGTTCATAAGGGGACACAGCCAAGTGGAGTAGTGTTGGTGCAATATTAAATTTATTATATACTTTTTAAAAGCAAGTTATACTTAATAGAAATTAATAGTTACAAATATTGTCCCCTTTTCTGTTTTGTTCCTGTTTCCTGTTCTTCCTATGTAGAAAATGTTCATATTTGTCAATTTCATATTTTAAAAATGAAGTTTTTAAATAGTAGAATATTGATATTTAAAAGATGGGCCAAAATTCTACTGTCAGGAATATGCCCTCAAGGAGAAAGAGAGGCCTTAAATGCACTAAAATACTTTTTGTGGTAGCAAAGACCTAGAAACAAGGTAGATGCCCATCATCTGGGGAACAGATAAACTACAAAGAATTCAAGAAAGGAAAGATGTGTATCAGTTCATGCACAGTGAGACAGGATTGGGAAAACAATATTCACAATTGCTACAATAATTTTAAAAAGGAAGGAAAGAAGGAGAAAGGAAGAAGGGAGGGAAGGAAGGAGGAAGGGAGGAGGGAAGGAAAGAAGGACACTTCTAACATTGCCTATATTGCCATATATAGCTGAAATATGGATGGTATTACTAAACTATTTTTCCTTTTCCTCTAAACTATTCTTATAAAGACCCAAAGGATGGCTTAGTGGGGAGAAAAAGAGGGAAGGACATTCAGAAATAAAGGTTATAGAAAAGATATACAGAAACAACATTTAAAAAGATGGGCCTTTGCTTCAAGGACTGTGGTATGAATGTATACAGGTAGCTACTTCAGAAATGGCTCCCATAACAGTAATGATTTGATTCTTGTCCATTGACAATAGAATCATTTTCATTTTTGGATGCTCATGTCCCGTGCCTTCCAATACTTTTTTAAAGAAAGTACTCATTATGCATAGGATAGGCATGAAACTTCAGTGTAGTTTACAAGTCTCTTGATTTGTTATTCCTGATCTACATTTTCCAGTGTATTCTTTTCTAGACTTTTCACCAGGTAGGACTACAAAAGGGCTCTTGGTAGGAATGACAATATCTTGCTTCACTACAACAGTTATTATTAGATGGATACCTTTTTCAGCTTCTAGTTTAAGAATACTTTGGAACTAAGGGTCAGGGTTTCTGAGGATTTAAGTCTAATCCTGACAGACTGGAGAAGTCAAATTTGCTCATCCTCCTTGACATGTTAAGGTTGGGAAGACAGCAGTACCTTTAAGAATTTCCTCTTTTTAACTGAGAAAACTGAGGAGTGGAGAAGGGAACTTCGACAGAGGCTGTTGACTCTGATGATTCATTTTCACAACAAACATCAGGTACTCGAACTAGAATACATAGTAAATAATACAGCCTGACACATCTCAACCTAGAAGATTTTATAGGGGAAGGACTCAGAAAATTGTTTGAAATGGCATCCACGAAATAGTTAAGGTTTCCAAATGAAGAATAACTTGGTCAGAAATGCCAGTAGCATCTAGAGCCTTAGAGAATAGAAGAGTATTAAGAAAATTCTGAGAACAGGGCATCTAGCTCCAGTATTAATAGCATACTCTTTTCCATTTAATCTACAAAAGACATAGACACCAGATTGATCTAAAGTAAAGCCAAGATAAAATGACATTATAATTCCTTATGCATCAGAGGAGTTGGGTTGAGGTGACTTGAATTTACCAAATATTGAAATGAATGTGGGGTTCTGACATTTATGTCAGTTTTTAGGTTATATTTAGGTCACTCACTGTGTTCTATTAGGATCATTCATGTGGTTATCCTTGATCTTGTCATGATCTCTTCTGCCAAACCTTCAAAAAGGTCTCCAGGGAAAGATGAAGCTCAAGAACATGATTTGGAACATGATATATCTTCAAGAAAACATCATCATTCTTCCTGTGTAGAAACACTTTTTAAAATTCCCAGTCCTACTACAAGGTCACGAGTGAGAAACTTCTTGGGCAAGACAAGTTGCCAATAGCATACTATCACCAATGGATACAAGTTTATGCTCCCAATGTCCCTAACACTCTTGTGGTAAGAAAAAACAATTTTTTTTTTCTCAGTGGAATGATTTTAAATAAACTCTCAAACTCTCTGTTAAGTCTTTCTAAAAATAATAGGTCTTTTTCATCATGAGAAATAAGGCATTACCAAAGGCATTTTTACTCAAACTTCTCATTTTTATTATAGTTCACTTCTCATTTCAGTTGTTTCAGAATAGCTGCCTCTTCACTGGTACAAGCTTCTGCCACTAGTGTTTTGGAAGCTCCAGTTTACAGTTCATTTATTTTTTTAAAACAAAAACACATTGATCCAATGCTAGCATGAGGTATGGAATTTTACTGCTCTCTGCTAGTCATATCACTTTCACCCATCGTCCAGTTTCCAATCTTATGATGAAACACAATTTTAACTTACAACTTACCTCACAATGCCTTGAGCTGTGATCTTAAACACACCACTACAGGATGCTGTATGATCTCAAAATAAGGTTGTTGAAAAGTTATTCCCCCCCCCCTTCTGTACAGGCTACAGAACTTGCCTTGCATGTTAGCCTCTGGTAAATCTTGTAAATATATTGATTCTCAGGATACCTTTGGCAATGCATATGATCATGATCTACTTTGGAGATTTCTTCATGACAGGAGTTGCAAAAATTAGTAATTACTCTTCTGCAAAGACTTTCCTGAATGCTCTGCAACCTTTTGCTTTTGTTATTGGGTGGATTGCTTACCAGAAACCCCATAGGTTACCGGTAAGAATGCCTTGACAGCTACAAAGACCCTTTCCTCAACTCAGAGAAATTCCAGTCAAATTATAGTTCATGTACTTTGCAAAGGCATAAAAGTTCAAGTATGACCAAACCAACACTGAAACACTTTTTTTTAAATGCTGAGGGACATGAAGACACTTCACATTTCTATATTGAAGTCAAACATACTGATGTAAAAATTGAAAGAATTTGCTTTGTTTGCTTCTTTTGTTAAGAGCCAGTCTCCTGTAGCAAGTCTTGAGGATGTTGCTATTCTCTAAAAACAGCTCTGAGAATGATACTAGGACACTGGTGTGGTGTCTTTTTTTAACCTGGATCAACTAAGGTATCCATTTTCCAGAATAAGTTGTAAGGTAAATCTGCAAGGCATTCAATATCTTCAATGCTCATATCTCCAAGTCTGCAGGAGCAGAATGATAAAGCAGAATTCTCAAAAATAAAATAGCTATAATTTATGTCGAACCTGGACTTACATGCTTTTTGCCCAATACTCTTGAGGTGCATGAAATCTACCAGAAGTCTCAACTAAAATCCCATTTTTTACAGGAAGCTGTTTCCAACCTCTCTTAATTCTAGTGTCTTCTCCCTCCCAATTCCTATTTATCCTGTGCATCTTGTTTATACTTATTTGTCTCCTCCGTGAAGTTGTGAGCTCCTTGAGGACAGAGACAGGACAGTCTTTTGCTTGTTTCCACTTACATCCTGAGTACTTAACCTGGCATATAATAAACACTTAATGTTTATTAACCATTATTGACTACTGACTAATAAGCAGATCCATGCAACTTTCTATATCCCTGGTGTCAATCATATTTTCTGATCTGAATGTAGTTGATGACATTGTTTTGAATTAGTGAAAGGTACAATGAAATGTGTCAAAGCTTTCCATACACAGGTCATGCCCAGAGAATGAAAAGAATGAAAGGAATCCTGCCATTCCATCCCACTCAGTGAGACAATGTGATTATTTTATCAACAAAACCCTCTCTGGAAGAGTCCATACAAAATTCTCCTGACACTGAAAAAAAGTGCCAAGTCCTTCTAACTTGGAAATACTTCACAAGGCAAAAACAATTCTGCTAGACTCCAAGCAACCACCATTGATCTCACTTGAAAGACTCTTGTGCTAACGGACAAGGCTGTATCAGCCTATTCCAAGTCCAGTGGTGAGCCAAGCACCCACTGGGGAAGAGGATTTGCCATGCCACAGCAAAAGGAAATGCCGTCCGGGAAGGTAAATGCTCTACTAAACCTAGCTCCTGAAATGGTCAACTTTTCACCTTCCCTACCAGAATTAGCATAGATCACAGACTGATCAGGTATTAGAATGACTCCTACTGCCTCAGGCAAATCATATGTTCTGAACATATTTCTTCCAGTTATTATGTCAGCATGTTTGACGTCAATATAGAAATGTGAAGTGTCTTCATGTCCCTCATCATTTAAAAAAAAAGTGTTCCAGTGTTGGTTTGGTCATACTTGAACTTTTATGCCTTTGCAAAGTACATGAACTATAATTTGACTGGAATTTCTCTGACTAGAAACTTCACTGATATTCAAGTTCAAAACAGAAAACTGCCAATGACCTTTCAGATTTGTCCAGATAGATCATATCATGTTTAAAATAAGTTGAGCCCACTGGGTCATGGTAACTACAATCCCAGTGTAACTCAGAGGTTGTTAAACAGGGTGCATAATTTTTTCAAAATATTTTTATAACAAAATTAAAATATGGCTAATTTCCTTTATAATACTATGCACTTTATTTTATGCATTTGAAAAGCACTATTCTGAGAAGGGGCCCATAAGTCTTACCAGATTGTGAATGTGGTCTGTGACACACACACAAAAAAAGAAAAACCCCTGCCCTAACCTGTTTTCAATCTGTTAATATCATTGGATTTGGGTCTTGAATTATTCTCTGAATTCACCAGCAAAGGTCTTTCTGACCCTAAAGGGTACCTAAATCTGTAGTCATAACTGCAAAATGACTGAGATCCTGGCATATGACCCACTTAGGTGCCATCTCCCCAAATGACTATCACTGTACATTCACAATGAGAGCAGTCACTGAGTTCAAGGGCATGAAGCTTCCAATATGTCGAATGGCATTAAAGAAATAAGATTATGTGGAGAAGGTAGTGGGGAGGTGCAGAGGTAAAACATCAATGAGACATTTAAGAAATACAGAGCAGAAGGCAGCTCAGAAGAGGTCATAGAAAATAGGGAGACATTGGTACTACTATCTTCAATTTAATGTACACATTTTAAAAACTAAAGCTGCATGTAAAAAAGAGATTCTTGGCCATAATCCTAGCACAAGGCATAGCACAACCTCAGAGTCAAAATAGTGGCTATCAGAGAGTCTTCCAGAACTGGAAGGCACTAAACTTTTATCTAAACTACCAAAGGGGAGAAGGGCATATGCCTTGACTGCTGACAAACCTGAGAATCTCAGGTTTTGATAGAACATATTAGAAATTAGATGATCAAATTCCATCATGACAACTGGTACAATCTAAGATCTTAGTTTGGCTCTATTTTGGGGTCCCTTGGTTCTACCCTCAAACATGGAGTCTTAACGATCATTGTGCTTCCTGGAAAGTGTAACATCTGCATATTAATTTTATGATGCTGTTCAAATTATACATCATTAGATTTTTGCCAGGAGTAAACAATAGTATGTAGAGTGATTTTCTTAAATACAAACTAAGTAAAAAAAAAAAAACAAAACAACCTGATGTGCATTAGGTTTGAGGAAAGCTTGGACCAACTAGTCACAAAAGGAGAAAATGTGTAAGTGTAATAGAGTTAAAAATCTTCCCCACACATTAATAAGCCTCAGATGGGACTTTTAGGGGAAATTTGATTAGGGGATGCTTGCTTTGTATGAAGACCCACACCTTTTGTTGATTGTTAATGAGGTATTACAGCTACATTTGCCCTCTGGCTCTGAAAAGTGGATATATATTCTGAGGTGGTTTTGCTTTGAGGTTCAAAGCACTGGAAGAGTGTGTGATTAGGCCAGAGACTCTGGGCAGTCATTGCGGAGCCATCCTGGCCTTGAAAACCCAGCTGGTGGCGTTTCTTCCTCTGATAACTACCTATGGTCAGTTGGAAGGCCTGTCTGTTGGTCTATAATTTCTGCTTATGATTTGTTTGTATTTTCTCTGAAGTTCACGGTGCCTTTTCCCCTGAACTAGGTGAATGATACATGCTTTACTAAAGTAAGATTGTTGTTGCTTTCCTTAGAAAAGCTGATCTAAGAACATATGCAGCAGGCCCTCCTGTGTATGCTGGGGTGCTTGCTATTTACAGGAAGGTATAAAACATACCTCAAATTTCAATGTGTATTTATCAACAGAAAGGGAAGGGGAAGCTGCATTTTATTTGAAAAGTTGAAGTTAAAGGAAGAGTTATAGCTAATTGATTAGAATTTCAACAACTAAGGATTTACAAAGCATACTTGAGGTAATACGCTCTATCTTCCACTCTATATTAAAAAGGTTCCTTGAGTTTTTAAACCATCATTTAAGGATTTAAATCAAGCACTGGGCTAAAAGCTGGGCATATACACTACGAACAAAAAAGTCTCCCCTTAAGGAACTTACATTTCAACATGTAGACAAGTAAATAGGTATATATGGTTGGTTGGTGGGTGTCCTTTGTTCTCAAAGGACCAAAATGACATCACTAAGCTGAAGTCAAGTTTCAACATACCTAGCATGTAGACCAACACAAGCTCAGAATGGTCTACCACAGGTTGGGCACAAATAGTCCATGTGAACATTTGGGATGGATTCTCTAAATCTGCGCATCCTATGTTTCTTTTGTGCTGTCTCAATTCTCCTTTGCTCATAGAGTACAGAACCCTTTCTGATGTGGACACACCATGCTGAGTGGTCCTGTGCCACTGCCTCCCATGTCACACAACCAATTCCAAAGTTCTTAAGAGAGACCTTGAATCACTTCTTCTGACTACCATGTGAATGCTAGTCCTGAGTTCTCCATAAAAGTCTTTTTGACAAGCATACGTTTTGCACTCGAACAATGTAGCAAACTCATTAGAGTTGTGCTCTCTAAAAAAGTTTGAATGCTTGGCAGTTTAGTTCAAGTAATGACCTCAGTGTCTGGTACTAAAAGCTATCCTGCCAGGTGATCTTCAAAATCTTCCGAAGGCAATTCAAATGGAAATGATTCAGTTTCCTCTATCCTACTTGTCATCAAAAGATAGTCTTCTTACCTGCCAGCCCCTGCCATCAGGTGATTGCTAATTCATGGAGGGTGAAATGCAGTTACCACTTCAGAAATAACCTGTAATATGATTACCATGAGCATCTACAACTAGTTAGATCCACCAGATTTAAGAAGTTATCATGGGCATGAGGTCAAATTCTCACACAATGTAGGGACCAAATACTGGGAAATTATCAAAACCCTTGTCCTGGACGCTGTCAATGCAGAAAGAGTGAAAAAATAATCATTCAGTGTTACCTTAAATCCAACATGGTTCAGATTTATATATTGATCCTATTGAAGATGAGCTAAAGGGAATGCCGGCCTTAGAAGAGCTTGTGGCTCAACATCCAATAGTTGTTTGACCTACAATGTTACCATGTTAAGTCAGCTGCAGCAGCAAGTAATGACATCAGTGGGGTAGAGAAAGCAATAGGCCCAAATCAAACATGCCAAACTCTGATTTTTAGAGATGAGTCGTTGTAAACGTTTTTATATTAGATGTTCTAAATATATGCCCTGGACTAATTTTAACTCTTTATTTGGATCCAAGATCCCCACTGCCCAGATGGAGAGTGCTGCAGACCCAAAGTAACAACCTAGTACCATTCCCTGGAGAAAGGGAAGACAAGGATGGCACGCAGTAATGGTGAAGAGGAACCAACATTTCTTCTGAAGGCCTAAGTGTCTGAGAAAGAGATTTCTGTTAACTGTTAAAATGTACGGCCAGGTCATGACATCAATTTCACAACTCCAAACATGAACCTCCTCCATTAGATCCAAAGCAACAACTGAATGCTGAACGTCACTCAACAAATATTGAACATCAATTAGTTGTCCTGGGGAAGAGGACAGAAGAGTACTTGACCTATCTCTGCAATGTCCACACAGCAGATATTAGGATGAAAGCCCAAGAACACCAAATCAGAGTAAAAGGCAAGATAAACTAAATTCTTTGAAAATAATCTAGGGAGCATGTGCATATGTATGTATGTTATGTGTGTATACATATATGTGTGTATAGCTTCCATATATAGTCTAGTCAAGCATTCCAAAACTTGAAAAATGTGTAACTTTAAATTTATTTTGTATTCTTTTTGGCTCAATATTTTAATTTGTTGGGATTTTTTTTCACATACAGAGAGCATCCTTTCAAGCTTAAGTTTCATATGATCATAGGAAATCAAATATAACCATTGCATGTATCTTACATCATCATCCAAGTCATTGCTAAATAACTGTCAAAATAGCATAAGGCCTGGAAGAGCCCTTTAGGGCACACTACTAGAACTCCAAGTTGACATCAAGTCCTTAATGATTAACCTTTGGAATTTATCATCCAACCCATTCCAAATCAACCTAATTGCTAAAATCCAGGGACCTACCACTTGGCAGCACTTAGGTTCTCTTACCATATTTCCATACATATTTATGGAGCAAAAATGAGAGAAATGTGATTTTTATCTTCTATGATGCTGGGAAAAAATCACTTAACCCTTCCATCTTAACTTTTTCTTTAAAATGAAATAATAAATTGAAAGCTCTTTGCAAACCAAAACATCACATAAATGTCAGCTATTATCATCTAAGCCACATGCTTCACCATTTCCACAAGCACAATAGTATGAGAGTTTGTTAAACAAGGACAGAATACATTTTTGTATGGAGAAGGCTAATAGAGCTTCAAAATAAGAAAATTTCAGGGAAAAGAACAGATGTGCTTTCAGAACATGGACTAACTGAAGATGTCGGAAATCCACATTTAGAATAAATATGGTAAGTGGTTATGAAAATGAATAGGAACAGGTGAATCTAAGACTTAGTCATAGAACCAAGAGCTAGAAGAGGGCTTCAGAGATCTAATGCAACCTCCTCATTTTACTGATGAGGAAACTGAGGCCCAAAACAAGTGAATTATTTTGCCCAAAGTCACAAAGCTAACAAGTCAACAGCAGAGCTTGGACTGATACCGTCTTGACTTTTCGACTTCAAAACAAGTGCTCAGATACCATATAACTCTTAACAAAGCAATCCACAGATGGGAGTGAGAGACAAATGACAAAGACCTAAAAAAATATTCTATAGCTCTAGTCCGAAACTTAAATAAGTTAGGTACACAAATTGAACCCATCTAGGTAGATAAAAGACATAAATTAGGTTGTTATGAAAAGAGAAAGAATGAGAGCTACAATCAGTAGAATAATTTGTCAAAATTTAGAAAACGTAGCATAATTATAATTAATGGAAAGTACTTCAGTATTTACAAAATGCTGTCCTCACAAGAAGCCTGTAAGGAATGTAGATTATCCTCATTAAATAGATATATACCCTGAAGTTAAGAAAGTTTAAATCATTTGCCTGTTTTAACAGTTGCCAGACTTCAAACACAGGTCTCCTGACTCCCAAATCCAGCCTCTCCACATCACAGTAGCTTTAGGATGAGGATAATCCAAGTTTCCAGCAACATCACCAAAAGGGTCAAGCAAAAAAATTTTAGGTTTGGCCAAAGTGGCAAAACTAGGTGGGGGCACTGCACTTCAGCATGGTTTAGTGAAGTAACTGGGATAAGTCGAGATTTGTCAAGTCAACAACATTAAACATTTACTATATGCCAGGCACTTTTCTTGCTGACTTGAGATAGCAAATGGATAGGAGTTAAACAAAAAGGATGTGAACAGTTCCTCCAGGAAGTAAGGTCAGACTTTGGAAAGGACAGTAGATCCAGCGAGGATTTCCAAGATTAGAAAGTGATTTAAGTTTAAAAGTAGAAAATGCTTAAAGTATTTATGTTGGCAAGGAATGGAATGATTCTCATAAGATAAATGTCAACTTGAGAATTTCTGCAGGGACACCCAGAGCATTTCATACAGACAGAAAAGAGAGAAAGAATATAATTAAATGCCAAGGAAGTCTTAGTCTTTGCCTCAATTTTCAATTTTTTAAATAGGCTAGGCTATAAAAGAAGGTAGTTAGGAAATAACTTGAAACCCTAAAATGAGAAAGTTTTAAATTGTTTGTATTATGAATTTTGGTAGCAATGGTCAGACATGGGGTTAAAATAAATTCAGAATTATATTCAAGGCTGGAATAATTTAGTCAGAAACTCCTTGGTGTACACAGATAGCATAACAAAGAACCACAAGTAGTATCTTTTATACACTTCAGGGGTAGGGAACCTGCAGTCTTAAGGTCACATGTAGCTTTCTAGGTCCTTGAGTACAGCCTTTTGATTGAGTCCAAGTTTTACAGAACAAATCCTTTTACTAAGGGGATTAGTTCTATGAAGTTTGGATTCAGTCATAGGGCTACACTTGAGGGCCTAAAGGGCCACACGTGGCCTTGAGGCTACAGGTTCCCCACCTCTGCTACATGTATTGGGGGGGTAAGGGGGAAGGTACAGAACCCCATTTATTCTGGAACTACTTTTTTTCAAACAATGTTTTTTTGTAACTGTCAAACATATGTGGCCTGTGGAAACTTAGAATTAAGCAAAGAGGACCCCAGCAAGTGGACACCAAAAAGGAGGAAGAGAAAATAATTATGTTGTCTCTTTCCCTGGCAAACTGTTTTTTTGTTTTAGTAACTTTTTCTAACACTGTGACATTCTCAATACACCCCCCAAACCAATGTCCCCATAGCTTTCCCACAACCCAAAGTACTTTTGGTATTTTATTTACACAGATGAGAGAGAGAGTATGAGAGTGAGTGAGTGAGTGAGTGAGTGAGTGTGTGTGTGTGTGTGTGTGTGTGTGTGTGTGTGTGTATGTACACAGGTTTAGAAGATGAGTATTTATAGTTCTTCCTTGTAAAGTAAAAGATTCTCACAAAGGTCATATGCCACTATCCCTTTTTTCCATCACAGTGGTGGCCCTCTCAAATACAAAATTATTCAACTAAACCCACAACTCTCATTCCAAGTGATAAGACTTTTTTCATTTTCAATACATTTTCTTTCTTTTTGTAGATCATTTGATAGAAATTCTGTACAGAAAATTTGTATTTTATCTTACATAAGATGACCACTACAGAACTCTAGACTGGTTAAAAGCAGGAAGCTAGAAGGTTAAGAAGGGTTCGAGCCTGCAGACTGTCCACATCTGAATTTCTTTTGGGGTGGAGGGAGTAGGACATGCCTGGTTTAGCACTTCACTTTGGTGAAAGGTCAAGAGGAGCTAGGAAAATACAGGGTACTGGATAACCAGTTTTCAATTTCAGAAGTCATATTGGCTACCCAACTGGTTTCCTGGTCAAATTTTCGGGATTCCATTATTAAGATATTTTCTTCCCCTTAAATGCAAACTCATTCTCTGATCCCCAACACGAAGCATTACATACATCTTGCTCAATTGAAAGAGTAACCCACAGCTGAAACAGTTATTTCTCTATTCTCAACAATTTGGCTTTATGATTCACTATACAGCTTAGCTGCCTAGAGTGGGGAAAAATAAGTCAGCCTGGGTCCTCTCTTCTGGTGAGGAACAGACAAATTTTTCTTAGGGAAATGAAGAATTCGACCCCTCTCAAAGTCAACTTCTTAGCAGCAATTATCAGCTGACAGAAAAATGTTCTGGCTTCCCATTGGTGGCAACCACTCCACTTCCAGGCAGTGGTGCAGAAACTGTGCTTTCTTCAGGTTTTTGGGATCCCTGCAGCCTGGGCACACCTACTGCAATCTGTACTTGGTTCTGTTAAAAGAAACAAATGTCTTGGTTAAGAATTCAGTCCCTAAATGAGATAGAAAACTGACTTACTGAAAGTAATAAATAACAAAAGGAATAGCAAAATGTCCTGTGCCAATCTGGACCTCCAACCCTTAAACCTCCTGACTACCATCCTGGCCATTTTCCTGTCGTACCACCACCCCTAATGCTACACCCTTCAGATCTAATTTCCAGATAATGATCTGGAGGAACTGAACTTTGGAATTCCTACCATAGAACTATGTTGTCCTGCTAACAAAAGCCCACTTAACTCATGCCCCAGAACCCACCACATGTGGCCTTCTAGGTCCTTGGGTGCAGCCTGAGTCCTTTATTAAGGGGATTTGTTCTGTGAAGTTTTAGATGCAATCAAAGGGCTGCACTTAAGGACCTAAAGGGTGGCCTTGGGGCCTAAACTATGTTTCAGCTCAGCTATTTTCCTGCCATACCATTCCTTCACATCCTCTTTATTTTCTAACTTCCTTACTCTGGAAAGGGTAATAATAAGTTAAATATTACCTTTTTCTTCTGGAAAGTCAATCAGCTTCTCAATTGTCCCACTCTCCACCCTTCTCGGGTCACTACTTCCCCTTGAAGGCTGCCTTGCTCTTATATTATACCCACAGCATTTAAAACAGTACCTGACACATATTAAACACCTACTAAAGACTTTTACATTCCTTCCATCATTCTTTGCATCACCATCAGACAGAAGGTCGTTATTCACAGAACCACTAGCTTCCTTGAGAGCTTAGCTCAAATACTAAATTTCTATGCGAGACTGTTTCCCCACCAAAATTTATCTTTTATCTATATATGCTTATATTTTACATATCCATACATATATGTCTCCTTTGATAAGACTGTAAAGTTCCTTGAGGACAAAGATTTTATTGTCTCTATTGTCTTTATTTATTGTCTTTGCATTCGAGAACTCAACACAGTGTTGGATATATAGCAGGGCAGGTACATCAAATGATGCATGCAAAAATTTTGTTATAATTTTAAAATAAAAATGTTCATCCTATCTATATTTTACCTTTTGTATTAAAAAACTTCACTACATTAATGAATGCAGTTTGGTTCAAGTCATTCTTAAATTCCAGTCCTTTTAGGTGTTAATAATGCTTGTTTACTGATTTTTTCAACGTCCTATAATACCAATGACACCACTTTGCAGTTTCCTCCAGATTAACCCATCTTCCCTCTTAAAGTTCTAAAACAGGAAGACCTTTCTCTAGACTCCTGCCTGAAAACAACTACAACATTCTATCAAGGGCTTAAAAACTGGAGAAAGACCATATTACATCGTACTGCTAACCTTCATCACCAGTGCCTGGTGCTTAATAAATGCTTACTAATAATGAATCAGTACTGGATCCTTCCCATTGCTGTTATTCTATTTATTTTTATGTTAAGTAAATTAAACAATAATATTTGCAAGATTTTAAAGTTTGCAAAGACTTGCAAAACACTTTACACATAATTTCATCTGATCTTCAAAGCCCAGAGAGGCAGATGATATCAGCCCCATTGCACCAATGAGAAAACTGAGGCTGAGAGAAGTTAAGCCTTGACCAGGGTCATATAGTTAATAAGAGTTGGAGAGGTGGGATATGAGCTCAGGTGTTCCTGACTCCAAGTATAACATACTATCCACTATACCATCTAGTTACCTGCCCTTAAAAAGTAAATGTGGAAAATATCCAGGACCTATAAATAGCCAGTAGCCTCTCCACAATCTTTTTCTAGATGACTAAAGAAACCCAGCTAAAGAGACACAAAAAAGAAAAGTTTTAGGATTACAGTTTTTGAAAAGATCATAATACAAAAGAATTCATATACTATTTGAGATTAAGTGCACTTAAATAAATGACTTGTTGGTTGATTCAAAGAAAATAAATTAAAATGATAAAATATATGCTCTTTGAGGGCAGGAATTGTTTCATTTTTGTCTTTGAATTCCCAATATCTAGGCACAGAGTTTGGTATGTCTTGGGAACTTAATAAAGGTTTCTGGACCAAAAGACTGATAAGAAAGGGAAGTACCATTAATAAGGTAAAATTCATTTTAAGTGACTTTGCACTCCACCTGTGATGACATTTCCACTCCCCAAATACAGGTTGACCAGCAGAAAACCCCTGGCCTGTCCATGTTACTGCATTTGGGACACATAGCTAAGGATGTTCTTCACTTGCCAGAATATCCACAGGAGCTTCAGCAATGTCTTTGATTGAATGATCCTCTAGAGTCAGTGAAGGGTCAAAGAGCAAGGGAGAAGGAGGGCACTGCATTCCATCACCCACTACATCCAAGTCCTAGGAGAGGGGAAAAAAAAATACCACAGACAAGTCTATCAGTAAAATTAGAAGAATTGATATCATCTACAGGAAACATAGTAACCTCATTTTAACCAACTAATTGCCCTCACTGACTATTTTTTCAAAAAGAAATAGAATTTTTTTAAAAATCTACCTCCAGCTGACTCCATATTGTTTCCTCTTCCCAACCTAGGAAAGATGGCAATCAACAATAAAAATGACTAAAAAGCTAAAAGGATAAGCAGGAAGTACTGTAGATTAGATAATAAACTGCCTTTTCTAATTTGTGACTTTGCTCATTATATATATTTCACAACTACTCAATTCAACAGACATACATTAAGCGCCCCAAATGTATACTGTCCTTGGTGCTAGGCAAGATTCAAAGTTTATAGGTGCGATCCTAGAAAAATCCTTGTCCAGAGGACTTATAGTCTATTAGATGACACAAATACAAACTTATACCACAAAAGAATGCCTAAGTGTATTAAAGAGATAAAAATGAAGTATGAAGTGAGATCAAGTGCATTTACTAACTTTGGGTGAAAGGAGGAGGAAAGGAAAGGTTTTTGAGCTTCTATGGGTAAAAAATCAACAGCCATGCAGCATAGTAAGGAGAAAATTGCCTGCATAGAAAAAAGCATAAGCAAACGAAATGGAAGTAGGGAAGAAGGGATATGTAAATGGGATGAAAAAGTATGGAAAAATAATGGCAAGAAGGTTATGGAAGTATGACAATGTTATTTATTGGGCAACAGATAGAACAATGACCAAAGGAGATATTTGAGAAGGTGAGAAGAGAAGGTGAAAAGACAAATTAAGAGGCTACTGAAGTCAAGGTAGATGAGTAATGAGGTCCTATATTGGTACTGGTGGCAGCAGAAAGAGTAAAGTGGCAGATGTGAGAGTTATTAGGTCAAAATGAAAGGACGAGGTAACTGATTAGATATGTAAACAAGAATCAAAAGATTCTTAATTCAAAACTCAGGTTTTGAATACAGGTGACTGGGTAGTGCCATTAAGATAAAAACTGTAGAGTGAGAAAGAGGAGCAAGTTTAGGGGAAAATATGCAAAAAAAATTTTCAATTATACCACATTGTATTTTCTCTACATGCCTGATAGATGTCACTTCGCATGAGAATAAATGTTTGCTTAATTAAATTACATAACTTTCCCTTGTTAAGCTAGGAGTTAAGTAACACATTTAATCTTGATCCAAACAATACTTTCTACAGATTTTGTTTCTTCCAACTGAATTGATCATTCCCCAATGGAGATTTAGAATGACCAACAGACCATAGGGAGACATTCTTCTAGGCTCCTGTTTGAAACCAATAGTTACAACAAACCACTGGTCTTGATTCAGGGCCTGTCACAAGCATTGCAAAAGCTCAGACACTAAGAAGAAAATTTCTTTGCCATTGTTTTTTCAAGGATTTCTGTTACAACACTAATTTTTTCCCCTTCATCTGGTGAAAGCCAGAAACAAATCAAGGATTTCTTATCTTATAATCAGCTTATATCCCTCATCCCTCAAAATGCAATGTTCAAGTTCTATCATGAATTGCTCTGCTCTATCTCAGGGAGCTTTATTTAGTCATTGTTGTTGCTTTCTTTTTCTTTATTTTTATTTTGTGGTCCTTGATTTCACATCACGTTCATTTAGGAATATACTATGCTCAAATATCCAGTGAGTCAATCCCATGTAGCAAATAAGGGGGGAAAAGCTGTTCAGCAAAACTAATCAACCTATCAAGTTTGACAACATATACAGTGCTCTATACCGACAGTCATCTAACTCTGCAAAGAATGGAGATGCATTTTCTAATTTCTTGTCCGAGATGATTTTAAAAGAACCATTTTCTTTCAATCTATAATTCTTTAGCTCACAAAAGTCACTTTGCTAAAGACATGTTTTTTTTTTTAAATTAATCAAAGTAATCCTAGCATTTCAGCTAGGGAATGATATATAATAAAATACTGGTTTTACCATTTAGATAAATTTATAGAAGGACCAGAACAGCCAGGAATGGAATATACCCAAAAAGGTAAAGGTCAAACTGTGCTGATAAAAATATAGTTTCCTAGAGTCTTACAGATCTATGTCATTTTGCACAATGCTTTATACTAAAAAGACAACAGAAAAAACAGGCTCACCGTAGTATCTTTTAATTAGATACCATAAAGACTAGGCAATACATAAGAAGTGCACACCCAAAAAATCTAAGGAAGGAGCCAGAAATTAACCATAGAGCCTCAGACACGTGTAGATAAGTGAAAAAAAAAAAAAACGAGTAATTTTAAAAAATTACTAGGGAGTCAAACACAAAATATCATATTTAATCTCACAGATGGCACTGAAATTTGGAGGAATGAGTTACTATAACCAGAATACAGCTTTCAAAGATAATATTATTCAAAAGAAAAAGAATCAGTTAGATGTAGGGCAAATACATGAGGAAATCCAGAAATCAGTGAAGCATTAGAACTATGGTAGAGCATTTGAGGGAAAAATCAATTAAGACAGCAATAGAAAACAGTATTTTTTTAGAGAATACTATCAATCACAAGGACTGAGCAAGAGCACAAGTATTCAGGAAGCAGATCCCAAGTAGATGATTCTCACCAACAAGAAGGAATTGGTTGCTACGGTGGAATTGGTGGAAATGAACCTTGAGATGGAAGTTCTCCATTCTAGAATCTGTAATAGAGGAAAGGGAAATTCGGCATATTCTAAAATGTATCCTCTATTTTTAGACAACATTATCTCAAAAGGTTGAGAAAGAATAGGTAGGATTCCAAAAGCTGAAATTTTATAGGGGAAGTCAACCCAAGTGGGATCCCCAAAACACACATTTTTAAGACACAAAGAGAAATAATTCTGACGAGGGAAAAAAGGGCAGCTATCTAAGATCAGGAAGTTAGCAACTTAAGATTTTTTTTAAAAAGCACATACAAAAGATGGAAGAAGGCAAGAATAAATAATAGGCTGAATATAAAAAAATAGCAGAGTTCTGAAGGAATACTGCCTAAAAGTCAGAATGAGATTAAAGTAGGAGAAAAAACACACAGCAAAAATGTCTTTCTTTTTAAGTCACACTAGAGAAAAGTTCAGGATGAAAGAAGGTACAGGACTGGTCCTCAGGGTAAAGAGGATGATAAAAATAAAGACTATAGAGGAATACAAAATAGCTCAACTGTTAATTTTGCTTCTATTTTCTCTGCCAAGGAATATGAGTTTTGGTCAGGAAAGGATATAATAAAAATAGCTATTAAGAGTTGGTATCCAATATAAGAAAAGAGTAAAAGTCTTTAGTATCAGTTCTTGTGGACATGTTGACTAGAATTTGAAGGTGGCTAAAGTATCGACAAAACACACAGATGTGACTGGTAAGCAACTTTAGTGATCTTTGAAAAACTGTGAAGAATAGGAGAGGTAGGTACCACTGGATTGCAAGAAAGCAAACTGTCAATTTTCGAAAAAGATAAAGAGAACGCAGTCTGCAGACTACAGGCCAGTAAGCCTGACTTCTAATTCCTGGCAAAATTCTACAATATATTATAATGGGGTACATAATGAACACTTAAAGGAATGAATGATTTTAAAGGGTATTTAAGTGGGTAGTTTTCAAAGGTATGGCTAGGGAAGAACCAAGATCACAAACTGAATGAAGGAATGAATGGATCAAAAGCATTTATTCAGGACACAAAAAAAAGCAAGACAGTCCCTACCATCAAGAAGCCTACATTCTGGTAAAGGAAAATAATGCATATAAGAAGGTGGTGGCCATACAAGAATGTTTTGATTTTAGATAGTTTGGGACAGTTAGTAAGTGGAGCCATGGGGCAGTCAAATGACATCCTTTTATAGAAATAATGGTAGGATTGATCAGATTACTATTCCCAGAGCAAGAGGAGAAAAGGAGGGGAGGGAGACACATTTCTCATGGCAAGATGGACAGGGTATAGGTTGGATGAAATGTAAAGTAAGGTCTGTCTAGACGTGGCTAGATAGGAAAAATATAGTGGGCCATATGCATTGGTTCTGGCTGACTCACCAATCAGAACAGCATGGCCCCAGGGCGGTGGTTCCAAAGCTGTGTGGATTAAGTCACCCAGGGCATGGTCTCAGGAGGTCCAGTGGTCCAGAGGGAGCAGCAGCAGGACAGATGGCAAGGAGATGGCCAGGGTGGACGGTCAGATGGGATGTGAAGCATGGTCTAGAGTCTGGGGCCACTAGATAATATGGGCCATTTACGTTGCCGTTGACTGACTCACCAATCAGGACAGCACTGCCCCAGGGCCGTGGTTCCAAAGCTGAGTGGATTAAGTCACTAAAATAGATAATTTCAATTATATGAAATTAAAAGGCTTTTGCAGGAACAAAATCAATGCAAGTATAAGAAAGCAAACTGTTGACTGGGGAAAAAAAACTTTGCATCAAATATCTCTGAATAAGAGTTAGATATTCAAGATATACATTGGAATTTACACAAATATAAGAATAAGAGCCATTCTTCCATAGATATGAATTCAAAGGATATGAACAGTTCTTTTAACAACGGCAAATTATTAACAACTATATGAAAGACTGCTCCAGATTACTAAATTCTGGGGTCCCACCCCACATGAGGTCAAAAACCTATTTTCCTATGGAAAAGTATATACACCAAAATATTCATAGCAACAGTTTTCCGATAGCAAAAAGCTGGGGAAAAAAATGTGTTCATAAATTAGGAAATGACTAATTGTGGTGTATGAAAGTAAATGGAATATTATTTTTACCACAGGAAACAACAAATAAAAAGAATTTAGAGAAGCATGGGAAGGTTTGTACAAACTGATGAACCAGTGATTTAAAAAAACACAGGAAAAGTCAAGTATACAATAACATCAGTACAATGGAAAAGATAAAAACCAAAAAACCAAATACCAGCCCTAGAAAAGAAAATTCACTTCATTTCCTTTGCTGAAGGCATGAGAGACTATACTGTATACTCTCAAACACAGAAAACGTTTGGGTGGTTTGCTAATTGTTTGTCTTTTCTAATCTTTGTCATGATGATGGCTCAATGGGTAAGGGAGGGATGTATCTGAAATAAAAGTGATGTAATAACAAAAGATCTCAATAAATATTAATTGGGAGGAGGGGTGAAGGCCCAGCATGACTTTGTCAAGAATGGGGATCTGTGTCTGACCTTGTACTATTTAATATTTTTAATGCTGACTACACAAAAAGGTATATATATGGCATTCTTAACAAATTTTCAAATAATACAAAACTAAATCAGATAATATGTTAGGTGACACTATCAAAAGTGAAATCATTTTTAAAAGGCTAAAACAATGGGCCAAATTTAATAATGTCACACTTAAGAGGGATAACTGTAAAAATCTTATTCTTAGGTTCCAAGAGTTAACTTCACATACAAGAAACTAAAGGTATGGCTAAAGAGCAGTTCATCTGAAAAAGATCTACAGGTCTTAATGCACTGTTCACTCAATGTGGTACAGTAGACAAAAAAAATTAATGAGATTTTAGATTACACATAATGGCCAGAATAAGGTCAGACTACATCTGGCTGGTTATGTGCAGTTTAGAGTAGCACTTTTCAGAAAGAATACCAAATAAGCTTCAGAGAATCCAGAACAGGGCAACCAGGATGGTGAAAGAACTTTGAGATCAGGCCAGGAGCATCAGCTAAAGGTTAGCTTGATAAAGAGAAATGCAGGGGAAACAAGATAGTTGTCTCTAAATAGTTAGACTTGTACCATTTAGCTCCAATTAAGCAACCAACAAGAATTTATTATGCAACTACTATGTATTAGATGCTCGACTATGTGTTTGAGAAATGACTAAATAAGAATAGCCAGAAATGAATAAAAACGAAAACTGTGACAAACCTGATTGACAGTAATATTGAACCTAGAAGTATAATTAGGAAGCTAATGTATAGGCGTTTCCAATATTGTCTAATTCTTGATATGTGTTTTAATATGGATCAACAGGAATAGGGCAATTTATACATGTTCCATCTGAACAGGGCATTCTGATTGTAAATATACAAGGTGTTCCAAAAGTCTCACTGAAGTTCTAAGTTACTAAATCTTTAAAAATTGAACGCTGTAGAATTATAACGACCAAGTTTGAGCCCAAAGATGAGATATAAAGACGTGCAGGGGCTCCTGAGTGAATCCAACACTACAGATAACTTTAGGATTTTTCAATGTGCTAGTTAGTTTTGCTGAACTGGTTTTTTTCCCCTCATACTTTATTATAGGATGTCTCTCTGGGAGGGATACAAAAATGTAATTTTTCAAACCAAGAAAAATAACTTTAAATAACAGAAATAAAGAAAGAACAGGACCTTCCAGACCTCAAACTCAGTGTCACATTCTAGGAGTCATCCTTCACTCTCTCTCACACCCCTACATCCAAGCTATTGCCAAGTACCATCGGTTTCACCTTTGTGACATCTCCACCACCACTCTAGTAGTGGCCCTCATCACTTCATTTGGTCTACTTCAATAGCCTACTGATGGGCTGACCTGCCTCAAAGTCCTTCCCCACGCCATTCCTTTCTTCATTTAGTCACCAAAGTGATTTTCATGAAGGACAGGTCTGACCATGTGCTTCCCTACTCAATAAACTAGTGCCTCCCTATCACCTCCAGGATCAAAGTCCTTCATAACCTCCTTACCCTTTCCAGTCTTCTCATGCCTTATTCTTCCTATTTATGTATTCATCCAGACTGACCTCTTCTATTCCACAAACAAGACACTCCGCCTCTCACATCTGGGCTCTCTAGCTGTCCCCCATGCCTGAAATGCTCTCTTTCAAGTTCCTACCAAAACCTCATCTTCTACAGGAAGTCTTCCCCAACCCCTCTTAGTTATAATGCCTTACCTTTTAATTATGTCCCATTTCCCTATATGTAGTTTGCACTTATTTGCCTATTTTCTCCCCCATTAGACTGTGAGCTCCCAAAGGGAAGGGACTGTCTTCTGCCTCTACTTGTATCCCCAGAGCTCAGCACAATTCCTGGCAGATAACAGGCACTTAATAAATGTTTGACTGATTTGATTATTATGCAACTACAAGATACAGGAATCATCAAAACCACTTAATACTGGTTAAAAAAAGAGAGAAACAGATCAATGGCACTACTAAAGGGAGAATCAAAAATAATAAAATTCAATAACCCAGTGTCTGATAAACCCAAAATCATAACTTAATTAGGAAAGAACTCTGATTAAGAATTTCTAGGAAAACTGGAAAGCAGTTTGAAAGAAACTGGGCTTAGACCAACCTCTTACAATATCTACAAAACTTGATACATGACCTGAATATTAAAGATCATAACCATGAAAATGTATTTAATGCAAAAGTGTATATATAGCCTTATCGGACCACACACTATCTGGGGGAGGGAGAGAAAATTTAGAACTCAAAATCTTATGGAAGTGAATGTCGAAAACTAAAAATTAATTTTTTAGAAAAAGATTATACCATAAAAAAGTGAAAGACCATATATCATTTATATGGTTATAGCTCTAAGCAGGAAATGTTTTCTAAACAAGATAAAGGATAAAAGCAATTACGAGATAAAATAAAGGGATAAAAGACAAATTTCTGATTACAACAAACTGAAAAAAATCTTGCACAAACAAAATTAATGGATCTGGAATAAGGAGAAAAGGAATCAAGTGAGAATAATCAATGTTTTAGGGATTGCTGAAATAAAGGTACACATGCACTTTTGGTAGAGTTGTGATTTAGTAACCATGGAATTATGCAAACTACATATTCTTTGATCCAGAGATTCCACTACTAGGCATTATACACCAAGGAGATTACTAATAAAGTCTTCATATACACCAAAGTGTTTGTAGCATCACTTTTTGTAATAACAAAGAACTGAAAACAATGTAAATACTCATCAAGTGGGAAAGGCTGAACAAACTGGCACGTGAATGTAATGAAATGTGTCGTAAGAAATGACAAATATGATAACCACAGAGAAGCATGGAAAGACTTAAAGTAGAGTGAAGTAAGCAGAGTCAGGAAAACTATATATACAAATTTCTAATCCTCAATTCTAGCACCTTCTTGCTATTATCTCAAATTTATCCCATATACAGCTTACTTTTGTACATATCTGTTTGCCCATTAGACTGTAAGATCCTTGAAAGAGGAACTGTCTTTTGCCTTTTTATCCTCAGCACATAGCACAATGTCTGGCACGTAGTAGGACCTTAATAACTATTTAACTGAGGTCCGTGGGTGTGGAACAATGCACATACTTTCTATGTGATCAGTTTTGTTAATTGTTTTCTCTTCTCCCTTTTTTATTTTTTTGCCTTAAAAAATATTCTTTGTCATACGGGATAGCACTCTGGGATGGGAAAGAAAAGAAAAGATACAGGGGAATTTAAGTAATACAAAAACAAAAGATATCAATACTTTTTAAACAATCTTTCCAATCCAGATTGAATTTAAATTTGTTTCCTAAAACGGTAGGATAATAGTTCATTACAGAAGATAAAAAAATAGAAAAACTATTAAATTAATTTTCCTATCTAAAAGGTGAGGGCACTCTCAATGAGATAAGTGGAAAAGTAAACACAGATTCAGCAAATACTGATCTCCTGGTAGACTAGTAAATTGTTATTCTGGTTTACAAATCAGTCTCCTTATGAAACTAGTTTGCATGAATCATTTTTCAGAACCAAGTAAAATCACTGAGATACTAAATATAAATTGTATGACCACATGCCAGAGGAAAAGTGATCATTCTTGACCATCCTGAAATCAAAAGTAAAACTAAAGAAACAGTTAATTTCATCATACATCATCATCCACTTAAATTCCTGAAATAAAAGCAGTAAAAAGAAACAGATGGGGTTTAAAGAAGTTTCAGGAGAGTTTCAAAAGTCAATCATGTAGTTTGACAGAGACAAGCACATTCTCCAGGTTTCTACTTAATCAAGCATTCCCAACCACTATAACCCTACTGACCTACACAAACAATCCCCATCTCATGCCCCACAACCACCAATTTGTACAAAAGCCCTTCATCACAGGAAACAGCAGCAATCTACAAACAAAATCCCTTTATTATGAACTTTTAAAAAACTACACAGCCAGGGTATATAGAGGAAAATATGATTAGGGAAGTGAATGAAAGCTGATTTAGGGTTGATCAACCTAACTGATGGAGAGCAGATGGGTTAAAATGAAACTAGTTTAAACAGGAATACTGACCCTTAGACTCAACTACATTGTAGGAAAATTGGCTCATTTGGACAGTTAATAATCCTAAAAGCAGCTGTAAATGATAACAGCAAGGATATGAGTCAGAAATTTATATGAGCAAATGTACAGAGCTCAAAGTTCATAAAACAAAGATATCACATGTTCAGAACCAAAAACTGTAACAAATTTAAGATAAAGAGCAAACTGAAACTGAACTGTATCATCTCTTAGTAAAACAACTTATAAGTGACCAATCTACACAATAAAACCGATTATTTTGAATGCATGTGTGTATACTGTCAAAAGTTGATCAGTAAGAGAGTTTATATAAAACATTTTGTAAACCTTAAAATGCTATGTGAATTCAGCTACCATAATCTTTACTATCATTATAAGAAAAGTTTGCATTGGTAAAATTCCAATGACCCTCTGCACCTTCCTACCTCCATTCTTCTTTACATTAATATTTTAAAATCTTCAACTTGTTTTTCCAAACTCCCTCAAACCTAAAAATGTGCCTCATCCCAACCAAAAAGACATTAACAAGCAATATATTCAAGTAGTTGGCAACATTTTCTAAGTGCTTCCAACAGTCAACCTTGGCATGATCAGTTGCCTGAGCTGATTCCATATCATGTTTTAAAAAAAAAAAAACTTTCTTTAAAAAATAATACTGTCCAGATTCCTAGTCTGAAAAAACCTAATTCAGGGGCTTAAAGGCAAGTGGAGAAAATGTTCACACAACCCAAGGCCCCAAAGTTTCCCTTAGTATCTACCCATTAATTCTTTGGTATTTACGTGTAAATAACTCAACCAGCCACAGAAATTTGAATCCACATTATTAATGGCTACTGTATAACCAGTTTCTTTGACCATAAAAGATAAAATCTTCTCCACAACAGCAATGCTTTCTGGAAAAATGGTCAAATAAAGCATACAGTTTCTCCAACTTACATCACTGAACTCCAGAGGTAAACTCTCTGTGGGCTGAAGTTCAGCAGCACTTAAGTACATATCCATGGGGACAGCTTCCAGTTCATCTGGCACAGAGAGTATCTGCTCAGGCTTATACATCTGAGGTGGCAGCTGGAAATGCAGTGGGCAACAGGGATCCTCTGAGAGGCTGACAGGAACTGGTTTGTTGCAGGGTACCTCCTCAGAGCCCTGACACCACTTGAAGAGAACCTGATTGGTATCCTGACAGATATCTGTGAAGAAACAGCAAAGGGAAACAAAGTAGAAAGTAATCAATATTCAAAATATTGAAATATATCCCCTAAAGAGTTGAAAGTTGTCTAAAAATAGGAAACGAAAGACACTGGGCTATACAAAATAACTACAGTTATATTTGATACAAGACACCAAATGACATAACTAATGAGAAGCAAAGTGACTTTCAAATTAAGTAATAAAATTATTGTAGAGCATAATTTTCAGCTTGTCTTAGGATTCTTTCTTGTCTCTCTGCCCTCAGAGATACATGAATGATAACTCAGGTCATAAATTCATTTAAAAGACAAACAAAAACTAATCAATGTACAATTTCAGAAAATAAAGTTTTGAATAAGGAGAAATAGTAATAATATTTCTAGAAACTCATTCTTATTCCAAGCATATATGCAGTTTACTTTTAGGCATTATCGTGAATGGGAACAATTCCAAAGGAATAGTCCACATGATCATTTTTCTCTCTCCAGGTTGAGTCAGAATCTAAAATGACAATGACAGCAATTCTAATAAGACCACCATTTAATATTTACAGTGCTTCTGCACAAAGCTCTTTTCCCCAGTAGGTGCTCCCCTGATAAATTCAAAAACCTTCATTTTAAATTTATCTAAAAACAAGCAGCAATTCTTATTAATAACTAGAACTAGCAAGAATTATGGCTAACTACATATGGTATACATTAATAGCTAATAATAGCTACTTAAGGTTTGAAGTAAGTTTCACTTACTTCATTTCAAGAAAAAAACTTAACACAGAAAGATTAAAAAAAAATCACATTCCACATTCATCAGGTCCTTGAAGGACAAACAAAAGCAAAAATACAAAGCGGAGAACTCGCTTATGCTCTGAGTGCTAGCAGGTTACAGGTACCTTGTTCCCCTTCTTTTGCCTGTATGAAGAGCAGAGCGATCATCAGACTAACTACTCCCTTGCAGCTCTAACTCAAAACATCCATCATCAAAATACTCTCGACTTCTGGTCCGGGAAGAAGAGTTAGACAACACCTTTTTTAAATGCTGCATCACACTAAAATTTGCCATATTTCACAGATCATGATATTTAAGTAACACCATCACTCTATATGCCCATTTTAAAATGGGAAAAATCTAAGATTTATAACAAAAATCTAGAATAGCAACAGATTTAACTGCATCTTCCCTACTACCCCAACGAAAGATTCTAGCCCAATAAAATCTATTAATAAAAATCTAGAGTTTTTAATTCCAGCAAATGGTTCTCTAGTATTCCCTTCCAACACAATCAATTAAGAAACTATTTATTGTCCTGAACTTTACACAGATTCTGAAATCTTAGTCTACTAAGAACCACTGTCTTCTTAAATCAAAAAATAACCAGTTAAAAAAGACAGAAATCTTACTAAGGCTACACAAAGACAAAAATGTCCACTTCGCATGCTTACTGATATGCAAGGAACAAGAACACTATTTGTCTCTGAAAACTAAGTTACTGACAGTAGAGAATGTGAAAAGAATGATCATGAAATTACAGATCTAGAGGTAGAAGGGACCTCAGCAGCCACTTAGTCTAATTCCTCAATTTGAGAAAGAGGTAAGCTCACTCACTCTGCTCAAGTCCTGACTCCAGAGCTGATGCTCCTTTTATAGAACTACACCATTTAGAGGAAATAACCAGAAAACACAAAAATGATTTTTAAAAAATGTTAATGCTTCTGTGATTTTATAATCATAATCATAAAAAAGTTCTGTTAATGCATGACTCTTCATCTGATCAGTCATTCCAAGCTACATGAAAAATAAATACCCTAAGGCAGGATCCCTATCATATCTGCCTTCCATACACACAACAGACAACAACTGATGGTATGGCTAACTTCTTAGCATAGAC
The DNA here is from genome assembly GCA_023548195.1 of Bettongia penicillata ogilbyi. Classification (NCBI taxonomy): domain Eukaryota; kingdom Metazoa; phylum Chordata; class Mammalia; order Diprotodontia; family Potoroidae; genus Bettongia; species Bettongia penicillata. The sequence goes on from JAJHZJ010000092.1 coordinate 1,940,087, forward strand.
AAAAGGGATTTTCTTCCTTCATCTCAGCTTGTCTCCTTTCTTTTAATTCTCCCCCTGTAAAACTATGGAGGAGAGGAAAAGATACAAATTCAAAAGAACAGGACAAGATTCAGAAGCAATAATTCATACCTATTTACAACTAGGATACTTGAAGTATATTACTATTAATTACTCTTACTACTACTGTGAGAAAACTCTAACTTATGTTTAAAATTTATTGTTATATTTAAATCAACTTCAGAAAGTTCATTTAAGAATCAGCTTCTTTGGGGGCGGAGCCAAGATGGCGGAGCAGAAGGACGCACATTTACAAGCTCCAACACACAGGCCATAGAATTAATGCAAAAAGAGATCCGCATAAATTCTGGATCACTGAAAGGTGTGCAGAACCAGAGTGGAAGAGATTTCCGTGCCAGAGAGCCCTGGAGACCCGTCCCCAGGGTCCATCCCGCCCCGGAAAGCCGACCCCACCCCAGCGCTGCCCTGGCCTCGGCCCCAGAGAAGCTGACCTGAGCAGGCTTCAGGGAGGGAGGCTCTGGCAGCCAGGAAAGTTCCTCCACCCACAGAAGCTACAGGTCAGTGAGAGAGACGGCTGGCTGGAGGAGGGGAGCGGAGTGTCTCCGTGACTCAGGCCCCCTCGGGAGGAAGCAGCGGCGGCAGAGACGGGGGGCAGGAAGCGGCGGATGCAGAGGCATGGGCGGCAGCAGAGGCAGCAGCAGCTGCGGCCGGCCCAGGACTCCCTCCAGCAGCAGGCAGGATCCTCATTACGGAAGGTCTCTGCATAAACAACCTGAGGGAGCTGAGCCTGGGAGGCGCCCCCCCCCCCCGACCCGCTCCATTCCTGAAGGTCTCTGCATAAAGCCCCTAAGGAGGCCGAGCCTGGGAGGCGGCCCTGCCCCCACCCCAGCACCAAAACTAAAACTTGATGTGGAAAGCCCATTTGAACCTCAGACCCCAAGCACTAGCTGGGCGGATCTAGGCGGGGGTGGACAGGAATCTCAGAAGTCACTGAGAAGAACTGGCTGGGAAAATGCCTAGAAAAGTGAAGAAAAATAAGACTATAGAGTTTTTTCCAACAAATGCAAATGATCCCAACATTCGGATCTGATGACGAGGACGTATTCTCGCCATCGGGGAAAGATGTGGAGGGCGGGGCCTCAGTACCCCAGACACCCCAGGGGGATGTCAGGTGGGCTCAGGCCTTGGAAGAGCTAAAAAAGGATTTTGAAAAGCAAGTTAGACAGGTGGAGGAAAAGCTGGGAAGAGAAATGAGAGAGATGCAAGAAAAGTATGAAAAACGGGTCAATACCTTGGTTAAGGAGACACAAAAAAATGCTGAAGAAAATAACACCTTGAAGACTAGGCTCACTCAATTGGAAAAAGAGGTTCAAAAAGCCAATGAGGAGAAAAATGCTTTCAAAAGCAGAATTAGCCAAATGGAAAAAGAGGTTCAAAAGCTCACTGAAGAGAATAGTTCTCTCAAAATTAGAATGGAACAGATGGAGTCTAATGACTTTACGAGAAACCAAGAAATCACCAAACAAAACCAAAAGAATGAAAAAATGGAAGAGAATGTGAAATATCTCATGGGAAAAACAACTGACCTGGAAAATAGATCCACGAGAGACAATTTAAAAATTATGGGACTACCTGAAAGCCATGATCAAAAAAAGAGCTTAGACATCATCTTCCATGAAATTATCAAGGAAAACTGCCCTGAGATTCTACAACCAGAGGGCAAAATAAGTATTGAAAGAATCCATCGATCACCACCTGAAAGAGATCCAAAAAGAGAAACTCCTAGGAACATTGTGGCCAAATTCCAGAACTCCCAGCTCAAGGAGAAAATCTTGCAAGCAGCTAGAAAGAAACAATTCCAGTACTGTGGAAATACAATCAGGATAACTCAAGATCTAGCAGCTTCTACATTAAGGGATCAAAGGGCGTGGAATAGGATATTCCAGAAGTCAAAGGAACTAGGACTCAAACCAAGAATCACCTACCCAGCTAAACTGAGTATAATACTTCAGGGGAAAATATGGTCTTTCAATGAAACAGAGGACTTTCAATCATTCTTGATGAAAAGACCAGAGCTGAAAAGAAAATTTGACTTCCAAACACAAGAATGAGAAGAAGCATGAAAAAGTAAACAGCAAAGAGAAGTCTTAAGGGACTTACCAGAAGTTAACTGTTTACATTTCTACATGGAAAGACAATATTTGTAACTCTTAAAACTTTTCAGTATCTGGGTAGTTGGTGGGACCACACACACACGTACACGCATGCACGCACACACACATACACACATGCACACACACACAGAGACAGAGAGCACAGAGTGAATTGAATAGGATGGGACCACAGCTTAAAAGAAATTAAGGTAAATGGTGAGAGAGAAATGTAGTGGGAGGAAAGAGGGTGAAATGGAATGGGGTAACTATATGTCATTTAAGAGGCAAGTAGGAGACTTTTTAGTGGAGGGATAAAGAGGAGAGCTGAGAAAAAAAAAAAACCAAGAAGTTTACCCTCATCACATTTGACTAAAGGAAGGAATAAAATGCACACTCGTTTTGGTATGAAAACCTATCTTACAGTATAGGAAAGCGGGGGAGAAGGAGATAAGCAAGGTGGGGGGGATGATGGAAGGGAGGGCAAAGGGAGGAGGGAGCAATTTGAAGTCAACACTTGGGGAGGGACAGGATCAAAAGACAGAAGAGAACAATAAGGGGCAGATTAGGATGGAGGGTAATTCAGTTAGTCTTACACAACACGACTATCAGGGAAGTCATTTGCAAAATTACACAGATATGGCCTATATTGAATTGCCTGCCTTCCCAAAGGGAATGGGTGGGGAGGGAGGGATGGGGCGAATTTGGAACTCAAAGTTTTAGGAACAACTGTCTAGTATTGCTGTTGCTACTAGGAAAGAAGACATACAGTTAATGAGGAATAGAAAGTCATCTGGCCCTACAGGAGAAAAGAGAAGATGGAGACAAGGGAGGGATGACAGAAGAGAGGGCAGATTGGAGATAGGGAAAATTAGATTGCTTGGGGTATTGGGGTGGGGGAGGGGATAAAAGGGGAGAAAATTTGAAACTCAAAAATGAACGTAAAACGTTAAATTAAAAAAAAAAGAATCAGCTTCTTTGAGGTTGAAGAAACATGTAAAAATCTGCTGCTCAAAGAACTGAAAAAAAATGGATGCTGAATAGTTGGGGAATAAACTGTTAATGCATGAAGGTAATGGAATATTACTACACAATAAGAAATAAAGAATATGAAGAATTGAAAAATATATATGTGAACTGAGGCAAAGTTTGCAATATCAAAAAAAAATACATAAATATATATGCATATGAGTGTGTGCATAAAATGTTTCCAGCAATTTAAGTAGAAAGAAAACAAAAAGAATGCTGTGAAATTATAATGATCAAGCATGGCTCTGGGAAAAATGAGAAAATGTACCTCACTCCATTTTTTGGAGTGGGCCATGTGGAATATACATACATAATGCAGAGCTAATATGTTAGATGGCTTTTGTTAAATCCTTTTCATCTTTATTCTTTGTTTTAAGGAACAGTTGGCTAGAGAGTTAAAAGGGGAGAGGAATTCTCAAAAAATGTGATTAAAAAAACAAGATATCAATAAAAAAATACGTAATTTTTAAAGGTGTTGCATTTTAAAGGAATACTGTATTTCCCTTTAGCTAGCCAAGAACTGCCTTCTCACTTTCCCACCCCAATGGTTCTCCTCTTCCTCTCCCAAATTTGGAACACAAGGAAAACCAAGAATGTATAGTAAATCAAAACAAATGTCCACACTGGCCAAGTCCAAAAAATGCTATCTCATTCTGATTCTTTCATCACTCAATGAAGAGATGGGGGAGCATGTTTCCCCATTAATCCTCTGGAATCCTGGTAGACCACTATACTGATCAAAGTTCAGCACAACAGTATTTCTTCATATTTATGTACCACAACCTAATTAGTTATTGTTATCAATTATTTATTCCCAAATTCATAGGCACTGCTTCAGATTCACATTCTTTGTCACCTCAAAAAGTTCTAACAAATTTTGTACAACTTCAGGTTGTTTGGCTTAGAAATAATCTCTCCCCCTAAACTACTATGTCCTGCTCCCCTCTTTCCTTCCATATTTTTTTATTTAGCTCTGTGTATGTGTGCTATGTTCACATGAAAGTAAGGTTCAAGTGACAGTCACTCCCCACACCTCCTTACTTGTAGATATTTACTTGTGCACACCAATTATGTAAGATAATTTCCCCTAACCTTTCTTTTCTTTCCCCCACCCCTCCAGTTTATATTTTCTTAAGGACATCTGGATATAACAGAACCATACCCAGTCCCTGTCCAACTGAATTCTTACAAATCTTGATGAGATCAGGGTTCAAAGGGAACAGGTATCTCTTCATATCTGAATGTAAGCAATTTATCTTTGTTTATTCCTTTATTATTATGTATTTATCTTTTTATACTTCTTTTTTATACTTTATATACTTATCCTTATCGCTATGGTTAAACTTTAAAGTTCCTCCCCAGCTCTGCTCTTCTTATCAGGAATACTTTTAAGTCCTATATTTCATGTTTTTGTTGGGTTTTGTTTTTTTGATGAGGCAATCAGGGTTAAGTGATTTGCCCAGAGTCATACAACTAGTAAGTGTTTGAGGCTGGATTTGAACTTAAGGTGCTCCTAACGCCAGGGCCAGTGCTCTATCCACTCACTGTACCACCTAGCTACCCCAGAAGTCCTATATTTCAATAATGGCCTATTCCTACCCCTGTCCCCCCATGGTATTATACTCAGTTTTGCTAGAGAAATTATTCTTAAATGTAAGCCCATATACTTTTGCCTTCTAGAGTACTACATTCCAAGTTCTCTACTCCTTTGTAATAGTGGTGGTTAAATCATTTGTGAGCTTGACTGCAATTCCTAAGTACTTGAATTCTTTCTGACTGCTTGCAGTATTTTTTCCCTGTCTCTGGATTCGGCAATGATGTTCCTGCGAGTTTTTATTTTGAGGTTTCTTTCAGGAGGTAACCAGTGAATTCCTTCTATTGCCATTCTGCCCTCTAGTTCTAAGCAATTTTCTTTTAAGATTTCTCAAAACATGAATTTCCAGGCTTTGGTTTTGCTCGTGGTTTTCAGATAGTCAACTGATTCTTAATTTTTTTCTCCTTGATCTGTTATGGAAGTCAGCTGTTTTTCCTATAATACTTTACATTTTTCCATTTTTTCCCAGCTTTTTGACTTCATCTTAAAATTCCCTGTTGCCTCATGAAGTCACTGGCTTCCATTCGGTCCATCCTAATTTTCAGAGAATTTGTTCTTTGGGAAAAATTTTGTACCTTGTGCCGCATTTTTAATTCCCGTTCCAATTCTTTCTCCCCCATCACTCTCATTTTCTCTTCTAGTTTTTTCCTCTTGGGTTTTTCATTCCACTTTTTTCTAACTCTTGCATCATCTCTTCCAAAAATTCTAATTAAGCCTAAACTATGGTTTCCTCTGAGGCACTGATTATAAATGTTAGAAGTCATTCTCTTTTTGAGTTTGCGCCCTGGGCATCCCTGTCACCATAATAGTTCACTACCACAATGGTAGGGTTCTTTTGTAATGTCTATTCTTGCAGCCTACTTTCTTGACTTTAGACTAAATGTTAGGGGCGGACTCTGCCGCACTTCTGGAGGGAAGGTCTGGGCTGATCCTTTTGCTCTCCATCAGGAGAGTGAAAAGAAAAAGTGAACTCTTAACCAAAGACAGTCACATATTTCTAGGGGATAAGAAATTAAGCACATAGGTTAAAATTAAGTGCATAATTGTTAAAAGAGGACTATGGCAACTAAAAAAGTAGCAGAGTATTGACTACAGAAAGCAAATTCCAAGTTCTACATCCCATTTCATTTTTTAAATAAATCCTGATAGCCTTTACCAAATCCTGATAGTATCAAGCAGTTTGTCCCTTACGCATAAAAGAAAACCGTAAAGCAAAATTTTCCACCCCAAAAATTTCCATAATAAAATTAGAAGTGCACTGTCAGAGAAAAAGTCTAAAACTTAGCTAAGAATTTCTGGTAAAGAATTAAAAATGGAAGCACTCTGGGAAATATGGTTCCACTGGCCCACTTTTCAAATTCCTTTGGGAAGTGAAAGATAAAACTCCAAAAGAAAAAAAAAAATCTATCTCCTAATTTTTGGAGAAGGAAGTTCTCAACAAGATGAGTATTATATACATAATATGATAGTTCTATTCCACACAGCTTGATTAGCTATTATAATTATCAATTATTCCCAAAGACATAAAGACAAATGGCTTCTCTAAGTCAGCTGGAAAAAAAATTCAATGTCACCTAAGAGATTTTTCTTTCCACAATGATTTTATGCTGTAATTTATCCATTCAATAACTGGTTCAGCATTCCACTAAAAAAGGAGTAACTATTTTATTAATACACAGATCATTTCATTTCCAATAATTCAAATATTTCTTCCTAATGAACTGGCCATTCCCTATAATACTCTGAAATGGCCAGAACACCATAGATGACATTTCTTTAGGCTCCTGTTTGAAACCAACAGTTACAAAAAACTGTTGGTCTTGATTCAGGGCCAATGGAAAACTGAAATCTTGAAAATAAGAAAACTGGTTAACTACTAAAGCTCACTCCATCTGGAAAAATCATAAGCAGAATAGATAAGGTGAAAACATACGATTCAGACAATGCCTGGTCATCGGGAGAGACTGGTTGGAACAACGAATATCATCAACAAAAGCCAAACACCTTTGACTGGAACGAGTAGTATGTGCCTGAAATGAAGAAAAAAGAATGGATCATTCAAGAAAATAATGCAATGTCATAATAAAAGATAAAATAAAATTACATAAAATGGAAGTTCTCAGTTATGAACCAAATGAAATGTTCCTCCCAGGCACTTAAAAATTCTGAATATGGTTAAAAATTATGTTATTCTATTTATGCACACTACTAGTATGAATGCCTTCTTTTGTGAGAAAGAATGCAAGTTTTACCTCAACCAAAAATCTATATAGAAGGGAATCTCTCTGGAAGCAAGAAAGCAGTAAATGAAGCCACAGAAACGAATGACACTACCAAAGAGACAATGTAGACAGAAGAAAAGAGGGCTAAGGACAATTCTGGGAGAATATCCATATTAAGGAGCCAAAAAATACAGATGATTATTTACAGAGGTAAAGAAGTCACTAAAGTCCAAAGTTGTTCCAATCTTCTATTGTTCTTAATCTACATTCTTTCAATGTCACCTTTGTTTAAGATGTTTGGACTCTGAAATACAATCATAAAATGTTAGCTATGAAAGGAACCTTTCAAGATCTCGTCCCAATTCGTTAAGAAGATTAAGGAAACTTAGACCAAGCAAGTTATTTGACCAAGATCACACAAAATCCAACATACCCTTACACTAAACTACTATGGGGTATTTTGCTCACTCAACTTCAGTATGTGTAACTTGCAGTTAACTGTACTACTCGATATCTGACTGAAGCCACATAAACAGAACCTGTACAGTTTTTACCAAAACACAGCATGGAATTAACATTAAACTGAAATAAAAAAAACTAAACTAAAAGTGCCAAAAAAAAAAATTAGGTCTCCAAGCCAATAAGCATTCCATCTATTAAGTCAAATTTCAGCACCAAGGTTAAAATGCAATACTTTTAAGATTAGCATCTCTCAAAACCAGAAAACACTGCATGTGCTATCACTCATAAGCTATTTTCATTTACACTGTTTTTATAACTCAACTTAAACTTGAGAAGGACAATATAGCATACACATACATGACTGCAGGTATTAACACTTACTCTTGGTCAATTTCACCCAATAGTAGTTTTATACCTTTTCTGAGCTCTAAAACTGCAAAGAGACTCAAATTTATCCTCCAAATACATGAATCTAGATGACCAAAACAGGAAGCACATTTTTATGCCATTCAAGCTGGCATTAGGAGACTCATACTTATGTTTCTCAAGTCAATATTCTATTTTATCCTTACAGTTTCCTTTAAAAGACCAATTAAAAGCTTCAGTTGGTACAGAAAGCAGTGTCTCAAATTCTATCACATGCCCAATCATTTTTCAAATGTAATTAAAGTGCTACCTTTAAGTCTTAAAATGGTTTAAATGCTACTTATCTTAGATCTGTGAAAAAGCTTCACATGCAAGTTTTTCAGATTTTAGTTTTAACTGCTGCTGATCAGATTAAAAAAAAACTGTCTCTCCTAAATCTACCATATAAATCCAAGGTCAATTAAGGTACTTATTCAATAAACACTAAGGGCCTAATATACCTAGAACACCGAGACAAACTTCATAAAAACAAGATCCCTACTGGAATGTACAGTCCTGAAGGTGACTGAGACACAAGGAACTTATGTTCTGACTAAGGAATACAACATGCACAGGAAATTAAATGGTGTACAGAGAAGGAAGTTTTAGTCTAAGGAGATACAGTAACATGGTAAATAGATATATAGGGCAGTTAACTGGCATGTACTTTCCAGGTAATCATATCACTGATTTGCTTACCAGGACTAAATAAAAAGCATCACATGGACAAAGGGAGGCCAAGGAAAGACTTCATAAAGAAGGTAGATTAACTAGATTAAGTTTTGAAAGTATGCACAAAAATTTAACAGTCTAAAAAGTAGAAAGGTAAGCAATTCCAAGCCTAGTAAACATGAGCAAAGGTCTAAAAGGTGGAAGGAAGCAGAGAAGAGTCTAGGAGGCCAGAATAGCCCAATTTGGCTGGAATCCAGAGTGGATAGCAAGAAAATGAGATAAGACTAGAAAAATTAAGATGGCATTCACTTGTGACCAGTTAGGCAAAGGAGTTTGACTTCTACTAAGTAGATAAAGAAGGGGTCACTAGATTTTTGAGGAAGAATAATACGATTAGATCTATCCATAAGAAATAAAAGATTATCTGAAAAGTTCTATGATAGATGGATTAAAAGACCTTAGAGGCATAACAAACTGTTAGGCCATTATTACACACAGTAGTTTAAATAAGGCGTAAAGAGGGCTTGTCCTAGGGGTGATAGCAGTAAGCAACAGAAGTTTTGCTGTCATTCAGTCATGTGGAATAATTCATGACCCCATCTGTGGTTTTCTTGACAAAGATAATGGGAAAAGTTTGTCATTTTCTTCTTCAGCTCATATTACAGATGAAGAAACTAAGGTAAAAGGGGGTAAGTGACTTGCCTATCACCCAGCTAATAAGTGTCTGAGGCCACATTTGAACACAGGGAAAAGAGTTTTCCTGATTCTAAGCCTGGCACTCTATCCACTGCATCTGGGAACAGAGGATGTGAAAGTTTATAGAAGGAGAATTGGCAAGACATGAAAGGGAGGGAGGGGATGAGCAATAAATAACCCCAAGATTACAAACCTGGGGTATAACAATGGTTGTGCCACAAGAGAAATAAAGAACAGAACAGATTAAATTTAGAGGAAAAGGTAAGTAGTTAGATTCTAGATATACTGAGTTTGAGGTGCTGGTGGGAGCTGTAGGCAGAAAGGAACTGAAAGCAGTTAGAAATACAAATCAGAAGTAAAATAAGAACTAGAATATATATTTGGGAATCTCTTTGGGAACAAAGAGGAAGTAACTGAAATCAGAAATAAATGGGACTGTCAAAGAAACAATGAAGACAAGGAGCTAAGAATAGACTCTAGGAAAACATTGACATTAAGGAAACAAAAATGTAATTAGAGTGGTAAAAGGAAAAATGAAACAGTATGGTATTATTAAAAACCACTGAGTTTGGTGATCATATAGTCACAGACACAGAGTCATAAAAGAACTAAGAGGCCATCTAATCATTTTAACTGATTCCCAAGAAGGAAACTGACTTGCTTATGGCAAGGTACAGAACCAGAACTCAAATTCACATCTAATAATTAAAAATGCAGAGCTCTTTCCACTGAAATCATACTTAATGATGTCCTTAATAACCTTTGAAATGGTAGTTTCAACACAGTGGTAGGGGCAGAAGTTAGAGTTCAAGGAATTGACAGGATAGTGAGGTTAAAAAAAAGCTTTATTACTAGAACAACTACTTCACATTTCTGTAGTTCTTTATAAGTTTACAAAGTGCTTTCATCTCAACAATCCTGTGAAGCAGATATTTTGAAGCATTATCTCCATTTTACAGATAAGAAATCTGAGGTTGCAAAGTTATTGTTTACTCATGGTTATACAACCAGTAAACATCTGAAACAGGTTTCAAATCTAGCTCTCAACTTCATGTCTAAAGTTCTATCCATTGCTACATGTTGCCTCTTTTCCCAAGGAATTTAGCAGGAGAGAGAAAAGAAATAAGATGATCAAGGGAGTATTTTTTAGGACTTGGGTATACTTGTCTATTTGTAAACCAATGGGAAGGATTCAGTGGAAAGAAAAACTACAGGTACATGAGAGTGAGAAAAATGCTAAAAACAAAGTCCTGTAGAAACGGAAATAAAAGAAACTTAAGGATCCTGAAATAGGGCTATTCTTTCTCCAATGACCAAAGAGAATGATTTCCAACTGTCTAAGAGTCTATGATACTGATTCAACCAGTTCTGTAAAGCATTAGTGAAATGTAACCTATCATTTTCCCTTAACACATTTCTGTAATTATAAAATAGAAACTGAATATCTCCCCACCTTCCTAAAAACATACTACTATAAGTTCCACCTAAATTATTTAAACAAAGCAAGAAAGTACAGAGACTCAGTTCAAACCACTCATACCAGAAGGCTACTCAAATACCATATTCCAAGACTGAAAATGAGGGCTCAGAGGACTCCACCTGTCTTACTAAAACACATGTAAAGAGGAAATATATGCTGAAGAGCCCTATCTCCACAGCAGAGAATAACCTTTAAAAAAATGGGAGCACAAATGAAAAAATTCAGTTACAGAAGTTTGAATCCTCCTGCACAAAAGAAGCTACATGAATTGTCTCCCCATTAGAATGTGAGCTCCTTGAGAACAAGGATTATCTCATTTTTCTATTTACTTAATAAGAACTTAATAAATGCTTTTCTATTCATTCATTCATTCATGAAAAGGAAAAAAGAGTACGTGATAATCTTATTAAATAATATCCAGTTAAAAAACAGAATTGTTCCATATCTTCCTACCCATCATGGCCTAACAGAGCCCACCAATGTTACATCACAATCAAGTTCCAAATCAATTTGTTTTGACAGCAGAGTTTAGTTACTGAATTTTCCTATTTGAGAACAAAGATACCATGATGCAACAGATTCTACTTTAACAAAAGTATAGTTTCAAAGGCCATAATAAAAGTATTAGTAAATATGATATTCAAAATTAAAGAACAAAGTAGTAAGACTTACCATGAACCCCATGTAAATTTAACTCCTAAGTAAGCAATAAGTACCTGTTGGGCAGCCCCATCTGTGGCCAGCATCCTGCGTTCTTTTAATTGTCGGTGTAGTAGGGCCTCCACACCATAGCGTTGGCGGTAGCGCCGAAGACATTTCAGCTGTTTCAAGCTTTCACGCTCTTTTGTTAAAAGTCCCTCTGGACCTGTCAAAAGGCTACTACCTGGAAAGATAAAAGTCAAAAGACATACCCCCTTTGATGCCACCCTAGGGTACATTTGAGGACATGACCCTAAACTACCAGGAGTAAACATAGAAACTTCTGGCAAAGAGGAACTAAAACATTTTTTTACAAATTATTCTCCCTGTCAAATATGCCCCAAAAAGCAGTAAGAGTAATCATGATTACTATACATTTCAGGAAAAGAGGGTCAACTTGTTGAGGTTGGCACATTACTTGCCTAAAGCTTCATGTTCTGCTTTACGATTATGTAAATAATGACGTTTCTTCTCTTTCAAAAGATGCTGAAGTCGTTTGAACTGGTCAATGTATAAAGACTGTAAACGAATCAGTTTCTCACGCATGATCAGGGCCACCTCTTCAGCTGTGTAGACGCCAGCATGTCTGGAACAAAATAGTAACCAAGCATAGAATGGGTAGAATGACAAAACAGCAAGACCCAACAATCTTTTTTTTTTTTGGGGGGGGGGCCAAAGATGGAGAGGCTAGACTAGAAGAATGCTGTATCTCTATATCTGAATGGTTATATCATTTTAATGAGTCAGCCAGCCAACAAGTATTTATTAAATACAGACTAAGCTATAGGACAGGCACTGTGCCAAGCACTGGCAACACAAATATAAGCAAAAAAATGCTAAGTCTCTGCCCTGAAAAGAAGAGGGGGGAGGATGATGGAGAATTCCAGAGAAGGATAAAAAGATAACTGGCAGGTCACCCTCTGAGAGGAGTTATCCAATCAGGAGGGGCCCACAGGGATGGAGAAGGTACTTCCCCCCAAGGTGTGAATTCCAGGGCTAAAGGGGTAGGATAGAGTATTCTAGAGGGACCCCTTTTTGTCTTGTAGCATTCACTGGTGCTACATGACTTGACAGCAAGCACAATACATATGCTGTGTGTTCAAGATCAAGTCTGCAGTGAAGTTATATGATGTAACAGGGCAAGCACTACCAGAAACACCTTGGATTCATTACACATTTGATTTTTAATTAATTTTTGGTTACTGAGTGTTCTAGAACATGGCAGAAAAGTCTATTGCTCAAGATAAGGTCAGACATATTTATGAAGTAGTCTTCTCTAATACAAAAAAGAAAAGAAAAAAGAGGCAGCCAAAGTGAAGCCAGGTAGAAAAGAGTAGGAGGAACAGGAGGTCTGCACCACCACCTGCCAAACGTTTGTAGGTGGCCTCGGATCATCCTGAGACTCATCCCCATCACCACTGTCAGGCCACCATGCCTGAAGCAACAGATGAACAATTAACAGCAGCCACCACTAAGAATGGCTGTGAAACTACTCTTAATGAGGAGCCAAGGACCAGAAAAGTTTCAAGGCCAGAGCCCCAGACAGAAGCCAGAGACCCAAAGAAGATCAGATCAACATCAGTAACAAAGATGAAGATTCAGGAAAAATGTCTTTAAGAGGCCTCAGTTGGAAAACAAGTAAAAAAGACTCGAAAAACTCTTTCACCACTCTGCATAATAGAGATGATCTCTAATACAAGAACATCTAGGGATTTGAGGTTTATCCTCTTTAAAGAATCTGCATATTTACGTCAAAGAATACAGCTTAAATGGACAAGTAATTGAACCCAAAAAAGTTTATGGTCATGAATAAAAAAAAGATTCCATGAAGAGGATCTTTGTTGGAAGACAATCCACAAGTTTACAGCAAATAAAATCCAGCGGTATCTCAGAGACTTTGGAGATAACAAATCCATCAAACTTCCAGTGGACCCAAAGATAAACAAAACAAAGCAGTTTGTATTCATCCCTTTTAAAGAAGATCCTGTTAAGATTTTAGAAAGGAAATTCCTTAATACTGGTGAAAGTAAATGTAAGGTAGTCCAATTAAAGTAAGTAGGCCAATGGCAGGAGTACAGCTTTGGGGGCAGTCGAGGAGGTTGAAGCAGAAGAAATTGAAAAGATGGCAGATGCAGCAATAGTGATGGCAGGGAAGATCAAAGTCAAAATTGGAATCAAAATTGTGACAACTTTTGAATCAAGGATAATAGCAAAAGTATTTTGCCAGGGCAAGAAGTTATAGCAAATTCAAATACTACTCTTATGGTTTTATGGCTATGCACTGACTAGGTAGCAACTATAATCAAAGCAGTACAAAATATCAAAAGATTTCAAGGTTGTGGTCATCAGAATAATAACAAACCCCACTGAGTATGTGGTATGCAGCACCAGGTTCAGTATACAGAGGAAACATAAACACTTTACAAGGAAATCTCTAGGTGGACATTAAACTTGGCAACCTTTATAGGGTTTATTCAAAATGTGCATGTTATTTAAAATTCCCCCTTGAAAAACGTCTTCTTTAGTTGAATATCTGTAAATTTCTAGTTGTCTTAGTGTTATGATGTGCAAATGTAAATCTTCAAAAATATATTAATAAGTGATTTATTAGATTAAATAGCAATGACTTTATGAGTCTCCTTAAAGCCTAGTTCAGCTTCTTTGGCCAGATACAGCCTCTCCAATTTTCCAGTTACGAGATGACCATATCTCCTTTTTTCACCTTTTAATTTTATACTCTTTGTATGATACATTTCTGGAGACAGAATCATTAGTTTCTGGTACTTTCTGGGAATCGACCATATTGTCAAAGTAGTTTATATGCATCCTCATTACCATGAATGGTTAATAAGCTTTTCTAGTTTCTGAAAAAAATTTTAAAAAACACATCTCCTCCTAAAAAACCCACTTTGCAAGTGGATACTACAGATTGCAACCTCACAAAACAGGTTTTAACACAATTTACTGGTGTTGTCTTCTCAGTCATGTCCAACCCTTCATGACCCCATTTGGGGTTTTCTTAACAGATACTAGAATGATTTGCCATTTCCTTCTCCAGTTTATTTTATACATGAGGAAACTGAGCCAAACATCTGACTTCTCCAAGGTCACATAGCTAGTGTCCAAGGTCAGATGTGAAATCATGAAGATGACTCTGACTCCAGACCCAGCACTCTATATCCACTACATCACCTAGCTGTCCCATAATTACCTCCTGAATTTTCATTATGTTTTCACTCCAAGATAGATAAGATCATAAAATATTCACTAACACCCTCAAGATCTTTATAAGCCTTCAATACTGTTTCTCCATTTATAAATAAAAAAAAAGCTTAGTATAGTAGCACTTTTTATAGTAGCAAAGAAAAATGAAGTAGATACATTTCAATTGGGGAATGGCTAAAACAAATTGTGTTACATGAATGTAATGAAATAAAAGATAAATATAATGTAATACATGATGAATATAGAGAACCATAGGAAGATTCACATGAACTAATGCAAACTAAGCACAACATAATAACAGCATCATAAAGACAAACAATTTTGAAGCACTGAGCTAACTAACATAACAAAGCACACGCTCCTGAGAGAGATGAAGAAGTCAAAATGAAGAATGGGACATATGTTTCTGATACAGTCAACGAAGGAATTTGTTTTGCTTGACTATTATATGCATATTTGTGATGAGATTTTTTTATCATTTTTGGTGACTGGGAAGAGAAACCTAATAGTTATTAATCAAAAAAAAGTACAATAAAAGTCTGCTCCTCACAACAGCCCTATGAGGTAGATCCTATTATCACTCCCAGTTTACCAAAAGGAAGCTCAAGCAACCTACTCACGGTCACAAAACTGTTCAGTTTCTGAGGCAGAATCATTTTGTCTTTCAATACTATCCTTTACCTACCGTGCTACGTAGATGTCCCAAAGTATGTAATAACAACTTTCAAAGCTGTTCTACTTTTTTGTTTTTCCTTCTGGCCTTTCTTCTGTTCATTTTTAAAAAGGCTTCAATAGACAATAGTTAAAGATCTGAGTGGAAAGTATCAAAGAGAAATAGTTGTTCTTCAGGCACCAAGTTGTTCTCAAAAGCACGTAACTGCTTTGTAACAGTGGATCCAAGATAGGGCCTGCCTTACAGTTAAGAAAACTGTCACTAACTACAGAAAACATTCAAAAACTATAGAGCTGTAACTTACTTTAAAGGGTCTTCTTGATCACTGTCTATGCTATCAGCTTCACTGTCAGGATCACCTCTCCATGTCTGATCTATAGTAATGGGCTCCTGATCCCCATCACTCCAGCTGTCTTCATCTGAGACAAGAAACGGAATGCAGTTATTAAAACATTCTCCCTCTGTAATTCCATACGACAGTAGTATCAAAAGGCCTAAATGACATAAACAACAACCCAAACTTCATAAAATATAAAGATCTTACTTAGAATTTTGATACTGTAGGTATTTTGGAACTGTGTGAATAAAATCACCAAAAATAAATCTAGATTAAAGTCAAGGAAAGATTATTCAATATTAAATCACATAAATAGGCTAGCCACACTCGGAAACAGGAAAACCAACTTCCTAAGTAATGGCTGTCTCCTGAACTGACTTTTTCTTAACAAAACTAAGTAAAGCATTAAAAAAATTGCTCCTTTATTAGTTTAATGAAATGGACATGAAAGAAAATCAATTTAATCACATTCAGTGTGATACCTCTTCAAATTCAAAGTTGGTAATTAATAAATCAACCTTTAAATTCTTACCAAATTATTTGCTAGCCTATGTGCAAGGTACCAAACCAGTAGTATGAGCTCAATTTTTTTTTCCTCTCCATCAACCCCATCCCAACTTTGACTCTAAAAGAAACCCTTACCCAGGATTCGGCTGGCTTCACTGCGACTACTCTCCGGGGTCTGGGAGCCCAGTTCTGATTTAGCATATGAACTCAGTTGGCACAAAAGTGTTTCACCCATAGGTCCAGCGTTGTTTTTCTTCATCTGAGCATGAAGTGCCAGGGCATTTCTACGGGCATGTTCTGCACAGAAGGACACACTAGAGAGATAAAACAAGAAAGGAGAAAAAGTGATCTCTGCATCTTCTAAAACTTTTAGAATAAGTCCTTGAAAATTACAGTCGTTCAAGAAATCATCATTTGACAAAAACTTCTGGGAAAACTAGGAAACAGTAAGGCATAAACTAGGTATAGACCAACATCTCACACTGTATACCAAGGTAAAGTCAAAATGGGTTCACAATTTAAACATAAAGGGTAAAACCAACAAACTAGGAGAGCAAAGAGTAGTTTACCTGTCAGATCTATGAAGAATTTATGACCAAAAAAGAGAGCACTATAAGATGCAAAATAGATAATTTTTATAATATTAAAAAGGTTTTGCTTAAACAAAACCAATTCAACAAAATTAGAAAGAAAACAAGTGTCTCATTTATCAAATATATAGAGAACTGAGTCAAATTTATACAAGTTATTCCTCCAATTAATAAGCAGACAAAGGATATGACCAGGCAGTTTTCAAAAGGAGAAATCAAAGCTATCTATGGTCATGTGAAAAAACATTCTAAATTACTACTGATCAGAGATGCAAATTCAAACTCTGAAGTACCAATTCACCTATCACATTGGGTAATATGATAGAAAAGGAAATTGATAAATGTGAAATGTGAGAAAACTGGGATACTAGCACACTGTTGAAATTATGAACAGATCCAATGGTTCTGTAGAGCAATTTGGAACTATGCCCAAAGTGTTATAAAACTCTCCATACCCTATGATCCAGCAATACCATTTCTAAGTCTATGTTTTCAGGTGTAATTGAAAAAAGAAAATATTAAAGGAAAAAAATTATAGTCATTGAAAAAAAACACACTAGACCAAACTACTTAGTTACCATTTTAACATAGTTTTAAATTCTGATTATTATTATACATAGCCTTCTACATGTAACACCATTCTCTGTATGCTACATACATTTTAGCTTTATAGATTTATTTCAAAAGAAAATTTGCCAAAACACTAAGGTGCTCACCAATTTCTTCCTTACCAAACATGTCTAACTATTCCTGGCCTCTTCCAGAACTCTTATTATAAAACCACTAAAAGTATGCATGAATGCACGCATATATACATACTTATACATAACGCAGAGCAAATGCACACACACAGAGCTCCAAGCTTTTCATCAGGAACTCACAAAAGTCCTCTACTAAATTTTTAATTTTCCCTCCATAGGATTATACTCAGCTTTGTAGTTATATTCTTGATTATAATTCTGTTTCTTTTGGAAAACAGAATTCCAAAATCTTTTGTTTAGGGTGGAATCTGTCAAGTGCTGCGTGGTCCTGACTATATGGTTCCTTAGTATCTGAACTGCTTGTTTCTGCTTATATTTTATTTGACAGCGAAGCTCTCTGCATTTTGGCTGTGACATTCCTGGGACTTTTACTTTTGGGGTTTCATTCAGGAGGTGATCACTGTTACTTCTTTCTTCACTCTACCCTCTGGTTCTATTAAGATCTGGATGATTTCCTCTTATCTCTTGAAAAAGCATCTAAGGTTTTTTTGTTGTATTTCTAGGAGTCCAACAATTTTCTCCTTAACCTATTTTTCAAGTTAGTTGCTTCTGATAGAAAAAGATATTTTTTTCCCTAATCTTCTGATTTGATTCTAACATATCTTACTTATACTCCTAAGATTTTTAGTCTACTCTGATTTTCAGGAAATTCATTACTTGGGTAAGGTTTAGCACTTTCTAATTTCACTATTCCTCCTTCCAACTCTTACCTTCAGAGTTTTTAATTCAGAATTTTTTTTCCCCTCTCCTGCTTCATTTCTTCTAGGTATATACATGTAGGCCTTGTGGAAAATCCATTTTTTCCTTTGAATCTCTGTATGCAATTGCTGAATTACTTTTTTTTTAGTAGCTCTCTAGATCTTATAATTACAATTTTCACACTGGTTAGTGCCTTCTTTTAGTTTATTCAGCTCCCTAGAACTAGTTCTTGAAATTGTGTAGGACCAGGTTTTGATCCCTGCTGCATTTTTGTATGGAGGCATTAGTCTTCAAACTATGTCACCTAGGTTCCTGTGCTGACTTCTTAAGAGTTAGGCCCCTCCTTAATCTCTGATATTCTAGAGTTCTGCATCTTAAAGGTCTCTGCTGGAATTCCAAGACAAAGTGTCAGGAACCTCAGAGCCCCTGAGCACTGGAGTATCCTCTGCTCTTCCTGCCCCTATGAAACCAGGATATAGCCAAGGACGGCCCAAGGGAGCTTGCAGCTATGACTCTGACAACCCCACTCAGGAACCTGCAGAGCCAGGACTGGGAAGGCAATAATTAGGAAAAATCCTAGACAAATGTTAAATACCACAAAGCCAAGTCTCAAAGAAAATCAGCTTTGCTATACATTCTACTGGAATTCCTGGAAGTAAAGAACCATCAGTTTCACAAAAGAGCATATAAATGAAATGCAAGGAAAAAAGGGAAAGGAGAATAAATAACTTAATACAGAAGGTATAAAACCCTACTGAAGTAACAGATTCCTTGAAATTTGGATTAAAACAAAGATGATACTAGAACAAAATAAAAAGACTGGAAAAATATCAGGAAATGTAAGGTATTTCTTATTAAAACTAACCTGGAAAATAGGTCAAGGAAAAAAAAGTTAAAAATCATCAGACTACCCTACCTACAAATGTCAAATCTGATTTGTCTTTTCTCAAATTTCATTCTTGACAGCTCTCTGCAACATTTGATACTGATAAAAACACAGATCCAGTACTCCCTGAATACTGGCTCCTCTCTGGATTTTGCTCAGGTTATTCTTTTCTCCTAATTTTCCTCTTACCTGTCTGAAACTCTAAACCAACTCCTCCTCCAAAACACCCCGATTTCTGCTAATGGCACCATCATTCTTCCAGTCTCTCAGGTTCATCATCTCATCGATACCCATAACTCTTCACTTTTCCTCACACACCGCCCAATCTTGCTATTTTTACCTCAGCAACAACTCTCAAATCTGACCTCTTTCCTCTACTCACACAAAACCACTTTACTTCAAGCCCTCATTATCTCTCAACCTGGACTATTGCAAAAGCTTCCTAAATTATTTCTCTGACTCTACCTTTTTCCCACTCAACTCTATCCTCCCCACTGCAGCCCAAGTGCTTTCCCTAAGCATACTATGTCACTCCTATACTAAATAAACTCCACTGGTTCCCTACAGGCTTTTAGGATAAAAATCAAACTTGTCCATTTACCTTTTAAAACCTTTTAATATCCAGCCACAATCCATTCTTCCAGACTCACCGTATCTTACTCCAACTCACTGTCCAATTTGGTCAAATTTGTCCTTTCCCTGCTGTTCACACACAGCCTCTGTCCCATCTCTATGCCTGTGCACTGACTATCCTCCTTTCCTGGAATGCACTCCCCCTAAAATCCCAAGTCACGCATTACCTTCTACAAGAAGCTTTATTCAATCCCCACCCCAACTGCTACAGTGCCCTCTCCCTATACCTTAAGTTCATTTTTATTAAATTATATTTATTTGTATATACTTAAATGGAAGCATAGTGAGGTCTCTCCTGTTTCTACTTTAAGCTACAATTATATAATAAGGAGACAGTGAGATAGCTCAATGAATGGAGAGTTGAGCCTGAAAGAGTATTTTTCAACTGATTAATCACCTAATGTAATCATCATAGGCTAAGAAAAGTAATTATAATGTTCTATCAACACTGAATGATGCAATTAGACTTTGGATGAATAGACAAAAAGAAGACATAAGGACAAAAATAATTTTTAAAAGAGTATATAACTAAAGGAACATTACTAATTAACAAAGACAAAAAAGCAAATGAGGGTAAAAAACAGAGCAAAGCTGCTTGTGAGGGTTGCCAATAACAAGTTTTAGAAATGAACAATTAATAAGAGTTTTTTCTTGTTTTCAAGTGTGGCCTAACAAGCTGGACACTGAAAACCTTGCCCTCCATTCCTACCCTTGGGGTTTTTCAGTTATGTCCACCTGTTAGGGTTTTCCTGGCAAAGATACTGGATTGATTTGCCATTTCCTTCTTCCATTCCTTTTACAGATACAGCTTCTAAGGTAAACAACTGCCCAGGGTCACACAGCAAGTTCTGACTCCAAGCCCAGCACTCTGTCCATTTTACCACCTACCTTGACTACAGTAGTGGCTATCTGAGTGGAGAAGGAAATAGGTGCAAAAAATGTTATAATGGTAGAATCAACAAGACTTGGCAATTGAATGAACAGGAGGAATATGGAAGGACAATAAAGAACTGAGAGTCAATCAATCAACAATATTTAACAAGGGCCTGATAATATGCCAGACATGGTAATGAGATGGCAAACCTGGGTGAACAGAAGAATAGCACCGCCCTTGCCAGAAACAGGGAAGTCAAGAAGAGACCTAGGTTTTAGGGAAATGAATTGTTTTAGATATGAATCTGATATGACTCTCAGTCATTTAGAAATGCCTAGTTGCTAACACAAAGACTACAGCTCAGGAGAAACTGATAAAAGAATCATCTGCAGAGAAATAATTGATCCCTAAAAAAGCTGATGAGATCACTGAAAGTATATAGAAAGAAGAATTGAGAATCCAGGACAGAGCGTTGGGGCAGCCTCACAGTTTAGGGGTAAGGCAGAGAGATGACAGCTAGACAGGGCAGGAGGAAATCCAAGAGGATAGTGCTATGGAAACCCAGAAAGTAGTGTCAATGCTGCAGCGTCATCCTGCAGTGTCAGTGCTGCAAAGAGATGAAGGATGAGGACTAAGAAAAGGTCCCAAGATTTGGGGTCCCAGGATGTGCATGCATGCATGCCCACAACCTCTTCTGAACTAAATTGTGAGCTTTTGGGGGAAAGACCTGTGTAATGCATCTTTGCATCCCCTATAGCAGCTTGTACAATGATACTAATATAATATTAAATGAATGAGAAAAGCTCACTCAAAATATAATTTTGTAAGAAGCTTTCCTAGATTGGCTCACTTGTATTTCTGGCATTTTTATCTTGTCATTCTGTACTTGCTAACATGTTACTTGGTAGTTACTCTCAAATTATGTACCATTTGACATATTAAGATCATAAAATATCAGAGGGCAGGAAATAGAACTTCTAATCCTTTCATATCCTACCCAAAGTGTGTGTCATTCTTCACACAGTAGATACTCAAATTTTAATTAACTGTTAACTAACTACAGGGAGAGAATTGAGAGGAAACTATCTTAAATTACACTATGAAAAGAGATGAGAAGCAAGGATATTATTAATAACTCCTAATAACAATGTTTCATTGTGGTGTAGAAGTGATTGTTTTTTCCAAAATATGTCTTTCATAGGCCAATATGCCCTTCAAGTTGGAAAATAACAGATCACATCCAACTAGCCAGTGATCCATGAAACAGATAAAAATACTATAAAGGTCTTCAGTCCTGCAGGATTCCCTCACTCAGACAAGACCCCAATTGGGGCCTTCCATCATCTTTTGTCTGCACTACTGCAATAGCTTCCTACTGCTATCCCTCCACCTCAAGCGGCTTCTCATTCCAACCTACCTTGCATTAAACTGCCCACGTGCTATTTATTAAAGCACAAGTTTGATATGACCTTTTCACAGCCCCCTTGCTGCTCGATGAGCCCAGTGGACCCCTATTTACCTCTGGAATCAAATATGATTTGGCATGTAAAGCATCTCTCTATAACCAGACTCCTTCCTATTTTTCCAGGTTTCTTTCACTGGTGTGGCCTGCTTACTGTTTTTCCAAGGTAATGCTCCATCACCTGTCTCTGTGCCTTTGCAGTTACTGTTCCCCATGCTTAAAATACTGTCTCTCCACCTTAGCCTCTTAGTTTCCTGGCTTAAAGACAGAATTCAAGCGCTACTTCTTTAGGTGACCTTTCTCAGATGTTTCAGCTACTTGTCCCTTCCCTTTGGGATAACTTTCATCTACTCAGTACAGTAAATATCTCCTAAGTGCCTAGTTATTTAGGCACTTAAACATACACTTCTGAAGGGCAGGGATTAGTTTTGCCTTTCTTTGCATCCACAATATTCAGTACAATCTTTGGCATGTAGAAAAACTTAACGTTTCTTGAACTGATGTTCAACAATGCCCTGAAATCATTGCAAAGTGACTTTAGTTAATTCATCATAAATAAACCCCACAAAAACTCATCAAACTTTTTCTGAGTCATCCAGTGACCCATTTCCATGTAACTAACTGCCCCACAATACTGTTTCATCTAACCTGGTGTTTACACAGAACATCCCATTAGTTTATGTTACTGCATTCTTGTAATTTTTGTGCCAAGAATGCTTTTCCACCTTCTCCAACCCCTTTCTTCACCATTCCTTGATTTAGAAAAAAAAAAATCACCTTAATGATATTTCCTGCTTTGAGTATACCTGTAAAATTCTTCCTTTTTGTTCTTAGTAATTGCAATTTCAGACAACACTCCATGCTAAACTAAAAGTAACACTTTCAGAAAGGGGTGGGAGCAAAGTAAAGCCTTAGCAATTAAAAAAATATATTATCTCAATAGAATTACGCTATGGGTGAGAATGACTGGTAAAGTAATTTTCAAGGACTGATATAAGTACAAGCCTCTGGACAATAAAGAAAAACATATGGCAATGAAGAAAAAAATCAGAAGGTTAATTTTTAAAAAGATCATTCAACTTCACCTCATGATAGTGAAACTCTATGCAATGGTCAATGCAAATAACTAATCAAAAGAGAGACTGAATGAACTATATGGCTGAATCTATGCAAATAAATGAAGACAGAAAAAAACATTTGTTTTGATAAAGATGAAAAGATTATCAAGATCAACAATTAAGGTATCTCAATTGTAACTTCTGAAAAAAGTCTTAAAGATAATTATCAGTAGCAACATAACGCAAATAAGGTACTATCTTATCTATATATAAATACATACATATATATAAATATATATGAGTGTGTACGTATATAAACATTTTGAGCACATTATTTAATTTTACTGCAATCAGTTATCTCATTCACACTTTCCCAATACCAACCTGAGGATTATCTGGTTCAATCTTGAAGAAAAATACCTCAAAGTGTCTCAAGAACATGGCCATGCTTCTTTTACTCAGCTTGCCACCCCTATGTGTTACCTACAGCCTATACATGATGGACACTGAGTAAAAAATGTAACAAGTGAACTACAAAGCCTGTACAGAAAAATAAGATAAATTTACAAATTCCTTACCATAAGGTGGCTCACTACTTATATAACATCTTTCCGGGAAAGAGCTCAAAGCATTTCCTCACCTTATTTTCTACGAGCATAAGAAGTGAAGGTTACATTGGTGTTAAGACATACTCAAAGATGAACGTTGGTCACATCGGTTCGTCAGTAACAAAAGTTTGAGGCACAGCAAACATTCAGGCCATTGTGCCTTTAGAAAACATTCTACATGGCCTAATAAACCTTCAGCAGCTCCACCGCCACTTTAGAAAAGCCAGCATCCACCACCGTCAGCTCCCCGTCTCTATACCCCAATGCACCCACACCGCTCCCCGGTCACGGCGCCGTCCTACCCCAAAACGAAGCCCGATCAAAGACAGACAAACCCATACCCGTCTTTCTTCTCGGGCTTGGGGCCGGCGTTAGGGCATCTCTTCCCATTCTTGGTGGATATGTAGCTACATTGCTTGAAAGGCGCATTCCGGTCCTCAAGGATATGCTTAATGCAGAACTCCTGCCCTTCGAGCCGGGGCTGGGAGCATGGACGGTGCGCGAAGGAACAAGACAGGGGCTCCTGGGACCTGGGCACTGGGTTGACGCGGCCCCGATTCGATGGCAGGACGTGGATCCGAATTCTGTTCATACCAACACCTGCGGAGGGAGCAGGGGAGACCCCGCACGCCGAGAGGTCAGGGCGCCCAAGCAGCCTCCGTGGCCCTTCCCCCACTCCCGGCCAAGCCCCGACATTCAGAACTCAGGAAGAAGCGCTTCTCTTTTTAAGAAAAAGAAAGAAGGTCAAAGGTAGTCTCACGTACCCCAAGTCGGCCTACCACGGGCCAGCCCCCGGAGTCTTGCCTGAACTACCCGAGAGCTCGGCTTCTCCCGCGGCTTCCCTTTCTCTAGGGGCCTCCACGACCACGCATGTGCGTTGGCTCGGCTGCCCGGGCCTCGCTCTCCCCACGTCCCTTTCATAGAAAAAAACCAAGCCAGCTCTGGAGGACCTCGCCACCCCGCCCCGCGTCCCTCCCCGGCCTCGCGAGGCCTGCCCCCGCACCGCGCCCTCGGGCTCCCTCCCCGCGGCTGTCCCGCCCCCACCGCCGAGCCCGACCCTCCCCCACCCGGAGCCCAGGCTGCCCACGGAGCCTCCAGCGAACGCCATTTTGACCCAGGGATCAGGGAGTCCACGGAATCCTTTTCGAAGGGGGCTGGGGCAGTATGGGAAGAAAAGAAATTTTAAAGCCCCTTCAAAGGTCGCCGCCACCTCAGCTCAAGCCTCGGCCCCCGATGGAGCCGAAAGGAGAAAGACAAAGATGCCGCCCGGCCACCAGAGGAGCGAACGGGCCGGCGCCGCCATCTTACCTCAACGGCCTTGCTGCTAGTTCTCAAGTGGCTCCCGCTGCACGCTAGCTCAGCTCGCCCCGCCCCCTAGGCGTCGATTGGCTCCTTGGCTGGAGGACGCGGCCACACCATTGGCAGAATGCTCACGTCCGGCAGACCCGGGAGGGTGCTGCCTTGGGAGGAAATGGAGTGGGGGTGGGGGTGGCGGTGGCTGGAACGGATGGTTGCTCTGCGGTTAGAGCCGGTGGGAGGGTGAGCCAGAGAGGATCAAAGGTTCGCGGGCTTTTGATGGTCCTGCGGAGCCCGCGCGGGCTATTAACCAGGTTCCGGACTGCGGCAGGGACTTCCGTTGGGATTTTCCCAGGAGGGAGGCGCTACATTGTAACTTCCCCTCGGCGCCACGTGAGCCTTAATAAAAGTTGGCCGCACGATGTTTGTTGGCACGATCATCCACGCACCGGGACTCCAGGATGGGCAGCCGCGTGCCGTGGGTAGAAAACGGGCCTGAAATCAGAGTCGGAGGACCGAGGCGCCAGTCCCAGTCCTGACATACTGGGGCGTGAGCCGAAGCCAAGACGTCCGGATTCTCAGCCCTCTAGGCAGGATAAATAACAGAAAAAAGACGTTTTCCCGCACAGGAGCGGTCCCTATCCACTCTGATGCTCGGTTTGTTTTTTTAGTGGATTCCATTATATTCTGGGTCCTCAGTAAGATCCATGGGCACTCGAAAAGGCTGAGCAAGCCACGCAGAGAAAAAACGTGGATAAATAGTGCAAATTACATTAATAATATTTCTGCAGCACAATGTATTATCTCATTTGGTTCTCAGCATTACTGCCTTCATTTTATAGGCATCAGTGAAAGAAGCTCCTAACAGCGACCCTGGCCACCCTTTCCCCCTTCCAGTCTCTCCTACCCATCATTTAGCAGCTTATCTTTTGAGGGTCATCCAATCTATATCACCCAAAAGAGATTCTGGTAACTGCTGTCTTCTGACCTCCATGACATTTGGCTTCTTTCCAGGCTGCAAGCCGTTCCTTCCTCAGCTCCAGCCTTATGCCAATGAACTTTGAACACCCTAACCTCGAAATTCCTCTACTCATTTCCAATAACCATCCCACCTTACCTACACCCAGGGATGGTCATGTCCTTCATCTTGTGGTTCGATTTCTGTGCTTATGAGCTTGGAAATTCATTTCTCTGATTACTGTCTGTCATTCCAACTTCCTTTTGCCATCAGTTCATAACTATTCTTAATCCCATCCCTTTACTCCCTCCATCCCTCAGTTCTTTTCTAGGTCATCAGCTCTAAACTGGCTACATTTCCTGAACTATTTGTGAAGATCAAACAAATATATCTAAGGCACTTTCCCCAAAAACCTCGTTTCAGTGCTATATTAATTCAGCTAAAAATCAGGGAACCTCACAACCCCTGAAAATAAAAAGCTGTAGGTCATGCAAATGGCAATGGAGAGACCTAGGATGGGAATTAAGACACCATACCAAAAATGTAGGAACAGACAAACTACTCTTAACAGCTGGACAGTCTGAATGATTCTAAGGTACACATAAGATGTTAAAAAGGGCAAGAGGAGGGCACATTAGATTCCAATGAAAGATTTATAGGAAAATGTGGACAAGATCTGCACACAATGAAAGGACATGGAAAGGCTACAATCTGCATGATGGAGGAAGTGCCCACATTGATAGCAACATGGATCCACAGACACTCTTCCATTTGCCAGGTATCAAGCCCTCCACGACCTGGTCCTCGTACCTTTCCAGCCTTTTTATACATTGCGTTTCATGCACACTGAAGCAAGCCAAATAGCCCTTTCTACTGTTCCTTACTGGTCGATAGCACTCCATCTCTGTGGAGCTGTCCTAGATACTGGGAATGAACTCCCTCCTCACCTTCAGGTCTTAGAATATCAGTTTTCTTCCAGCTTAGCTCAAACTCCACCTTTTACATTTTAAGTGTGGGTTTGAAATTACCTCACCCCATTTTAGCTCTAATGCCTTAACTAGGTGAGAATACATATTAATCAGTCAAATCACTTCAACTAAATGTGAAAAATCATTGAAAGCCACTGGATGGAAGTGTAATAGTGTCAAAAAGGAACTCTGTTTCAATAGGCTGGGGAAAATGGTCATGCCTCAGGGATTGTCTGTAAATTATCAAGTGAGTTGAGAGTATGTGGCTTTTCCAGCACACCTCTGATGAGCAAAGGCAGGAGAAGAGTAGAATATCCAGGCTGGGGGAAGTCACAAGAAAAACTCTCTTCTTTCCACAACATCCTTCCCCAATGCTTTTCTATTCATGTAACATAATTTCCTGTTTTCATTACCTAAAATTTCCAGTATGCTGCATTTTGTCTCAATCACGAAGAGGTCAAGAGTTAACTAGAGAGAGCTATAAATATAACATTAGGCAGAACTCCCAACATCTGCCTAAATGTTGGGAATTTTCCTAACTGGAGCCTCAGAAGGATAATAACTGAATTCATAAATTTTCCTGTATTTCCTCAGGGGCCATTATATTGCTTCCTGGGCTTTAAATAAAGCTATCATTGTAACAGTGTGTTACAACATAAAACCACTCAGTATCCCTCCCACCCACCTAATTAATTTGTATCTAATTTATATATACCTATATGGGTAGGGAAACATTGGAGATCGTTGATGGTGGTGGATATGAAGTCCCTAGTACCCTAGTACCCTCTTTGTATGAACCCTTGGAGCCATGGGGCTATGACTGTAACTGAAAAGGCAGTCTTTTTCCTCCATCCATCTTAAAGATAACAAGGAGCCAGAATCTCTGGAAAGGAAAGAAGTTTGTCAGGGGGTAGCCAATGATCTCAGAGCAAACAAGAAAACCTTCAGCTATGCCTGCGTGTGTGAAGGCAAGAGGGCTGCCACTGCACTTCACCCTTCTAATTCTACTCCCTCCACTGGGGCAACACAAGACTATTGTGGTTAGTTCTGGGTTTTGTTTTTTTCCACAGATTGAGCGAGATGGGAGCTGCTTCTAGGTCTAAGGATAACACTGATATTGCAGCTGCTGCCAAAAGCAGGAGTGAAATGTGAAACTACCCAGAACCACTGTAGAAAATACTGCTGCTATCTTCATTTGAAAGGAATTACAAATGGTGGAATCCCTTCTCCCTTCTGTCTCCTGGGGAGAAGAGTATATATTAATCCCCCAAATCATCTCTTTTCTTTAAGTTTATATTTTAAATTTCTGGTCACCTGGTCTCTAAAATCTTACATTAATATAAAACCAAGGTTAATCCAACACACTATGAATTTCATTTGCTTAGAATAATCCAGAGTGAAGTTATGGTCAGAGAGAAGAGACAGACTGAGAGAAGGAAACTCTAAATTGCTAGAGATTTATTTGTTGGGGCCTTGGAACAAAACCAGAGATTTTTTTTAAAAAGGCATTATTTCAGTACCTCAAAGCAGAGAAACAGATTAAGCCACATGATTTTTTTCCAGACTGTCAAGGATTCCCCTGGGTACAAATGAGTTAACAGAATTAGAGAGGAAGAGCCTTGGTAAACTGAAGCTTTCTCCAGAGAAGGTTTGGGAGGGCCTTGGACAATTTTCCTTTCCTATTGGTTTCCGTTCATACAGCAGGCTCAAAGAAATACCCATCCTTGTCTCAACTTGGCAGAAGGCTAGGGTAGAGTTAAGACTGAAAGGAGATGTTGGGAGGGGGTGGGAGGTGGAGAGAGTGGAATAGCTGTATTCACTGAGAGTAAAGAAAGGTCAGAGGGAGGGAGGAACTAGTTCTTTTCAGTCCTACAGTTCCCAGTATAATTCCACCTCATTCCAGCCCCCATAGCCATAAGTGATATCTTATCTTGGGATCTTTTTTCTATTTTTAACTTATAATTTTTTTTTTCTCCACTTGGGTGTTTAAATATTTTATTGGTTCTTTCCACTTGCTTCTTTTAAGCAGAATTCTTGTGGTATTATTGTTACTGAACATTTTATTTTTGATCATTTTTATTGTTCATTTTCATGCTCATTTCAATTTTCCTTTGTTGATTTGAAACATTTTAATTTAGCTCACTGGTTTAGCTGTTGTTGGGGAAAGTTGTCAGTTAGATTTTATAATTTTGACATGCTACTCCTGTATACTCTTCTTTTTGTGATATTTTCTGTGTCATTTCTGTCTTGTCTTTTCTGTCACTGAATTTTTTAGTTTGATTTTTGTTTTAATCTATTTCTGTATTTAGTTTTTTTGTTTTGTTTTTAGTTTTTTATTCCCTTTGAACCCTCTGTGCCAATTTTTCTATCTGTTGTATATACAATGTAAGTCTACTATTTAATAATCCTAACTGCAACATTTAGTGTTATGTAATTGCATGTCAGCTGGCAAACGGAAGGTTGTTAATGTCATTCCTGATAATCTGCATATTTGTCCTTTTATTCGGTGCTACATCTCAGTTGAGAAGCAACATAGTATAGTGGATAGAATACTGATCCTGCCTCAGACATTTACTGTAACCATAGGCACATAACCTCAGCTCCTCATCTGTAAAATGAGGGCATTTGATTAAGTGGCTTCTAAGGTCTTTTCAGATATAAATCTATGCTCCTATGACTTCTCCAGAGCATTGCTTTGTAGAATCACTTGAGGTAGAATACAGTATGACCAGCTTGTTTGTGGGGGGGCCTAATGGAGGGAAGGCTTGGGGATGTGGATGTGTCAACTTCTTTGTTACTAAGGTGGATTTGGCTTTCTGTTAACTCAATAAATATCTTGGTTTCATCTTTGAGGAAGAGAGTTATTTATATTTTGTGAATTTACCCTAGAAATATGCATGCAATATTCATGGTGGCTGCTATGGATATTGCATTGGCATTATATGACTCCACATGTATAATTGATATTGTATTGCTTGCCTTCTCACGGAGGAGAGGGGTTGGAGAGGCAGAAAGAATTTGGAACTCAAAATTTTTAAAAATGAATGTTAAATCTTAAAAATTAATAAACAATTTTAAAAGATAAAATTGCCGTTAATCTAATACATTACTGGTTGGTATGAATTTTATTTTCTAAAGAGCAGTTGAGAGGAGGAATATTTTTGATTATATAGAGAAAGAAGAATTCCCTGCTGGGGGTTCTAAATGAACCAAAGAGACTTAATTTATAAGTATTATTTTAACTTCCAAAGCAAGGAAAAGATGAAGCTACAAGAATCTAGCTGGTTATAGATTCTCCTGAGCACAGATGAGTGAACTGTGTTAGGAAGGAGGGAAGTTTCTAAGGAGAAATTTTCTCTCAAAGCTCCTCTTGAGGAAATAGACTTGGGCAACTTTCCTTTCCTATTACTGTTCCATTTACACAGTAGACTCAAGGAAATTCTTCCTAGCTCTGTCCCTCACCACTGCCCCACCCCACCCCCAAATTGAGGCTGGTGAGCAGTACAAAAGCTGGGTATGTTAGAAACATGGTAAAGGTTAGAAACAAATTAAAAGGTATCAAGCAAAATTTATTAAAGCAGAGTCCAGAGGAACTGAACACCCCTGGCCAGAAGTGGTCTCAGTCCCTCTTTAGGAAGGGAGAGCACTGAATACAGAAGCAAGATGAGCTATATACTGTTAGTTCAGGGCAGATCCTCCCATCAGGAGATGGATTGGTCCCTTCTCCATTAGGTCACCATCTTCTCTACATGCCTACTACATATCTCCTGGATATGTTCCCCCCCAACATATGAATTGTGCCTAATTTTGTGCTATCTCTCCCCCCGGGCAGAGAAGTTAATATACATGAGGTTCATTAAGCAAGTGCAGTGAAGCAAAGCTTTCTCCTGGTCATTCTTGGTCATCTTCCTCACCTGGTTTAGGCTGCTTTCAAACTTGGTCCCCTTTATCAAGGGGATTTGTGATTTTCCGAAGGCCACTGGCTGTCTCCTGATTGACTGAGTCTACCTGCAGTTTGCTAGCTTTCTTATTATCTGACTTGTTCTCACTGACTTCATCAACTAGTAATTCTGTGAAAACTTAACTCTTTTCTGTCTTTCACAGGTAAGAGTGACTCCATTCACAAATGGGTCAAGGTTAGATAAAGGGATAGCTAGTTCTCTTCAGCCACACACTCCTCTTCATTTCCCTACCCTCTTTCCACTGTTACACATGTATATGTTGTCTCCCCTAGCTAGACTGTAAGCTCTTTCAGGGTAGGAACTATTTTTGTCTTTATTTCATCAACCCCTAGTCTGCCAGAGAGTAGGCATGATAAATGCTTGTTGATTGATAAGGAACTCCAGTCCTCCAGACTGTGGTTGAAGTTTCTCTAAAAGGGGAAAACAGTAAACCCCATTCCCTCCAGAATATCCCATCTCACCCAAGGACCTATGTAGTCCTTCAAATTTAGTGCTACCCTAAAGTTAAGGATCCCCAAAAATGTAATTTTACCTTTGAGGCTATTGAAGTGTCAAACTGATTTTCCCCAGTTCATATACCTCTCATTCAATATTGAAGAACAATGTCTCTACCGTATTGATCTGGTTTTTCAGCTTCTACTGCCAACCCAGTAGATAATATTCAAGCAAGTCACAATGACCTTCATGGATGAACTATGCCTGTAATCCCTGCTCCTGGAGAAAGCTTAGGCCAATGAATTGCTTAAGCTCTGAGTTGTAGGAGACTAAAAGATGTTTGAATTACATCTGGCACAAATATGGTGATCCCACTGCTGCAAGGCCACCACGCTGTCTAAGGGGAGAAACCGGCCTCAATAATAAAAATTGAAGCTTCTGTGTTGATCAGTGTTGGGACTGAGCTCATTAGTGACACTGGTGCATTTCTAGCCTGGGTGAGATAGGAATAATGAACGAAAGAAGGAAGGAAGGCAAAGAAAGAATGGATCTCAATTATATTTTGGCTCCAGTTACCATTTCCTCTAACTTTCTAGTCCAAAACAGTACTCCCTAACTACTATTTCCCTACATATGATGTTTTCCCCTATTAGAACATAAGTTTTCTGAGGGCAAGAACTGTCTTGCATTCTTTTACTTATATTCTTGGGGCTTGCCTACCACATTACCTGGTGAATAATAAATTCTTTTTAATAAATAAATGCTTATTCATTCATTCCATTATAAATGGGAATACCTCCTACAAGTTTGTCATCCAACATTAATTGGGTCTTCACCATTATACAGCAGTTCTTTTATTTATCTCTGATTCCCTAACATACTCCTCCCAACAGTTGCTCCAAATATTCTCCCTTGCCAAGCCCCACCTTCCATTCAATCCTCACTTTCACAGCCTCTGACCTCAACTTCTTTTTTACTATCAGTCAACCTAATGTGACTGCCAGCACAGATGAGGACAAACATTTATAATGATCCTAAATGTCAGCCTATACCAACTACTGTCTCTCGTATAGGAGCTGAGAGATCAAATAGGGACAGGTGAACTAGACCCATTAGATCAGTCACTAGGCTAAGAAATTGCTACTCTTTCCCTCCCAGTTTGATTTACTTATATTTTTCTTTTGCTCATTAAAGGGGCCATCTCCTGATTACTTCCTAAAGAGGCCTATTCACTGAATGGGCATCACCTCACTCTAAGTGAGTAACTGAATAGGCCTTAGGTGAAAAAGGTCAAGGTCTCCCATTGCATCCTGGGCCATCTCCAGTTATCCTGGTGAATATCTGGTCACTGGACCCAGATGACTCAAGAGGGGAAAGTGAGGCTAGTGACCTTGCACAGTCCTCCCTCACTGAAAACAAAGTCAAGTACAAGTCATGCCATCAATTCTCTGATGTCATGGTTTTCTTCAAAAATGAAGGACAAACACAACGACCTTGACCACGACAACACTAGGCTAAGTTATGAGGATACATATGGTTACACATGTCTCTAAGGGATGATACTGAAGATTGCCCATGTGAAATGTGCCTTTTATGTAATTTCATGTTTACCATCCTGCATGTGAATTACTACATGTTTTATTTATTTTGCTGTTATTTCTTCTGTGTTTCGTGTTAGAGCCATATCTGTTCATTGTTTTGCTTCTATGGTACTGCCTTTAGTTAAGTTGTATTTTTGCTTAGGCATATTGATAGTGTTATTGTTGAAGCTAGCTGGCTAGTTTTCCTTTCTCAGTTAGTCATACTTACTGCTTTTGATTGATTGCTGTGTACTACAGATATATACGCACTTATGAAATATGCATGTGTCATGTGTTGTATGTGCTTAGGTATGTTATCACTGTTATATCCTCCCAAATATAGTGCCATATCTATTGCATGTCCTGTTAATGTACATCCTTAAATTTTAGTTTCAAAAGACTGGAAAGATATTATGGGACTCTTTAATTATTGATGGAGATCAATGCCCAGTGCCTTCAAGTACAGTAGGTTAGGAGTTAACTCAAGGTGGAGTGAAGAGTGCCCTAGGCTCTTTGACTCTTTTTGAGCATGGCTCAGTTTTCCTCAGTCTCTTTGGACTCTGCAGTTGCTTCAGGAACTTTGAGAGAGAAGATGGACAAGGCCAACCCCACTTTAGGTTGCTAGAGGAAAAGAATCTAGGGAAAGGCCAACATGAGAGGAACTGGCATTCTCTATCACATCCCAACACCAATTTATTATACTAGGTGAGATCTGAAACTTTCTTTCTTGGTTGAGCTGAGTTACCTTAGTACCAGCTGGAGAGCTCCTTCAGTTTTAAGTATTCCAGAAGTCAGTAAAAGAAAGCCACCCTCACCCATGGTAAGGGATGCCAAGAGGTTCAACTTTAGGCTAACTGGGCATGTTCAAAAGGCTCCTCTCAGAGTTGTTCCCACATTAAGACTGGGCATGCCCAGAGAAGCCCAGATTGCACTATAAAGATAAAACCATCATGAGCTCTTCCATTTTGCTCTTTCTAAATCTCAAAACTTCCCTTTCTTTGCCCATCCCTTTTTCTTTTGCTTTAGTGTCAAAGGATGGCATAGCCCTTCTCATCAAGCTTAACTCTTCTAATTATATTCTTAATATATCAGCACCTCTCATGTCTGGGACCTTTCTCCTCTTTCCTCTTCTCAAGGATATTCCCCCATCTTCAATAATTTCTTATCTTCTGGCTGATTCCCACTTGCCTACAAACATGTTCAGTTCCCCCATGAAAGGAGTTAGGTGGTACAGTGGAGAGAGGACTGGCCCTATTATCGGGAAGTTGTTTTGTTGTGTCATTTTCAGTTGTGTGTATCTCTTCATGACTCTATTTGGGGTTTTCTTGGCAAAGATACTGAAGTGGTTTGCCACTTTCTTCTCCAGTTCATTTTACTGATGAGGAGACTGAGGCAAACAGGAGGGACTTGCCTAGGATCACACAAATAGTAAATGTCTGAGACCAGATTTGAACTCAGGAAGATGAGTCTTCCTGACTTCAGGCCCAGCATTCTATCCTCTATGCCACCTAGTTCCAATATGGACTCAAGACATTTACTAGCTGTAAGATTCTGGGCACATCACTCTGTCCCAGTTATTCCTTGGGGATACAATAATACCTAACTCACAGGAGGATTAAATGAGATAATATTTGCAAAAGGGCTTAGCACGGTATTTCACACTATATAAATATATATCTCTTCTCTTCCTCTTCCCTGAATCATTAAAATCTTTTTTAAGGGCAGCTGTGGTATAGTAGAGAGCTCCTTAGAGCCATAAAAAGTTAGATTTGGGTACTACCTCTGGCATAAACTGGCATTGTTCTCTGATGGTGGCACTGAGAGACATTTTAACAATTCCAGTCGGTAACATGGACAGCTAGGGGGCACAGTGGTTGCAGTGCCAAACCTGCTCATTCTCCTGAATTCAAATCTGGCCTCAGATACTTATTGATTGTGTGACCCTGGGCAAGTTACTTAACCCTGTCTGCCTAAGTTTCCTTATCAAGAAAATGAGCTGGAGAAGGAAATGGCAACCTCTTCCAGTATTTTTGCCAAGAAAACTCCAAATGGAAGCCTAAAGAGTCTGACAAGATTGAAAACAACTGAACCACAACCAACATTTATATAGTTCTTTAAAACTTAAAGTGCTCTAGATTTGCAAAGGGATTTATGTATATCATCTCATGTGATCTTCACAAGAATCCTTTGAAATTAGATGTGATTATTATCTCCATTTAACTGAGGTGGAAAAAGATTTCCCCAGGGTCACACAACTATTAAGTATCTAAGGGACAATTTGAACTCTACCTTATCCACTAGCAGTCTCATTATGAATGACCAATTGTATCCTCATGGACATTAACTTTAACAACCTGAACACCCTCGTTTTCCATCATTCATTATGATTCTCCTATTCATGAATTTATGTGAACCTATTTGAGACCCATGTAATAAGAGGCAGTCTTGAAGTCAGAAAACTCATGATTTAAGTCTTTCCTTTGACACATAATGGCTATGTGGATCTTAAGAAGTCACTGTTCATTTCTCAGTCTTCTAATTAACTCTAAGACTATAAATTGCTCAGCTCTGAGTGCTACATTTTTTTTCTTTTTAGGGAAGATATTAATAAACTTGAATGCTATCATAGAAGAATAGTCAGAACATCAGGATGATGAGGGACTCAAAACAATGTCAAAGGAAGAACATCTGTAAGGACTTTGTTTTGTTTTGTGAACCTGAGAAAGGGGCAAAACCTGGATTGTCCAATCAAGAGAAAGTCATTTTTGACCCACTCTGGGCCTAACCTACCATAATGCTTTGCATGCTCTGGCATAACAGATATGCTTTGCTTTATTCTCTGAGTGAACCCAAAATGCCCTTTTCTTTGTTGTCAGCAACTACAATGCCAGATACAATTGACCAGGAGTACTCTTCTGTTCATGACTACCAGAGACAAGGCACCTAGAACAGGACATTATCTTGAATAATGGAACTTTTCTTATGCTATGTCATGTCATGTCATGTCATGTTAATGATAAAAGAAACATAGACACCCTGGATCTATAATTTCGATTGACACTTCTCCTATTTTACTGAATTTTATTCATCCTATTAAGAAATTCCTTTCTTGGATATGGTTAACACATATGGAGACTATAATTGGGGGATGACACAGGCATTGGGATTGCTCTAAATGTATAAATGGTCTCCTTCAGCTTGCTTACCTCTGAGTTCAGAATTATTTTCTGACTCCTATGCAGTGCATGACTCTCTGGCTTAATGAGAATAAACAAACACATCGCAGCACATGTACAGCCTGATTTTATTTGTTGCTTGGTCAAACAATTGGGTAAGGTGAATCCCATTCTGTTTGTTCTTGAACAAACCTTAAGTTAAGGGGGACCGGATTCTGTTGGTTCTTAGGAAAAACCTATGGAAAGTAGAAAGTGATTCTGTTTGTTTCTTTGGACCAAATGTTTCTTTGATAAATGGTTAACAGTTTCTAGAGAGCAGAACCAGGGTGAAATGAATGAAAGTTGTAGAGGCAACTCAACGTAAAGAAGTACTTCCTGTCTATTAGAGTTTTCTAAAAATGAAATGGCCTACCTGAGAAAATAGCCCACTGTCATCATCAGGTCTTCAAAAGGAATTTGATCAACCTTCTTGTGAATGACATTGTAGAAGAAATTTCTTGTTGGGTTATCTAGTTTGGACTAGATGAAAGATTTTTAATCTGAGGAATATGAACTTACTAATTTAATATTTTGATAACTATTTCAATAAAATTGCCTTCCTTTGTAATCTTTATATTTTATATACTTAAAAACATTATTTATATACTTAAAAGTATTATTCTGAAAAGAAGTCCAGGGAAAAGAAGACCAGACTGCCAAAGTGGTCCACAGCACCAAAATAGTTAGGAATCTTTGAACCCCTCCCCAAATTCAGGAGTCAATGATTCTAAAATGTGGACTGCAAGGGAGAGCAGTTTTATAACCTCTTAAAACACTAAATACATGATAACCATTATTATTTGTAACTCTTATTTTTAGTCCATATCAATTTATTCCTGAGAACAAAGGTCTGAGGAACCAAAAAAATCTTGTTACCTTTCTGTATCCATCAACCTTGAGAAAGTTATTTATTATAGATGCCTCTACTTCCCCATCTCTCAACACTCTACAGACTCCCAATCTCATTCAACAGAAACTGCTCTTTCCAAAGTTACCAAAAATCTCTTAAATGCCAAATCCAATGGCCTTTACTCAATCCTCATACTTCTTGATTCTCTGCAGCTTTTGATACTATTCTTGTTTGATACCCTCTTCTTGACACTCTTTTCTCTGGGTCACTGTTGTCTCTTCGTTCTCCTACCTGACTGTTCCATCTCTGTCTCCTTTTGTTGACCCTCATTCATATCTAACCCCCTAAATCATAGGTGTCTTACATAGTTCTGTCCTGGGCCCTCTTCTCTTTTTCCTCTGTATTACATCACTTGGAAATCTTATCTACTGTCATGGATTTGATTTTCAAACTACCTATTCGTTCCAAACTCTCTAGAGCCTGAATCTCACATCTTCAACTGCCTTTCAGATGTCTTGATGTCCGGTAGATGTTTTAAATTCAACATGTTCAAAATGGAACTCATTATCTTTCAACCTCCTACCTTCCCTATTACTCTAAAGCATAACATCGTAACACTATCCTCTCAGTTCCTCAGGCTTAAAACCTAGGTGTCGTCCTTGACTCCTCACTACTTCTCAACACCTATATACAATCTGTTGCTAAGGCCTGTCAATTTTACCTTTGCAATACCTCTTGAATACATTCACTTCTTTTCTTTAATATTGCCACCACTGAGGCCCTCATCTCCTCTCACCTGGACTATTGCAGTAAACTGCTAGTTAGTCTGAAATGATGAGATAGATATAGGCTCTGGGAAGCCTCTTGAACTCTCCTTAAATCTTTCCACTTAATCTGACTTTTCATGCCCATATCTATTACCCTTAACCTAGCCTGGCCCTCCAATGTTGCCTCCAGACAGCCTCTGGCTGCTTTTGCCTTAACCCACCTTAACCCTCCCACATCTGTTATCTCCAGATTGCCTCTAGCAGTTTCCTACCCTTGATCTTATCAAAATCCCACTCTCTTGGTTCTGACCTCTAATCATCCCAGTCTCCTTAGACTCCTCCTCAAGACCCTCCCTAAACCCTTCCTCCCATCCCCCCAGACTATTTGGCCAACCCGATATTCCTCCCACAGTCTTTCTGTATATAAGTTCCATCTGGCCTCCATGAAGGTGCTCAGATTCAGTCTGACCCACTTGTCAATACAAGCTTCTTAAGAGTCAACCCAATGTGGCCAATCTTTAATAAATTTTGTTTTACTTTGGCTGAAAGAAGGCTTGGGTTGAATTCATTTGGGCAGGATCCAGGGTGTTGGTATTTTGGGATCCCAAGCACCCCAAACCTCAACATATGGTTCTCTGACCTCTACATGTCTGCCACAAGTCTCTCCTCATTCTAGTCTACCCTTCACTCAGTCACCAAAGTAATTTTCTTAAAACAGGTCTGACCATATCACCTCCCATCCCCATTCAGTAAACCCCAGTAGCTCCCTATCACTTCCAGAATCAAATATAAAATCCTAATTAGTGTTCAAAGCCCCTTCATAACCTAACCTCTTCACACACACATATACCCCTTTCCAGTTTTCTTACACCTTGTACCGATGTACATTGCAATAGCTCCTTGCTTTTCCTCGAAGACATTGCAATTCCCATTCTGAGCATTTTCACTGGCTGTCCCCATGCTTGGAATGATCTCCTTCCTCATCTCTGCCTACTGGCTTCCCTGATTTTTTTCAAGTTCCACTTAAAATCTCACCTTCTACATCAATCATTTCTCAATTCCTCTTAATTTTAGTACTTTCCCTCTGTTGATTATTTCCTGTTTATGTATTTTATATAGCTTGTTTGTATGCGGTTATTTGCATGTTGTCTCTTGTGAGCTCCTTAAGGACAGGGACTGTCTTTTGCCTTTATATCCCCAGTGCTTAATACCACCTGGCACATGGTAGGGACTTAAATGCTTACTGACATTCATTGAATATTTATTGTGTGCCCTTATCTGAGGGTGTTCTGCCCAAAGGAAGGTAAATTTTGATGGTTAAAACCTAAGTAACTTGGGATCTATGGGCTGGGTTTCTTTCTCAAAGACCACCCTAAACCTAATTCACTCTGAATCTCATTGGACAACAATAGGTTCCTGTTCAAGCATCCCTTCATGATTATTTTGGGGCCCTCTAGACTCAAAGTGAATGTAAATAATAGTTTGGTAGTCAGTCTAATACCTCTTCTCTACCAAACTTTTCTTCTGAGACTCCCAAACACTGAGCTAGCTCTGGCAATACGTGCATCAACCTCATTGTCAATGTGTACATCCCTGGAAAGTACACTACTAAGGTAAATGAACTTATCCACAGCATTCCATACTTCTCCATTTGTTGTAATGGATGGTTCCACATATGGATTGTGTGGTGGTGGCTGATAGAGCACCTATGTTTTCTTGGTGTTAATTATTAGGCCAAAATTAGCACAGGCAGCAGACAATTGATCCATACTTTGCTGCAGCTCAGCTTCAGAGGCTGCAGTGAGTGCACTGCAAACAGAAAATCACGCACCAACACTCCCTTCACTTTGGTCTTGGCTTGTAATCTTTTCAAATTAAAGAATTTACCATCATTACGGTAGCTGATGATCATGCCATGTTCATCCTCATTGAAAACATTTGACAACATGGCTGCAAACATCATGCTAAAAAGCATGGAAGCAAGCACACAGTCTTCTTTCACTCCATTGGTGAGTGGGAAGGCACGAGAGCACTGTCTGTTATCCAAAACCCAGATAAACATGCCATCATGAAATTGATGTACAATATTGATGAACTTCTCCAGGCAACCAAATTTTGACATAATTTTCCATAAGTCCTCATGACTAACAGCATCAAAGGCCTTGGTCAGATCTACAAATGTTGTACTGACCTCATTGTTATATACCAGTGCCATGCCAGGAAACAGAGTTGCTTCCATTTGAACTGTCTTAGGAAGATTCTGAGGATCACCTGGCAGGATAAGGTACCAGACAATGAAGTCCTTGCTTGAGCTTAACTGCCAAGCATTCAAACTGTGCTTCAGAGAGCACAGCTCTGATGGGCTGGCCATGTTGTTTATACGCTTGGCAAAAAGACTATTTTATGGAGAGAACTCACATGGGGCAGGGGTTCACATGGTGGTCAAAAGAAGCAATACAAGGACACTCTCAAGATCTCTCTCAAGAATTTTGGATTTGCCTGTGCAACATGGGAGACAATGGCACAGGACCACTCAGCATGACATACCCACATAAGAAAGGGTGCTATGCTCTACTGAGCAAAGCAGAATTGAAACAGCACAAAGGAAATGTAGGATACGCAAATTTGGGATATCCACCCCCAAAATTCATACAGAATATCTGTGCCCAAGCTCTGGTAGAGCATTCTGAGCTCTTATTGGTCTGATCAGGCAGTCAGACACACTGAAATTTCATGTTATCATGGTGATGTCACTTTGGTCCTCTTCGAAGATGAAGGCCAACAACCAAAACCGAATGTAAATAATTACTATTACCTCTTTTGGCCAGCAACCCTATGGGTCTTCCCCTCCCAGATTGATTTTATTTTTTTAATTAAAGGGGCCATACTTTGACTCACTTCTTTTTAAAGGGACCTATTCGCTGAATGGGCATTACCTCACTCAAAGTGAGAACTTAAAAAGACCTCAGTCAAGATCTCCCACGGATTGCATCCTGGGTCATTTCCAGCCATCCTGATCAATATCTGGCCACTGGACCCAGATGGCTTTGGAGGATAAAGTGAGGCTGGTGACTTTGCACAACCCTCCCTCGCTCAAAACCAATTCAATTGCAAATGTCATTATCTTCCTGATGTCATGGTCCTCTTCACGATTCTATAGTCTGATTTTTTTTTTCCATTTATTGCTCATTTCCCCAACCAATTATCTAACTTTTGAGCTCTCTGTCAAGGTAGTTCTCTGCTTCCAGTGGGGGTGGGAGAATGTTCTCTCCCAAGCTAAAGGGGTTTTGTGTAGCTGTTTTC
Source organism: Bettongia penicillata ogilbyi (assembly GCA_023548195.1). NCBI lineage: Eukaryota > Metazoa > Chordata > Mammalia > Diprotodontia > Potoroidae > Bettongia > Bettongia penicillata. The sequence goes on from JAJHZJ010000092.1 coordinate 1,981,161, forward strand.
AGAAATATTTCTAGGGACCTTCAAATTTTCAGCTATTCCAAAGTTGTATAATCAAAGGAGAAGTGTTTACTCCTCTCGTGCTCTGAGTGACCTCAAGCACTCTTTTCTGCCTTGGAACTGTGAGGAGGAACCCCTCTCCACTGCTGCCACAAGTTCCACCAAGCCAGCACTCCTCCTTGACCCAGGACTGTGACCCAGATTCAAGCAGAGCAAAGGAAGAGAATCCTATCTCAGCACCAGTAAAGAGATTCCTGCAATCCCCATCTGATCAGCTGCTCAGTCCCCCAACAATCTGCTGCAACAGCCATGAGCTCTGCTGTCCTGGGACTGGGGCCAGACCAGGCTGCTCTCTCACACAGGTCCAACAGGCTTTTTCTATTGACCTTCCAAGCTGTCCTTGGTGTTTTGGGGTTGAGAAGTGTGGAAACCAGCCCAGCTGGTAGCGATTCAGGCCCCTTTTGTGGCAGCCCCTCTTTAAGACTTATGTGCAAGTCACTGTATTTGGTTCTAGGGGGAGGGAGGGAAAGAGAGAGAGACAAAGACAAAGCAATTTCTGACCTCAAGAAGCTTATAATCCAGCCAGGGGAGAAATGGAGATATATAGATATATATAGATATAGATATATATATATATATATAGACATAGATATATATGGATATATCTATTATAGTTACAAGGTAATTTGGTGGGGAAGGCCTAATTTAGGGGAGATTATGTAGGAGGTGGTATTTGAGCTAAGCCTTGAAGGAAACTAGAGATCCTAAGAAGCAGAGGTGAGGAAGGAGTGCATTCCAAGAATGGGGGACGGCCAATACAAATATGGAGATGGGAGAGAAAGAGTATTGGGTGAGAAGTAGTAAGGCTAGTTTGGCTAGACCAGTGTGTATGCTGGATAGGTAGGTTAGGGCTAAGCTGTGAAAAAAATGTTAAATATCAGGAGTTTATAGTTGATTCTAGAGGTAACAGGAAGCCATTAGTTAATTGAATTGGGTAGTGACAGGGTTTAGAGAATATCACTCGGACAGCTGGGTGGAGGATGGATGGTATTACAAGGCAGTCAGGAGTAACACAGGCCTGATCTAGGGCTGTGGCTGTGTGAGTAGACAGCTGTATGAGATGCTATGGAAATGATAGGATTTGGCAACTGCCTGGATTTGTGGGATGTGAGGCAGGGTAAGGATTCAAGGACAGAGGTTATAAAACTAGAAAGATGGTGGCACTCTCAAAAGAATAAGGAAGTTTGGAAGAGGGATGAGTTTTGGAAATAAGTTGTTATAGACATGCTGAATTTGAGATGCCTGTCGGATACCTAGTTTTAAATATCCAATAGGCAATTGGTAATGGGAAATTGAAACTCAGGAGAAAGAATGGGCCTTTATAATATAAATATGGAAGTCATTAGTAGAGAGATGATTAAACCCACAGGAGCCAATGAGATTACCAAGAAAGAAAAGGGGCAGTGTTACGTGGAACACTCAGTGTTGAAGGAATGATATGATGAAATAGAAGTATCAGAAGAGTGGCCAGATAGGTATGAGACCAAGAAAAAGCAGAGCTGCCAAAACCCAGGGGAATGTGGTTAATAGTACCAAATACTAATCAAATAATAAGACTGAGAAATAGCCATCCAATTCAGCAATTAAAAGATCACTGAAGTGAGCAATTATCAGGAGACTAGGTCTGAAATCAGATTATCAGTAATGGAAGAGTGAGCCAGAGAAGTGAAAGCAACAATTGCAAACAACTTTTTTCTAGGTGTTTGGCTGAGAAAGGGAGGTGAGATATAGGATAGATTGAGAGGATAGGGAGATTTGTTTTCTTACAAAATACAGGAGATGAGCTTGTTTATAGGCAGCATAGAAGCAGTCGATAGGGAGAGACAACTCTAATTTGCTCAAGACTGAAGATGGCATAAATGTTTGACCTTGGTGAAAAGGCCACATCATCAGAGACTGGAGTAAAGGAGAATGGGAAATTATTTCATGGGATTTTTAGATACAGGGAAGCAAAGAAGGATTTCATGACTAATAACACCTATTTTCTTTAAGTGTGAGATCAAGGTTCTCAATTGTAAGGTTTGAGGGATTTTGACAAGAGATAAGAAGCAACCACTGTGGGGAGTGGCATAATGAATCTATTATTCATAATAATATATATGATATTACATATATAATATAAAGGAGTAAAATGCCTTTCTTATTAGAATCCTTTTGAATTAACAAATTAGAGAGTCAGTTTAGCTTCATGACTTCCTCTAGTTTCATTCATCAACGTAAGCTGGAAAAACAGATGGTGGAAGAAACTCATGGTTTTGGGGATTTAGTAAGGCATGAATAATATGATAAGGGGACAAGGGATTAGAGTACAGTAGAATACTACAGAAGTTTAAGAGAAGACAAAACTATAGTTCACTGTTTTGATGCCAGATATTTTATAAAATAACAGGTCCACTTTTCAAACTTATTTCACATATTATCAGGAAAGTGTTTTTTTCTTTAAATCTATTTCTACTTTTTTCCTGTAGCAATTGGGGTCAGGTGACTTGCCCAGGGTCACACAGCTAGTGTTTGAAGTCAAATTTGAACTCAGGTCCTCCTGACTCTGGGACTGGTTCTCTATCCACCGTGCTACCTAGCTGCCCCTAAATGTATTTTTTAAACGGCACTATGTATTGTAAGGTTGCATGGAGTAGTGGATTAGGGGCTCCCCTCTGAACCAGGAAGACCTGGGTTCAAGTCTTGCTTTTGACTAGGAGTAGGTGAGCATGGGCAAGTCACTTAATGTTTCAGTCAACTCTCCAAGACTGCAGAAAAAAGTGCATTTGTAGAATTTCCACTGGTGGAATTTCCTCATCTTAGAGATCCCTAATGAAATCACAGGTCTAGTCCTGATGCCTAACATATCGTTTAGTGCAGTCCCAGACAATTGTAGTTACTGTGCTCAATGTTAGAAGGGTCAATAAAGGGTTCGAACTTCTTCATCTTCATTGGAATTATAGCACCTTCCTGTCTCCAAGGTTTTTTGTTTAAAGGGACATTACTTCTAATTACAACAATACAACTGACAATGGCACATTTTTCCAGTTACCCCTTCCCCCTCGTAGATCACCACTCAGTTACCCATCAAGGACAAGGGCTCCCCACCTTTCTACTTTAGTGCCTTATAGATTATACAGTATAAAATTTAAATTCCCCATGATTGATGATAATAGATTGTAATCTCCTTGAAGAAAAGGCTGACCATTTCTTTTATCCATTATTACTCCCAGAGCCTGCTTGGATAAGTAGTAAATAAATGTTTACTGCAATGAATATTTAATGCTTTGGATTTTCAAATGGAATTTATTCAAATAATACTCAGCCTATTTCTCTCACACCATTCAAAGATAAACAGTAAATGCAGAGTCAGATAACAGAGGTTATTGGTACTAGTGAAAAAATCTTTCTGTAGGATATTACATACTCCAAGGATCTATGACTTCATCAATATGGATAACACCTTCATTTACCTCTTAGCATCTGGCTTCACTAGATGCCACGGACAAAAAAAAAAAAAATGGATGACCTAATGACAATTTTCTTATGATAAGCTTACTTTGCTAGGCCTGAACTCTAAGCTTTTCCACTTTGGTTGGTAAGACCTAGAACAGCTTTGCATTCCCTTGGTAGTCTTCAAGAATGCAGTCATATCACACCATGATAAAGTGTTAAGAGCAGGATTTACTGGAGAATCTTACACAAGAATATACACCATATAAAAATACAGGCTAACAAGGTGGCACAATGGAGTGCTGAACCTGGAGTCAAGAAGACTCATCTTCCTGAGTTCAAATCTGGCCTCAGACACCTACTAGATGTGTGACCCTGGGCCAGTCACTTAACCATATTTGCCCCAGGTCCTCACCTATAAAATGAGCTGGAAAAGGAAAAGGCAATGCATTCCAGTATCTTTGCCAAGAAAACCTCAAATGAGGCCATTAAATGTAAGAAAAAACCAAAACAACAAAAATATAAAAACACAGAAATTGAAATAAAGGGGAAATCATGTCAAGATCGTGATATTTATCAAATAATTAAACACACACACACACATGAACAGCACAATCCAATTACTCCTTTACCTTTAGCATTTATTGATGTGGTGGATAAATACAAATAGAGAAACATACTTGACAGCAAGTTATCAAACAACTGATAGCCAGACTATAAAATGTATACAATTAAAAAAAATTTTTTTTTGTACAAAGAGCCTTTACTGTAATGGTCATTCTTGTCCTATCATGCACATACCAGCAGAAGAGCTGCAAGGGCTAAAACATCCCAACTGATATACCCCAGGAGGGCAAATGCATGCACATGCTGCAGAAAGGGCTCTTGGGAACCAGTATAAAGAAAACACATAAAAGTCTTACCACAAAGTAGTACCTGAGTGACAAAGATCAGTAAAGTGTTGGGGTGGGGTGGAGGGGGCTGTTTTTGTTTTTTGGTGTTCTTTGGTCTGATATGGGCCTGTTCAGTGAGGATGAATCTGGGAAAGAACAGTTTCAAATCCAGAAACTTAGTGTTAGGCTGTTGCAAGTCTTTAGTCTGGAACATGAAACAAAGTATTACTTCTCCCCAAACAATTCTAGGACACTCCAATCACTAACCAGTCAGTTCCGTAGTTATCCACCAAAAAAGTACCCAAATATCTGGAGAAGCACATATTTGCTCTGGCATCAATCAACATAGCTTTCACATGCTGTCAAGCATCCCTCTCCATGTTCAACATGGCAATATAAAACCTGAGTCAGTTTTTTCTGACATTTCAGTCAACTATAGTTAATTCATTCACATAAGGGAAGGGAATGGACACTGGATTTTTAGTAAACATTATTCTCTTATTCTTTTCCTCTCTTCCCTCCCCTCCCCAATTCCAAGTTTATATTAAATAGTTAAGAAACATATTAAAATGGAGGGACTCTTTCACTTAAAAAACTACCCCAACTCTCATTCCAAGCTTCTCTATATATTATGGAGAATTACAGTACAAAGCTTGTTTGAAATTCAGGTACACAGAAGGGCACAAGGACAAAATAAGAATCAATGGTGTGGTGCAACATGAATATTTTCTTAACATCAGGACCAAACATTTGAAACCTTGGTGTTAAAAAGCAATTACATGAGATTTCAGGAGGTATCAAAGTCACTGACAACTCAGTGGAACCATTGCGTCTCACCACTGACTGATTGCATAGACCGTAAATTACCCCATACCCTGAAGAACATTGGTGACCCATCCTAAGAAGAGTCTCTTTCCTACCATAAATATCAAAAGTGCCAGCAAAAAAGAATGAATCCGTTTCTGACAGATAAAATATAGTTGCATTTAAATCTAGATATACTGTGATAGGGATGCCCCCTCTAATTCCATACCCTGGAGTTAGGGTTTTTATAATTTAAGCTAGTTAAGCTTAGACACCATAAGAGATGTTATCATGATTTTTATCTCAATATCTTAATCTGCAGCCTTCAATAGAAGCTTCTACCCTTTTCATTACTGGTAAGATTTTCAGTACTGGCTAACCAGGAATATAAACTCAAAAAGATGTACTGAACTAAAACTCAGAAGCCATAAAAACAATGCCAGCTCACCTGACAAAAGGAAAGTTACAAGTAAATCAAGAATGGCAGGAGTTCTCAAAAGAAAACATATTGATACCTAAGTGGGAAGAATAAAATGAATCTCCAAAGTGTCTTCTACACCCAGAGACCATAAAAAGCTTTTTCCTAAGATGTTAATTCATAAAGTAGCTTTAAGATGAATATTTCCTTGTAGCTGCTATTACAGCAGCACAGAGATCTGGTAGGAGAATTTCTTCTCACTCTCAAGATGGAATGAATTAAATTACTTTGAGAGTCAGAAGATTTAGTGTACCCATGCTGCAGATCTCATTTACTGATCCTTATAATCTTTAAAAATCTCAGGGAAATTAAAAAACGTCAAATATCCAAGTAATTTTGGATCTACAACTCCTCAGTCCACTCTGTGAGTTAAGGGACAGAGGAAGAATTAAGGCAATGAATGCAGGGAATGTGGTGTGGTTCACATAAGATGAACTTGGACTATTGCATAGATCTGCAAGCAGCTCTCACTGAAGTCAGGACCCAACAGGCACTAATACTTATAAAACTAGAGACAGTTCTAGAATGGCCTGTATGAGCAGTGAGCTAATTAATTAGTACACAGCCAAGATAATACAGTTTAAGGCAGAAGGAGGGCTATGTCTATGGCCTTCCCTAGATACTTTGTCCCAATTTAGTCCTTATCAGAGAAGTCACAGTAGTATTACCATGGTGTAGTGCTAGCAGGCTGGTGTGGATAGGTACCTCTAGTGTGGCACTGAGCATGGAAGTCTGATAAAAAACAAGAAAAGGGCCTAGCACAAACATTCACTTGCAAAATTAATTCAGTGATCAACACCACCTTTCAAAGCTGCATACACCAACTAGATAGTAAATGTCCCTTTGGGAAGGTTTAAGAAGGGGAACACTCCCCAATTCCCACACCCCTCCAAAACTCTCAAAAACAAAGCCAAAAGAGAATAAAAGAAACTTCAAAATAAAGTTTAAATAAATAATGGGGAAAAACCTCATAAGCAACACAATTCCCAGAGATGGTGTATAGTTGTATCTGTATGTAAAACTGATTATTAATAAGTTTAATCATCGAATTGCTGGTTTACCAACAGCTTAGCACCGCACAGAAAACACAAGACCACAAAGCCACCAAGTATCAGGCAAGTTGAGAAGCTTTACCAATTTACAGGAGTTCAGAGTTCCACATTTTACACAATATAGAGCAAGCAAATTTAAACAGGCAGAGGAACAGCCCAAGAAATTCCATACCAGTCTTTTTCAGTTTAATTCCTTCAGTTAGGACTTATTCCTGAAATTTCTTCTAGTGGGTCAGTGTTTCTCTCTCCATATTTTCTAATCATTATCATAGCAGACTTTCACAACTGACTCCAAACTTGGACCAGACAAATCATTCCCTACAAGATCCCTCGGATCTGTAAGACTTCTCACTAGGGTTATATATGCAATTCCTGTCTCCCTTGTCTGCTTCAATGAAAAACAACAATTCCTCCTTAAGAATATTTGGTATGAAGGATGCTACATTTAAAAATCCAAGACTCTGCCTCAAGATACAATGAAAATCTATGTTGCACCTTTGGTCAGACAGCTCTCTAGCAGGGTACAAAAATTTTATGTGGCTAATCACTACAAAAATTCAGAGGTTAGGAAGATACTTGCTGGAACTTGGCTTTGGGTCCTTAATAGTACTCACAAATGGTAAGGTTTTTCTCTTCACTAAATATGTTCACTTTTGAAATATGGAGCTTCAGGGTAAGTAGGAATCTTTTGTTTTTTAAACTACCTTGTAATTTTTCAAGTCTTCCAACAAGTTCCTTCCAGAGTTCCTAGAGCCAGAGATCCTGAGTAAGAGCCACAAAGATGAACAAGCTGAACACGACTGTTCACAGCACACACTGGTTTATCTAAGTAGCCACACCCAAAGAGCACTCCTTTGACTCGATTGATAAACTGGCCCCATTTTCAAAAGTTCATTCAACATACATTCTGGGAAGAAGCTGTTTCCTTTCAACAGCCTGGCTGTAAAGCAAATCTCACATTCATAATACAGTTTAAAATACAGTTTTCTAAATTCCAAATCACAATTCCATTGTTTTTAACATCCTCCAGTGTTTTCTCTCACAGTCCCCAGACTGTGACAAAATCAATTTTTTGGACTGGATTTTTGCTAGACAGAACATGGTACTTACTGATACATTCCAGCTCCCACAGGAAACCATGAAAATGTTTATACAGGAAAGCTTTTCAAAACTCTAACTTGAAAAAACAATTCTATACAGATCAGGTTGTTCCATCCCTCCCCCATGCCCCAACCTTTATTTACTTCACAAAGACTTAAAATGGAGGGGAATAAAAATGAAGTTTTAAAACAGAACCTGCAAAGCTAAGACAACGAATGGATTGCTGAGAAAAAGTTTTGACTAGAATTTAGAGAGCTGTTGCTGCCACATATAACTGTTCACCTTCTACCACATATTACATCATACACAAAGTGGAAAATACCAAACAAAACCCACATGTCTCTTCCCTTCCTGTTAAAAGCTTTGAGATACACTATCCTCCCCAGAGTAAAAGCTGCTTGAGAGAAAGGAAGGCTAAGGTGAGGTGAAACATGATTTTTAAAAATATACATATAAAAGAAAAATAAATGCACACCCACAAACCAAAAGGTTTCAACACTTCAATTGCCCATGGCCTGTCTCTGGGCCTAGGACTAGGCTGATAGCCTTCTCCCTGCCCACCCTCCCCAACCTCCCACCCAACTTTTCTCCCTCAAGTCAATGCTGTTTTTCATCAACCCAGCAAGAAGCACGACCCTTCCCCAATTATAGATATATATATGTGTGTATACATATATATATACACACACACAGACACATACATATATATATATATATATACACACACACATATATATATATATATAAACTTAATGGATAACTTATTTTTAAATTACTTTTTAAAAGATTTTACATGTTTAAATACCTCCTCTCTTTTGATATATTAAAACCCGAATAGTTCCACAAGTTTTGTTTTCAGTTTGAAAGAAAAGTTACACTTTTTAGTCCTGGCAGGAAAATCTGGGGGCTGGGAGGGAGAAAATAACCACCAACACCAACCACCCAGCTAGGAGACGCAGAAGCAAAGAATAGAGGAAGTGTTTTCAATCCTTCACAGCTTTAAGGAATTCTCACTTCTCTAACACCAGTAAAAACTATAATAAAATAATTATTTCTGAGGCAGTGGATATCACAATATCCTACCCTCTACATCGCCCCCTTGCCTGGCCCAAGGAGGGTAACAAAAATTTCATATATGCAAAGTAATTTTCTTAGTCCAGACTCAGTAGTAAAAAAAAAAGGGCTTCTCTTTTTTTTCCTTTACTTAGGAAGGGGTGGGAGTGGTGGGGGAGGTTCTGATGGTAGAGGAGGTGGTCGTGGTTTGTCTAAATTGCCTGTTCTCGAAGGAACCCCACTAGCTCGTGGATTCAGGTATTCACCATAAGAGTGAACAAATTCATAAGCAGAGGGCTGCGTGGGCTGCATGCCCTGGGCACTAAGCAGCGAGTGGAGCATGTTAACAGTGTCCTGATAGTCTATTGTCTGGGTTGGGTTGTGTCCATTTGCTCCCATGGAGCCTTTGTCCGATTTCACATGAGGGGCTCGGGAGAAGGACAGGCTGCTTGTTTCTGAGCTATGCCCAGGCAATTGTGTCATTGCAGGGAGAGGGGGAAAGGAGAAAGTCACAGAGGATGATTTAGAGGTCTTGCCAATTTTGGCAGGGTGCTCATACATTACTCCAGACTCCTCAGGAAGGGGCCTTTTACGGGCTGAACTAGAAGAGGAAGAGGAGCCAGACAAGTTGTAGGCTTTATGGGCCAGCATGCTTGACTGGCTGCTATGTTTTGAGTCACCCAATCGCTTGCTCCCAGCACCAACTGGGAGTTGGGAGTGGGAGTGTTTGTGTGAGTGGTGATTGTGGTGGTGGTGGTGATGATTAGATGTGTGGACCTTGTGCTTCTCCTTGTGCTCTCGGGTCTTTGTCCCACTCTCATCCACAGAGCTGTGTTTATCAGCTGCTGTATGAACTTTAATACGCATTTTTATTTCCTCTGGTTTTGCAGAAAGGGCTTTATCTCCTCCGCCTACCATAGGGATTCTCATTTTGAGGGCTGCTTTGTCTGCCTTTTCCAGACTAAGGCGGTCAGGGTTTTCAGAACTTTCCATGGGAATTTTCAGAATGACAGAGGAAGAGTGGCTCTCTTGTTGAGCCAAGAGATTCTGGGCAGCATAAGCATATTGTGATTTCACATTGGCTTCCATGTTCTCTAGCTGTCGCTTCTGAGCAGCCAGTTCCTCAGCATGCTTAGCTCGGTATTCCTTCAGAGACACCTTTGCAGCTGGTGCACTTTTGCTGCTCTGCTTCTGAGAAACAAATGCAGCTGGGTCTGGCTGCAAAGAATGGTCAGCTCCCATAAGTGCTAGATGCTCATTGGTCCGATGACCCTGAGTAGACTCTAGCTTGAGGGCATGCTGTGAAGGCAGCCAGTGGTCAGCCTGCAACATCTCCACGCTGCTTAAATCACTGGGGGACTTCTCCTTGGCTGGGAGAGAAGGCATGGTGCTGGTCGTGTTAGAAGTTGACATGCTCATTAAGCCTGCAATGTTCATATCTGAAGAGCTCCTGGAGATCATGCTGAGTATTGCTTGCTCTGAAAGGGAGTCATCTTCTCCTGGGTCACCTGATTTAGATTTCTTGGCAGCCTGGCAAGCCTGAAATTAAGCAGATGACAGTTAAAAATATCTACTTCACACAAGCCCATTATATGAGAATAACGTGATTATTTGACTTGGGTTCAAGTCAGACACACAATGATTGTGTGATCCTAGACAAAGTCAGTTAATCCCTGGACCCTAGACAAGACTAAGGCAATCTGCCAGAGCCCTTCCATCATTAAACTACCCAGTATTTGTTCTGCATGTACTTACAGATGTACAGGTTATCTTCCTCAATAAAATGCAAGCTGACCATGTATAAGGATTGTTTCATTTTTAAAGTTTGTATCCTTAGCAGGCAGCATGGTACCTGGCGCATCAGACGTTTTTAAAAACGCCTGCTGAATGACTGATGTCTCACAGATGACAATCTGTGTTGGAAGAGGGAATTTCTCACTAAACACACTTCTTCCCCACCGAGAAAATCCGACTTTTGGCCAAACAAAAATAAGGTGATTAATATTCTTAAGTGTCTGAGACGTAAAGTCTCAAGGACTTATGCAGAGAGCTCCAACAGGTAAATTCACTCATCACTAGAATGTGATAAGGTATAGCAGAGAATAAAAAATGGGGAGGAGGAATCAGAGATCTGAATTCTAAATGCTTGACTCTGGACAAGTCACTTAACCCAAGCCTCAGTTTTCTCATCTGGAAGATGGTAATAATACTGTCATTTGTGAAAGTACTTTTGAAAACAATAGAGTATTAGGTGACTAAAGGGTATTATTTTAGCAATTAGAAGAGTAATTTGTACAAAGAAGAAGCTTAATAAATATTTGTTGAATAATAAAATCAAGATTTTGAAGCCAGAAATCAAAGCACATAAACTTATGTCAGAGAGATCAAAGTAATCAAGAAATGAATTTACTTCTGCCTAAACAAAAAGCACTCAAATGAAAGCTTGCTCCCAAAAAGTAGTAATAAGAGAAATGTAAACCACAACAACTCTGAATCCACCTTACAGCAAACTAGCAAGATGACAAAAGGTGATGAATACAGGCATACTAATGCACTGCTAAAGGAGATGTGAAACGGTCCTTCCAACTACTCTGGGAAATTTGGAATTGAGCTGACAAAATTTCTACTTGACAATGAATTCAAAAGTAAAGATCTTTCTATTCACATATAAAGCTCTGAAAAACATTTCTACTAAAGCCGGACTCCACAAACAAGATCAACCTTAAAAGAAAGGCTTGATAAACACCAAACTATTTAAAGCACCTTTCATAGTAGCAAGGAATTGGAAACAAATAGCTCAGCTATTGGTGAATGGCTAAACAAGTTGATGAAAATGAAAGTAATGGATTATTGCAATGAAAACTATTTGGTACAGAGAAGTATGGGAAGATTTATCAACTGATGAGCTATATATGTAGCATGAGGAAAATAATATACACAGAAATTTCAATCAGCAACAAAACCAACAAACAAATGAGACTGAGGATGGAAAATTTTAATGATCAAGTCTGCCTCAAAGAGGAAATAAGAGAATGCACTACCCTTTGTGGTATGCAGATGAGGGAGGAAAGGACTGTGGTATGGAACTCTGAATATAATGTCAACTTGGTTGATATAAAATCAGGTTTTCTTTCTGTTACAAAGGATGAGAGGGAGAGAGGGGATGGGGAAAGGGAGACAGAGAGAATATATACTGGGAGACTTTTGAATAACATAAAAGATACTAATTAAAATTTCAATGAAAATCAAAAAACACCAACAAATTCAACTCAATTCAACATAAACAACTGTGTGAGAAGGTAGGAAAGGGAGATTCAAAGATAAAAAGTGTAGATATGATGAAACCTAATAAGTAAATATTTCTGTCCTGTTATGCTTGACATACTTCCCCTCAAATTTTTGAACTGGCTATAAAATTGTTTAAGACAGAGGAATCAATCAGATGACTTCAGGATCCCTTCTAAATCTAGGCCTAAATCTAGGCAAGTTGATTTTCAAAGAAAATGAAATTAAACTCACACGTGTCAGTTTATGAGAAATGAGGAAATTTGAAGTCAAGCTTTCTACCTGGATAAGAAATAAAAATCTTCCTTCACACACAAAGTTAAATCAAAATCTACAAACGACTGAATCCTACTAACATTTATTTTGAAAAGTGCATAAGGCTTCTAACAGAAAATAATCTTCAGTGACTGATAGCAATTTTTTTTCATTATGGCACCTAATATAGGACTCTGCACACAATGAATATTCCTATCAACGTTTACTAAATGACTGTCTCAAAATGTTCAGTTACACAATACCTAAGAACTCCTACTACACCACCCACTATCCCTGGTTTCTGGGCCAGGGAACAAGTTATGTAGTTGAAGTCATCACTATTGCATAATTATAAAAAGGGAAATTCCAAACTTAGTACACTTATTCAATTTCTGTGACCTAATGCAGCCTAGAAAAAAATAATAACTGGCTTTAGTTCATCAGGTTCATAACAATAACACTTACCCTCCAATTCCGAATGCGCTTGAGCCTGTTAGGGGTTTTCTCAAGGATCTGTAGGAATTCATGAGTCAGTTCTGTAAATTTAACAAAAAACACATTAAAAAAAACTCAGCTAACTGAAACAAGGGGATTTTAATTTTTGGGCTAGCTTCACCTACGTAAAAGCTATGGTTAAGCGTAAAAGGACAGTAAATTTGCTCCAAGATACATATTAGAATCCTAGTTCTACCATGTATAAACTACGCACCCCTCGGCAAGGCAAATTACTGCATTAGGAGGGTTGGGAAAGGAGAGCAGGGTGAGGGGAGAAAAGTCCACAGCTCAGATTTTGTAATTTCACCTGGTACAAAAACTCCACCAATGGGTGATCATCAATTCAAACACAATTTGTAGTCTAGAAAGTTGCCTGAGGCACAGCAAAGGAATTTGGCCACGGTCACCAAGATGGTACGTGTCAGTCTACCTGCCCTCAAAGCAAGAACTTTGTCCCTTGTACTACACTGAGTCTTTCTAAAATGATATTAACACTCAATTCTGCTTATAAGACCTTTGAAATTATCAAATACCATATGCCACAAAAGGGCACTATAAAACATAAATGCCAGCTATAATCAATCTCATTATCATCATCATTACCACCACCAGCAGGAAGAAAGGGACCTAGAGTAAAATTTTTGACCATTGAGCCTCAAAAGCTTGATAAGGACAAGAAACATTACTATATAGGAAACCACAGGTACAGCAATTTCTTAGATAAGTCTCAGTAACAGAGCTAAGTGAAAAATATTTTTAGATGTCCTTCTCGAAAACTCACCATCGAGGAGCTCCAGGGTCACTGTGACATCTACATACTCCCACCAGTGTTTCCCATCACTGGAGACTGGGATCTCCCAGTTGGACCACTTACAGGCCAGGTGAATGCAGACACAAGCCACCACAGGAGGTGTATACTGCAGGCTAAATGTGGTCAAATGCAGGCTGATACCAATCGGAGGGAGAGAAACAGAAAGCCATGAGCTCTCAAGTCTGAACCCAAAATTTTCTGCTAAATAAACATTGGGGAAAAAAAAACAGGTAAAAACGCTCAGATTCGATAATCATAAAGGTCTTGCTACCAATTCACTTACATGCAAAATGTAAAGTTCCCCCTTTTTTGCTGAAACCACTTCAATTCTGCCTTTCTGACAATGTGTCTACTGAATGACATTGCTAATATGAACAAAATAATCCCTTTCTATGGTTTCAGAGCAGGCTGAAGTCGTAATCTAGTAAAGAGCAGTTGCCTGGATTCTTTAAAAGCATCCAGTCATCAAAATGAGCTTTAGTTAAATTGAAAACAAGTAGACCTTTGGAAAAGTAAATAAGACATGCTTTTTGGTCAGCCTGAGCTTGCCCTGCGTATGATAAAATGGTAGTCTCTCAATCAAATTGAACAGCGAGGAAAACATTTGTCAGCAAATTATCCCAGGGAACCAATAATCATGTAATAATTCACTCTACTTAAAATGATACAGAGTATCCTTAAATTCTAATGTTCTGTGGCCTATTTCAAAATTATGAAACCTTCCATGACAAGGCATAGGAATGGTAAATGGGAAGCATAATCTTTTTGCCTTTTGAGGTCAGTCAATGGGTTGGAAAACAAAGGATATAATCTAGGAAAGTTCTAATGGTTTTGAAAAAGGGGAAAAAGTTGCAAAACTCTCTACAAACAGGAGAACAAGCTGTTTTCAGTTCTATAAAATATAAAACACTATGGCACTCCATGGAAAATGGTCAGAAAATATAAATTAGTCAGCTTTTCATATCATACATTTTTTGATAAAAAAATGAGGTAAATATTCGAGGTAAATATTCTTGGATCCAGGTTTCCCAAGCCTCGGAACCTGAATTTTTCATCCATTTCTGTCCCCAGAAGGATGCTATCTCAACCCAAAGAAACCCATCCCACAATACAGGAAAACAAATGAAAATAAAAACCTGTTGGTAGCCATGAAGTAGGAGGTTTGTGCCAAGTCCTTGCTCGCTGAAAAAAGAAAAAAGAGAGAGATTGGAAAAACAGTATGTTAGTTGAAAATATAGTCCTATGGGGGGCGGAGCCAAGATGGCGGAGTAGAAGGACGCACATTTACGAGCTCCGAGCCCACAACCCATAGAATTGAGGTAAAAGGAGATCCCCATAAATTCTGAATCTCTGCAGGGGGTGCATAAACATAGGGGAAGAGATTTCCGTTCCACTGAACCCTGGAAAGCCGTCCCCAGGGTCCATCACACCCCGGAAAGCGGACCCCACCCCCACCCCTGGCCGCGACCCAGAGAAGCTGACCCGAGCAGACTTCTGAGAGGAAAGCTCCGGGGGAAGCTCCGGCAGCCGGGAAAGTCCCTCCGCTGACAGAAGCTACAGGTCAGTGAAAAAGAAAGCCGGGCTGAGGGAGAGGGGAAGCGGGGCGTCTCCGTGGCTCGGGCCCCCACGGGAGGAAGCAGCGGCGGCAGAGACAGGGGCAGGAAGCGGCGGAGGCAGAGGCGTGGGTGGGCGGCAGCGGCCCGGGACTCAGGAATCCCCCAGCAGCAGGTGGGATCTTCAATAGTGAAGGTCTTTCCAACCTGAGGGAGCCGAGCAGGGGAGACGGCCCTGCCCCCACCCTGCTCTACTGCTAAACGCCTCTGAATAAAACCCCCAAGGGAGCTGAGCACAGCAGGCGGGGGCCCCCCACCCCGCCCCCACCCGCTCCGTTCCTGAAAGTCTCTGCGGAAAGCCCCTGAGGGCCCAAGCTTAGAAGACGGCCCTGCCCCCACCCCTGAGCCAGAACTAAAGCTTGCTGCGGGAAAGCGCATTTGAATCTCAGAGGCCAAGCACTAGCTGGGCGGATCCAGGCGGGGGTGGAAAGGAATCTCAGAAGTCAAGTAACTGGCTGGGAAAATGCCTAGAAAGGGGAAGAAAAATAAGACTTTAGAGAGTTTTTTCCAACAAATGCAAATGATCCCGACCTTCGGATCTGATGGGGAGGACGAGAACGTATTTTTCCCATCAGGGAAAGATGTGGAGGGCGGGGCCTCAGTACCCCAGACACCCCAGGGGGGTGTTGGGTGGGCTCAGGCCTTGGAAGAGCTTAAAAAGGATTTTGAAAAGCAAGTTAGACAGGTGGAGGAAAGACTGGAAAGAGAAATGACAAAGATGCAAGAAGAGTATGAAAAAAAGGTCAATATCTTGGTAAAGGAGACCCAAAAAAATGCTGAGGAAATTAACACCTTGAAAAATAGGCTCACTCAATTGGCAAAAGAGGTTCAAAAAGCCAATGAGGAGAAGAATGCATTCAAAAGCAGAATGAGCCAAATGGAAAAAGAGGCTCAAAAGCTCACGGAATTCAATAGTTCTCTCAAAATTAGAATGGAACAGATGGAGTCTAATGACTTTATGAGAAACCAAGAAATCACCAAACAAAACCAAAAGAACGATAAAATGGAAGAGAATGTGAAATATCTCATGGGAAAAACAACTGACCTGGAAAATAGATCAAGGAGAGACAACTTAAAAATTATGGGACTACCTGAAAGCCATGATCAAAAAAAGAGCCTAGACATCATCTTCCATGAAATTATCAAGGAAAACTGCCCTGACATTCTAGGACCAGAGGGCAAAATAAGTATTGAAAGAATCCATCGATCACCACCTGAAAGAGATCCAAAAAGAGAAACTCCTAGGAACATTGTGGCCAAATTCCAGAACTCCCAGCTCAAGGAAAAAATCTTGCAAGCAGCCAGAAAGAAACAATTCCAGTACTGTGGAAATACAGTCAGGATAACCCAAGATCTAGCAGCTTCTACATTAAGGGATCGAAGGGCGTGGAATAGGATATTCCAGAAGGCAAAGGAACTAGGACTGAAACCAAGAATCACCTACCCAGCTAAACTGAGTATAATACTTCAAGGGAAAATATGGTCTTTCAATGAAACAGAGGACTTTCAATCATTCTTAATGAAAAGACCAGAGCTGAAAAGAAAATTTGACTTTCAAACACAAGAATGACAGGAAGCATGCAAAAGTAAACAGCAAGGAGAAGTATTAAGGGACTTACCAGAAATGAACTGTTTGCATTCATACAGGGAAGGACAATATTTCTAACTCTTAAAACTTTTCAGTATCTGGGTGGTTGGTGGGACCACACATACACATGTACACGCATGCACACACATACACACATGCATTCACATGCAGAGACAGAGAGCACAGATTGAACTGAATAGGATGGGACCATACCTTAAAAGAAATTAAGGTAAATGGTGAGAGAGAAATGTAGTGAGAGGAAAGAGGGGGAAATGGAAGGGGGTAACTATATGTCATATAAGAGGCAAGTAGGAGATGTTTTTAGTGGAGGGAAAAAGAGGAGAGCTGAGGAAAAAAAACAAACAAACAAACAAACAAACAAACAAAAGTTTACCCTCATCACATTTGACTAAACGAAGGAGTGTAATGCACACTCATTTTGGTATGAAAACCTATCTTACAGTATAAGAAAGCGGGGGAGAAGGAGATATTGGGGGGGGGGATGATGGAAGGGAGGGCAAAGGGAGGAGGGAGTAATTGAAAGTCAACACTTGGGGAGGGACAGGATCAAAGGACAGAAGAGAAACAATGAGGGGCAGGTTAAGAGGGATGGCAATTCAGTTAGTCTTACACAACACGACTATCAGGAAGGTCATTTGCAAAGCTACACAGATATGGCCTATAATGAATTGCCTGCCGTACCAAAGGGAATAGGTGGGGAGGGAGGGATGGGGAGAATTTGGAACTCAAAGTTTTAGGAACAATTGTTTAGTATTGTTGTTGCTACTAGGAAAGAAGACATACAGTTAATGAGGAATAGAAAATCATCTGGCCCTACAGGAGAAAAGAGAAGATAGAGACAAGGGAAGGGAGGGATGACAGAAGAGAGGACAGATTGGAGATAGGGAAAATTAGATTGCTTGGGGTATTGGGGTGGGGGGAGGGGAGAAAAGGGGAGAAAATTTGGAACCCAAAAATTTGTGAAAATGAATGTAAAAAGCTAAATAAATAAACAAATAAATAAATAAATAAATAAGAAAATATAGTCCTATTTAGGACCTAGTAATAACAATTTATAGGAGAAGAGTCATTTACAAATTTTCACTATTAGCCCATTCTACATATTCTTCATGATAAAGAGCATAACTGAATAGAAAAGGACTTTTTAAAATGCAGAGGAAAAAATTATTTATGATCTAGAAAAAAATTAAAAGCCAAAGGAAAAATGAAAAAGGGCCTCAATCTCTGCAAAACCAGCTTTTACAGAAAGCAAATGCTATAACTGTTTTACAGTGGGGATAGTGTTAATTCAGAAAATTCAGTGGCTCCATGAGGGAAACCAATTCCCAAAATATATAATCATCATATTAACAGAGATTTAAAACAAAACCCACAATTTATTTGCAATTTTACCAACAAAAAACCTCAATTCTTCCTAAGGAAAAAACATTGTTGTGGGTTAAAATAGAAATTTGGAGAACTTCCTAGTAATTTGGCTTTTTCAGCAACAGTAGCATTTAACAACACTAAAATTTATTTTTTTAACTTAAAATTATAATTGAAGAGTAATATGGCAGACTTACAAAAGATTCAAAGAAAGACCACTAATGATAAAAGATTCAAAGAAAGACCACTAATGATCTGCAATAAGATAATAATTAATCGTGGAAGAATAGACAGGAATATTTAGAAATTATCTACCAAGACTACTGTGTTTTCATATGGAAGATGGTGGTGACCAGAAAGATCAAGCAGAGAAAGCAAGTTTAACTAGGATATAGGAGGGTATAAAGAAAGAATCTTATAGGCACAAAGACTTGTGAGACATCAAATTAAGATCACAAAAAGTCACAAAGGTTCCCAACAGATAAAAGGCCAAAGGGGATGACCAGTTTGCAGAAGAAATGAAAATAAGAACCCTATGGGAAAAATGCTCCAAATAACTAAAGAGAAATTAAATTAAAACAACTATGAGGTTTCACACCTCACAATCATCAAGTTGGTAAAGACAGAAAAATCAATGCTAGAAGGACAGTGAGAAGACAGATAAATGAATATATTGTTGGAAGGGCTCTGAATTGGTTTAACTGTCTTGGAAAAGGTTTTCAAATTAGGTGATCTCACTAAGGGTCATGAAAGTTAACTAAAAGAAACCATGTGGACTATATAAGGAGCAACATTTTCATAGCAGCACTCTGAAGTAGTAAAATGTCAGAAATAAAACAGTTGCCTATCAACTGCAGGAATAGATGAAAACATAGTGGCATATGAATGTAAGGGAATTACTACACAGTTAAGAAAGAACACATAAGATATTCAGGGAAAGATGGGAAAACACATGAAGTGACGTAGAATGAGGAAAGCAGAATCAAAAGATTATACAAAGTGACTACGGTAACATAAATGAAAATAATACTTAAAGGATAGCTAAACCTGTGCTAATTGCAATGGATAATCTTGATTCTTGAGAACAGAAGAAGAAACACATTTTTTTGTATTTGCAGAGACATAGTAGATTACAATTCTTTATGATGCCTGGCACAGAGTAAGGGCTTAAGGCTTGCTGACAGATAAGGAATGGTGCACATGTTTTGCTTGCTTTGCTAATGAATTTCTCCCCTGTTATAACGGAGGATTCACTTTGGGGATAAGAGAGGGAAGGTATTTAGAGGTAAAATATTAATGTAAAAAGGGTACCAATTTCAATTTTTAAAAAGTTTAGAAAGAATTCTTTTTTAAAAAAATTAATTTACTTTTAGTTTTCAACATTCACTTCCAAAAGATTTTGAGTTCTAAATTTTTTTCCATCTCTCCCCTACCTCCACCCCAAGACAGCATGTAATTTTATATAGGCTCTACATATACATTTATATTGAACCTATTTTCACATCAGTCATGCTGTAAAGAAGAATTAGAACACATGGGAGAAACCAGGAGAAGCAAAAAAAGGGAAGGATCTTTAAAAAATAGGTTTTTCATCTATCTAGGAATGACTGAGCGTGGTCTTACTGATGACAGACTTGGTAACTTTCTAAGTCCTTCCAGTATTATGATTATTAAAACAATTATACAAAAGGAAGGTTAAGCCAAGACTTTTATTTTAATCCCTGACAAATGAATATTTATGTAGTGTGTGTATAAATGCCACCCAGAAGTACTATCCTTTGCTGCAACATGGATCAATTTAGAATCTTCAATCTTAGATTTCTTACCTCGAACGAGTTGTGTGCACTTTACCACATGCGTGTGTGGGTGGTCAATTGTTATTTCAAAGCCTGAAAAAAATGCAGAAGGAAGATTGGTTAACAAGCAAAAGATATTTAACACCTTTTGCACCCCTTGCATCTGAGCAAGTAAAATGCCTCCTTCCCCTCCCCAAAATAGTTGTTCAGGGAAACAAGAGGTCCGCAGATAGAAACTCTTCTCTATGTTGAATTATCTTCAGAGCTGATTTAATGCCTAGTTATAAAATTGAAAGGCCACTGCTGTCTCTAGTTCTCCAAGTAATAAAGAAATTCTTCACTGTTGAAACACCACTGAAACAAAATAATTTTTAGTCACAAACATAAGAACCTAGCGTAAGGGCCTGGGCAGCAGATGGGAGGAGGGGTAGGGGGCAAATCCTTGGTACATTCTTTCTCAGGGGAAAAAATAACAATATCAAGGATATTTCCCTTTCATTTCTCCATTTAAAATTTAAAATAAGGCATAATTATCTTCTGAAGTTAAACTTTAATCTAAAGAATAATTATTGTTTTGCTGTGTAATTTTGTCCTTTTTAAATCCACTATAATGGTATACTTACCATTTTTGTCTACCCTCAATGCAGAATTTAGTGGAGAAACAAGTGTTTAAAAACTGTTCTTTAAAACATAATTTTCAAGTTTTGGAACGTACATATTCCCTTGATTTAGGTATATCTCTAATGAGGGAAAAGCTGCATTATGGAAACTATTCTTATTTAAAATATTCCATGGGATCACATAACAGAACTATTGTTTATGTTGGTCTTTACATCAATAAAGAATGAACAAAGATACTAAAATACTCAAAGTCATAATCAACTCTAACGTGGGCCCTTAAACAATCAATATGCTATACAAAATAAATAGTTTTGTGTCAGCTAAAATCTCAGTCTTAAAAGGGAGTATTTAGATTTAAAACTAGATTGAAGCATAAGAAGCCATTTTACGGATGAGGAAACAGCCTGAAAGAGGTTCCGACTTGTACAGGGTCATGAAAAGCTATTAAATATTAAGTATTCCCAGAGCTCTAGCCATTGTGCTATGTAGCTCATTATTTACTTCTGGCTAAAGACAGAGCTAACTATTCAAACAATCAAACTTAAAAAAACACATTTCATACTATTTCAATAAAAATAGCTTCCTTTGATATCCTATGTATTTTATTTTATGCATATAAAAACATTCTGAGAAGGGGGTCATAGGTTTTCACAAGACTGCTAAAGGGGTTCATGAAACAAAGTTAATAATCCCATATTTAGTTTTATGGGAAAAATTTCTGATAAAATACTTCTAAATTTCAGTTCAATATGCCTTATGACATTATTTTATTAGAAATGCAATTTGTTTAAATGTGATTTTAATTGTTTTAAGGTAAAACTTTAATATACCTACCAATTTATAACACCAATGACTGAAAAAATTACTAAATTCATAGAAAAATACCTCTACAACCAACTTTTCAACAATATATCTTTGTATTGGATGGTATACCACATAGCAAATTTGCCTCATGAGATAGCACAGGAAAGAAATCCTGGTTTCAAAAAAAGAAAGAAAATTTCAGATTTAAAGGCCAAGTAAAAAAGTAATTTAGCTCTAAAAGTTATAGAATTGAAGAGAGGACAAATCTCAGTGCTATTTCAAATGCAATACCTATAAGGGAGTCCCTTGGCCTCCCATTCTGCTGTCCAGGCTGGTCACAGGACCCAATAGAAGGGCTTGTTACAATTTAAAGACAAACATCAATAGCCAGGGCCCAGTGGCCAAACAGAACACAAAACCTATGGGAGAAAAGCAGACAGGTTTTGTAGACCTGGATTCGTTTCTATGCTGCCATTTATCAAAAAACTAAAAACGCATATTAAACCTGAAAATCATATTAAATGTAAATATGAACCACAAAGCCTGTAAGGAATCCGTTGTTTGAGGTCTTGCTTTTTCAGGGGCCAGGTGTATTTATCCTTCATCTGTGGAGCAGGACATAGGTTAGGTTAGGCCCTCAGCTCTGCAAACTCTTCACAGTCTGGGTGAAGCCCACAGGTGGCTGCCCGTCCGCTTTTAAAACTTACCCAGGGTCTGCAGTATTATGCTCTCTAGAATGACCAGGTCTTGGACTTGTTGCAGGTAAGCCTGGGGTTGAGAGGACAGGCAGGTTACTCACGAGGAGGCACTCTAGAAAGCCTGAAGAATTATAACAATCTCTCTTGGGATAACCAGGAAAAACAGGGAGTAGAATCTTCATCCCATACATAACACTAGAGGGAATTATCAAAGATTCCCCTAAAATGGGAGAGCCAAATGCTAAAACATAGTATTTTGTTAAAAGATGACTAGAACAAAAGCCTCATCGGTTCAATTGTCTTCCCAGGGTGGAGTGCTGATATTTTAGCATATAAGACATTACCGAAGGTGAACCAATTTGCCTCAAATATTTTATGTCTAGATGAAGCTTTCCCTTTTAGAGCGGGTGAGGAAAAGTGCTGTGAGAAATGAGTAATCTGTTATTTAATCCTCTTTAGAAGACTGCCCGGATGGCAAATGGCTCGGTGTAAGAGAGAAAGCGCACTGGGCTGAGGGCCAAAAAGCTGGACTGTAAACTCAACTTTACAAGTAACTATATATAACCTTGGGCAAATCTTTTTCTATGCCATTTCCCCTTGCAATAAAATGAAAACATCTCCCCTTTCCCCCTTCACTCTGTGAGAGTCAAATGAGATAAAAGATGTGAAAATATTCTGGGGAAAAGAGGGTTTTCTGTCCTGCTTGCTTATAGGGAGGGACAAATGGCAATCTAGAAGAGAACACAGCAGATTCACAACTTTCAATTAAAGCTGTTCTGATGTAGAATCTAAAGGGAGAGGGCTAAGGAAGACAAGGCAAAGTCCATGATTTAGAAAAAAACGCTAAGGGAGATGATGCAAAACCTACCTTTCTCCACATGGTAAAGAAGAAAGCCCTCATTTCAGAACTATTTAAGTATCTTTACCCCTGCCTCCCTCTGACTACTACAGCCAGTACAGATATGCTCTGCTTGAGGAAACCCACTGCAAGAAATTCTAAATGTTTAAGATTCATTCTGAGATTCCTTTGTTAGTGTCCATCGTACACTTTAGATAACTCAATTTACACATAAACTGTTAGAAACATAAAGCAAGTCACAACTAAAATGCAATTCCTTACCTCACTTCTAGTGTCAGGAAGTGCATCCAAAGGGTGGAGGCAAGCATGAGCTACCTTGATTACATGTTCTAGTTTTCGTGGTTGTTCCTCTACTTTAGCTGCCAGAAAAAGGGCTGCTGGAGCAACGCTCTTAAATGGGGGGAAAAAAGAGAAATTTGTTATT
Organism: Bettongia penicillata ogilbyi; assembly: GCA_023548195.1. NCBI lineage: Eukaryota > Metazoa > Chordata > Mammalia > Diprotodontia > Potoroidae > Bettongia > Bettongia penicillata. The sequence goes on from JAJHZJ010000092.1 coordinate 2,004,666, forward strand.
TCTAACAGCAAGTCTACCAAAAAAAGGGAAAAAAATGGATGTTTTGTGCTTTAATCTTATGTGTCTTTAATAGCTATTCCCTGAGAAGCTACTTTTAGTTAAGTAGTTAAGGTCAATCTGCAGTGAAAAGCCTTAGTATTTTCTGTGAAAGCTGTCCTTCTTATGTTAGTTCTCCTTAGTTTAAGCTCTGAAGTCCTGACCTAAGTAGCCTACTCAGTCATTATTATTAACTCTAGGCCAAATGTAAAATGCACAGGTAAAACAGAAAAAAACAAAAGCCTATGAACAGCCTATGGAAATTCAAGCCAAAGGCTGAGGCCAAAGTAACATCATCAATTAAACTATATATTAAAGACAATGCTGTCTCAGGTTTTCTCTCTCTGTACATGTACTTACATATATATATTTACATACACGCACACACAGTGATAGAATCTTTCCACATATATGTAAACACGAAAAACATGGAATTCTGGATTTTTATTAATTCTGTAGCACTGTATGAGAGGTTGTATAGCAACTGGTGATAGTGTTCTTATTTCTATTTTTAGAAGGTGGCAATTACTTCAGTAGTCTTTCTCTTCAGGCTGAAAACTCTGTTTATGTGGCCTACATTTATTGAAACAGTTATCAGTCTTAAAACTTTTTGGTTTGTGCTACTATCATTCTCTTTGTTCAGCCCCAATTACACGTGGCCTTGGATATTGCATTAATCTCATCCCAAACATGAGCAGCATGAAGACCTTGAGCTGATGAAAAAAATGGGGGGAGAGGGAGAAAAAAAGCCTTATCAAAAATAACAAAGACGTTTATGACTTATATTGTGCAAATGAACAGTCTACCACTACCATTAATTTTGTATCATTCATGCTATGAACTAAAATAAACCAGAAAAGCTAGTTAAATTACACACTGATTAAATTTTGACTCTGGCACATGCTCCTACATAAAGCTAGCTATCATTTTTACTACTAATTTACATGATAAAATATCCTCCCGGATAAACCATAAATTTACTTAAGTTCACTATTCATATGGATATTCAGAGGATTTCTTTAAAGTTAAAATCTACCCATTAATTTATCCATTTCATAAATACAGAATTTGATATATTAGGTTTGTTTAAAACAGGATACAGAGGGTTTTTTGATGGGTACCTAATTCTACTAATTCTACTGTTTTATATTGGCTTATATTAATTAGTACATACCGAGAGACAGCAGAGATGTTGCTCAACTGTATGCAGATCAGAAGGGCAAATTAATTTAGGATTATCTGTTCGTTATGGTTAAGCAATCCAAAAAGGATATAAAACAAAGGAAATCATCAAGAATTGGTAATATTTGTAAAAAGATAATTGGAAAAAAAAATAGCTCCCTAGCCCATGCCATTCCATAAGTCATTTTTTTAATGTGTTATCCTCGCATTAAAAACTTTCATTCAAGACTTGTGTTTTCAAACTTATATCTCACTATTATTCAACAGGGCTCCTGAAATCCCATCAAGCCAATTTCCTTGCATGTCACCCCATCCATTTTCTGCCTTGCCACAGCCTGGAATCTTTTATTAGTGTAATTTCATTTTCCCACCTGAGGTGTCTATTCTTCTTTATTAATTCATAAGTTATTTCCAAAGTCACTTCTTTCTGGCAACCCTTCCTTCATTAAACTTCCTTCTGCCTACATTTACAAAAATTTAATTCAATTGTATCAATGGTTCACTTCAATTGTATCAAGACATTGTATTAAGTAGGCCTCAAAGATACAAAGAGTAAAACAAAACAGTCCTATTCTTCATGGAGCATTTAAAGTATATGACTATTTTACTTGGGCACACAATATTAATTAAATAGAAGGAAATCTGAAGAGGGACAGATAAAAAGGGAAGGAAACTCGAAGAAGAAACGAAATCCAGACATGAGGCATTTGAGAAGTAGGAGATGGAATGTTCAGTACAATACAGTTTAATAGGTTAGTTTGAATAGGAGTTGGAATGTATGAAAGGGAGTGAGATGAAAGAATATGAAAGATAGATTCAGACCAAACTGTGAAGGGCTTTAAACAACAAATTGAAATGTTTAAATTTTATCCCAGAGGCAATAAGGAGCCACGGAAGACTTTTTTAAGCAGAACAATGACACGGTTGCAAATCTGGGTGAATCCAAGGTGAAGGAGAAGCTCATTAACAGGAGGAAATAATCAGTTTCTATGATCCTCTAAGGAGAAGTATTTGGATATATATGCTAAATGACATGTTGATGGGACTTTCAGATGAAGACAGCTGGCAAAGTGGCTGTCATTCGGGAGAGAGATCAGAGATGGACATACAGCTCTGGAAGTCATCTATGCTATCTCGGAGAAGCCCATGAGATCACTAAGAACAGACAGAAAAGAGGACCCAGGGCAGTCTTGGAGCAGAAGGGTCAAACAAAGATGTATGGCCACAAGGACTCTCACTGATACCACTACATTAGAGGAAACCTAAGTAGATAGGGGATGAGTGATAGTCTAGCAAAGGAGATTTAGGGGCTGTCAAATAAGGGGAAAACTGGAAGACAGCATTGGCACAGAAGTCAAGGAAGGAAAAGTAATCAGAAGGAGGTTTTCATTGTGTCAAAAGATGCAGAGAAATCAAATAAAGTAAGAACAAAAGCCAGTAGGAGATAGCATTAAGAGACTGGGGGGCTAAGGGGGAGTAAAGAGAATAGTCTCAATCAAATGGTGGAGCTGGATAACAAATTCAAGAGATTGCAAAGAACGAGAAGGGTGAACAAGTGGAAGTAGTGAGTGAGAAACTATTCCATATCTCCTTTTCACTCAAGTGCTCCGTAACTCCTCTTCCCCTTACTTCAGCTGAGGACTTCGCTTTTTACTTTACTGGGGAAAAAATATGGCCATTTAATGTGAGCCTCCCTCTATTCACCTCAAAACCCCTTGAGATCATCTACTACTCCTTTCTTCAACCTCTGACAAAGAGGTGGCCCTTGGCCTACCCCTCCACATGATCCTATCCCTCTGCATCTTCTATTTTGGAAAGCATCTTTAGTCAACTTTATTCCCCTCCACAAATCTTCAATCTTTCTCTATCAATGAGTCACTTCCTAATGCCTCCAAACATTCTGAAGTCTCTTCTAACTCTTAAAAAAAAAAAACAAACTTCATCAGACCCTATAATGCCTCAAGCTACCAGCCTCTATTTCTCTTTCCTTTTCTCAAACTCCTTGAAATAAATGTCTATTCTCCTTGCTTCCACTTCCTCTCCTCTCCTTAATGTTTTACAATCCAGCTTCTAATCTGTCACTCAACAGAAATTGCTTTCTCCAAAGTAACTAATGATCTCTTTATTGTTGGTTTTTTCTCAATCCTCATCCTTAACCTATCTGCTACACTGCTGACTATTCTTTATTCCTGAATATTTTCTTTTCTCTAGATTTTTGTAATTCTCTTCTAGTTTGCCTGACATGTCTCCTCTCAAATTTCCTTTGCTGCTTCTTCACTCACACCATACCCCCAAACTGTGAGTGGTTCCCAAGGTTCTGTCCTAGGTCCTCTATTCTTTTCCCTGTATACACTTTGAGTAACTTCACTGGCTTCCATGGGTTTATCATCTCTACGCAGATGACTCCCAGATCTACGGAGGGTTTTCCAAAAGGCTTAATGTAGTAATCAAATTGAAATTCCACCAAGACTTGGGGATAGTCTGTATATATCAAGTCCCAGTTTCTTCCTTGAGAGTCCTGCACCACCAACTTCTTTGGATATTTCAAACTGGATGTCCTGGAAACATTTTTAACTCAACATGTTTAAAACTAACTTATCAGCTTTCCCTCTAAAGCCTTCCCTTTCTCAAACTTTCCTATTTCTGTCAAAAGTACCAATCTTTCCAATGTTTCAAGTTCCTAATTTTGGCATTATCCTGAATCTTCTCTTTTCCACTTTCCCTCACCCAACACATCCAATCAGTTTCCCTCACCCAACACATCCAATCAGTTGGCAAATCTTGCCATTTCTAGAATATAGCTTTGAAAAAATCTCTTGAATTCAGGCCGTTCTCTCCATTCACACCTTGTCCAAGGTACTCATCACTTCTTGACTAGAAATGGTAACAACTTGCTATGACTATACAAGAATCTCTGGATTCTGCTCATTTCACTCTTCATTATTTCATGCAAGTGTTTCCATGTTTTTCTAAAATCAACCAACTCACCATTTCTTACAGCACAGCAGTATTCCATCACAATTATGTACAACAACTTATTTAGCCATTCCCCAATTGAAGGGTATCTCCTCATGTCCAGTTCTTTGTTACCACAAAGAAAGCTGCTATAAATATTTTAGAAACTATAAATCCTTTTCCTTTATTCTTTATTTCCTTGGGAAACAGACCTAATAGTGGCATTATTGGATCAAACGGTATACAGTTTTATAACTTTTGGGGCAAAATTCCAAAGTGCTTTTCAAAATGTTTGGATCAGTTCACAGTTCCACCAACAGTGTATCAGTGGCCCAATATTTTCCACATCCCCTCCAATATTCGGTCACTTTACTCTTCATTTTAGCCATATCTGATAGATATGAGATATCTCAAAGTTGCTTCAATTTGCATTTCTCTAATCAATAATGATTTAGAGCATTTTTACATGACAATATTAGCTTTAATTTCATCAAAAAACTGTGTTCATATTTGATCATTTATCGATTGAATGACTCATTTTCTTTTAAATGTGAGATGAGACCTTTATCTAAGAAACTGTCTATACATTTTTTTCTCAATTTTCTGCTTTACTTCAAATCTTGGCTACATGGAATTTATTTGTATTAATAAACCTTTTCAACTTATAATAATTTAGTCAAAATTATCCATTTTGTTTCTTACGTTGTCTCTTTTTTATTCATAAATTTTCCTATTCATAAGGTAATATGTTCCATGTTCCTTTAAATTTTCTTCCATCTCCCTTTACACCTAGGTCATGTATCTATTTTGACCATATTGTGGTAAATGGTGTAAGATAATGTCAATATCCAATTTCTATCCAACTGCCTTCCAGTTTTCCCAACCAACTTTTTACCAAATAGTGAATTTTTATCCCAAAATCTTAAATCTTGCAATTTTAGTAATAACTGCCTTATAATATAGTTTAAGATTTGGTACTGCTAAACTTTCTTGGTTTACACTTTCTTTTTTCATTAATTCCTTTGATATTCTTGACCTTTTGCTCTTCTCAATGAATTTTATTGTTTTCTAGCTCAATAATAATTTTCCTGGCAATTCAATTGGGATTTAAATGGAATGAATAAATGGATTAAGAAGAATTGTCATTTTTATTACATGAGCTTTGCCTACTCACGAAAAATTACTATTTCTCTAATTATTTAATAAATCTGACTTTATTTGTATAAAAAGTGTATTATAATTATGTTCATATAGTTTCTGGGTTTGTCTTGGCAGGTATCCTCCCAGGTATTTTTATACTGTCCACAGTTAACTTTCAATGGCATCTCTCTTAGTATCTCTTCTTGGAGGGTTTCATTGGTGATATATAGAAATGTTGATGGTTTATGTGGATTTATTTTTTACTCTGCTGCCTTGCTAAAATTACTACTTCTTAGAACTTACTTTTAGCTGAATCTCTAGGATTTTCCAAGTATATCATCATATCATCTGCAAAAAGAGTTTTATTACCTCACTGCTCATTCTGATTCCTTCAATTTCTTCTCTTACTGCTGGCATTTCTAATACAACATTGAATAATATTACTGATCATGAGCATCCTTGTTTCTTATTGGGAAGGCTTCTAGCTTGTCCCCATTACAAATAATGCTTGCTGATAGTTTTAGGTAGATGTTTCATATCGTTTTAAGGTAAAAACACATTTATACCTATGCTTTCAAGTGTTTTTTAATAGTAATCAAAAGTTGTTTCTGCATCTATTGACATAATCAATTATGTTAATAGGTTTATTGTTAATACATTAACAGGTTTCCTTATGTTAAAACACCCCTGCATTCTTGGTATAAATTTCACTTGGTCATCATGGATAATTTTGTAATATATTGTTCTAGTCTCCTAGAGTTTGTTATATTTAGGATTTTTTGCATCCACATTTACTAACAAAATTGGTCTATAATTTTCTTTCTCGTTTAGGTATCAGCACCATATTTGTTTCATAAAAGGAGTTTGGGAGAAGTTCTTCTTTGCTTATTATTTCAAATAATTAATATAATATTGGAATTAGTTGATCTTTCAATGTTTAGTAGAATTCCCTTGTAAATTCACCTGGTCCTGATGCTTTTTCCTTAGGAAGCTCTTTATAGGATATTTAATTTCTTTTACTAAAATACAGTTATTTAGATATGCTATTTCCTTTTTTGTTAATCTAGGCAGTTTATAATTTTGTAAGTGTTCTTTCATTTCAAGGGGCAGAGCCAGGAAGGCAAAGGAAAGAAACAAGGAAGTTGCCTGAGCTCTGCCGAGGTACCTTTGGAAACAAGGTTAAATCAAGCCTCTAAATGGATTCAAGAGTGACAGAACCCACAAAAAGATAGAATGAAACAAATTTCCAGCTAAGGATAACTTAGAACTTCAGAAAAAGTCCACCTGACTTTGGTAAAAGGGGAGTGCAGCCCAGTGCAGATAGTGTCTGGGCAAGTCAGCAGGAGGCTCATCACCACAGTACAAGTTCAGCAGACCAGTGGCACAACAGTTCAGCATTGAGGCCTCTAGCACCAGCACAGGAGGCAAACTACCAGCCCTGGAAACCTGGCACAACAGGTATGATTAGGTTGGACCACCCCAGCATAGTTGGCAAGCTGCCCAGCACCTGAGGCCCTGGTGTAAAAAGTCATGACCAGGCCCTTGGCCCACAGTGCATGAAGCGTGGGACAGAGCCGCCTATGCCCTAGGATAGAGCTCAACTTTAAAAGTCATGAAATAGGCTGAAAAATGAGTAAAAATCAGAAAAGAACCCTGATCACAGAAAGCTACTATAGTGATAGGGAAAACACAAACTCAGAAGAGAATAATGTCAAAATGCCTACATGTGAAACCTCAAAAGGGAATATGAATTGGTCTCAAGCCCAAAAATCCTTCTTGGAAGAACTCAGAAAGGATTTTAAAAATAAAATAGGACAGGTAAAAAGAAAAAGTGAGAAAATAAGTTATGCAAGAGAGTCAACAGCTTGGAAAAGGAAGGACAAAATTTCACAGCAGAAAACAATTACTTAAAAAATAGAACTGGCTAAATGCAAAAGTAGGTACAAAAGCTAACTGAACGAAATAATTCCTTAAAAATCAGAAGGGAGGCAGAGCTAAGATATAGGAGTAAAAGCAGGGACTTGCTAGAGCTCTTCCCTCAAAACCCAGCCAAATGCATGTAAAAAATGACTCTAAACAAAGTCTGGAGCTGCAGAACCTACAGCATGATGGAGCGAAGCAAATCTCCAGCCCAAGACAGCCTAGAAGGTCAAAACAAGGGGAAGAGTCTATCATGCCATGTTGGGAGTAGGGCATGGTCCAGCATAGACCATGCTGGCACAGATGAGACCTGAGCAGGCCTCAGGGGACTAAATTTCTGGCACCTTTGGCAGTTTCCATATTTCACAATCCCAAAACACTGAGGACAAATTGGAAGAACAGTGGAAAAAACCTGTTGGACCTGTGTGAGACAGTAGAGTGGTCCAGCCCCAGCTTCTGTGCCGCAGGGGGGAAGGAGGAGCCTGTAACAGCCACAGTTGCCGCAGGGGCTGTTTCTGGAGCTCTAGGCCCACGGATTGTGGGGGTATCAAGAGGTCGACAGTACATCCTCTCCCTCCCACTGGAAGCAGAGAACTACCTTGACAAAAAGCTCAAAAGGCAAGTAACTAGCTTGGGAAATGAGCAAAAACAATGAAAAAAATATTAGATTATAGAATTGTACTTTGTTGACAAGAAAGATCAAAACATACAACCAAAAGGAGACAACCATGTCAATGCTCCTCCATCCAAAGCCTCTAAGAAAGATATGAATTGGTCTCAGGCCATGGAAAAGCTCAAAAAGGATTTTGAAAATCAAGTAAGAGAAGTAGAGCAAAAACTGGGAAGAGAAATGAGAGTTGCGATACAAGAAAATCATGAAAAACAAGTCAACTGTTTGCTAAAGGGGACTCAAAAAAATGTTGAAGAAAATAACAGCTTAAAAAATAGACTAACCCAAATGGTAAAAGATGTCCAAAAAGCCAATGAGAAGAATGCTTTAAAAGCAGAATTGACCAAATGGAAAAGGAGGTCCAAATATTCACTGGATAAAATTATTTCTTAAAAATTAAAATGGGGCAGATAGAAGCTAATGATTTTATAAAAAAAAAATTGTCAAGAAATTATAAAACTAAACCAAAAGAATGAAAAAATAGCAGACTGTGAAATAACTCATTGGAAAAACAACTGACTTGGAAAATAGATCCAGGAGAGATAATTTAAAAATTATTGGTCTACCTGAAAGTCATGATCAAAAAAAGAGCCTAGACATCATCTTTCAAGATACTATCAAGGAAAACTGCCCTGATATTCTAGAACCAGAAAGTAAAAGAGAAATGGAAAGAATCCACTGATCACCTCCTGAAAGAGATCTGAAAAGAAAACCTCCTAGGAATACTGTAGCCAAATTCCAGAGGTTCCAGGTCAAAGAGAAAATATTACAAGCAGCCAGAAAGAAACAATTCAAGTATTGTGGAAATATAATCAGGATAACGCAAGATCTAGCAGTTTCTACATTAAGGGATCAAAGGACTTGGAATATGATATTCCAGAGGTCAAAGGAACTAGGATTAAAACCAAGAATCACCTACCCAGCAAAAGTGAATATAATACTTCTGGGGAAAAAAAATAGTCATTCAAAGAAATAGAGGACTTTCAAGTATTCTTGAAAAGAACAGAGCTGAACAGAAAATTTCGCTTTCAAATACAACTGTGTGTATTGGTCCTTTGTTGCCAAATAAGACCATGCCACCAGAGAAATAATGACATGACTTGCACTTGACTTTGTTTTGAGTGAGGGAGGGCTGTGTAGGTCACCAGCCTCACTTCTCCTCCAGAGTCATCGGAATCCAGTGACCAGATGGACATCAGGATGACTGGAGATGACCCAGAATGAGGCAATTGGGGTTAAGTGACTTAGCCAAGGTCACACAGCCAGTGAGTGTTAAGTGTCTGAGGTGAGATTTGAACTCAAGTCCTCCTGACTCCTGAACTCTTGCTCTATCCACTGCACCACCTAGCTGCCTCACAACAATCACGAGAAACATGAAAAGGTAAACAAGAAAGAGAAATCATAAGGGACTCACTAATGTTAAACTGTTTACATTCTGACATGGAAAGATAATATTTGTAACTCTTGAGACTTTTCTCCATGTTAGGGTAATTGGAGGGATTACATATATAGGCAGAGGGCACAGGGTGAGTTGAATATCAAGAAATGATAACTAAAAAAATAAAATTAAGATAAAAAATTAAGTTAAATTAAATTAAGGGAAAAGAGAGGAATATATTGAGAGGACAAAGTGAGAAATAGAACAGGGTAAATTACCTCACATAAAAGAGGCAAGAAAAAGTTTTTTCAAAGGAGGAGAAGAGGGGAGAGGTGAGAGGGAAAGAGTTAACCTTACTCTCATTGGATTTGGCTTAGGTAGGGAATAAACATGTAAAATAAACAATTTTGTATGAAAAGCTATGTTACATTGCAGGAAATTAAGGGGGGAAGGGAATAGGCAGGGGGATAGGGGGATGATAGAAAGCAGGGCAAATGGGAAGAGGGGGTCATCAGAAGTAAACACTTTTGAGGAGGCTCAGGGTCAAAAGAGAGAATAGAATAAATGGGGGGCAGGAGAGGATGGAGAGAAAATATAGTCTTTCACAACACAACTTATGGAGATGTTTTGCATGACTACACATATATAACCTATATCGAGTTGCCTGCCTTTTCAATGGGGATGGGTGAGGAGGGAGGAAAGCAGAGAAGTTGGAATACAAAGTTTTAAAAATAAATGTTAAAAACTGTTTTTACATGCAGCTGGGAAGTAAGACACACAGGCAATGGGTATAGAAATCTATCCTGCCCTACAAGAAAATAGAGGGGAAGGGGATAAGAGAAGAGAGGGGTGTGATAGAAGGGAGGGCAGATTGGGGGAAGGGGTAATCAGAATGCATATTGTATTGTGATGGGCGGAGGAGAGAGATTGGGAGAAAATTTGGAACTTAAAAATCTTGTGGAAGTGAATGTTGAAAACTAAAAATTGATTTAAAAATCAGAATTGGGTAAGTGGAAGCTAATGACTTTATGAGATATCAAGAACCAGTCTAACAAGATTAAAAGAATGAAAAAAATAGAAAAAAATGTAAAATACCTCACTGGGAAAAATAACTGACCTGGAAAATAGATCCAGGAGACATATTGTACTACCTGAAAGCTATGATAAAAAAGAGGCTGGTAATATAACAGAAAAGGAAAATGATAAATGTTGGAGAAGACGTGGGAAATTTGGAACACTAATGCATTGCTGGTGGAGTAGTGAACTGATCTAATCATTCTGGAAAACAATTTGGAACTATACCAAAAGGGCTATAAAACTGTCCATATCCTTTGATCCAGCAATACCAGTACTAGGTCTGTAGCTCAACAAGATCACTAGAAGAGGGGAAAAGACCTATATATACAAAAATATCTATAGCAGCTTTCTTTTGTGGTAGCAAAGAACTGGAAATCAAGGGGATACCCATCAACTGGGGAATGGCTAAACAAGTTGTGGTTTATGAATATAATGGAATACTACTGTGCTATAAGAAATGATGAACAAACCATGGAGTCTGAATGCAGATCAAAGCATACTATTTTCATTTTTTTGTTTTGTTTTTTCCTTCCTGTGGTTCCCCCCCTTTATTCGATTACGTTTTCACAACATGATTAATGTGGAAATGTTTAACATGATTGTACATGCGTTAACCTATATCAGATTGCTTGCTGTCTTGGAGAAGGAGGCAAAACTTTTTTTTACAAAACTCAAAAATTTTACAAAAATAGATGCTGAAGTCCACCTTTACACATAATTGAAGAAAAAAGAAAGAAAAAAAGAGCCTGAACAGCATCTTTCAAGAAATTATCAAGGAAAACTGCCCTGACAGCCTAGGAATAAAGGGTAAAATAGTCACTGAAAGAATTCACCAATCACCTCTTGAAAGAGATCCCAAAATGAAAACTCCAAGGAGGAAAATTCCAGAATTATCAGGTCAAGGAGAAAATACTGCAAGCAGCCACAAAGAAACAATTCAAAAATCAAGGAGGCAGAGTCAGGATTACACAGGACTTAGTAGTTTCTACATTAACGGATTGGAAGACTTGGAATATGATATTCTGAAACCTGGAAATACTTACATGAATTGATGCTGAGAGAAGCGAATTGTACCAGTGGAACATTATATAGGTAATAGCAATATTGTGTGAAGATCAACTATGACTGACTTCATTCTCAGCAATGCAATGATCCAAGACAATTCCAAGACTCATGATGGAAAATGGTATCCACATCCAGAGAAAGAATTATGGAGCCTGAATATAGTATCAAAGCATGCTAGTTTTACTGTTTTTTTGTGGCTTTTCCTTTTTGTTCTGCTTTTTTCTTCCACAACATTACTAATGTGGAAATATGTTTACATGACTACACTTGTATAACCTATATCAGATTGCTTGCTGTGTTGGGGGAATGGGAAGTAGGGAGGAAGAAAAAATTTGAAACTCAAAATCTTATAGAAAAAACGAATGCTGGGGCAGCTAGGTGGCACACTGGATGGAGCACTGCCCTGGAGTCAGCAGGATCTGAGCTCAAATTCGCCTTCAGACACTTGATATTCACTAGCTATGTGACCTGGGCAAGTCACCTTGTCATTGCCACAACCCACAAAAAGAAAAAGAGAATGCTGAAAACTATCTTTACATATAATTGGAAAAAATAAAATACTATTTACAAAAAACAAAACCAAACCAAACCCCTATATGATATTCTGGAAGGCAAAAGAGCTTGTACAACCAAGAATCAGTTACCCAGAAAAACTGAGCATAATTCTTTCAGGGGAAAAGATGGACATCCAATGAAACATGGGACTTTCAAACTTTCCTGATGAAAAGCCCAGAGCTGACAGAAAATTCAATCTTCAAATACAAGACTCAAGCATAAAAAAGTAAACATGAAAGAAAATACAAAACATGTTACTCACTAAGGTTACATTGTTTATACCCCTAAACAGGAAGATGATACTTGTAACTCTTGAGAACTGTATCTATTAAGGCAATTAGATGGAGTATACATACACAGAGGTTGTGGGTAATAGTTCACTTTGATGTCACAACATAAAAAAAAATTACGGGGTGAAAAAAGGAATTGTACTGGGACAAGAGGAAAGGAGTACGCACAATAGGGTAAATTAAAATGAAGAGGCACAAAAGATCTGTTACAACGGAGGGAAAGAGAGGGGTGAGCATTGTTTGAACTTTACTCTCATTGGATTTGGTAAAGAGGGAATAACATATATACTCAGTTGGGTATAAAAATTTATCTTACCTTTATGGAAGAAAAGGGGGTGAAGGACACTGACAGAAGGGAGGGCAGGAGTAGCAGGGGAAAGAAAAAGGAGGGGGTATTATGATAGAATGGAAGACAGATTGAGAGAGGTAATGGTCAGAAGCAAAATGCTGGTGAGGAGGGAGAGGATGAAAGGAGAGAGAAATATATAAAAATGTATAAAAAGGAGAAATGTATAAAAGGGGGAAAATAGGATAGAGGGAAATAAAGTTAGTAATCATAACTTTGAATGTGAAAGGGATGAACTCATAAAACAGGAGTGGACAGCAGAGTAGATTAAAAACCAGAATCCTACAATATGTAGTTTACAAGAAACACATTTGAAGCAGAGGGATACATACAGAGTAAAGGTAAAAGGCTGGATGAGAATAAAATTTTAGCTGAAGTAAAAAAAAAAAGGAGGGGTAGCAATTCTGATCTCAGACAAAACAAAAGCAAAAACATAGATCTGATTAAAAGAGAAAAGGAAAGAAACTACATCTTGTTAAAAGGTACCATAGACAATGAAGTAATATCACTACTAAACATATATGGATCAAATGGTACAGCAGCCAAATTCTTAAAGAAGTTAAATGAATTACAGGAAAAAATAGACAGCAAAACTATATTATCAGGAATATACCAGGAATGCAGGGTTGGTTCAATATTAGGAAAACTATCAACATAACCATATCAGTAACAAAACTAAGAGAAATGATATGATTATCTCAATAGACGCAGAAAAAAGTTTGATAAAATATAGTATCCATTCCTATTAAACAATAGAGAGCATAGGAATAAATGGAGCTTACCTTAAAATGATAAACCATCAGCAAGCATTATATGTAATGGGAATAAGCTAGAAGCTTTCCCAACAAGATCAGGGGTGAAACAAGGATGCCCATTATCACCACTCTTATTCAATATTGTACTAGAAATGTTAGCTATAGTAATAAGAGAAGAAAAAGAAATTGAAGGAATTAGAATAGGCAACGAGGAAACAGAAGTATCACTCTTTGCAGATGATGTTATACTTAGAGAATCCTAGAGAATCAACTAAAAAACTACTTGAAGCAGTTAACAACTTCAGCAGGATATAAATAAAATAAACCCACATAAACCTTCAGTATTTCTATGTATTACCAAAAAAGTCCAGCAGCAAGAGATAGAGAAATTTCATTGAAAATAACTGTAGACAATACAAACTATTTGGGAATCTACCTGACTTAAAAATAAACCCAAGAACTACATGAACACAATTACAAAACACTCTTCAACCAAATAAAGTCAAATCTAAACAACTGGAAAAATACCAATTGCTCATGGGTAAGTTGAGCTAATATAATAAAAAAGACAATTCTACCTAAATTAATTTACTTATTCAGTGCCATACCAACCAAACTACCAAAAGATTATTTTATAGAGCTAGAAAAAATAATAAATTTCATCTGGAAGAACAAAATGTCAAGAATATCAAAGAAATTAATGGAAAAAAATGCAAAGGAAGGTGGCCTAACCGTACCAGATCTTACATTGCATTATAAAGCAGTAATCATTAAAACTATTTGGTACTGTCCAAGAAACAGACTGCTGATCAATGAATAAGTCAGGTACACAGGACACAGGGGTGATTACTGTGCATACTTCTTTATTTGTTTTATTTTGGAGTTCTTTTTTAAAAAAATTTTTTGCACTTCATAGCACTTTATTTTTTCCAATTACTCATAAAGGTAATTTTCAACATTCATTTTTATAATTTTTTGAGTTCCCTCTTTTCCCTCTTCCCTTCCCAAAACCGATAAACTCAGACTCCAGCTTCTGGGATGAGAACTCACTAATACACAAAAACAGCTGAGAATAATGGAAATCACTGACAGAAACTAGGCAGAGACCAATATCTCACACCGTATACTAAAACAAAATCAAAATGGGCACACGATTTAGACAGCAAAGAATAGCTTACATGTCAGATCTATGGTAAAGGGAAGGATTTGTGACCAAATAAGAGAAAGACATCACTATGAAATGCAAAATGGATAATTTCGATTATATTCAACTAAAAAGGTTTTACACAACAAAACCAATACAACCAAGAATGGAAGGAAAACAAAGCTGGGAAATAATTTTTAAAGCTTGTGTTTCTGATAAATGCCTCATTTCTCAAATATGTAGAGAACAGTCAAATTTGTAAGGGTACAAGTGATAAATGGTCAAATTAAAGTTATCTATAGTTATATGAAAAAATGTTCTAAATCACTATAGATTAGAGAAATGCAAGTTCAAATAACTGAGGTACCACCTCACACCCGTCAGATTGGATAATATTCCCTATCAACTGAGGGGTATATGATTAAGTATGGGGTACTGTGCTATAAAAAATGAGGAGCAGGTGGATTTCTGAAAAACCTAGAAAGATTTACACAAACTGATGCCGAGTAAGGTAAACAGAACCAGAACACTGTGCACAGTAAAAAGCAATACTACATGAAGATCAACTACAACTGACTTAGTTCTTTTCAGCAATACAATCCAAGACAATCAAGACTTGTGATGGAAAACACTAATCACATTCAGAGAAAGAACTAAGGAGTCTGAATGCAGACTGAAGCATACTATTTTCACTTTTTTTGTTTTTATTTTCCTGTGGTTTTTTTCCTTTTGTTTTGATTCTATTTTCACAACATGACTAATAGGGAATTATGTTTAACATGGCTGTATACGTATAACATGTATCAGATTGCTTGCTGTCTTGGGGAGGGAACAGGGAAAGGAGGGAACTTAAAATCTTATGAAAATGAATGTTGAAAATTATCTTTACAAGTAATCGGAAAAAAATAAAGGACTATGAAGTGGGGAAAAAGTATTAAAAAAAAAGAATTCCAAAATAAAATTTAAAAGTATTCTTCCATTTCACTTAAATTGTTAAATCTGTTGGTATATAGGTGGGCAAAATAACTCCTAATAAATTGCTTTGATTTCATCCTCATTAGAAGTATATTCATCCTTTTCATTTTTGACATTAGTAATTTGTTCTTCTCTTTTTAAAATCATAGTAACTAATGATTTACCTATTGGTTTTTTCATAACATTCACCCAATTTTATTCATTACTTCGATTATTTTCTTACATTCAATTTTATTAATAGCACCTTTAATATTTAGGATTTCCAACTTAATGTTTACTTGGGGATTTAAAAATTCTTTTTATAGGTTTTTTCAATAGCATACCCAATTCATTGGTCTGTTCTTTGTCCACTTTACTGACATCCGCATTTAGAAATATGAATTTTTATGTTTTCGCAAATCTCATAGGTTTTACCCTGTTGTCTCACTACTGTCAGTCTTTAATAAAAGTTGTTTAATCTCCAACTAATTTTTAATGTTTCCATGGTTCTTTGTTAGATAACTTTTGTTGTAATCTGAAAAGGATGCATTTAATATTCCTGCTTTTCTCCATTTAACTAAGGTTTTTATGCCCTAATACATGGTAAATTTTTGTAAAGGTACCATGCAATGCTAAGAAAGTCATATTCCTTTCTATTTTTATTCCACCGAATTCTCTCTAGATAGCTATTATATCTAGTTTGTCTAAAATCCTATTAATTTCCTTGACTTTTTATTTTTGGTTAGATTTATACAGCCCTGAGTAAAGAAGGCTTAAGTCCCCAACAAGTACAGTTTTGCTATCTATTTACACTTCTAATTCTTCTAGCTTTTCCTTTAAAAATCTGGTACTATCCCATGGTACCTCTTATTATAATGTAGTTTTCCTGTTCAACTCTAACTTTGTTTGAGATCATGATTGCTACTATTGCTTTTTTTGCATCAGCTAAAGCATAATAAATACTACTCCAGCCCTCTACTTTTACTCTATGCGTATCTCTTATTTTTAAATGTTTCTTGAAAACGTATTGTTGGTTTTAGTTTTTAATCCATTCTGCTATCCACTTCCATTTTATGGGTGAATACATCCCATTCATGAAGTTGTAACTACTAGTTTTGTATTTCCCTCCATTCTATTTTCCCAGTTTATCCTTCTCTCCCACTCTTCTTACCCTATCCTTCCTTAAATATCTAATTTACTTCTAACCACTGCCTCTTTAATCTAAACTCCTTTTAAAAATGCCACCTTTATCCTATTCTTGATCTGTATACCCTTCTGAGTCTCTCCTTTACTCCCTTTCCTCCCTATTTCTTTGCAAATTAAAACTTCTATATCCTTCTAGATGTGAGTTATTCTCTCTTTAACCCAGGTTTGAAAAAATACGGTTTTAGCAAGCAATACCAATCCTCCACTCTTTCCTGCCTCCACTGTAACAGTTCTTCCATTCATGCCTCATTTTGTATAATTGCTCGATTTTCTCTCACTACCCAACTGTTTTGGCCATCATCCCCTCACACTCATCTCAACCCCCAAGTTATCTATATATGCTCTTTCAAACTACCTAAATAATGACAGTAAGCGTTACAAACATTTTCTCAAATAAGTAAATAGCTTGACCTTATTAAATCCTTTATAATTTGTCTTTAATGTTTGCCTTCGATTTCTCCTGATTCTTGTAAGGTCAAATTTTTTGGTCATTTCTGGTCTTTTCCTCAAAATATACCTGAAAGTCCTTCAATTCGTTAAACATCTAATTTTTTTTCCATTCAAGATTACACTCAACTTCACTGGGTAAATTATTCTGCATGTCAAACTCAGCTCCTTTGCTCTCTGGAATATAATGTTCCATGCCCTGCAGTCTTGTAATATAGAAATTACAAAATCTTGCTTTATCCTGACTGGAGTCCACAGTATTAAAATTGTGTCCCATCCTGTCCCCTCAAGTTACTTGTATTTTCTCCTTGACCTGGTAGCTTTGAAACTTAAGCTATGATATTCTGTGAATTTTCATCTCGGGATCTCTTTCAGGTGGCAATCAAAACTTCAGGGCAATTTTACTTAATTTCTTGAAGTATAATGCCTAGATTTTTTAAAAATCGTAACTTTAAGGTAGTTAAACAATACTCATATTGTCTCTCCTTAATGTGTTCTCCAGGTCAGTTGTTTTTCTGAGATGTTTCATATTCTATTTTTTCATTCTTTTGATTTTGTTTACTGTTTCTTGGCATCTTGTGACAGTACTGGCTTCCCCTTGCCCAATTCTAATTGCCTTTCATAAATTTTTGGATCTTTTCCCAACTGGTTGACTTTCTTTTCATAACTTTTTATTTCCTTGTGTTACTCTTTTTTCCATAATTTTTCCTCAACCTCTTTGATTTTTAAAGTCCCTTTTAAGCTCTTCCCAAAACTGTTTTTGTGCTTATGAACATTTAACATTTTTCTTTGAAGTAGAAGCAGCTGTTTTAACTTCACTATCTTCTTTTAAGTTTGAAATCAGAGCTTCTCTATCACCTTAGTAGCTTTCTATTTTGTTCACTTATTTTTTAAGAGGCTTATTTCTTGGCTGTTAACTTTGTGTTAGAGTTGGGCTCTAATCCTGAAGTGTCAGAGATGATGTCTCAGGCTTCAGGGATTTTTTGTGCTGTTTGTTTTCTATATTCTGAGGGCTTGATCTCAGGTTCTCCTCTCTCCAAGTCACAACCAGGGCCCCCAGCAAAGCTGTTACCGAAAAATGCTTATTCCCTGTGGTCCCTCCTGGGGCTTCAAGCTTCAGCTCACTCCTCTGCCCTGGAACCAAAACCAGGGACACTGCAACTGTCCATAGGCAGCATGACTCTTACCTCACTTACTGGTATATGTTCCTTCCTCCTCACCCACAGTCACAGCCTGGGACCATCTTTAATCAGCATACCTAGGCTTCTGCGCCCTGTAGCAGCATTATCTAACTCCATTCCAACCCCCACACCATTAAGGAGGCAAAAGTTTCTGAAGCTGAGGCTGAGACAGCTGCCCCCAGGTTTTGTTGTGTGTAGATTCTTTGGTATCTGCATTTTAATCAAGCCAGACCATTAACACCCCCGTGTCAGGTCTTTCCTAATGTCCTCCCAAGTTGTCTTCGGTGGATAGCTGCTTCATACACTTTTAATTATTTAAATTTCAAACTTTATTTTAAATTGTTTTTAGGTGAATTTGGGAGAGCCAGGTAATTTCCTGCTTTATTCCACCATCTTCCCAGAATCCTCTGTCCATGCAGCTTTTTTTTTTTTTTAAATATGGGCTTGAACTAGGATGGTAGGAGTGGCAACGGAGAGGAAGAAACGACTGTAAGTTAATTCTTTTACCCTTTACGCCGCTCAGGTAGTGGGGGCTTGAGGAAACAGGTTTGACTTTTAAACAATAGCTAGGTGGAAATTTCCACGCAGATGGAAATGTCTCATAGGTGTCAGAAGATAATGAATTGATATTACAGAGAAGGGACCTGGCTAAGAATTGGGAGTTATCTGCATAGTAGTGGTAACTGAAACTGTTAAAAAATAAATTCTCTGAAAGGGAGAGTGTAAATAGAAAAAAGGAAGGCCTTGGGGAAAGCTCACTTGGAAAACAAAGACAATATTACCAAAGAAAAAAATTTAATGAAGATGATCACATGCCACAAAAGTTAATTAAAAAGGAGATCTTTATTCATCTGCAAGTGTACTTTCAGTAAAATGGGGGGAGGGAGGTAGAGGACAAAGTGAAAAGGCTTAAGGACTGGGAGCAATGGAAGCAACAGGTATAAACCATTCCTAAAAATCTGGTAATGAATGGCAAGAGGAAAATAAGACAAGCTACAGAGAGCATAGCAGGGCAAAGGAAAGGTTTTGTTTTTGAAAAGTATGGAAAATCCACTATATTCTTCACTCTAAAGAAGAAATTCAAGATTTACCTAAAGGAAAAAGAATTTCACAAATGCCTATACAGCAGTACTTGTAAAGAGCTAGCTAAGAAAAATTCCTGTAGCAAATTCAAGAAACATTTACTTATTTAAGGGGAGAAAAAGTCCAAAAAGTTTAAGTTTTTCCAAAATAAACCAATTAATCATAGGACCTTATGTAGAGCTCAAAAGGACCCCCTCATTATTTAAACCAAAACCCTCATTTAATGAAGGAGGAAAGTGAAACTGAAGTAAAGTGACTTGCCCAAACCAGTTCACAAAGGTGGTAGGTGAGCACCAGAGGCAGGATGTCCAAGCCCTTTGATTCTATACCCAGAACTCTTTATGTTGTGCCACACAGCCTCCACTTTACCTTGAAATACCCTGGGGCAAATGAGTCAGTATTTTTCAACTTGAAGAGAAAAGGTTCTTTCCTCGAGCAATGAGTATTCCTAGTACTATGTGGCACAGGGGCAAAAGTTTAAGGCTAGGCTCCTAACCTGCTTGCATCCCCTTCATCCAGCAATAGCAGTATTAGTTTTATACCATGAAGGGTTCTAAAAAAAGAGGGTAAGGACTCACATATACAAAAACATTTATGGCAGCATTTTTGTTAAAGCGAAGAATTAGAAATGAAGGGGGGTGTCCATAAATTAAAAAGTGGCTAAAAAAAAACCTATAATGTTACAAAAGAAACTGAAGTAATGAAATGGACGGAGTCAAAGAAACCTAGGGAGACTCCTATAAACTGATACAAAGTGAAGTGAGCAGAACCAGGAAAACAATTTATACAATGACCATAATATTAATAAGGAATAACAACAATAGAAATTACCTAGGTAACACTCTAAGGTTTGCAGGTACTAGACAAATGTGATCTCATTTTATTTATATTTACTTACACATTTATGTACATATTTATATTTAACAACCCTGGGAGGCAGGTGTTATTTTTCTTTACTTTATAGCCAAGGCAAAGGTTAAATGACTTGCCCAGGGTCAACAAGTCACTAAGTATGCATAAAGTCTTCCTTACTCCAGGTCTTCTTCTGTGCCATAGCTTCGAAAGACAAAGATCTCTGATCAATACGATGAATAATATGGGCTTCAGAAGACCAGTGATGGAATCAGAATACTCATCAACAGAATGGACTACTAGAGATATGTGAGTGCAGATGTTTTGCCTGACTATCTTTGTTTTTGTGGGGAGGGAGTGTTTTAGAGGAAAAATTGATAGTGACTCCTCCACAAAAAAGAAAAAGCATACATCTTTCTACTATCCTCTGGGTTGTTTATAATTTTAATTCTTCTAAAACTATTTATTATATATCATCAATCCACCTTATTAAACAACAACAAAAAAACTATTAGGAAGTTGTGCATTTTTTGAAATGTAGCCATAATCTATATATGCTGTCAAATTGTGTATTTTTGTATAGATAGTGAACATAACGATTTCATATTTCATTGTACGCTTCAAACCATACAAGACAGCCTGCACACTGAGATGAGACAGGACTTAAAGAACCCTACGAATGACCAAAGCAGTTGTTGCCTCTTTAAAAAGCTTTAGGTTTTCCAATTTTAATACTTTCATTCTGATTAGGTGTAAGCCCATACTATGTGCTAATATAACATTTGCTTAAGTTCTTTTCAAAGTGAACACATCAAATGTTCAAAACCAGGAAAATAATCCAATTATCCATACGATGTGTGATTGCCATATCCATAGCCTTTTCTCCAGGTTATCTCAAAATTTAAGAACACAAGAACTGCCACAAATACTAGTTCAGCTCCAAGGACCCAAGTTTGCTTAGCCCAGTTTTCTGTCTCTGATAGTGGCACCAAGTTACTACAATAATATGAATAATGCTTATATTGAGTAGTGTGTGTATATGCATGAGTAATACCTCATTTGATCCACATTAAGAAGCCTGCATGATAGGGGCTATTACCCCTACTTAGCAGAGGAGAAATCTGAGGCTTAGAGAGAGGTGAAATCACTTGACGAGGGTTAAAAAGCTATGATGTGTGCGAGGCAGGATTCAAACTCAATTTTTCATTATTGGATAACCAATTATGGCCTCCCTGACATTAAACTAAAGAGGTTAGTGCCATATCCTAAATATCCTAGTCTTCTATAACTTATTATGACTTTCTTGGATTTACTTGAACTCATTTCAAATCTATTCACATTCTTAAATGGCAGCCTTGGGGTAGTGGATAGAGCCAGCCTGAGGGTCAAGAAGACCAGATTCAAGTCCAGCATTTGATATATAGGGGCTGTGTGACTTTAAAAAAAGTCACTTAACTTCAACACTCTAAGAATATTTTAAGTTGTAAGGAAGTGCTAAGCTGCCAGATCAATGCAGGAGTTTCCTCAAAAGAATTTTTTGTATCAATGAAATCACAGGTCTAGTCCCTATCTCCTTATCTCTCTCTACACTTTTAGTGTCTATTATCTCTACTAATCTCTACGTTGCCCAAATTTACTAACCACTGTGCAAAGCAGAATGTCTTAAATTTATCTCTTTCAAGCTTTAACGTGCCCTGGAAAAAGCTTAATGTCTGTTGAATTGAAACTGAATTGGAAATATCATTATCTACTCCTCTTCCAAATCTTCCAAAAAATAGGTTAAATAGTAAGTAATATAAATTACATAATACATTACATTTACATTATAAATAACATTATAGTATAAATACATAATAAATTATTATATGTGTATATAAAAGATAAATAATAAGATCAGGTATAGAAAGTACCTACTGTTTACACTTCTACATCAAAGGAGATATTTATAAAGCACTTGGCAAGTGCCTGGCACACAGTCAGTGCTTAAATAAATGCCTGTTTCTGTTCCCTCCTCCATCCTATGTTAAAACCATACTTACATTCCGATGGAACTGTGTAAAAGACTGGACCATGTAGAATCGGTGCATGTACACAATGGCAGTGTTGATGGTCAGTTGGGAGCTAAGAGATCTAAGTTAAGTGAAAACGAAGACAGGCACAGACCCAAGTTCCTACAAACATAACAATCTTTTGCCTTTCTCAAAGACCAAAAAGTATGAAAATAATTCCTTCTCCATGAAAATATAATCTATCAATAAAATCACAGGTCCTGGGTACACATGAAAGATTAGGTTAGGATTATACAATGTGTTCCTGGGGGAAAAATAAAACAACAAAGAAAAACTGCTCTAAAGACCCATAAAAGCATAGCATCAAATGTGATATATTTATGGAATGCTGGGATAGTAAAGCACTCCTGACTCTTTTCATGCTATCTTAAGAGTCACCTTTCTGGCCCGTTTTCTCTTTTCAAAAATGAAGGGGTTGAACTCCATGATCAATAAGGTTCTTGCAAACTATAAACCAATAACCCTATGACTTAGAGGTCTTTCCAATGTCTATTGGCAAACTAAAAGTATTTCTTTAAGTTTTCTATTTCAGTTAATTGTAGCTATATTACACTGCAAGCTTGAGGTGAGAAAGGCCTTATACTTTTTCCTATCATTCAAAAGACCTAGCAAGATTCTGTGTACACAGTAAGATTCAAAAATCTGTTCAATAAAGTAGCAGATAAGATTTTTTATTCTTAGTCAGTCTTGGCTTTTTTAACAACAAGTAAGCCACTTAGTCTCTTGGTGTCCCCAGCACCTTTATGATCACCAACCTCACTTTCTCCTTCAGAGTCATCTGGGTCTAGTGGCATGACATAGATTAGAAAGACTGGAGAGGGCCCTGGATGCAAGTTAGAGATGTTGGCCTTTTTTCTTTAGAACTACAGATTCCAGCCAAACAATCAAGGACCTCATATGCACAATGCAGAAAGAACTGTTAATCTTTGTCTCTGACAAACACCCAGATAATAATTGTTACTAGCAACTTCATTGCTTAATGTAACACGTATCACCATGCTTCAATCAACTTAGAATCTCATCTTTTATGTGTACCAAAATACAGATTCACAGTACTACTGGAGTCACATCTTCACCTCCTCTAATTCTCTATAACCTTTACTTTGTGTGTTCCATTCATCTGACCATTTAGATATATTCCCCTACAACGGGAGAAAATTTTTCAAACTGAAATGTCTAATATCCTAAACAATAAGTTTTTAAGGAGTTTATAACTTTTTTGCACCAACAAAGATATCTTGATCCAGAACAAAGGCATGCTCCCAATGATTAACAATTGTTAATGTAGACACTAAAAAAATTTCTGTATCGAGTCAAGCAGCAGTTGTTGATGTATTTACCTCTGCTAAAATTACGTCTTGGAGCACAAAGAACTTAAAGTTATGTAGTTCAACCTTATAACAGAAGCACAAATTCCCCTAGTAGATAGCAAACTCCCTGAGAACAGGCTCTTTGTTCTTTATACCCGTTTTCCCCAACTACCTGAGGCTGAATTTGAAATCATGTCTTTGACTCCAAGATCAAGCTCTTTATTTGATTTAGTGGAAAAAAATTTTTTTTCATCCAGACCCCCTAGAAATCTATCTCAGATTAAGAACTCCTATCCTAGACCACCCAGTCCCAATCTATCAGTACCAGTATACTAAATTCAGTACAGGTAATATTGTTTGAATCCACACTCAGGGTCCTTATATAAGCTATGGTATTAATAAAAAAAAAAAAAACCAACTTTAAAGCCAACAAACATTTTCTAAAATGTTAGTCCGGATTTGGTATTGAGTTTAAATGAAGATTAACCCACTCAGTTATACATGTGGCGATCATTTCTACTACGCAAATGTAGGCACAATGACAAAATTAGAAAAGGTTAATTCAGGTAGCCCAATGTTTCTTACAGTCAGGTCACTAACTAAGGCACTTGGAGGTTAAATTCCGGTCAACCACTGTAAGCAATTCCTGTTTAACGATTCCACAACCCATCCGAATCTCCGTTCTCCCTGCCTCACCCTTCGACACGTCTTCAACAAAAGGTAGAAGGTAGGTGAAGCTTTGGAAACCCTTCTCTTAAACCCCGTGGGATAGAAGCTGGCCAATTCTCCAAGGCTGAGTACGGCAAGGCCGTACAAAGTTTTAAAAAAAAAAGCTGTCAGGAAAAAGGCTAACACTGGGCCGAGAAAGGACACTGAGTCCGGCAACAGCACGCACTACGCTGAGAGTAGATGCCGGTGGCCGTGAAGCGGGAAATGACTCCACTTCACCTCCCCCCACGGAAACAGTGTCCTAATCCTGTCCACGCCGACAGCCTGGGCCCGCTCAGCGGTCCCAGAGCCCCGAAAAGAAGGACGCTAGGCCTCGCTCCCAGTCTTCCCGTTCCTCGGTCCCTGACCGAACCCAGAGCCCGAGGCCCAGCGGAGCGATCCCGAGGCTAGGCCGCGGCGCGGCGAGAAGGATACACGTTGAGGCGCTGCCCCATATCCTGAAGCAGATTGGCTGCCTGCTGCCGGCAGTACAGTTCTTTGTCCGGGTCGATGCCGGCGCGACGGGACGGGCTCTTTTCCAGCTGTTCCCGGGTGAAGTACCAGCGCTTGGCCGAAGCTCCCTCCATAGTGCTTCACCCAGGCGGTGGCGGCGGCGGCAGCGGCAAGCACGTCCCGGCGTCAACTGCGCAGCGACGTACATCCGCTGGGAGGCGTCCGAGCGCGCGATGACGCACATCCGATCCGGGGCCCTCAAGGGGGCGGAGCTGGAGGCGGGTACTTCCGCCGAACTCCTCACCTCGGCCTCGGACCAGGGCGATAGCCTCACGTGGATTGGCTGGTTCCAGGGCGCAGGTCGGGGGAGGTGGTGTTTAGCGCTGGCTTGTTAGGAGATCCCGCCTCAAGTCCGGGTCTCCGCCGGAGAAAGAACGTGGGGAGGAGCGACGGTGGTGGCGCGGTGGCGCCTTCCCTGGGGGGTGGGGGGAAGGGTGGAGTGTTCGTTGCTGGGAAAGAGGCGGGTGTGGGAGGGAGGGAACGAGCAAGGGTCGGGATTAGCTTGGTGCCTGGTAATTGTTTTTAGTGGTTCTCTACTACGAGTTAACTGCGAGCCGGGGAACCTGGGGACCCAGGAGGATGACGCGTTGGGGCCCCGCCCTTTCCTGGCTGTTTTTGCGCGGGGTTGCCTTAAGGGACCTGGAGCGACGTCCGGTCCCATGCTAAGGCGGGGCGGGCTGGGCCGGCCAAGGTCATCCCCTTCTGGCTTGTAGAATTGAAACCTAGAAAGGGCTTTAGGAATCCAGCTCGTCTTGGTGAAGGTCACTCGGGTCATCCACATAGTGGAATCGGGATTCCAACTCAGTGGTCTCGGGCTCGTGTCACCCACGCGGCCCGCGCATGTATACGGCAGAGGAGGAAAGAGCGGCCGAGCTAGTAGGGTCATGATTTAAAATGTGAATTTTAGTAATGACAAACCTTGAGAGGGTGATGCCGGAATTTGGGGTAAGGTGTATTCCCTCCTAACAGAGCTGGAGCAGAGGGCAAGGTGATGAACAGTGTTGAATACTGTTTTTCATAAATACAGGTTTATAATAAGAAAATGCATTCTTCTTAATCTGGAGGTATTTATTTTCTGATGTCAAATGGAATGTGTCTTTATGCTTTTGGAGGGTTCCGTGGTGCAGCTCATCAGATTGACCCCAGGTTC
Source organism: Bettongia penicillata ogilbyi (assembly GCA_023548195.1). Classification (NCBI taxonomy): domain Eukaryota; kingdom Metazoa; phylum Chordata; class Mammalia; order Diprotodontia; family Potoroidae; genus Bettongia; species Bettongia penicillata. The sequence goes on from JAJHZJ010000092.1 coordinate 2,030,652, forward strand.
TCACATGCCTTGTTTGCAAATCTGTCACTTAAAGTGGTTTAAGAATAGAAACAAAAATCTAGTAGGGGCTTTAATGATCGCCTTTAGCCACAGGCCCAGGAAAGGAAAATGACGTTTGAGAAGGAAAAAAATCAGGTGGGGTGTCCTGGAGCCAACCAGAACCAGAGTTCATTGTTAAAATTTCAGTGTATTTACACCTTAAGACATTGGAAGATTATAAATGGGATCTCATTGTTTTGTTAATTGTCTAAACATTAGAAAGTGATGGCAGAAATGTAGAATAAATATGAAAGTGTCATTTCATTTTTTTCCCTAGAAAGCCCTGTGATTGAACATTTATCCTTCCTCACATTATCCTATGCAGTTTTCACGCACAGCCAGAAATACTGAAACAGTCAAGGGTTCTTGTTCCCTTCATCTCCATTCTATTCAGAAAATTATTTTTGCTGTTAAGTAGTGCCTGACTCTTTGTGAGTCTATTTGGACTTCTTGGCAACCTGTACAGCAAAACAGGGAGTGGAGATAGAGTGTCATGTCAGGTAAAGCAAGGCTAGTTTGGCTTGCAGAATGAATGAAAAAGATTTCCTAAGTTTCCTATGTGCCAAGCACTGTGTAAGCACTGAGAATGCAAATGGAAAGTCAAGGCAGTTCTGTTCTTAAGGAGCTCATTTTCTAATCTGGTAAAATGACACGTAATATGGGAGTCAACTTTAAGGCAAGTGGAAAGGTCCAGAAGTGCTAAGGATAAAATGAAGGGGCAGATGGCAAGGTCCAGGGATGTTTAAGGTACGTTGACAAGTCATAAAGGAGTTTTAGGAACAGAAGGGGAGCTAGGATTTGTCCTCCATCTTACAGGAAGGATTCTAACAGTTTAGTTACTGTGATTGAACACATCACACCGTGGTCAGGGGGCCTCAATGATTCTGGCCCATTACCTACCATTGGGAATAGATAAGGGGTTAAGTGAAACTGGGATTCTGGATTCCCTCCAGCAGTGGTAGAGATAGAGCTAGCTGGTGGTCAGTCTTTAGTCAAAAAGAGTGACAGGGAAGGGAATGCCCTGTAGTACATGAGAGGAGGTTACATGTATTAGCAAGTCTGAAGGTCTGTAAGTGTCAAACAGGATTTTGCATTTGATCATACAGGTAATGAAAAGCCACTGGAGCTTATTGAGCTGGGTGGGGGAGGGGGGGCAAGGGAAGGGGAGGTTGACATGGCCTGACTTATGTTTTAGGAATGTTACCTTGGAAGTTGTGTAGAGAATAGATTGGAAAATGGATTGGAAAAAATAGAAATTTGAGGAAAGAGAGAGATTGGGAGACTAAAAAGTAGACTATTGCAAATAGGTGAGAGCCTGAACTAGAGTAGCGGGCACATGAGTGGAGAAGGGCATGTCCACAAGAAATGTTGTAATGGAAGAATCAGCCAGACTTGGCAGCTGAATGGATATGGGAGGGTAGGTGATGGAAGGTAAGGAGTTGAAGATCAATCAGTTGATCAGCAAATTCTGGACCAGGCTAAGTAAGAGGTAGCAGGTTGCAAATATGGGTAAAAATGAGAGAATAGTGGTACCCTTGACAGAAATAGGGAAATTAAGAAGAGGGTTGGGTTTTAGGGAAAAGTTAATGAGTTTTGAGATGCAAATGGGGCAGCCATTTAGAAATATCCAGTAAAAGCAGTTGCTGATATGGGACTGAAGTTCAAGAAGAAATACAGATCTGGGAATTAATTGTGTGCAGAGAGATAATATTGAACTCATGGAAGCTGATGAGATCACTGAGAGAGAAAATGTGTAGAAAGAAAAAATGAGGGCCCAGAATAGAGCCTGGGAGTAACTCATTTGGGGTGTCAGAAGCAACCAGACAAGTAGGAGAACCAACAGACGGTGCCCTGGAAATCTAGAAAGTAACTCCTGCCTTATCAGGACCTCTGATAAGAGGTCCAAGATGAGGATTTAGAAGAAGCCCCTTTATTTGGCATATTTATATTTGTGTATAGGTATGTAACCTCTTTTGAACTAAACTGAGCTATTTGAGGATGCCCATAGCATACAGTAGCCTATCTACAAGAAATGTTTGTTGAATGAGAAAGCTGAAGGACTGAATAGCAATAATAATAAGTAACTTTTTATCATTTTTATAACTCTTAGTACTTTTCTAACAACTACCTTTGTAGGTAATAATGAAAGTATCATTATCACTGTTTTACCAGTTCAGAGGTTCGGGGAAGTTGAGACTTGTACAAGATAACTCATTTAACAAGAGTCTCACACCTTTAGGATGATTGTGCCCAGGTCTCCCAGCTGAGGATATCTGAATTTTCAGGTCCTTGGAGTTTTTATGGGTAAAAGTGGCCAAAGTAACACAGTAGGGATCTGCCTGTGTTGGCACCTTTACCCTAAGCCATGCCACAGAGCTGACCTTACACACCTGTTGTATTTTTCTCTTTACTTTCCATTCTAGCGAAGTCAATCTGTTTTTCCAGCACAGACTTGCTAATTCCTGTTTACCTTTAAAGGCACATTCCTCCTCTGTGGATACCTGCCCCCCTCTTCTTTACCACTGGTGTCCACAGTCTCCTTTAAAATCCAACTCAAAGCATAAGATATATACTATAAATGTAAGAAGTCTTCCTAGATTCTATCCTCCACTTGCATTACTGCACTTTTGTCATTCTGTACTTGTTGGCATATTCATTGGGAATTACTCCCAAGTTATAGATGTATATTTGCCACATTAGGATTATAAAGTCCCAGGAGACAGAAAATGGAACTTCTAATTCTTTTGTGTCTTTCTCAAAGTGTCAGTGTAAAGTTCTTCACTTAATAGATACTCAGGTTCTTATTTAACGAATCATGAGGGAAGAATTGAATTTACTGAAGAGTTTTTAAGAGGAAGTGATTTTTAGATTAAGAAGAAATGACATAAAAATTGAATATAAACAGTTATTATTAATAATAATAACTTCTAATAATAATGCTTCCTTGGTGGTATAGAATTGATTCCACACATTGTGGTATGGAAATTTTTCAATGAATGTGCTTTTTCAAGTTGGAAAGGTTTTGAGTTCACACCCAGTAGACCATATCCAACAAGCCAGTGACCCATGAAGCAGACAAAAATACCAGAAAGGTCCTCAGTTCTTTCAACTCCCTTACACTTTTTGTCTACTCATACAACCGCATCCCAGTTCAGGTCCTCTATCATCTTTTGTCTGGACTGTTGCAGAAGCCTCTCACTTGGTCTCCCTGATTCAAGTGTCTCCCCATTCCAATCCATTCTCCATTCAGCTGCCAAGGTGTTATTTTTAAAGTATGTCAACTCCTTCCTCCCATTCTTCCTTCTCCCTTCTCCTTACTGCTCAGTGAGCTTCAGTGGTTCCCTCTTTACCTCCAGGATCAAATATAAACTTCACTTTTTAGCATTTTAAGCATCTCTTTCTAAGTCTTATACTGCCATATTTCTCCAAAGTGATGCTCAATCTCCTATCTCCATGCCTTTGTACTCATCCATTCCCCAAGCTTGGGATACTCTTATTTCCTCACCTCTGACTCTTGGCTTCCTTTAAGACCAAGTTTAAGTACCACTCTCTTTAGAAATCCTTTCCTAGTCCCTCCAACTACTAGTGCTTTCTCCTCTGAGATTACCTTTAATTCACTATGTATATACATCTTCTGTGTATCTAGTTATTTAGATGATATCTCTGCCATTAGAATGTATATTTCTGAAAGGAAGAGAGTTTGCCTTTCTTTGTTTGACCAGGCACAGTGCCTGGTGAATAAAGTTTGTTGACTGACTTCCTCGGTGATTACATTGTAATTGCAGAACAGAGGGCAAAAGATACTAAGAATCACAGTTTTTAGATTGTACCATTAGCAACTCTGCTTTTGCTACTGTAAATATGGAATCTTTTTATAAAAATTTATTTGACCACAGAAACCCTGTTGTAATCTTCAGTCATTTATCTACCAGTGTTTGGCGGTAACTTATTTTCTCTTTCCTCAACAATGTTGAAACAAATTGCCTTTTCCTCTGGGCAGAGAAATCCAAGGTTTGTTACCTATGTCAATAACAAAACTATTTGAAAGCTTGATGGCAAAGCTATTTTCATTGGCATCCTTGTCATGGACCACACTGAAGGAGCCTGAATGACCCACACTCTTGGTGGTCATACCAATTTAATCCAAGTTAGTTGCACTGGTCATCATACATGGGTTGCCAATATTGAGCTTGATAAAATTTGATCTTGCTGGTCTCCAAGTCAGATTAAATCATGTTACTCACCTTGATGAGAGGATCTGAGTGTAGGATGGTGTGAATGGACAGCATGTGTCATCAGAGGTGGGGGGTGCCTTTTGTACCTTCAAAGGATTTTCTTACTTTGTACCTCAGCTATAATGTGATAAATAGCATAGTGACCTCTCATGTTATATACCAGACAGAAATGTTTGCCTGTTTTTGCAATGCAGCTGACATTCTTAAAACTAGAAGAGAAGGTCATGTCCTTTTTGAGCTTGCCATCAGTCTTGAAATGCTGCAAGCAAATCTTAATCTCTCATATTAGGTCATATTTGAGTCAATTTTAGAGGAAGATGGTGATTCATTAGGTTTTGACAGCCTGTGGATGGTTTAGCAGACATTCCTGTTAACTCACCCAGCATGCCAGTGCTAGGGATCAACCATGAATTTAGAAACTTCTAGAGACTATAGAGCCACAGGGAAAATCTTTGTTAAATGACCAACTAGTAGATGTACAACTAAAGGAACTACATTTGTACTGCCTTATTCAGGAAACTTTAGCTAAATGAAGGAGAGCTAAGTTTTTCCTCAAAGGCATAAAAAAAGAAATAAATAAAAATTGTGTTTCTTTGTGCATCCAAAGGCAAGAAAATCACACATTTATGTAGCACCTTTGATATTTATAAAGCCTCATAACAACCCTGTGAGGTAGTAAAAATTTTACTAGCCTCATTTTATAGATGAGGGAACTGAGGTTCAGAAATGTTAGATCACTTGCCCTAAGTCATTAGTTTAGAGTCAAAGCTATGATTCTAATCCAAGTCTTTTGACTTGAAGGCTTTTGCCTCTATTGAAATGCTAAATTGAAATCTATCAGATTCCTAAAGATAGAATCAGTCTAGTCATTCCTCCATGATTTCTTCTAAAAGATACCCTGAATCCTTCAGAAGAGGGATAATATTTTGTACAGGCTAGGGCATAAAGAACAGGAAAGGGTAGAAGAATACAGTTGCTAGAGCATCCTGGATCAAAATTCTGAGGTAAACTTTTTGTGTTGTTTGGTGACCCCAGCCTTTCAACACAGTCTTCCCCTCTGTGGCAAGGACCCAAGCCATGTTTCACCTTAGCCACACCAGGACTCTCTCTTCCTTCTCCCCCATTCCTGGCAATCTCTGCTTCCTCCTGCAGCTTTCCATTACAAGGTAGCCAGGTAGAGCAGTGAATAGAGTGAAAGCCTAGAGTCAAGAAGACTCATCTTCCTGAATTCAAATCTGACCTCAAACACTATCTGTGTGACCTTGGGAAAGTTACTCAACCCTGTATGTCTCAATTTCCTCATCTGGAAAATAAGCTAGAAAAAGAAATGGCAAACCATTATAGTATCTTTGTCAAGAAAACCCCAAATGGGATCACATAGTTGGAATGATAACTTCTCCCATTACAATATAAGCTTCTTGAGGGAAGGGACTGTCTTACTTGCTGGAATTTATATCCCTAGCGCTCTGCCTAGAACCTAGCAGTTGTTATTGTGTTCTTCTGAAGAAGACCATGCTATCAGAGAAATGATGACATGACTTGGCTGGACTTTGTTTTGAGTGAGGGAGGGCTGTGTAAGGTCACCAGCCTCACTTTCTCTTCCTGAGCTATCTGGATCCAGTGGCCAGATATTCATCAAGATGATTGATATGCAATGGGAGACCTTGGCCTTTTTAGGCTGAGCCTTTTCACTGAGGTAATGCCCACTGAGTGAAGAGGCCTTTTTAAGAAGGGGTCAGGGAATGGCCCTTTTAATGAGCAAAAGAAAAAAAAAAAAAACTGGGAGGGAAACAGAAATTATTACTATTGATAATCCTTCTAAGCCAGCCATTACATGGAGCCTGGGCATGGAAGGAAGGAAGCAATCAAGGAAGGAAGGAAGGAAGAAAGACATCTAGCCAGTAAGCTTCAAAGGAAGAGGAGAGGGAGACAGAAGGGAGAGGATGAGCAATGTTGGGTCCCATTCAGGCAGCTAAGTCTACTATTGACAGGTTGTGTTCCAAGATGACCATGACATCAGGGAAATGATGACATGACTTGCACTTGACTTTGTTTTGAGTGAGGCAGGGAAGCAAAGTCACCAGCCTCACTTTCTCCTCCTGAGCCTTTCTACAAGCTAGTAAGGTCTTCGTAAAGGCTTGATCTGGTCTGTTTAGCAACCCCTTCCTCCTCTTTAATGCCCTTAGGCATTCTACACCTTTCCCTCTAGCAAACCCTGTTATTTAACTAATTGAAACAGAGATTGATTTCTTTTCCCTTAAGGAATCACAGCAGTTTGGAAAAAGGATTTTTCATCTTATGTTATCACCTCCATGTCAGATCAATCAACTTTGAAATCTAGATGGTTCACAAATTCAGATAACTGAAATGTCACATCCTCCCAGATGCTTTTTCTCATCATCTTAGTTGGAAGCGATTTATAGTTTTACTAATTTCTTAATTCTTAGTAACCCTCCTGTGGCATCTGTTTTTCACATTGATATTGATAGTGGATATTGTAGTGGTACCTTTCCCAAGGGTATTTATGTTTTAATGAGGAAACATACTTAAGCCAATCAATCCATAAACATTTATTAAGCACCTACTAAGTAGCTAGGTACTATGAAAAGCTCTGGAGATGCAAAAAGTAGCAAAAGAAGTTTACAACACAGGGAAACTTTAAAGAAGATCTCTTACTGTGGAATTATTAGTTTTATCCAACTAGGGAGAAAGGTATGACCTTCCTAGTACCTTGTGGAGTTTGAATGTCTCCCTGCTCATTCATGAGGCCAGAACTGTCCTTAATCTTCACATGGCTTGGGACTTGATTTCATTTTTTGAGAATCAGAACATTTTTGAGTGTCCCATAGCACTCCGCACTCATTTTACAGACTTATTGTAGCCTACCTTTCATTACAATTATTTGTGAACCCTTCCATGTCTCCTATGAGATTATAAACTCTTGGAAGGCAAAGCCTGTGTCTTTTTCAGTTTTGTAGAATAACTTGTATATAATATATATAATTCTTTAGCCATTCTGGTAATGAACCTTATTTGGTTGTCTTGTCTCAGACATATTGTCCATTACTGGGACTTGCAACCTAAGGTATGTGAGCACTTGACAAGCATTATCTCACTGAATCCCTCCCCTAGAAAATCTATGGGGATGAAACTACCAATGAGGAAACTAAGGCTTAGAGAAATTGAGTGATTTGCCCAGTCACTCAACCAGTAAATATCAGGTGTAAGATCTGAACCTCAGGTCTTCTCCACCCTATGTTTAAAACTGTAACTGCCATGCCTTGTTACCTTTCAAGATCATGTCCCTAAGATCACCTTTCAGTTCCCTTTTACCTGTAAATTGAGCGAACCTATAATATCCTCTTTGTATTCTCTAATCTAATAAAAATGTAATAATTTAATGGAAGGGGAAAGGAACCAATATAAATAACAAATTGTGTTCCATTGAATTCTGAGGCCTCCAGTATGAATAACATTGATCAGGGAGAAAGGACAACAGATATAGATTTAATTCCCCTCTTCTCCAGGTCTGTTTCCTAAGCTCTATCTTCAGTGACCTTCAAATTCTGTCCTCCTTGGTCAGGATTGGTCATCACTTAGGTGATTACCATAGTAACCAAAAACAGAACCCAGAGCTTCAAACTTGCTGTTCCACATCTAGTCAGGGAAGAGTTGGGATGGCATTCTTTGGCATAACCTTGTGGGGCTATCAGGATCCTTTTCTGAGCAAAAAGAAAGTCTGGGGGAAGGGAGAAGAAGAGGAAGAGACAGGTAAGAGGAAGGCAGACAGGAAGAAAAGAAAAAAAGGAGGGGCAAAAAAGAACCAATGGATCAGCAAAGAATTTTAGGTCTAATGGTCACCAGATATGGTTTTCCTAGCCAGTGGAAAATATTGCCTATTAGTACTTAGGCCTACAGGAGGTATGTAGGCCATATCAGAAGATGACTAACATCATTTGGAAATGATACTTGACTGCTTTGACTTAGCTTACCAAGCTAAGAACACGGCAACTAGTGTGGTAAAATGGCAAAACCACTGGTCTTAAAATGAGTTCAGGTGTAGATTACAACACTTACCAGCTACCTCCTGAATTCTCTGAGTCTCACTCTCTTCAGCAGCACCATAGGATGTTGTTGTTTGTGCTTCATTCTCTGAGGATCACTTCAGGGAGGTGGCACCACGGCATGCAAGTGAATTGGACTGAAATGAGAGAGGGCTGTAGAAAGTTATAAGCCTCACTTTCTCCTCTGGAGCTATCTGGGTCCAGTGGACAGATATAGATCAGGACAACTGGAGATGGCCCAGGGAGTGGGAGGCCTTGGCCTTTTCAAGCTAAGGTCTTTTAACAGGTCTCCATTTGAATGAGGCAACACCGATTCAGTGATTAAGGCTTGCATCAGTTACCTCAAAGAGTTGTTGTGATAGAAGCTTTTATGAAACTCAAAGTCTTTAGAAATATGAGCTATTATTAGCATAATAATCTCATTTGTAACTTCCATGTCTTAATGGGATGAACAGATGAGATCCCTTGATTAATCAATCCCTTGAGTTTAATACCTCCTCTCAGGGACAGTAACATTGGAGAGTTGAGGCTACCCTGGAATTCCTAGTCCGGAAAGTTGTTTGATCTTTAAGTACAACCAAATTCCTGGGTTATGTACAAGGGAACAAGAGGAAGAGCAGAGTAAATTAACTGTGTCCCATAAGTACCCACTTGCCCAGAAATATTACTATAGATGGCTAGTATGGCCTGATCATCAGGTTATTTTCTCAAACCATCTCAGCCACTCCACCATGAGCCCCTTGTCCCAATTCAAAAATTGCACTGATATTTACAGGTTAGGATCTTACAGGTATAGCTCCTGTTACTCTTGTCCCAGAGTGGAGAGAGAATGGAAGAAGAAAGCAGTTCGAGGATTTATCTCTGTCTTGTTCCTCCTTCACTCTTGAAGAGGACATGTAGAGGGTGATGTCTTGACTTGCACGTAAATTGAATATGGGTGGGGCAGTCATCAGCCTCACCCTCCTCCAGAGTTATCCAAGTCTAGTGGCAAGACTAAGGTCATGATGACTAGTGACAGCCCAGGATGCAGTGGGTTACCTTGGACTTTCTAAATTAAAGACTTTCTCAGGTCTCAGTTTGTCTGAGGCCAGATCCATTCAATGACTGAGGGCTGGGGTAAAAGTTGAGACAAAAGATGACTCAATTTACCATCGTAAAAATATCAGTCTGGGAGGGAAAGACCTTCAAAGTTTCTGGTCAGACAGAAAACAATTTCTATTTATACTCATTCTAAACCATCAAAACCTAAACAATAAGTGACAGAGGCTTGAGTTGGGACTCTTATTGGCCATTCAGTGAAAACCAGAGTGATTTGGGTTTTAAGGTGAAGTCAAGTAGTTCTATTTAAAACATAATGGGCTTTTTTAAAACCTGCCTTTTCAGAGCTAAATTTCTAGAAATCAAAAATGAAAACCAAAAAGTAAATTGTTTGAGTTTCTTGGGAAAAAAATGGAAGAGGAAGGAGACTAGAAATAGCAACTTGTGGAGTTGGAAGATTGGGTCCCAGAGGGCAGTGACCACCACTCTCAGCGTGGTGAAGCAGTTATTATGAAATGTTCTCCTGAGAACCCAGTTTGCTCCTTCCCACAAATGCAGCTTCCATGGAAGGAGTAAGCTTAAACTTAGACCATCGTAATCATAGTGAGGCACACTTTTAAGGAAGATGCGTAACAAGGTTTAACTCACAACACCTGCTTTGGAAGTCTGTCTCTCTGTGTAGAGACTTCATGTAGAACCCTTGTCATTGTTTATCCTTTGTTCTCAAAGAGGAACAGTGACATCATAATAATATCCCTACACACTGTCACACACACACACACACACACACACACACACAAACAAGAAGATCCTTTGCTTATTGGGAATCATAAAGCTAGGAGAAGTTCATGATATTTAAAATGTGTTCACTTTATACTACCTAAATCTTAGAAAAAGAGACTTAGAATCTCTCATTCAACAATATTCTTAGAGAGGGGGCAATTCTATTCTACATGTTTTACCCCTATGTACCACCACATATATTCCCTAAGGACCAGACTCTTACTTTTCTATTTGAGAGTACCTATAGGAAAGAGAATGACCATCAGCTTTTGACCAAAAACAACTTGAGTCTTGGTAAAGGTAATAATGGGTTAAGAAGGATTGAGAATATTTGTCTTCTGCATGGAATAGGATTTTCTAAGGGTCAGAGTGAAGACCAATGGATTCTGAAGATGAAAGAATCAAAGATAATGGGTAGAAATTTCAGAGAAGTAGATTTCAATAAAATTGCCCCTGAATAAGGCAAGCTATCTCATGAGCTAGTGAATTTCCCTATCCTGGAAGTTCAAGTAAAGACTGGATAACCATTTGCTGGAGATGTTGTAGAGGGGATTCATGTGCTTAGTAGGAAATTAGAATCTCTAAATTCCTTTTTGACTCAGGTTTGATTTCTATGTAATTTTTCTTCCTTTTTTAGGAAACAGAATTGAATTAAAAGTCCAAAGACCTAGTTTCTTTTCCTGGTTCTGTCACTAATTAGTTGATTAACCTTGGGAAAGTTTCTCTGTTTTCTCATCTCAAAGTGATGGAGTTAGAATTAAACTTTTTAAAAATAATTTATTTTTAGTTTTCAACATTTACTTCCATAAGATTTTGAGTTTTAAATTTTCTCCCCCTTCTTCTCCCCTCTCCCCAAGATGGCATACAATCTGACATAGGCCCTACATATACATTCATATTAAACACATTTTCACATTAGTCATGATGTAAAGAAGAAATAGAACCAATGGGAAGAACCATGAGAAAGAAGAAACAAAACAACAAAAGAAAAAGAGAGCAAATAGTATGCTTCCATCTGCATTCAGACCCCAGAGTTCTTTCTCTGGATGTGAATAGCATTTTCCATCTTGAGTCTTAGATCCTTGCATTGCTGAGAAAGGCTAAGTCTATCAAAGTTAGTCATACTGTGCACAATGTTCTCCTAGTTCTGCTCACTTCACTCAGCATAGGTTCATATAAGTCTTTTCAGGTTTTTCTGAACTCTGCCTGCTTATTATTTCTTATAGCACAATAGTATTCCATTACATTCATATATCACAACTTTAGAATTAGACTAATTGTGGGTCATATATCCTATCCTATCCATTAGGGAGCCACTCAAGGTCTTTCATCAGTAGGGTGACATGATTAACTGTGGATTAGGCATATTATTTTGACATTAATATTATATGAATAATGGTATGAAAGATACATTAGAAGAAGGCAACCAACCAGAATTCTGTTGTCAAAATCCAGGTGGTTGGTAGTAGCAGTGGAGAAATCAAATGAAAGAGATGTTTCAGATGCAGAATGGCAACCTAGTCAACTGACTGAAATTGGACAATGAAGATGAAGAAACCAAAGATTTTACCAAAGTTTTGAACATTCTCTGCCCATTTTTCTATGGTTTTCCTCCAAATCTAAGTGAACATGGGACAATTTAAATTTCAATAAAATGTGTATTGAAAAGCATGGACTAGACTTCCTGGGCCATCTCCAGTCATTCTGATGAGTATCTGGTCACTGAATCTAGAGGACTCAGGAGGAGAAGTGAGGCTGGTGACTGCACAGCCCTCCCCCACTCAAAGCAAAGTCCAGTGCAAGTCACGTCATCATTTCTCTGATGGCCTGGTCTTCTTCAGCAATGAAGGACGAACACAACAACAACTAGGCACTAAGGGATGCACAAAAGTAATCAAGTTACGGTCCTTGCCCTTAAGAAGTTTAATTTAATTGGGAAAATATCTAATTCTAATCTTGAGAAGATGAAAAATAATTAAAATTATTTACATCTATCCCAGGCCCAACTTTTATATACATATATATGTATGTATATATGTATACATACATACATATATGTGTGTGGTATACATATATGTATGTACATACCACACACATATATGTATATACACATATATGTATATACATATATATATATATATGTATTTGTGAACAAAATCTAGTTAAAATGGATATCAAAGGTAACTTGAAAGGAGAAAGAAATGACAAAGTATCTAGGGAGAGGTATTTCAGGGAGCGCTGGGCCAGCCCCACCCGTTTGTTTAAGTAGGTAAGGGGGTGGGGCATCTTATTGGTTAATTGTACCCATAGGAGTCTCAGCAGCCCAGCAGAAGCTACAGGGATGGGGCCGACTCAAAAAGTTGGAGGGGGAAGTAGGAAAAGAGAGCAGATTCATGACTAGGTCCTCTCCACAAAATAGATAACCCTCTGTCGTGGATGATGAGCTGTCATATAGCTGCAATCACATGGACATGAAGCCTAATCTATAAAGCAAAGAATAATCTCCAGACTGGAAAGAATAGAAATGGATAATAGAGACTGAAACCTGAAAAAAAAAATAAGGAGAGGGGAAGTATTTAATTGAATTTCCATTAATGAGTTCAAGTCACTCAGCCTGGATGAACTACATACAGGATGCTAAAAGATGTGACTGATTTGTCTTGTCAGTGATTTTTCAAGTTCAGTGTAATTAAGAGAAATTGTAGCAGGATTAGAGGTAGGCAAACTTTGTCCCCAAATTTCAAAAAGGGAATCAAACTGGATAGTACAAACTATATAGGCCAGTGACAACAATCTAGAATGGATGGCTGCTAATCAGCATGGGTTTAAGAAGTGCCTTGCCAAATCTTAGTTTTGACAGGGCTACTGAACAAGTAGAAAGGAGAATGCTGTTGGCAGAATATTTGTATTTCAGCAGGTCATTTGACAAAGTCTTTCACGATGTCTTTGTGAACAAGACGGGGAGATGTGGACTACGTGATAGTATAGGAAGGTAATCTGGAACAAATTGAAAAGACAGATCCAAACACTAGTGGTCAATGACAACCAGGAAGGACATCTCTAGTGGAGTCCCCCAGGGTTCTGTCCTTGGCTCTGTTCAATTGAATATCTTTTTATCAGTGACTTGTATTCAAGCATGAATGGCATAGCTTATTTAATTTAACACAAGGCTGGGTTATGTAACTAATATAATAAATGAGTTCAGTAGGTAAAATGGTAGACTGAAGTCAGTGAAATAAAATGTAATAGATCTAAGTGTAAAATCAAGATGGGCTCAAAAATTTCAACTATACAAGCTTAGTGCACTAATGGGTAAGTGGGACATGTCCAAAAAGTAATTCATGTATGATCCAAGACAATTCTTGGAAGGACTTCCGATGAAAAATGCTCTGTAATTACAGAGAAAGAACTGACAAGAGTCCGAATGTAAGTCAGAGCATGCTTTTAGAAACTTTGCTTTTCTTCTTTGTTTTTTTGGTCTGTGCTTTCACAACATGACTAATGTGAAAATATGCTTTGCATGGCTGCATATGTACTAACCTATATCAAACTATTTCCCTTCTCAATGAGGGGAAATGGCAGGGAGAGAGAGAATTTGGTATGCAACATTTTAAAAAAAGAATGTTAAAAATTATTTTTACATGTAATTGAGAAAAAATTTAATATTTAAAAATACCAAAAAAAATTCAGGTAAAGACCTAGTGATTTTTAGTGGACCTAAAACTTCAATATGAGTTGGTAATATGGTATGACTTCCCAAAAAACTAATGCATTAATAGAAGTACAGCATATAGAACACTTGAAGTAATTTTCCTACCTCTGGCCTGATTGGAACACATTTAGAACATTATTTTATTTTTTATTTTATTTTTTTTGAGTCTGGAACACAAGCTTATTTGTCAAATCTTTATTGGGTAAGTGGGGAAGGTTGGTAGGGTTAAATTTGGTACTTCTTGGCAGCAGCCTTCGTCATGGCAGCTAGGATATTGCTGAGCTCCTCTGTTGCTCTTCCCTTGAGTTCCCACCCTTTTTTTGACGAATTTAAGGGCTTACTTGTCTTTGGAGACCTTTAACAATTCCATGGCCTGCCTCTCACAAGGGGCAAATCCACACATCTCCTGGATAATCTCTCTCAGAAACGTGGTACGTTTGGTCAAGCATTTACAGTGGCAGCGGCAGTATTGTAGCTTGGAAACGTTTTTGGTAACTGTGGCCCTTGCTGAGGTCCACAGCCATGGGGCACTGAGTGGTCATGGCTGTGGCCTTACTGTAGCTCCAACAACAGCCACAGCAGAAGGCTAGAACGTTATTTTAAAAGACATTGACAGTCTTGAATATATTCTGAAAATGGTGATCGGAACAATAAGGGTACTCAGAGTAACGTATGAAGATGAGTATAAACTAAGAAACTTGAAGTTTAATCAAGAGAAGAGAAAACTAAAGTGGAGTTGTCTTTAAAGTATCTGAAGAGCTTTGGAAAAGGGATTAATGTAATGGAAATTCCCAATTTCATATGGGGTAAATTCTCTTTTTGTTTTTCGTCATATCGGGAAATGTTAACATTTAATTGATGTTGGCCAAGTTCGTGAAAATAAAAAGGGAATTTTAAAAATGTATTTTTATTCATTTACTTATTTTTGAAAATCTAGTTTGCTAAGATTTGTTTTACTAGGCGCCAGAGAGCAGAACCAGGACAGGAGGGCAGATTTCATTTCAATAATAATAAAAACTTTTTAACAATTAGAGCTACTTCAAAATGGAATAGGTTGCCTTGAGGGTGGGGAGTTCCTTATCACTGAAAGTCTTCTAAAAGAGACTGGATGATTATTTTTTTTAATATGTTTTAGATGGAGTTCATAACATACTGAAAGTCTTCTAAAAGAGACTGGATGATTATTTTTTTAATATGTTTTAGATGGAGTTCATAATATACTGAAAGTCTTCTAAAAGAAACTGATTATTTTTTTAATATGTTTTAGATGGAGTTCATAATATACTGAAAGTCTTCTAAAAGAGACTGGATGATTATTTTTTTAATATGTTTTAGATAGAGTTCATAATATAGGTAGATGTTGGAGCAGATGACCTCTGAGGTCTCTTAACTCTGCAATTCTATGATTGAGAAGCCCTTCTGCTGTCATTACAGAGGAAAGGTATCCAAAGGATTCAGTTTCTACCAAGCTGCCCCCCATCATCTCTGCTGGAAATTACTATGTGCACCACAACAGCAATGAAAAGTACCACAAAGCCGTCCGGAGGGTACAATTAAAGACATGTGGGTCCTATTGATCGAGTACTCTAGTGGTAAATGGGATGTATGATTGAGGAGAAACCAAGGCAGAGAAAGAGCAGGTAGAGGTTGGTGGGGATTTTTGAAGAGGAACCAGAAATAAGGAAAAAGTTAATCTGCAGAAACTAGTGGAGTGATGAGTAGATAGGGTTCCAGGCTTGTAGTCAGGAAGACTTGTTTGCATCCAGCTTCAAACACTTACTAGCTATGTGACCAGCAAGTCACTTAGTCTCTTTGCCTCAATTTCCTTATCTATAAAAGGGAGAGAATAGTAGCACCTACCTTACAGGGTTCTTGTAAAGATCAAGTTATAAATGCACATGTACATGTATATGTACATAGATATATACACAAATGTATATTGTACTTTACAGACTTTTACTATGTACATAGTACTTACAAGTACTATGTAAATGTTTGCTATTTAAATTATTCTATCAAAGCCCACCAAACAGTAGGATTAACCTGCTGCAAAAAATATGAGTTTAATTCATCTGTCAAGTATCAGATAATATAATCAGAGAGTGGAACATTCACCCCTCAGATTTCTCTCATGCCTGGGAAGAAGCCCTAGTCAGCCTAGGCTGGAGGTGGTGGGTGATTCCTGACATTTCTCTTAGACTCTCTCTCCATGCCTCCACATTTAGTCCACAATCAGCTCTTTGATGCCCCTCTGACGGATGCCCAGAATTTCAGTTTCTGGATGCCACATGAACGTGGTGTTCGCCCGCAAGACATTGCTCCATGGATGAAGACTACAAGACACTGCGTTATCAAGAGCCCCATAACCAGGTTTGGATGGAAGGGATCAGCTAAGGGAACTACCCAGTTAGTAGAAGTCTCCCTGACCCTATTTGAGGTACTAAAGATAAGACTGAGCAGTTTTGATTCTGGCTAGGAATCCCTAATAGAGCAGGGAAGCGAAGGGAGCAAAGGAGGAAAGTGGAGAGGATGGTAGGGAGGCTATGTGTACACTTGGGAGGGAGATTTAGTTAGCAGAGAACATCTCTAGCCATTAGTTTTACTAACCTAGAAAGACGGGGATGGGAAGAGAGGAGAAAATGAACTGAAGGCTTGGAAATGGAAGGCATAGGAACTCTTACTTGTTACCAAGAGCATCAGAGAAGACTCATTCTGAAGGACAAGACCTTTTACTCTAAATCTATCTGTGAACCTGCAGTCCAATCTGTGCATGTTCCCTTGTTCTCCTGCTTGGCCTGAGTGACAGTGAGTCACACACATAGAACTATTGCTGCTCTGGGGATTAAGCAGGATAACATAGCTTCAGGAGCTACCCTCACACCTCCCTCCTCCTGACTTAGACTTAACCAGGCTGAACTGAATTAACTTCTTCCTGTTCTAGGTTTGTGGATCATATGATACTCAATGACCGACTCTTCAGTTTATATTGAGCTGGGGGAGCAGAAGACAGGCCTGGGGCATATGCCTGGTGCTGCAGAATGGATGGCTGGTGGGATAAAAATAGCTGGGGGTATTTTGTGGGGGAGAGGCTATTGGGGGGAAAGGGGAGTGGGGAGGCCTGAATTATTCAAAAAGCACAAAATAAAATGTTGGAATATAATGTGTATATTAGTATTTGTGCTAGGTGTGTGTTTGTGTGTGTTGTAGAGAGAAAAACAAATCTATGGCCAAGACTCATCCAGATAGCAGTTGTAAGAAATCTAAGGCAAGACCTTAGACCCAGGGAATTAGTGGAGGGCAAATGAGGGGGACCACATGCTCAGGGAATGAAAGAACATGTATTTATGATGGGAGGAGGGGGGAAGAACATATCTGTGAGCACTTGGTGCTGAGGCATCTGGAGGTGCCTAGAACTACTCCTTGGAGGATACTATAGCCCAACATGGGGCATATTAGAAAGTAGGAGAAACTTCTTCAGAATTATTCTTGGGTCGGACTACTGCTAATCCCAGCCCTTACCCAACAAAGGGCTCCCACCCCAACTCTAGTGTCCAGAGTAGCTACAGACTCAGCAGTTTTACAAAGTTTAATTTTATTGATATTTAAATATATTAAATATTTCATTGAAATACATGTTACATTATCCTCCCCACCCCTGCCCCCCACAGTGGTTAAATTATAAAACCAAATCCCAAGGTCCCCTACGTACCCCTCAGACCCCTCTTTGAAACAGAAGGCTGGGAGAGGGCGATTGAATAATGGCAAAAGGGAACCACTGGCACTAAGGGGCATAAGGAGCAGACAGGCTCCCTCAACCCCTGGGCAGTAAGTAGGGACAGCTGGGTCCCCTCAGGGCTCCCTTATTCTGCCCAGACTTCCAGGTAGGGAGCATCTGGCCATACACACTCTCTTGTCCCACCCAGCCCTACATATTTTCCGATTATAGGAACCCCTTTCTGTCATTTTTTGTACTGCATCCATGATTTCATAGAAATAGGGAACTTCCAATGAGGGAACTCCCTCTCCCAATGTAGTCAGTACCTGTTCTGCAGCTTAAAACCGTAAGAGAGTTGCCTGGAGATACTGAGAGGGTGTGAAGTCACCTGCCCAGGGTCACAAAAAGGTTATCATATGGGACTTGATTCCCAGCCTTCCTGACTCATAGGCCAGCTCTCTATTCATTACACCCCACTTCCTCTTTTCTCATGGGAGAGCTGTAATTTCCTATTTGGACCTGCCAAGTAGGCAAAATTTGGGTGGGTGGATGAGTACCTGGTGCCCAAGCCTCAATACTGACACCTAAATCTGCCCATAGTAGGTAGTTGAAAAGGAGGCAGAAGTAGCTCTAAAATGGGCCCAAGGATAAAGTAGCCTGGAAGAAAACAGGTTGAGAACATTCTCTTGCTTCCCTATTCTTGGCTACCCAAGGGACCTTGACCTTTTACTCTGCAGCTACCATGCAAAGTGATCTCTAAGAGTGGCATATCTCAAGCTGGTATATATGAGTTGAAGCTTCAGATAGAGAAACCAAGGCACCAACTAGCTTAGGCCAGAGGGGAAGCAGGAGGAAAAACACATTAATTGTAGCTTCTAACCCACTCTTCCTTTGGCAGTCCTAGACTGTGGCAGGGAATGGAGGGGACCAGGCAAACCTGGAACCCAATCTAAAAGTGGAAAAGGTAGAGTTTAGAGTAACCTTCAAGGTTCCCAGTACTAGTGTTTGGGTCTCTATTCCTCTCTACTTTTGAAGGCATAAGGTTTCCAAGAACCAAAGTAGGGACATCCTAAAATTCCTGAGCCTCTGCCCATCATACCCAAAAGAAGATTCATTGGGAAAAGGAACTTAGGGAGACAGTCCCTCTTCTCCAGGGTGGGAAGATAGTAATGGGGCACATGTAGCCTCCATACAAATGGCACTTTGGGATTTGGCACAAATTACAGGGCCCTAGCCAACAGCTTTCTCTTCCACCAGGACTGAGTTTGCTGCTGCTGCTGCCTGACCACTTCTCCCCACTCCCCTAGGATGGGGAAAGTGCCCTACTGTTAAGAAACCAGATACATACTGGAGAAAGAACATAGAGTAGACTGTTGAAGACCAGGGGCCCAAACACACACAAAACACACACACACACACACACACACACACACACACACACACACACACACACACACACACACACACACACACACACACACACACACACCTCTAGCTGTAGCAATGTGCATACTTAGGGTTGGGGCTGCAGGGGCCAATACCCACTGCCACACCCTAAACCTTTTAAATTTGTCCCTATCTTTATTACCTATTAGGCTAAAAACCTAAGGAGGTGGAGAAAATTCTGTGCCTCCACTTGGGTGGTCAGCTACTTAGAACTGTGCGAGAGGGAATGAGATCCTGACACTCCCTCCCTTTCCTCACCAATGAGGCCCTACATGAGCAGAAAAGGCACAGGTAAAAACCTGTCCCCCGAACCACTCTCTTTGGCACTTAGGGATGATTTACATAGTTGCTCACCTCTGTGACATCATCCATCCCTTCAAAACACTATAGCTTGCACCTCCATTTCACAACACCATATCCAAATCTACTGCCACTCCCCAAGAGGTACAGGGGAAATGACTGAATTCAGGCAAGAATAAGAGGCCACGTCAGCTCCTAAAAGAGCTGTCTAGAAGGGGAGGGAAAAATAAATCGTCTCCTCAAAGATGGAAAAAGTAGGGCTTTCAGTAAGAGCTTTCCCTTTTCCTGCTCTCTCCTCTTCCCTTGCCCCCACCTGCAAGTGCCCGAAGAAGAGGATTTGGCTGAAGTCAGCATGGGACCTCATGATGGGAATGGGCATGGATGGATTTGGCATGAAGAAGGCAAGCAGAGAACATACACTCGTCTTATCCATCTTGGTCTTTAAACAAGATGCTCTCAGGACAAGCAAAAAATAGGAGAGTAGGATGAGCTCACTATCCCAACAATTCCTGACACATTATTTAAAGCAATGTTTTTTGAGCACTTAGGAAGGGAAGCTGTATCCCTATAAGACAAAAGAGGTTAATCAAAAAATTATGCCAGATTAACCATGTTTCATTTTCTGACAGGGTTACCAACCCTGTCAAAGTAATGCTATAGACCTCAGTATGGCTGGATTGCAGCAAGGCGTCTGGAAAAAACCTCACATGACATTGGAATATTATGGAGAGATGCAGGCTAGATGATAGTACAGTTGGATGTAATTGGAACTAGTTGAATAAAAATACAGACACCCCCCAAACGAACCCCATCCCCATAATTAATAGATAAGCATCAACCCGACGGCTGGAAGCTTTTATCTTTGGTCCTGTCTTGTTTAGCGTTTTTACCAAAGCCTTGGGTGAAAGTGTGGACAGAACGTTTATCAAAGTTGTAGATGATACAGTCTTTGCAGGGATACCCAACTTATTGGATAACAGAGCCAGGATCCAAAAGGATCTCAACAGGCTCAGGCAAAAAACAATGTCTTGAAAATAGTAGGAGGAAATTTAATATAGATAAATGTAAAGACCTACACTTCAGTTTTTTAAAAAAGTCAAGTACTAGCTGGGGGAGGTGGGGCTAGACAATAGCTTATGTGGAAAAAGGTCTCCAAGTTTTAACGGATTGCAAAGTCATTATGTCAGCAGAGCAGGACACTCTGAAGGCATTCAATCTTAGGCTATAGTAACACCAGAATAGGGTCCAGACCAAGGGAGGTTCTACTTGGCTGTACTCTACTCTGACCAGACCACACCTAGAGGATTGTGTTCAGTTCTGGGCACCCCATTTTAGAAAGGACATAAATCAGCATGTACAAAGCAAGGCTACCAGGGTTTCGAGAGACCAGGAAACCTTGCCATAGGAAGTTCAGTTAAAGGTCATTAGGGATGTTTAACCTGGAAAAGAGAACTGACTTAGAAGGAACACAACTATCAAATATTTGAGAGGTTGTCACAAGAAAAAGGAATTACACTTTTTTTGCTTGTCTCCAGAGGGCAGAACTACAAGCAATGTGTGGAACAAATTCTGGCTCTAAGGAAAAAACCTTCCTAACAATTAGAGCTCTCCAAAAGTGGAATGGGCAATTCTTGGGAGGTAGTGAGTTTCCCATTACTTGAAGACTTCCTAGAAAGGAAGAATGACCATTTGTCAAGGATGTTTTTTAGAGGGGATTCTTTTTTAGGTCTAGGTTGGATTAGATGACCTGTAAAGTCCCTTCCAATGTTGAGTCCTATAACCAGGAAAGACATAGGGTGTGGGGACGACTTAATAGCCATAGAGGTGGGGAAAGCTCTGTCTTTCTGTGACCTTCTCCTTCTCTTCCCCCTACCCCTCAAGGCTGTAGAAGAAGGGGAAAGGGAGCAAACAGTTCTAGTCCCAAATAAGAAAATAAAGTCACTTGCAAAACTCTTTTTGCTCCCTCATTCACCAGCTCAAGGGCGGAACAGGCACAATCCAGGCACAGCCTGAGCACCAACATGCTGGCTTTTTCCCTTTTGTGGTTTGTAGAGTCTGGAGCCCTAGGGCATCTGTTCCATGGCTCCACCCAGTGGGAACACAGCCCATTTAATGCCCAGCTTCATCCTGTCAGCTGAGACTTGTGCTTGGGCCACCATTGAGGAAGTAGGTGGTCATCTCGCCCTTACCCTTCACCTTGACCACCCCTCGACACTCCAGCTGGTAGCCCTTGGCAGCTAGAACCTGGTACAGGTCAGTAGTCACCTGGTCGGGGGAAGAAAGCCCACTCAGCCTATATTCCCCAAGCTAAATCTACAGGTTACCAAGGCTTCCCTGGTTCTGCTGACCTCCCCTCCCCATTCCGCCACCTCTTCCAGCCTCTAGCTCCCAGCTTCCCTCACCAACCACATCCCTCCCCTCACCTGGTTGCCATCACAGATATTCAGAAGTCCCCTCTATCCTACTCCCTCCCTGCCTCTCTGCATTTATCTCTCTTACCTGGATTCGGTCAGGAATTCCTGTGCTGTCCATACGACTTGACACATTCACTGTATTCCCCCAGATATCATACTGTGGCTTTCGTGCCCCAATGACACCTGCCACTACTGGGCCGATGTTAAGCCCTAGTTGAGCAAGATAACAGAAGTGTGGGTCTGGGCTAAATTTGGGGCTCAGGGACTGGAAAGCCCTTATTCCCCAGGGCTGTATGGACCCTAAGTAAGCTAAATAGCTGAAAAGTAACTGGGGCCCAGACCTAAAAGGAACAGTTGTGCTAAGGCAGGCAGTCTAGTATTTGAATCCTGGCCCAGGGGTTCCCAGCTCCAAAGGGTAATTTACAGTGGTGGATATTTTACAGTAACCAGCCTGGCACTCCGCTTAGGGGCTCTACAATCCATCAAGACTGCTCAGGGAGGAAGAAACTCTCAAGTGACCTGATGGATTAGGCTGAAGACTTGAGGAAGTAGGTTGACTGTCCCTATGTCCATAAAGAACTTGGGCCCCAAGATGAATGCCTCATGGTAGAAGGTCTCCTCAACTCACTGATGGCCCCCAAATTGCTCCCAGATCTTTGGATGACTCACTGATTTGTCTATTTTTGTTTCCCCCACCCCATGTTCTTCTTACCAATTTTCATCTGGAAGTTATTGAAGGAGTGTTCATTGATATGTTTCATCTGCTCCATGAGCCTCATGGCATAGTCAGCAAGTGCAGTGATATGGGAACGTCCCACCCGATCATATGTGGCTGCATTCAGTCCTGAGGCTGCCATATAGGTACTGCCAATTGTTTTAATCTTTTCCAGCTGCCTGAACTGTTCTTCACTGATGATCTAGAAGGAACAGGCTGGCATCACTGTCAATTCTTCCCTAGGCATAAAGGCACAATGGGCCTTGGGGACAAAGGGAAACACCCAGGGAAAGCATCCCTACCATGTTCAATTAAACTCTAGCATTTGTCACTGACGTTACTCACCTTCCTTACCTATTCAATTCCTATCCCTCTGATGACAGTCCCTACCAATCTCACTCCTCCCTCTACAGTAGTAAAGCTCTTTGGGGTGGGCTGCTTTTTTATGCTGGGCTTGTCATGTTAGTGTCTAACAGTGTATCTAACACACAGTAGGTGCTTGCTGACAGTTACCACAGTTATACAGACTTGGAAATTTAACTTTACCTTTAGCTCAGTTAAGGGTGAGAACTAATTCCTACGGACCAACGTCTGGTTATGGAACAGAGTGTCAATCTAGTTTTTTATGGTGGGAAACCTTTCCAATGACCAGAACACTTTGTGTCTGGTATCCGGGTAATACCTTTCCAATCTCAAACAGCTACGGAGCCTACAGGAAGGCTGCCTGGAGAACATGAAATTATAGAAGAGAGCAGTGCTTAAAGAATACTTCTCATTAAGTAGTGGCAGCCTGATGCCTCACTCTTCTCCATTCTGAAGGTATAAGTGCCCCTCAGAATGCATCACGCCTGGAATAGCACTCTTTACCTGGACAACACTGAAGACAGTGAGAAATTCTATCTGGCCATTGCTCCTTCTTCTAGAACCCCCAGTGACGAGCATCCTCTTATTTACCTTTGTCCTTTGGCTTTCTCCACACACTTTTATAACATGGTGGGCATTTTTTTTAACTAGATCTCTGACTCCATTAGTGTGTGTACTTTTGGATGAGTAAACTCCCTCTATCAATGTAGAGTAGCACCTACTGTGTGCAACTGCAAGGCTTAAAGGGTAATTTCAGGCATCAGTCACATAAGCAGATGGCATGACTTGCCTGTGGTTGCAAAGACAGGAGGTATGTGAATGAGGCAAGACCTAAATCTACGTTTTCCTGACTTCAAAGTCAACTTTCCATTCACCACGTCCAGCTGCCTCTCTAATGTATCGTTTCTAAATCTACAGATTATTTTACATAGACATTTCAGGATATGCTTTGCTAACAACATAGAGAGATGGAGCTTTCCCAACCTAACTTTAAGGTGTATTATTCTTGTGAAGGTCGACTGTGAATGCCATTCATGGCATGGTAACTCTCAGTAGAGAGGATCAGTGTTGTTGTGCCTTAAGTGTCTTATCTTCTACCTGATCTTTTGCCTAGATCATTTCCTGCCCACTACTTGGGGAATCCTTCTGTCCATAGACTATACCCTGTATTTACCTCACTCTCCAATAATTTTCCATTTCTATCCCCATCCCTCAAGTTTTCTTCACTATGAACCTCACCTTCCTCTATTCCATTGAACCTCTTCCACATTTATCCCCGTACATGACCAAGACTTCCTCAGGATTCCTTACCAATGTTTCCTTGTTCCCCTAGTGCCCAACTCCTAACCTCAGTGACTCTTACAAGTCTAATAATTACACCATTTCTCTCCCATGCCAAACTTGGTACCCATGTCATCTGCCTCTTTATGCCCCCAACAATTTCTCCCTCTATCCCAGCATTTCTTCTTTCCTGGTCCTCACTTTTCTGCTCAGAAACCCCTTAAACGAAGCCTCCCTTTCACAATCCTCCCAGTCCCTGTTCCCAGAGTTCTCCATATTCCTTAATTCCAAGTATCCCAATCCCCCTGATGCTCCTCACACGCATTGGTTAAATACCTCATCAAAGTCAGCAATGATCTCATTGAGCAGTCGTAGGCATTCAACACCCTCATTGTTGGCTTCCAGCTCTACATAGAACTCGGAGAAGTTTGCAATGGAGGCAAACATGACAGCCACACACTCACAAGACTGATAATAAAGTTCATCATTGCGCCGTTCCCGGGCCAGGAAATGTGCGGCCACATCCTTGGGTAGGATGTTGTGTAGTAACCGTCGGTTATAGGCCTGGAGTTTTTCCATATCCTCTTTCTCTCCTGTTGCCTGTGGACACCATACCCATCATCTACTATTCTATTTGTGGGACACTGGCACAAGAAAGGGAATGAATAAAATTGCTACAAGTAGACATAGAGAGGGAGGCATATGGAACTAGGTCAGGCAGGGGAAGTATGGATCAGGAGTCTGGGAACAGAGACACAAGGAAGGGGCTATCTTAGAGGTACAGCAAAATGACAAGTGAGGTGAATACAGAAGAGGAGAGGGAAAAAAAGGCATGGTATACAAAAAGGAAAGGCCAGGGAAACAAATTTTCAATTGTTTTGCGGTAATAGCGCCCAACAACCAAAGAATAGGAGATGAGTATCCATATTGAGATCTCTGTCCCCATGTTACCTGCTTTATCCCAAAGTGCCTACTTGATTCCCACCCCAGTGCCCATTCTGTCACCTGCAGCTTCCAAAGAAAGTCCAGTCGAGCAGTTGACTCCACTTGTTGGGCATGTAAGTAGAGTGCTAGTGCAAACACTAACAGGATGACAGGGGTCATGTACTTCAGTGCCACCTTCTCACCTGCAGGGCTGGAGATAGGAACAGTGTGATGGACTCACATGCCTGCACTGGGTACTCATGGACCTCCCCTCACCTCCCCAATAGCTCTCACTTACCAATCTAGACTATCCGTTCCATTACTGACAAGTGACCTGAGGTGTGGGAGAAAAAGGGAACAAAGTCAAGGGTAGGGCCTTGACATACAGATGGAAGTAGGGACCCACCCCAAGGAGTGAGGCTCTTGGAAGAGGAAGAGTTTCACTCATAGGGATTAATACATTTAAAGAATACTGGGAATTAAATGTCCCAAGTTGTTCTACTAAGTAGCTATGCAACCTTGGGGAAATCACTTAACCCCATTACAGCTGAAATAATCAATGTGAAAGCATTTTTTTAAAGGACAAAGCATTATGCAAAGGCAAAGATGATTATTAAAAAGTTTCCAGTCTTAGGTCTCCTTCGAAAGAGCAAGTGTTTATGGTGGATAAGGGTGAGACAAAAGTCACAGGGCATAGAATCCGAAAGTGGGGGGAGCTGGGGAGGGGATACTTAAAGAGACTGACTCAGATCAGGGAAGACTCATGGGTACCTAGGTGGGGACACACTCACAGTGCATGAGCACGAAGCAGCAGGTCATAGTTGTCAAAGATGGCAGCTGGGGGCCCCAGCAGAAGCAATGCCAGATATAGCAGCCCCAGGACAAGTGTCAATACCAGCTTCCCAATGCTGCTTATGTGCAGGAAGACAGAGCCAGCCAGGAGACTCAGCAGCAGGCTCCCATTGAAGTACTGGCAGGAGGGAGGGTAACAGCAAAAGCAGCGTTACCCTCCTAATTGTGGCCCATACACACTTGAACCAATTTCCCCCAAACAACCCTGGTATCTTTTCTAACTCTTCTCCTCACCCCCTAATTCCCAGTTCTCTCCTTTTTCCCTGAGACCTGCACCCAATGTGACCTCCCTTCTGCAGCCTCCCATTCCACAATGTTTGATGCTTGGGCACCTCAGGAAAGCTGCAGGTGGGTGTAGTACCCTCACAGAGAGGAGTATCTGAGCCAAGTGAATAGTTGAGTTGCTTCAGGTGACAGGCAGTGATGTCTACAGGAGTCAGGTTCAGCATTCGAGCTGCACAGATCCGTATAGGAGTATGGTTGCAGGTAAACTGGGGGTAATGGGAAAAGACACAGGATTAATGACAAACTGAGGTCATGAAGGGTTTCAGGAAAACCAAGAAAAGAAATGGGTATCCCCCAAGAGAAGAAATCATAAGGGTGGTGCTCTGGCTCTCTTGAATCATGGAGCAAAGAAATAACTCAGATCACATCTAGAGTATGTAGAAGTCTATGGGCATTCTGGGGTAGGAGATGTAGGGATCAGGGTGAGGAGGGGAGAAGTGGAGAAAAAAAGATGGAAAGTATAGTTGCTAGGGAAGGTACCATGTTGGCAATGGCAGCGATGAAGACAAGTAAGACAGAAAAGATGCCAACTGCTGTGCTGTGGGCCCGAGAACGGACGATGCTACGGGAGAGGTGCTGCAGGAACTTTGGGAACAGCTAGAAGAGAGGAAGGAAGGTGGTCCAAGTTAGGTTAAAGTAAGGCTTTCCTTCCCCTCTGCTCTACTTTCCCATCACAGCCCTGGCAATACTTATTCTAATCCTTCCCCCACACACACACCCCCACCCCCACCCCATCCCAAAGCCTTGGACTCACAGTGCCACAGGAATAGACTGCACAGACTAGGGCTGTGACCAGCAGCAGCAGGAAGATGCTGATGTAGAGTCCCAACATCTGGACTGAACTAAAGAAAGAACGCGAAATGAGCGGGATCAGAGCAATTCATTCTGTAACAACCCTACAGAAACAAACAATTTTGAAAGATCTAAGAACCATGATTAAGGGAATGACTAACCATGATTCCAGAGGGCAGAGGAGGAGACATATCAACCACCATCCTCACAGAGGATCGAATAAATATACAAATGAGGCACACATTTTTGGATATGATTAATATGGGGATTTGTTTTACTTGGCTATGCACATTTATTATTTTTTTTTCCATTGGGAAGAAGATGGGAGGGAAAGAAAATAATACACATTTAATTAAAAATATAAAGTTTTATTTTAGAAAAGGGCAATGAGGGCTATATGATGAGACATATGGGTTTCAAATGTCCCTCTGGCCATTGCTACTCCCCTTATCCTTCTCAAATAGCCAAAAGTATAATCCCACTCTGTAAAAGGCCTAGGAGCAGAAGGGATGTTTCTGGAAGTCATGAAATTAGGAAATGTTCAGTATAGGGTTTAGGGAAACATATATTTGAAGCTAATAAAGGATAAAGGGACAAGACTTGGGGCACAGAGTATTTCTTACTGTGGGACAGTAAGGAGCTGGATGAAGCAGACAAAACAGAAGACTAGCAGCGTGCAGGCCACATAACCCCCGAAGCGGGCATCCACCTTCTGGGAGTACTATGGAGATTAAGCAGGAGAGAAAACAGCTCAGCATCAACATGGAACACCAGGAAAGGGTGTCTCCTGCACCACGCCCCCATCTCCCTCTTACCAAACTCTCATCCTGTGTCCTTTGACCCCAACAGTTACTTTTTTTAAATTAAATAATTTAGTACCCAATTTGTTTGGATTAAAAGCAATCCCAATCAAATCTCCATTTAATTATTTAAATAAAATGGCTGGGGCAACTTCTCAGTTACTGCCTCTGTGTTACACTCCTTTTGTCAGTGTGCCTGTACATTTGTGTATCTGTTCTTCCTTCAGTCTATTTATGTTGTTTCTCTAGCTGTTTTTCACATTACTTCAAGTCTTTCTAAATTTGTGTCCTTTTAGATCGTGTTACAGTGTTGCATGACATTGACATGCCAGCCTATTTAGCCATTCACTGAATGTCATACACATAGCTTCTTTCCAGTTACTTGGGTTTATAAAGAACGTGGGTATATATTTACACCAAAACGAAAGCATGCTCATTACTGATTACACTTTTAGGGTACATTTTACAAAATGAGATTACTGGGTTCAAAAGATATGATTATTTTTGTAGCTCTTATTCTATGCTTTCAAATTGCCCACTGCCAGGGGATTGATAATTGCATTATCAAATTGCTTTAAGGTCTGAAAGGAGAAATACATCTTTATCCACTTTCTCTCCCACAAATAACCCCTGATGTTCTTTTCTATTTGTTTTTCCATACCTTTTTGTTACACGTTTATCTAACTCCATGTTAAAAATCCAGTAATACTGCCTTCTATCTCTAATTAAAGAAAGGAAACAAGTATTTATTAAGTACTTAACTACGTGCCAGGCACTGTGGGACTTAAATTTAACTTGGAGACTTATGATTCTGATCTGCTCTGTATGAACATTGGATTTTTTTCCTGTTATTAAACCTCTGTTTCTGTCAATACAGTCTTTAGTTATTTTTTTATAAAGGTAAATCCAGGTAAGTTAATTTAAAGATACTTAATGCCTTTTGCTGTTAAAAAGGTTTCTCTGTAATTATAATTATCTTGACCCCCAAGAAGAGAAAATGCAGCTATCTCCTTCCTTTGTACAAGTTTAGTACTATAGATGTGAAACTTAAATATATTGTCAAAATTGGTTAAAGCGTTGGCTAATTTTGTTGAAATGCTTTTTCTGTTATTATGTCTTTTATTCATTGTTACAAGGACTCGCTCTCTGAGGAGGAAAGGGATAAGTAGGGACATGAAGGTGATATTACCAAGTTATCAGTAAAACTATTTTAATGGGGACCTTTTAAAATAAATTTCTTTATCTTTTTATTGGCAGCATATAAATACACAAAGGGCTTTTATGCATCTATTTTATATCCTGAATCTTTGCTAATGTTAAATTCATTTTTGTTGTTGAGATATCCATCAAATACTGCTTTGATCTGATCTCTTCATTTCTTATGTCATTCCCTCTAATTTATTTTTTCCTGTAATTCTGATTGCTAGCCCTATGTCCAATATAATTAATGAAAGTAAGCACCTTTTGTTTTATATTAATTTTTAATGAGAATACTTCTTATGTTCTGACACTGCATATATTGGTCCTGAGTTTCAAGTACATACTTCAAATATGGAAGAAAAACTCTTCCTTTCCTATTCTTTTTAGTGTTTATTTTTTAATTTGAATAGATGCTATTGCTCTGAAACTTTTTTCTCCCATTCACTGGTTATCTTAATAAACTGGATTTTCTTACTGATGTGGTATATTGATAATTTTCTTAACACTGAACCATGATTTTAAAAATGTGTTTCTGTATTGTTTTTGCTACTATTTTATACATGCATATTCAGCCTCCTCATCTGTAAAATCAGAATAAGATCATAAACCTTAAAGGCTTGTTGTAACAATTAAATAAGATACATAAAGTACTTTGAAAATCTTAAACCAACATATAAGTGAGAATTAGGTTTGTGATGAATGTTGCATGGAATTCTGCTCTAATGTTTCACCAGAGCAATCAGGTGATCCTGAATTTCATTTCTAAGCTGTAGTCTTCCAAGGTCAACCAGGGATGAACCATTTATAGTTCTGTTGTCTGAGAACCAACTCTCCCAAGTTTGAAGAGGTTCATCATCCAAAAGCTGGCTCTCAAGAAAAATTTTTTTCAGACAAAACAACTACCAAAACTGCCTACTAATGCATGGAATAGA
Source organism: Bettongia penicillata ogilbyi (assembly GCA_023548195.1). NCBI lineage: Eukaryota > Metazoa > Chordata > Mammalia > Diprotodontia > Potoroidae > Bettongia > Bettongia penicillata. The sequence continues at coordinate 2,060,542 of JAJHZJ010000092.1, forward strand.
ATTGAGACATGCAGCTACATGAATTCTTAAATAATACATATGCATTAACAATACTGGACTATGCTAGTGCTGCTTTTACCAATATTAAGCTTATTAAAAGAACTGAATAACATTCTATCTTCCTCTATATTTAGGTACAGCCTAAGTTAGTATAGAATTAATTTTTTTGTAGGTCTGGAAAAGTTTACCTACAAAACCATTTGGGTCAGTTGTTTTGTTTTGTGGAGGAACTCAGTGAAATTCCACTAAAGCCAATTTTAATGTCTCACTATCACACACAGAGGATCTTTGGTTATCAAAGGTAACCAGAGCCAGAGCCCCAATCTTTGGTATTCTAATAAACATAATCACCATTTAAAATTTACTCATAGTTTCTTCATGCTCAAACCTGTGATAAATTTTTTCGTTAAGAATTCAACATACACTTGAAAAAATGATATATTTCCTATTTTTTCTACTTAGTTTTTTTCATGTTTGTTAGAGCTTACTAAATGTCATGATTTCTTTGTCAACCTTTTCACTTTATCACATTCAGATGATAGAATACTAAAATTTCCTATTATTTTTACATTTGAATTTATTTCTGTTATAATTTTTAACTATTAAAAAATCAATTCCACTTAACATATTGCTCAGGCCATATGAATTAAATGTTGCTAAGTAAATATCTATTACTATAACTTTTTCCATTAATTGCAAAACACATCTAAAATCTTAATTGGTTCCTATTTTTAAAAAATGTATACAGCATGCCTTGAGTTATTAACTTATTGATCACAAGAAGCTTAATGTCCCCTATTATTCTTGTTGAAAGCACTGGTTAGCTAATCTAAAGTTCTTCCTGGCCTTTTCAGCTACAGACATTTATCGCACTTCTTTCTGATTCAAATAAAATATTCAAAATTATAAGATACCTAATTTTCAGATTTAATCCCAAGCTTTTCAAGGGTGTGCATGTGTGTGTGTGTGTGTGTTTCTGTTTACACACAAATGACACTTATACTTTAAGCAATCAATCATCATAACTGAAAAAACCTGAGGAGATTCAAGTCGAAAATAGAGTCTTAAATCTTTAATAATTCTTTATCAATTAGACACTGAATAATTAGCTTCTTGGATACTTATATTCCTTAAGTTTCTTGATTTCTTAAATTACCAGTTCTCTCGGTCCCAATTTTCTCCTTTGTAAAATGGGACAGTGGAGCCCAGTGATCAGCTCTAAAATGCTATTTCTCCATTTGTGAAATGATTGTTACTGTTGTTGTGTCTGACCTCATTTGGGGTTTGTGACCTCATTTGGGGTTTCTTGGCAAAGATACTGGGTTTGCCATTTCCTTCTCTAGCTCATTTTACAAATGAGAAAACTGAGGCAAATAGGATTAGGTGACTTGCCCGGGGTCACATAGCTAGTAAATGTCTGAGGCTACATTTGAACTCAGGTCCTCCTAACTGGATCCAGTGCTCAGTGCACTGTGTCACTGATCTTTGTGAAATAACACGCTCTGGGAAATTCTCTACATATTTCTTTGAATTTGAAATCTTTTATATAAGTTCTGGATTCAAAATTAGACAAATTTGTTCTACTATTTTAATTTCTTGATTTCTCTTCTATATGTTAGTGTTTTTTCTTAACTCTGACATCTTAGACTTCTTTGACTTTATTCAACTCAGTTTATTTTTCCAGTTTCCTTTGCTAGATATTTATCTAGTCATTTTCATTAACCACAGGGGTCCCCCAGCACTGTCTTGGGCCTGCTTCTATTCTCCCTCCATACTATTTCAGTTGGTGATTGCATCAGCTCCCAGAGGTTCAATTTATCATAGTTATACAAATGGTTCTTAAATCTTTTTGTCTAGCCCCAGTTTCTCTCTTGACCTTCAGTCTGGCATCTCCCACTGCCTCTTGAACACCTTGAACTGGTTGTCCTGTAGACATTTTAAACTCAGCATGTACAAAACTGAATCTAGCTTTCCTCTTAAGCACTTCCTTCTCCCTAATTTTCTTACTGTTGTCAAAGGCACCACTACTTCCCAGTTACCAAGGTTCGTAACCTATCTTTCTTTCTCAGCTCTTCTCTCTCTCACTTTCCACCCTCAACATATCAAATCAGTTGCCAAGTGCCATAGATTCTACCTTTGGAACATAATTCATGTATGTCCCTTTTTCTCCTCTGACACTATCAGTACCCTGGTATAGACTCTTATCACCTCTTCTCATTGGTCTACCTGCCTCAAGTCTCTCCTAGCAACTGGCCTGCAGTCAGAAAGACCTAGGTTGAAGTCTGACCTCAGACACTGACTGGGAAAGTCACTTAAACTCTGTTCACCTCAGTTTCCTTAACTGAAAAATGGGGATAATAATAGCACTTACCTCCTAGGGTTCCTCATCTGTAAAATGAGCTGGAGAAGGAAATGGCAAACCATTCCAGTATCTTTGCCAAGAAAACCCCAAATGGGGTCATGAAGAGTTGGACACGACTGAACACAAAAAACAGCATTTACTTCCCATGGTTGTTCTGAGTACCAAATAAGATGTTTATTAAGCACTTGGTAAAATGTCTGAAACATAGTAGGCACTTAATAAATGCCTTTTTCTCTTCTTTCCTTTCTCTTCTCACTCCAGTCCACCTTCCACTCAGATGTCAAACTGATCTTCCTAAACTGCAGATTTAACTATGTCACTTTTTCCTACCCGTTCAATAAACTCTGATGGCTCCCTATTACAAATATTCCAAACAAAGTCGTTTATTTTTTGAAGCCAAAACCTGTCCCTTTCCTTCCCTCTGCAATTTTCTTACATTTTTTTACTCCCCTCCAACTACTCAGAGATCCAGTGTCACTAGGTTAAGCCAATCCAGATCCTGACTCCATGCATTTCCACGGGCTGAAATGCCTGCAATGCTCTCCCTTCTCATCTCTACCTCCTGGTTTACCTGGTTTCTTTCAAGTCCCAGCTAAAATTCCATTTTCTGCAAGAACCTTTTCCTAATCCCCGCTAAAGCTAATGCCTTCCCGCTAGGATTAACTCTAGTTTATCTGGTCTACATCTCACTTGTACATCATCATTTGCATGTTATCTCCCTCATTAGACTATAAGCTCCTGGAGGGTAGCCACTGTTTTTCGCCTTTTTTTGTTTTGCACAAAGCAAGGCACCTAATAGGTACTTAGTAAATGCTTGATGACTTGACTTTGTGCTGCTTCCATGGAAGCTTTTGATTTTATTTGACCTTTCATTTTGGAAAAGTATTTTTTGATGTCTTGCTATTTTCTGCTGAATTGTAATCTTATTCCAATTACCTTAGTGATTTATTTCTATCACTTCTGACAGCAAATCACCTTATATGCCTGTATTAGTTTGTTCCTTGGTACAATAATATTGTGAAATTTCATTATCTAGAGTTTTTCTTTAACTTGTTCATTATCTGTAAGATTATATCCACCCCCTTCCTATTTCTATGACATTTTTTTCCCTTTTATACAGTATCAGGAGAGGGAAATAGTTCTATACTTAGATGAGTTCCTCTCCAGCAGTGAAGCAGGTGGTAACAAAGGAAGCAAATAAGCTATATTCTCCAGTTGTCTCTTATGGGAAGGCAATTAACTTGCTGTGGGTGCTGCCAGATACTTAAAGCAAGTTGTCTGTATCAATATCTACAGGATATTGCTGAGAGCTCTCTGGAAGCCCTACTCTATACTTGTTTTCTATCCCAATATTCAGGGTGACTCCTTTAATTCCCTTCTACCCTAAATGTAGGAGAAGGGAATTATTTTGCTATGGATCAGCATCATCCCTCTCTACTAGCAGGGAGGATGGTACATGGAAAACATGGCCCAAAAGTGTGGCAGCAAGGGCTATAAAAATGTGCATACCCTTTGACCCAGCAATACCACTTCTAGGGCTGTATCCCAAAGAGATCATAAAAATGGGAAAGGGTCCCACATGTACAAAAATATTTATAGTAGCTCTTTTTGTGATGGCTAAGAACTGGAAATCAAGGGGATGACCATCAAATGGGGAATGGCTGACCAAGTTGTGATATATGAATGTAATAGAATAGTACTGTGTTATAAGAAATGATGAACAGGAGGACTTCAGAAAAACCTATATGAACTGATGCTGAGTGAAGTGAGCAGAGCCAGGAGAACACTGTGCACAGTAACAGCCACAGTGTGTGAGGATTGTTTTTGATGGACTTAACCTTTTATAGCAATGTAAGATTCTAAAACATTTCCAAAGGACTCATGATGCAAAATACTATCCACATCCAGAGAAAGAACTATGGAGTCAGAATGTAGTGAGGCAGATTATTTTCTCCTTTGTTCTGTTCTGTTTTGTTTTTATCTCATGGTTTCTCCCATTGATTTTAATTCTTCTATGCAACATGACTAGTGTGAAAATGTGTTTAATTGGAATATATGTGTAGAATCCATAAGATTTCATGCTGTCTTGGGGAGAGAAGGGGAGAAAATGTGGAATTTGTGGAAGTGATTGTTGAAAACTGAAAACAAATAAATAATAAATTTGGAAAAAAAAAATTGGGGACCAAAAAAAAAGTGTGGCAGCAGCTACAAAAGTATCGCAGACCCTTCTTTAGACATCCTGTAGAGGCAAAGGACAGCCACTGCTATAGACCTTACTCCCTCTCACCTTAGTGGCACAGCAATACGTGGTATCAGGAGCTCTCTCAATTATCTGTCCCTAATCACAGGGGCACACACGCTTCACCACGTTGCTGCTGGGTCTCACGCTTTATTGTTTTCTCTTTCAGTGGTGTTTCTGAATCTTATTGTGGAGGCCGGCGGAGTTAACTTATTCTGATGTATTCCAGAAAGTCCCCATAGTTAGTCTTAAGGTTTCCATCCGAGGTCTACTCACAATTCTCCCCTCCCCTTCAAGCTTATTTTTCCCAAATTCTTATTCCATGTCCAGTTCCCTCACCTTCTTTTCAAGTTCTGGTGTCTGGAAGGTAAGAAGGAATCGACGTACATGGTCTTTGCGCAATTGATCAATACTTCGGGCATCAATGGCACGACCCAAGAATTCATCCACCTCATCCTCAGGGTTCAGGGCTTCCTGGGCACCACGGCTGCCAGATACAGGAAATTATGTGTTACTGGGGGAATAGAAGAATCAGCACGAAAGCACAATGTGTTTTGTGCTTTCAACACAACAAGCCTGGGGCATCAAAAGAAGGGAACAGGCTCATTCCCCAACAAGCCTGGGGCATCAAAAGAAGGGAACAGGCTCATTCCCCATCCATTCTGAGGGAAGTGGTCCCCACGTGCCCTAACCATAAATTCTGTGCAGTGTACAACCCAAGCCCTCCAATCCCAGGTTTGGACCTTCACTTACTTGTCTTTACTTGAGTCATCGATGCCCTGAAGAAAAGGGCAAAAAGTGAGTGAAGAGGGCAAATTTATTCCTTTCAAACTTTACCCTAATCTTGACGATTGTTCCCCTGATCCTCCCATTATATGAGCTTTCCTGACATTAGCTCTGGGGAGACTTCATCCCTGTGATTCCCATTCCAAGGATGAAATCATACTCCCCCCATTCCTTAAGCTCCACCCAGGTATCAGTCCTATGGGAGACACAGGAACCCTTGGGCAGCCATCTGGTCTCCGAGACTGAGGAAGGAAGCTGGGGTAGGAGGGAAAGGGGAGATGCTGAATGTGGGGGTAAAATAGATGAAGACCTCTATATTCCTTACCATCTGGCGGAAAGCCTTGGAGTCCTTAGTTCGAGAAAAGGAACGATCTGGCACCCAGCGTGGCATGAGCCCCTCACTGGAGTTGGCTCGAGTCCGTTGCATCTTGGCCAACATGGCTTTTTCCTCCTTCTGTGCCACACAGAATTAGAGAGAGTGAAATAAATGACCCCCTGTACCTCCCCTTCCTAATTTTACCCTTGCCCTTTTCCCCCTCTGTAGTGCCACCTTAAGCCCTTAGCTTTCCTCCCAAATATCCCTGCTCCCCTCTCCCAAACCCATTCAAGCCCTGACCCGTTTTTGACTGGCCCCCAGAATCAGGAAGGTCTCAATGTGCTGCTCTTTGAGATAGGCATTCCGCTCACCACCCCTGCCAGGCTCTACTTCATAGTCGCCATTTAGATATTGCAGAGTGGCCCTGGTAATATGGATCCGCCTTAGGGGAAGAGGGAAAGAGAAGAAATAGAAATAAGACTTAAGCTTCCTGCAAGCTCCCTAGCCTTGACTTTTCAATTATACCTAGTATTCCCACCTCCTTTGTAAAAGGCTCTGGCCTCAGCATGCTCCTCCGTCTTTCAAATTCAAACTGTCCACACAGTCCTTCTCCCAAGTCAGTACTTACCCTGCCCGGCCTCCAGCTTCCATGTGATTGGCCAAGGTAACGTCATTGGACCAGACATCAAATTGCCATTTCCGAAGGCCTAGAACACCACAGTGTACTCGCCCACTGTGGATACCCACACGCATATTCACATTCACACCTGTGACCTCCCGTACCAACCTGTAGATATGGCGGGAAACAACTTAACTTCTTGGGGGAATGGCCAGCGTTATGCGAGCTCCCCAGGCTTGACTTGCCCCTGACAGTAAAATGGGATGGGGAGAGCCAAACTATTACCACCCCTTCTCCTGTTTTCCCTCCCCACCCCCCCACCCCGCCCTGCTCCTGGCCCTCCTGATGCCTTTGTCAGGGGCTAGGTCAGGAAAGCAACGGGTGGAAGGATGCTTCATTTGGTCATATGCAGAGGAATTCAGGAAGCTCACACAGACACATATGAATAATGTGTTCTTTGTTCATGTTTCATGCATGTTCCACTAAAACAGGATCAGGCTGTCCCGTGGAACCATAATTCTAGGAAATGTGTGAAAATAAGGATAGGATAGTGTGCATTCAGACTGATGCATACATGTGATGGGTCAGGGACTTCCCAACTGAGCAACCCATATTTGGCTTAGGATCGAACAGTGAATAATAACCTCTACAGGCATGCAAGGGGTAAAACTTAAGAAGAATTAGGGGTGAGAGAAAGATAGTACTTAGGACAGAGCATTCAGAGTAGATAGGTGGCAGTGCCCTAGGGGTAGGGGAAGGAATGATATGGGAGGGAAAAAAGCTTAGGAGTGCCAATGACATAGGAAGAACCTAAGAATGGGGGAATTTCTCACGAGATAGCCTCGATCATGTCCACACCCATCTCCACACAGCAGTGGGCATGATCAGCCCGGGCCTCTGGTAATCCAGAGACACAATAGTAACAGTCCCCCAAGATCTTGATCCGTAGGCAGTGATTTTCCTGGGGGGAGGGGAATGGGGAGAGTTTGGGATGAGTTGGGACCACCGCCTGTACTACCCAACCTGTCTAATGCATACCCAGGTCCAAACTAAGTGCTCCCCTTCCATGACTGATGTTCCATGGTTCAGTGACCCAAGCTGGGGAATTTTATCTTCCCATGATTCCCATGGCATAGCTCCCAATACCCAAAAGTCAGCCCATGCCCAAAGGGTACTCTCACCGCAGCCAGTTTATCGAATCGGGCAAAGAGCTCATTAAGGGTCATGACCAGTTCTTGTGCAGTACACTGGGAGGCCAAGCTGGTGAAGCCCTCGATGTCAGCAAACAGGATGCTGGGGATGTGGCAGCAGGTGAATGAGGGACTGTTTCTCCTGGCAGCTCACTCATCCCACTGCTCCCCTGAACCCACCAAATCCCTTACAACTAGCCCCAGTCACTGACCCTCACCTTTGCCCATTCTTTGACCTTACCTGACATTATCGTGCTTCTGAATATAGATCTTATGAAACATCATGTCCTCTTTCTTGGTGTTTATATCTTCTTTCATTTCCAAGGCAACATGTTGGGGCAATACTGAGAGCAGCAGTCGCTCCTAGGCCAAGGAACCCCAACTATCATTCTCCCCCAAATATACACTGCCCATTTTCACATTTATCTTTTTCTCATCCCCAAATAGTCCTGGGATCTTTCACATACCCCAAAGTACTAGGGGTATGTGAAAGGGGAGGGGCAGAAAAACTTGGGTCAAGGGACCACCTAGCCCCCAACCCTCAGCATTCTCTCTTCCCAGTCCTTACCTGCTGCCGGTTCTCATGCTGAAGGTGTAGCCGGGCCTGGATGTAGCCTCGAGTCTCCTGAAAGGCTTGACGCTGGGACACTTCAGCTGGGTAGTGGGTGCATATGCCAATGATATTGGTACAAAGGAACAGGAGCACGTTGGCACTGAGCTGAGGGGAGCAGGGAAGCTTAGATCCCTTCCTCCCATAGATTCTGAAAACTACCCTAACCCAGGAAGTCCCACCTTTCACCAACATTAGGAAAAAGGTCAGGATCTTATACCCAGAATGCCCAACCACTACTTTTTCTCCACTCAGTCATCAAGGGACTGGAATAGTTCTGTCTCTTCCTGCCACCAACCAACTTCAGTGACCATGGACCCAACATCTCCTAAGACCAAAAGAATGTTCTAGAACCAGACCACCTTCTTAACTAACCGTTTCTCATTCCTTTCCCATTCTATTTCCCTCTCCAATCCTCAACTACCCCAAGCCCTCTAGTACCTCTAAGGCCAAGGACAGACTTAATATGAGGTAGAACAACAGAGTGCAGTATATTGGCGGGACCTGACAATAGAGACAGACCTCTTTCCTTCAGTTTCCTACTTAGGAGAGGACAAAGACACTAGTAGAACACTGCCTTTTGCTGGTGATGGGGTGAAAATATTGGTACCAGACTAATCCTGATCATTTATATTGTACCTGAGCTGAACATCAAGAGCTTCCCTGTACTACAAATGTTTAGCACAGGATTGGGTAGGATTAACTCAGGTAGGGGAACATGGTCTAGCCTAAGCAGACCTCAGTACTGTTGGGAGATTGGGGTTAAGTGGCAACCTTCAACAATACCCCAGAATCGGCTACAGGATAGGGCATATCATTCTGGAAGGGTGAGAAAGAAATCTAACCCTAACCAAGGATCAGGAGTTCTAGCGCTAGCCCTTCCATTAACATTCTATGACCTTAGACAAATTACTTAACTCTTGGGGGGCCTCAGTTTCTTTATATGTAAAAGGGGATTGAACTGAACCGAAGTCCTTTCTAACTAACATGACTCTTCTCTCAGCTACCCTTCCCTTCCCTACTTCACACATGCCAAGGCTGGGATCAGGCCTTCCTCCCACAGGGAGGGGAACAGGAGGCTGGGGGGATAGGGGGTTACAATATCTCTCTTGGGGTTTCTAAGAATAACCTATGGTTGGGGAGAGGGGAAGGGGGGGGGAAGAGAGACAAACCAAGCAACTTCCCTTCCTGGCCCCGGGGAACCAGAGAGGAAAATGTGAGTCACAGTGAGGGGAGGGGGTAACGGGGGACTGAAATAACTCTGTGTGTCTATCTGATTGTGAGAAAAACTGATAGTGTGAGACTGTGCTAGCTGTAGGACTATAAGTGTGTGGTGTGTGTATGCGTCAGCCTGAGAATGACTATATGACTGTGTACACAATGGGAATGTCAGAGTGAGATACTAGGCTGGCTTGCCACTGAGGGCCCCACCCCTAACCACTTACATCGCTCCTCCTCCTGCCACGAGCAGGGCAGACTGTTAATGCCTGGGGATGTTGTTATTAATAATAATAAATAGCTCCTACTGATATAGTCTTCATAAATCTATAAAGTAGGTAGAATGTTTATTACCCCCATTTTGTCGATAAAGAAACTGAGGTTCAGAGGTCTAGAGGTTGAATGGGAGCACCCAGAGCACTTCTCTTGGCCAAGGGCCCATGGGTCGAACTGGAATCAGGAGCTTTTGAGCTCAAGGAAACACTAAGGACAACCCCAGACCATAGGGTTTGGCAGGGGCAAAGGGAGCTTTCCCCACCCACCCCAAGAATGTGCCTGAGACCCACTGGGCGAGGCAGCAGCAGTATGCCCATGGAAAGGCAGGCAGCCCTGGCACAGCCTTGGCCTTTGTGGAGCTGTACCCCTCAGTGGGGCACTGGGCCAGCTCCTGGGCACCATGCCACCAGGGAGAAGACGCCCATACTAGGGGTAGGGGAGTAGAGGAAAGGGGAAGCATCCTTTCTCAGAAGGGGACCAGAAGTCTGAAGGATCCAGCTTGATCCCTCATAACAGAAAATTGAGGGAGTTGAGGGGGTTGGTGGTCCTTGGCCCTCTAAGAGCTCCGAGTCTGCCTAAAGGGCACGTGGTTCCTCAACAGACCAGTGATAAAGTTACTTCAATAAGGTACATTCTGTTCTGGGTGGTACAGGGGGGCAGGCCAAAGGCAAGCAAGCCAAGAAGCCCAGCTCCTTGTCCTGAGAACCCCAGATAACTACTCCTCTCTGAGAGAGTCTGAAGCATTATAGGCAAGACAGACCCCTTGATAAGGCTCTTGAGGTACCCAGGGATGGTAGGAGGAAGAGCTAGTGAAGAAAAATTCTTCTCTCTCCTTCTTGTACCTCAGCTCATTCTCTCCCAATAGAACTTTGGGATTGAAGAAAAGGCAAGAGGGGAAGGCCTGGTCAGGCAGCAATTATCTGTCAGCTATTGTTTGAAAGGGTAAAAGTCTCTCTACACAGCCTCCTTTGGTCCTACTCCTTTGCCTGCCTCTCTGCTCACCTGCAACCCAATGTGAAAAGCCACATCACTCTGGGGTACTAAGTACTGCTGAAAAAGCATAGTGCTCACAGGGTTAAGCAGCACAGAGATGGGGAGATCAATTTCTCTCCTGTTCAAGGCAGAAAGGAAGAAAAGCAAAAAACAAGTATCTCCTAGTTGCCCACTACAACCTGGCTTTGAGCTGCTGGAGTGAGGATGGTAGGTCAGGATTTGGTGCATCCAACCTCTCAAGACCTCTCCCTTCTCCAGCATAGCCCAAGGTTGGCTCTAGAAAAGGTTCCCCACCAGGGGATGGCAGCTGGATATTGGCCCAGGGGAGGAAGAGATAAGATTTACTTTACCCCATCCATTGGGGATAAACTCCTTCACTCTCTACCTAAGACTATTCTTCAGTCGTGATAGCACAACCAGTCTGCTATTCTAATATCAATCCTGGGTCAGCAATGCCAGTGGACAGTGGTCACATTTCAACACTGTTCATTTAATCCTTCCTCTTTAACTTGGAGATGAACACCTTAGAAGACCATCCTCCACTGGCTTAGAAGATGTATTTCTGAGTCATTAGGTAAAGAATGTGGAGACAGGGGTCCATAGCTTCTCCATCAGCACCCTTTCACAATTCAGTGGGAACCCTAAAGGGTGGTACCTTGCCTCCAGGTATCTTTAACAAGACCTAACTTCCTTAACACAGAGGCTTTTTCTTACTTCCAGAAAGCAGCTTTCCCTTGTACCATTTCCATAATATCAACCATATCTCTTCCCCCAAATTCCTCCTTTTAGCCAGTAATCCCTGAACAGGTACCCACTATCCCCAGATTTTAGACCCATACACTTCCCTTCCCACCCACCTGTTTCCAGAGGAAGGTATCCTCTCTGTTGAGGTGCCAGGCGACAAGCAGGTGGAGAGCAGAGAGGCCCAGGCCACTCAGCACAGCTGCCCTCATTCGGACAGGTAACAGGGTATAGGTGATGTAAACAAAGAACACTGGGCACCACAGCCCAGCTGAGGCACTTCGAGGGGCAGCCACCAAGGCCATCCCCACCTGCACGGCAGCCAGAACGGCCAGCACCACATAGCTCACCACCCACATGGAATCCTGGTTAAAGTCATGGCGGTTACACACCACCATCAGGGCCACAAAGAGTGCAGCAGCCCCAGCCAGGAGCGCCACGTAGGCAGGGTGAGGGTGAGCGGGGGCCGCGTGGAAGGCCAGAAGCACAGCTGTCAATAGCACCAGCACCCCCATCAGCAGGGTCAAGCTGCTCTGGTTCATTTGGAAGAAATAGCGTTGGTAGAGCCGTTCCAGCTTGGCCGATCGAAACTGCTTGGATTGAAACACCCTTGCCAGGTGTTGCCAGCAAGAATTTGCACTCCCAGACATCCCGCTGGGTGCTACCGTTTCATTGTCCTCAAAACCCAGGGCCACAGACCTCAGCCCTAGTTCCTTCCCTCCAACTGGACCCCGCTTTCGGGAATAGGTATCATCCTGCCATGGACATCGTGGAGGGGCTGGAGGAGAGGGGCTTGGTGGCTCAGCATCTTGGAGGCAGCTCATATAGTGGGCACCACAAAGGCCACTGCCCCTGGCTCCTCGATGTGGGCGCTTCTGTCCATTTCGTTCACCCCAAGCCATCTTCCGTTCATCTACCTTTGGCACCAGGACACCACTAAACCAAGACATACTGTAGAGAGGAAGGAAGGAGGTATACAACTGAGAACATGCCACAAATAGCTGACTGGCATGATTTAAATGTGCATGTAGACTGGTGCTCCCTACTCCAAAAGAAGGAAGGCAGAACAATTAACCCTACCTCAAATCATCATCCCAGAGACTACCAACTCTGACTGGCTTAAAAGGTACAATGAATGAACAATAAATAAATAAAAGCTAAAAACAATATGCCCTTGCATTTGTACAGGGCCTTAGACTTTTCCAGTATTCCACTGGATCTGCAGAAAATACTTCATCAAAGTAGCAATGACATATGCTATCCCCATTTGACAGATAAGGAAACTGAGGCCCAGAAAAACTAAGTGACTGCCCAACTTTCTACAGCTAATTAGTGACCCCAAGAGTCAAGAGTGCACCCCAAGTTTACTCTCCCACCACACTCCCAACCTGCCTCCAGTCAAGTTCAGGTCCTGAATAGAGCATTACAATCATTAAAGGTTTATTGAACACCTACTCAGCACAGCGCACTATGCTAGGCACTAACTTGAACCTTCTATACTCCTCCAGGGTACCTACTTGGGGGGTCACTTATACTAAAATGTGACAGGTCATCCTTCCTGCTGGGGCGATGGGGGGTGAGGGGTAAGAAAACTGAGGCAAACTGTTAAGTGGCACTCCAAGCTGGCACCTGAAGACAACTGGCCCTACCAGTTACTCATGTGGTCAGACAATCAAACCATTGTCTTCCCCTCCCCCCAAATTCTGGGATTTTTCCAGCTAGGTTCCCTGTAGGGTAGTATGAACCTTAACTACGGCCCAAACTGAGGTACTTGGCTAGGGTGAATGGGTGGCAGGGAACATCAAGATTTGGAAAAGAATGCCAAAGACCTGGCCCTTCAATATCATCTGATCCCCAAACCCACGAAAACAAAAAGTACCCAGCCAGTCAAAATTACCAACAACTTCCAAAGGATGCAGAAAGATCGTAAGAGTCGTAAACAGGACGGTACCATGTCTCTAGTTGGCCCAGCTCCCTGTGTCCTCAGTCAGGCTGTTCCCACAGCTGCCTGAGGCCAGATCCCAGATTAGGACCGTTTTTCTACTCTTCTCCTTCCCTGACATCCTGTTCCTGACTAACCCCCCCCCACCCCCACCTCCCAGCTTTGTTTCCAATCCCCCCAGATCCCATCCCCAAGGACCTGTTCACAGCCCCATTCCCAGCCCCTTCTCAGTCATGTCCTAGCCCAGGGCACTGAGCCAAAGAAGAGCGAAAAACTCAGCACCACACAAAACTCAGCAAAAAAAAGCATCATTCTGGCACCTCTAGTTAATAGAATAATATGGGCGGGAACCATAGAAACCTCTGCCTCATAGATGACCACCTGGATATCTGTGTAAGCTCTACTACTTTCATCTTCCTTGCTGCTCAGACAAGACTCTGTGTGTGTGGTGTTTTATGAGGGTCAGTACTAGACTGTCCACTTAATGTATCAAACTACAGGTCCCAGCAATCTATCACTCTGAACCCGACAGCCTTGGTCCTTCCTGCCTTCCTCCTGACCTGACTCAGTCTTCTCTGACCTCCCTCTTCTCAAGGGGCCTAGCTCTAGGACCTGAAAGCTTGAGAGCTTTCTCTGTTACAGATCCCATAACTTGGAAGCTACTACCTACCTATCCCATTCCCATCTGCTTTGCTGGCTGCGCCACCCTCCAGTGGTTACCCCCAGCTCACCCTTTCTTTGATGCCTGATCTTTTATTCCATGCTCTATATGGGCCTTGATTTTTTCCATTTACAAAGAAGGGCAACAGTAACAACAGCCTTCCCCCAGCCATTGCTTCCAGGGAGTTACTAACCCCAGAGGTGTCTCATCTCTGCTAATATTTCACACCCAACTCCAAATGATTTGGGTTTGCCCCAACCCTTAATTCTCCTCCTTTGGCCAAAGGCAGATGAAATCTCTGGGTCTTTAACCCTTTAAAAAAGTTCTCAACAAATTACACTGCCCAGGTGGAATCCCTTAAATGCCTCCCTCCTCCTCCACCCGCGCCCCCCCCCCCCCATCGTGGAATATAGGCTCCCAAGGGCCATTCTCCTTCTATTCTCCAATGGACTGAGAGAATCCCTATCAGACTGGAATTCCGCCCCCTCCGCCCCATCTCCCCTTCAAAGGCTCTGAACTCAAATTCCCAAGACTTCCCCTCATCCAATTCAAACTGACTCAGTTTTAAGAAAAGGACGGGAGAGCAGGGGCGATTCTGAGCCTCTGGCCTTTCACACAAGCCTGACCAGTCTCCATAATTCTCAGATTCTCTTCCAACTCCCCACTCTGGACCAGGCCTTGGGGAATGCCATGAGGGTAAGGGGACAGGGACTAACCGCTGGGGGGGGCGGGGAGGAGTGACAGAGGAGGAATGGGGTGGCTGGGCCTGGAAGAAGCTAGGCAGTGGGTGTTCTGGACCCTCTCACACCTTCCCCTAACTCCCAAGCCACCCGGCAGTCCCTTCCTCTGGCACCCCTCCCCCGATTTTGTCCCGCCCCGCCCCCCGCTTCCGGAGAAGCAGGTAGAGGTCGGGTTCGCAGTAGGGGGTGGGGATTGGGGCTGGCACCTCGGGGTTCTCACTCCCCTCTCCGCCCCGGGCGCCCGGCCCTTCCCCTGCAGGGACCTGGGCGTCCCCGCCGCCGCTCCTCCCCACCTGGCCTCACCTGCCCGGCCGGTCCAGGTCGGGGCCTCCCCCGGCCCCCGCCCGGCCGCCCCCGCGGCCTCCCAGCGGGGGGCGGGCGGCGGGCTCCCTGCGGGGCGCCGAGCTGGGCACCTCCCTGGCTGCCTCGGCCGCGGGGCCGCGGGGCCCTGGTCCTCGCCCCGTCCCGGGCTGTCCAGCGCAGCCGCCCTCTACCCCGGATCCAGAAGTCCCCTCCCCGCGGGTTCCCGGGCTCCCCGCCTTAAAGGCGCCAGCTCCCTTTGTCCGGGCACCCCTCCCCCGGAGCGGGCCCGCGGGATGGGGGCGAGCGGGGCCCAGGGAGCCCCCTCCCCGCTCCGCCCTCCGCCCTCCGCCAGGCCTGGGAACACAAGAAGCTTCTGTTCCGCGATCAGCACCAGGATCAGGACCCGGGCTGCTCCGGGGGGAGGGGTCCTGGGGTCCGCCCCACCCCCGCCTGCTTCCGCGTAGCTCTGGCCCCGGAGTCCCGGGCGTCCACGCCAGCCGGCCTCTCCCCGGACCCTCCCCGCCCACCAGAGGTCCGGTTTCCTTCCTGCCCAGATCCCCGGGGAGCCGAGGTTAACCTGTGCCCGCAGCTCCCCCCGCCACCCCCGTTCCGCCCAGCTACGGCTTCTGGCTCCGGCTCCCCGGGGAGCCCCGTTTAATAATTAATTAAGGTTTCATTCCAGAAGGCGCCAGGTGTGTGTGGCCAGCTTTCCCCCACAAGTCCGTCCCCTCCTCCGCGGGTGCGCACCCACGTACACTCACACTCGCCGATCTTCTCCCTCCTCCCTCCCCTGCCCGCAGGGACGCCCGGTGCCCCCAGGGCCCGGGGGCTAAGTACAAGGGTACTACAGAAGGAAAAGGGCGATATTCCTCTCCCGGGGATGACCTCAAGCCCCTCGCTCCCCGGGTACCCTCCCCACACCAGGGTCACCTGCCAGCATCTGAGTGTTCTCCCTTGGGTACCTGGCACTTCGAGGGGGCATCGCTGGTGGAACACCTGGGGAAACTTTCAGGCTTTTATGAATTTCACACATTTTTCCCCCTCCAGTTGCGTCAGCATAAGTTACCTGGGAGCAGAGTCACGTGGTAGCATTTTTCCCCCTTTAACCCTTTCAGAGTACCCCAGTTTGTGGGTTAGAGTCCTTGAGAGCTAGCTATGCCCATTGCAGGGCCCTGGTGTAAATAGGTGGATAGTAATGTGCAGGAGGTGAGCAAATCGTTAACAGGAATCGGGAAGGGCATTGGAATTGAGAGAAGTCAGATATTCTCTCTTGCAGACAGGCCCCGGAGTGAGCCCCTCACGGCTCCACTGCTCTGAAATCTGAAGGGGCTTGCCTTCCATACAGAGTTCAGACTCCCATGAAGAAAAAGTTGAAAAGTTTGGTTGTTAAACACTGTAGATTTAGGATTTTGAGAGTTCTCAGAGCACTCACTTTTCAACATTCTTATTTCAACTCGCATTTCTTCCATGGAATATTCCCAGGCCATCTTCCCTTCTCTGAAATCCAATAGCCTCTATATACTCTGAGAGCAGCCATGTAATCATTCATAGTAATCATTCATAGTAATAGTGGAAAGAACATTTTTGAAAGTCACTATAGTATGCATACCTTTTGATCCCACTGCCACTGCTAACTAGGCCTAAAATCCCGAAGAGATTAAGCAAGGAGGAAAAGGAAGCATGTATACATAAAAAGTTTTAGAGGCTGGTTTTGTAGTAGCAAGAAAATGGAAACTATAGGGGGTACTCATCAACTGAGGACTGATTAAACAAATGGCACATCTCCATAGGAATGGAATGTTGCTGTGCCATAAGAAATGATGAAAAGGATAGTTTTAGAGAAACTGAAAGATTTGTATGAGTGAAATAAGCAAAATCAGAATACTTTATACAACAGCAACAACTGTAAAGAAAAACAACTTGGAAAAACTTAAAGCTGATCAATTTCAATTCCATTTCCTGCGTGCTGATAATGAAACATGCTACCCACCTGACAGAGAGGAGATGGAATCAAAGTGCAAGAATGAGCATACATCTTTGTATGTTGCCAATATACAAGTGTAATTCCTGTAGTTCACTGTAATGTTTATGTTTTGCTTGACTATGCATATTTGCTATGCAGGTTTTATGTTGTTTTTTTTTATTGGTGAAGGAGGGTGGGGAGGCAGGGTCAAGGTAGAGTTTCTCAGAAGAAAACAGAAGGAAGATCAAAAGGAATAAAAACAGGGCAGTTTTGAAAGTTACACTTTATTTCCTTTATTGTTTAAGAAAATACAATTAATTTCAAATTTATCAAATTAATAAGTTATAGTTAATTAAAATATAAATTAAATAAATTAAAATAATTCATTATGTTAAATAAAATTTTAAAACCCTTTGCCTTACAGGATTGCATGGATTAAATAAAATAATGTTCATGAAAAGTACATTGTAACACTACCTGAACCCCGTTGGGTTTGGAAATCCCCTGAAAAACAGCCCTGTGAAACTGTAATTGGATATAGGACTCCTGGTTGGCAGAAAGACTTCTAGAGGGTTTCAAGAGAGCTGAAGTGAGAAAGAAGACTGTTTTTGGAATGCCAATCAGTAGTCTTCAGAGCTGTAGAAATCTGGAGAGTCAGTGCTCCAACACCACACCCCAAAGTCTACAACCTCAGAAGCTGCTAAGAACAGACTTCTCTAGGGAGACAATTCTTTCCTTACTTAAGTGGAGATTGTATAATGTTTCCAACCTGAAGACTCCATTTACTACTATATATTTTATTGTGTAACCTAACCTGCAGAACTTTCTCATTTCTGTTTCAAAGTTTGTTCATTATTTGGTGGGAGTAAGTTAAGCAAAGAGTAAACTATTACCCTCCCAGTCTGGGGGAGGACTACTTCTCACTCAGTGTGACCAGAAAAAATGATTTTTATTCTCTACCCCAAAAAGAGTATATATAGTATCCCATGACTGCAAAAATCTGTTATAAAGTAAACAGGTATAATTCTAGACGAATACCCATTGTGTAAATAGGAGAGTGAAGGAATGAGAGCCTAGCCACAGTGCCTTTCTTCCTCTCCTCAAAGGTGGTCACTGCAATTTCCCTTGGAACATTGCAGATCCCAATTCTAAATCTAACTAAAAATATTCTGGCAATGAGGCCACCCAGGTTCCCATAGTTTGGATTTAAACTATTATAATTCATTGAACGCCTAGAAGCCACTACAGCTTTGAAATTGATAAAATGCTATAAGATATACTTAGATAAATAGACCTTACAATGTGGCAATTCTTAGGGAGAATCTACAAACTGGGTATTTCCTTCTCAGGCTATAATACAACACTTAAGTTACCTTATCTCTTAGCCCTCATTCTGGTTATATAAGCATGTTTCTTCCTTTTCCAGTTAATATACTTGTTGGATGATATTCCTTATGCCGTTTTTAAAGCAAGATAATTTCTACTCCAATACACCAGCTTTGCTTACATTGCCCCTTCAGGTGTACAGTGCCTTCTCCCTATTGAAATTTGCTCTTAGAAAAGGAAGTTAGTAAATAATTTCATCCTTCAAGAGATGAAGGAATCAACAAAGGGAAGTTTTGATTCAATCAAGGAAGAACTGGTTGCTGGAACAGAAATGATGGGAATCCTAGGGATAGAGGGAGGTGACCCTTCCTTCCTAGAACTTGTGACTTTAAAAAGGAGAGGAAATATGGACATACTAAGACATGCTCCCTAGATTTGAGGAAAGTAGATTTCCAAGGGTTCAGATGAAAGACAAGTAGAATCCCAAGGGAAGTTAGTCTAAGAGGGATAGGAGATACTCAAGAAAGAAATTCTGAAGGCACAAAGGGAAACAATTTCAATGAGGTGAGAAAATGGGATTTTCTAAAGCAGCCAATATGGACGCATAGGAACTCACCAACTAATTTACATTTAAAAAATAAATTCCCAGGGAATGGAAGCAAAGCCAAATAACAAAGGATAAACACAAAATCATAGCACAATCATATAAAAGTAGTGTTAAGAATGCTAAAGCTCAGAGCAAGCCTAGGCTGTCTAGGGAAGCTAAGGCCAAAAAAGGAAGAGAGTATGGATATATTAGGAGAAAAAAAATTATCAGAGAAGGGACAGAGCTTTTGCTTGGAGTTGATGGGAAAATGGTAACTAATAATGAAGAAAAGGCAAAACTGCTCAATTGTTATTTTGTTTGTTTTCTTTGGCAAAAAAAGTTATCTTTACACTGGAAATATCAGAACATAAGACACTAATGGGGAGCTGACACCCAAGATATGTGAAGAGGGAAGCACCTTGCTCCCTTTGCAAGTTATAGGCCAGAGAGCTTGACTGTGATTCCTGGGAGTATTTTAGAAAGCAAAATCTATAATGAGAAGTGATGATTATTAAGTGCCATCATGGTTTCCTAAAGAATAAGTCTTGTTAGATTAAACCCATTTCTTTTTTTAAAAAATAGAATTGCTAAACAAGTAGAGGAGGGGAAGGCTATGGATATGATTTACCTGGATTTTAGCCAGGTTTTTGATAAGGGATCTCTTATTGTTTTTGTAGAGAAGAGGGAAAGTTGTGGGGGAAAAGATAATGCAGTTAGGTGGATATAGAACTTGTTGGATGATTGAACTCATAGACTAGTTCATCAATAGTTCAATGAAGTCTTCATAGAAAGAGCTTTCCAGTGGAGTGTCCCAGAGGGTCTGCGCTTCTCTATGTGCTATTTCACATTTTCATCAATAACTTGAATGAAGATGTAAATGACATGTTCATCATATTGACAGATAATGCAAAGCTTGGAGGGATAGCTAGTACACCTGATGAAAGAGTAAGAATCAAAAAAAAAAAAGATCTCATAGGCTAGAGTATCAGGTTGAATCTAATAAGATGAAATTCTGTCATGATAAATGTAAGGTCTTACACTTAGGTACAAAAAAAAGAAAAGAAAAGAAACCAGCACTGCAAATAGAAGATAAGGGAGGCATGGCTCAATAGCTATTCAGAAGAGAAAAAAAAAACAACTGGGGGTTTAGCAGACAATAAGCTCGATATGAGTCACCAGTAAGATGTGGCAGCCAAACACACTAATGCAATCTTGGACTGCATTAAGAGGGACATAGCTCTCAGAAACACAGAGTTGATAGTACCAATGTTCTCTACCCAGATTAGATTTCATGTAGATTGCAATGTTCAGTTCTGACAATCATAGTTTAAGGAGAGAGCCTCCAGAGAATGTAGAGGGTCATCACTGTCTTATGAAAATCTGTTGAATGAATTGGGAATGTTTAGCCTGAAAGGGGGAAGAATCAGAGGAGGATATGATGTCTGTCTTCAAATACTTGAAGAGTTGGCATGTGGAAGTGAGATTAGGTTAAACTTGTTATGTTTGGTAAAACAAAAAAAGGTAGAACTAGGTAAACGATGGCTGGAAATTTCAAAGATGGGAATTAGGTTTCTTAGAACTTCTAAAAGTTTTTTGGAGAAGCCATTTAAAAGTGGCTTCCCCTCTTTGGACGTCTTCAAGTAGAGACTATTGACATAGTTTTCTGGTATTGTAGATTGGGGATTCCTATCATGTATGAGTCTGATTGGCTAATTGCTGAAGTTGCTTCCAGCTCTCGAATTCTGTGACTCTATGGATAGGTCTAGTGTTCATTATTTCCTTTTTCTTGTGAATTTAATCATTGTACCACTTCTGGGCCTTTTGTTTGGGAGAGTTCTTTGTTGAGACTTTAGAAAAACTAAAGATCAAAAGGGGGAAAAATAGAGATAACTGAAATGAAAAGGGGAAGATCTATCAGGTGTAAAGGAAGAATTCAACCTCTTAGAAGGGGTGTGAAACTTGCATAGTTCAATGGCATATAAAGAAGTCCATCAAGACTTGATGAACTCAATCTAGGTGCAGATAGCTTCAATACTTTTATCTCCAATGACTCCAGTGACATTTTTAAAGTTTTGAGTTCCAAATTCTATCCCTCCCTTCCTCTCTCTACTCCCCTCTCCCTGAGGGGATAAGCAATCTGATATAGGTTACACCTGTATAATCATGTAGAACATTTCCATATTTGTCATTTTGTTCAAGAAGACTTTAATAAAAGGGGAAAAAAAGTGAAAAATAGCATGCTTCAGTCTTTATTCAAACAATATCAGTTCTTTGTCTGGAGGCAGAGAGTATGCTTCATCATGAGTCCTTTTGGAATTGTCTTGGATCGTTGTATTTCAGAGAATAGCTAAGGCATTCACAGTTCTTCATTGAACAATGTCGCTCTTACTGTGCACACCATTCTCCTGGTTCTGTTCACTTCACTTTGCATCAGTTCATCTAAGTTTTTCCAGGTTTTTCTGAAAGCATCCCATTTGTCATTTCTTATAGCACAATAATATTCCATTATAACCATGTACCATAGCTTGTTTAGCCATTCCCCAATTAATGGGTATCCCTTTAACTTCCAATTCTTAGCCACCACAAAAAGAGCTGCTATAACATTTTTGGACAAATAGTTCTTTTTTGACACTTCTGGTGTCAACATGGCAAAGCTAGGAAGGAATCATCTGAAGCTCTCCCAAATTCTCCTCCAAACAATTAGAAAACCACCTCAGAATTGATCTAGGTGCAGAGTAGCAGTTTAGGCAGGAAAGGTTGGTCTCACCAGGGTAGAAAAGGACCAAGGACCAAGAACAGCAGTGGCAGCCAGCCTCACAGAAGGGAACCTGCAGTAAGGCTCCAAAGGTGGGGCAATCCATCATGGAGGCCCCACCTTCCTACAAACTAGTAGCCCCCTAGGCAGGTGAACAGTCTGTGAAGCCAGCAAGGCCCTACCCCAGCAAACCCAACCTCAGTATAATACAACAAGGTGTGGGCCCCCCTGCTGACCAGTAGTTAAGCCCCATCCTGGGGGTGGTCAACAGCAAGACCCCACCTGGAGTCTACCAGCAGAGACCCAGCGTCCATAGCAACTGAACAGTGAGGCCTCACCTTTGGGGCAGGCCAGCAGCTAAACCCTACACCTTGGGGGAAGCCAATTCCCAAATACAAGCCAAAAGGGATGCCTACTCTCCGGAGAAAGCAAGCAACTAAGTGCTGAAGCCCAATGAAAGGCAACAGTGAGACCCAGAGCTCCAGCACAGAAAAACTTGGGACAGTGCAGAAGCAGAGCTCAATTCTCACATAAAAACACTAAGTCACAAAAAAAGGGAGAAGAATGAGCAAAAAACAAGAGATCTTGACCATAGAAAATTACTATGGTGATAGGATCAAAGCATAAATTTAGAAGAGGACAATAGTGTCAAAATGGCTATATGTGAAGCCTCAAAGCAAAATGTAATTTGATCTCAGGCCCAAAATGAATTCCTGGAAAAGCTTAAAAAGAATTTTAAAAAACAGCTTAGAGAAGTAGAAGAAAAACTGGGAAAAGAAATGAGAGTAAGAGAATCATGAAAAAAGAGACAGTAGCATGGGGAAACCAAGGAAAATAACTCCCTAAAAAGTAGAATTGGCGAGATGGAAAAGAAATTACAAAAGCTCACTGAAAAAAATAACTCCTTAAAAATTAGCATTGAAATAAGTGGAAACTAATGATTCTATGAGACAATAAGATATGATAAAACAATATTAAAAAGTAGAAAAAAATAGAAGAAAATGTGAAATTTCTCTTTGGAAAAATAGCTGACCTAGAAAATAGGTCCAGGAGAGATAATATAAAAATTATCAGATTACCTGAAACCATGATTTAAAAAAAAAAAAAAGTCTGTACAAATCTCTCAAAATATCATCAAAGAAAACTGTCCTGATAAATTAGAACCAGAGAGCAAAATAGAAATTGAAAGAATTCACCACCTGAAAGAGATCTCAAAGTGAAAACTCCCAGGAACATCATAGCCAAATTCCAGAGCTCACAAATCAAGAAGAAAGTATTACAAGAAGCCAAAAAGAAACAATTTAAATATCTGGAACTATAGTCAGAATTACACAGGCTTTGGCACATTAAAGAACTGGAGGGCTTGGAACATAATATACCAGAAGGCAAAGAATTTAGGATTACAAGCAAGAATCACCTACCCAGCAAAACAGAATATAATCTTTCATGGAAAAAAAATGAATATTTAACAAAATGGTGGACTTTCAAGCATTTCTAGTTAAAACACTAGAGTTGAATAAAAAATCTGATCTCCAAATATGAGTCAAGAGAAACATAAAAAGGTAAAAAAGAAACAAGAAAGAGAAAATGTGAGAAATTCAATAAGGTTGAAATATTTATATTTCTATATGGCAAGATAGTATTTGTAATTTTTAACAACTTATTACTATAAGAACAATTAGAAGGAGTATATGTAGACAGTGTGATGATAAAGTGACTTTGATGGGATGATACCAAAAGAAAGAAAGGGATGAGAAAGAAAATTGTACTGTAAGGAAGGGAGAGATTGAATGGGGCAAATTATCCCACATAAAAGAGGCATGAAAGAGCTATTATAATGGAGGGGAAGATGGGGGGCAGCAGTAGCAGGCAATGCTTAAACCTTACTGTCATCAAAGTTGGCTCAAAGAGGGAATAACATACACAGTTGGATATAGAAATCTATTTTACCCTTTAAAGAAGTTAAAAGGGATAGGGATAATAGAAGGTGGGGGTGGGGGGATGGTGAGGAGGACTGATAAAAGGTGAGGATATATTGGGGAAGACAGTGATCAGAAGTAAAACACTTGTGAAGAGGAAAAGGCTGGGGAGTAAGAGAGATGGAGGCATAAATAAGTGAAAAATAACATGGAGGGAAATACAGTTATCATGATTACAAATGTGAATGGGATAAAGTCACCCATAAAATGTAAGCAGATAGAAGAATGAATTGAAAACTAGAATCCTACAATATGTTGTTTACAAGAAACATGTTTGAAACAGAGAGATAACACATAGGGGAAAGGTAAAGGGCTGGAGCAGAATCTATGATGCTTCAGCTGAAGCAAAAAAAGCAGGGGTAGCAATCATGATCTCAGACAAAGAAAAAGCAAAAATAGATCTAATTAAAAGATAGAAAGAAGCAAAGTATATCTTGCTGAAAGTTACCATAAACAGTGAAATCATATCAATACTAAACATATATGCACCAAATGGTACAGTATCTAAATTTCTGAAGGAGAAATTGAATAGTTACAGGTGGAAAAAGACAATAAAACTATACTAGTGGGGAATCTCAACTTTTCCCTCTCAGAACTAGATAATCTCACAAAAAAATAAGAAGTTAAGGAGGTGAATAAAATTCTGCAAAGTTAGATATGATAGATCTCTGGAGAAAACTGAATGGGAATAGAAAGCAATATACCTTTTTCTAAGCAATACATGGAACCTACATATGTATTCGGACCATGTATTAGGAAATAAAAACCTCACAACCAAACACAGAAAAGCGGAAATAGTAAGCATTTCAGATCATAATGCAATACTAAAAATTACATGGACAATGGAAAAAGAGATTAAAAATTTATTGGAAATTAATCCTAAAAAAAAGTGAGTCAAAGAACAAGTCACAGAAATAATTGATAGTTTTATTGAAGAAAATGACAACAATGAGACAGCATACCAAAACTGATGGGATGCCGCCAAAGTAGTACTTAGGGGAAAATTGATATCTCTAATTGCTTATATCAATTAAAACAGAGAAAAAGCAGATCAATGAATTGGGCATGCAACTAAATAAACTAGAAAAAGAACAAATTAAAAATTCCCAATTAAACACCAAATTGGAAATCCTGAAAATCAAAGAAGAGATGAATAAAATTGAAAGTAAGAAAACCATTGAAGTAATAAATAAAACTTGGAGTTAGTTTTATGAAAAAAACCCCAATAAAATAGATAAGCCATAGGTTAATTTGGTTAAAAGAGGAAAGAGGAAAACCAGATTACTATTATCAAAAACAGAAAGGGTGAATTCACCGCCAGAGAAGAAGAAATCAAGACAATTGTTAGGAGCTATTTTGTCCAAATTTATAAAATCTGATCATCTAAATGAAGTGGATGAATATTTACAAAAATATAAATTTCCCAGATTAACAGAAAAAGAAATAAACTATTTCAATAATCCCATTTTAGAAAAAGAAATTGAACAAACTATCGAACTCCATAAGAAAAAGTCTCCAGGACAAGATAGATTTACATGTTTTCCCTACATGTGTACCTCTTGGATCTAGTCTCCCTCCCTTTCCTCATTCTGTATGTATTTGTGGAGATTTGCCTTGGGTTTTGGGAGAAATGTTTTTTAACTACTGTTATTGTATACTTTTTTGAGTAAATGATAACTTCTGAGACTACTGGCTGTTAAGGTAAAGCACCCACTGGTTGGGGATTTATGAGCTACAGTTTTAGGAGCATAACCATCCACAGGGTTATCCTAGAGAGTTGTAGCAGTTGCCACTCCAGGGGGCCTAACCTGCTGTTGCTCATTTGGGTTGGTGTGAGCCCAGGATTCAAAAAGTATTTGAAGATAGAAGGAGTTTCCTGGAAATCCTAAAACCATGAATTGACAAGACCTTGTTTGTCCCTATATAAATATGCTTGTTAGTCAGTTTCCCCAAGTGGATTACAAGCTCCTTGAGCACAGGGGCCATATCTACAATCTCTTTGTATCCCTATAGTACTTAGCGTCATGATGAAAACACAGTAATACTGTACTAATTCTTATAATTTAAATCATAGGGATTGACAGCACATGATAGAGTCTGTTTAGTCTGACTGGGCCTCTGTTGGTGAAAAAAAAATGAAGCCCATAAATGAAATGAGTTATCAAAGGTCACACAGCTCATGGCAGATCTGAGACCCAGGGACATAGTTTCCTAGTGTGGAACTCTTTCTGCCATCCCCTAATATGATCCTAATTAAGCATTTATATGTGGCTTGAATTAGTAATATACCTAGGACCCTTTTGATAACATTAAAAATTAGTTCATGAATTCTTCTGAGAACTTGGTTTGAATTTATTTTGACTGTAACAAGGGGAAGTAAAAAGAGTAGACAGGCTAAGGAATCCTTATTGGCCAAAATGTTTGAGAAATACTGTCCTAGATCAACTATACAAGAGGTAGAAATCCTCAAGTGGGACACTTGAGTGAAACTTGACTAAACTCAGGTTTAAGAAGGAATTTCTTAATGGGTGTATCTCATTCAATCAAATTATACTTTAAAAGCAGCAGAGACCAATGATACTTCAATAGATCTATGTGGGTATTCCCTTCAGCAAGTGTTGAGGTCAGGGAACCATAATGTTGAGGTTTGGGGTGCTTGGGACACCTTGGGTCCTGCCCGAATGAATTTGACTTAAGCCTTCTTTCAGCCAAAGTAAAACAAAGTTTATTATAGATTCGCCTTATTGGGTTAACTCTTAAGAAGCCTCACCATTTTGTGAGGCTTGTATTGACAAGCCAGGGCAGATAGAATCTAAGCTACACTGAATCTAAAATAGATAAAATCTGAGCCAGTTTCAATCTGAGCACCTTCTGGAGACAAGAATGATACGGAAAGACTGTGGGAGGGATCTGGGGGTCATCTAGTAGTCTGGGTGATGGAAGGAGGGGTTTAGGGAAGGTCTTGAAGAGTCTAAGGAGGATTTTAATGGCACTGGGATGACTACAGGTCAGAATCTAGAGAGTGTGGGATTCTGGTGAGATCAAGGGTGGAAAACTGCTGGAGGCAAATCTGGAGGCAACAGACAATGGAGGGCTAGGATAGGTTAAGGGTAATAGACTTGGATATGAAAAACCAGATTAAATGGAAAGTTTCAAGGAGAGTTCAAGGAGGTTCCCATCAATAGACAGCAAAGCCCATCCATACCAGCCTATCCCCTGTGACCTATGTTCTTTCATAAAAGTGCTAGAGAGGATCCACTCAACACGATGTAAGCCCTCCTCTAGATTTCTTGATGTTGCCCAAGTAGCAATGTTAAATGGGGTGGTGCCCCTTTTTCTGCTACTGACTTGTTACCCAAATGGCTATTCCTTCTGTTCCCTACTTTTACTCTCCCACTCTGAGATAGAGGAGATATAATTCTCTTTACCTTTTTTAAAGATAAAGAGATTTCCCTCATCCATGTCCCTCAGTAGAAAAAGCTTCCCCAGGAAGAAGGTTCCCAGGAAGGGGAAATGAATAGTTCTATCAAATTACTACCTTGGGTTACATAGTCCAGAGGGCAGTTTCAGCAATACAGCCCCCATCCTGAGGCATACCTTATAGCCTTGCTCTCATACTTGTGGCCCTTTTCTTTGTGGCAGTAGCCTTTGCCTATGCTCTCATTATCTCACCTCCATGTGGCTTCTTAAAGTTTTCCTTTCTCCAATTTCATGTGGCTTTCTCCAATTCCACGCTTCTTTTGCTCATCCCATCAGGAACTGGATTTCTCTTTGAATCTGCTGTCTCTCAGATGGAATGAACCCTTTAAAGATCACCCTTAGGTGTGGCTCATCAGTTATTCTATTTAAGTCATTCCCTTTTTGGAGGATTTCACATCTGATAAAAAAATTCCCTGGGAATGGGTATTTACGAGTAGAATTAGTTTAAAACCTCAAAGTTAGCTAGTCCCTTCACTGTAATTAGATCAATAAAAGACCAGCTATTGCATACATGTGTAAAGTTTATTTATGCATATTTCCCTGTAAGGAGTGCCCAATTAGTATCCTGGACAAAGGATCTGGAAGGCTGGAGTTGGTTTGAAGCTAGAGCTCCTTCTCTAGGAAAAGGCCCCACTCACCTGTAAGGCATGTAAGGAATTTTAGGAATGTTTCCCTTTCTGCTGGAGATTTATCAGGTGGCCTTTCCTCCTTTACTTGGCCTTGGAAGATTTTTCTTGAAGTGCTTATCTCTATTAGAGGAGTGTACGTACACACCCACACATACATATGTATTCCTACATAATACCTAACATTTATACAGCACTTCAAGGTTTGCAAAGCACTTTACAAATATCTTGCAATGTATGTGCATATATGTATGTATTTCTACATATTTATATCTGTCTGTCTATCTAATGTCCCACAGGTATGGCAAGGGCTGAGAATCTCACGGGAGTAACTGTTTTGACTGACAAAAAGGCATTTTGGAAATGACACTCTCCCACTCCCCCACCCCACTCCACCACTTTGGCTTGGGAGGAAAGGGAGGAAGGATCACTTGGGGTTTGCAGTTGGAGATGTGATAGGATCTAACAGGAAGTGCAGATAGGGACAAGGCCACTACAATAGGGAAGCAGGACAGAGAGACTGTT
Organism: Bettongia penicillata ogilbyi; assembly: GCA_023548195.1. Classification (NCBI taxonomy): domain Eukaryota; kingdom Metazoa; phylum Chordata; class Mammalia; order Diprotodontia; family Potoroidae; genus Bettongia; species Bettongia penicillata. The sequence goes on from JAJHZJ010000092.1 coordinate 2,088,778, forward strand.
CCCTAGGATGCAGAACAATCTGGCTCCCCCAGGTTATCCTCCACAGCAGGCAAATGGGAATGCAGGTACCAGACTGGAGGAAGGGTCTGAGTGATGAGGAACTTTCATCCCATCAGCTTCAGTGCTAAGTGTCTAAGATGGATCTTTTTCCTCCTCTCTCTTTCCTTCAGTCCATTTAGGTGAAGCTAGGGATACGCCTCTTACTGCTGATGGTATTTTGTAAGACTGATTCTCTTTTTATAAATGAGATTGTTCTCATTCGTTTCCATTTCCCATTACCTCAGTGTTATCCTGGACTTATCCTTTCTCCATTACATAGTTTCTATATCTTACTGCTTCCACCTTCACAAAATCTCTTGCGTAGGACCCCCTTCTTTTCATTCACTCAGCTACCCTCTCAGTTCAGGTCCTCCCACACTCTCAGTTAGATTTCTGTGACAACCTTCTAACTGGTCTCTCTGCCTCAAGTCTCTGACCACTCAAGTCTATCTTATACGCTACTGCCAAATTAATAATACAGAAGAGGCTCCCATGCTCAACCATTTTCAATTGCTTCTTATTGCCTCTAAAGCCCTACATAACCTATCTTTCCAGCATGATTGTACGTTACTTCCCTTTCTGCACATTTCTTCAATCCAAACACATTGGCCTTCTCTCTGTTCCTCACCACAACACTTTCTCCCATCTGTATCCTTTTCTCTTTTACATTCCTGATGCCTGTAATATACTCCCTCTTTACCTCCACCTCAGAGAATCCATCTCTTTAAAAAAAAATGCAACTAGACTCTCTCTTTTGCATGAAGCCTTTCCTAATTTCCCTTATGTGCTAGTATCCTTTCCTCCCAAACTAACTTGTATTTAACTTCTTTGTATATCCTTATATTTATTAATTTTTATATATGTGCTGTATATATTCCTACATTTACTTAAAGCTTCTCCATTAGAATGTAAGCTCATTGTGAATAAGGACTTTTTTTTTTCACACTGATTTTGTATCCCCCGTGCCTAGCATAGTACCTGGCACATTCATTGTTTTTTTTTCCGTCATTCCAGTCATGTTTAACTCTTTGTGACCCTATTTGGGGTTTTCTTGGCAAAGAAATAGGAAACAGGGTTAAGTAAATTGCCCTGGTTCACACAGCTTAGTAAGTGTCTGAGGTCAGATTTGAATTCAGGAAGAGCAGTCTTCCTGACTCCAAGCACAGAATGCTATCCACTTTGCCACCTACATGCCCACCTGCCACAAAATGGGTACTTAATAAATACTTACTGATTTATTGTCTTTCAGGAAAGTTGATCAATGCATGAGGGAACCACCCTGAGTGGTTTTGTATTTTATAATCTACGCTAGGAGATTGAAAGAACTCCCTGGAGGTTATAGAGATGATTTAGTCTGATGAACTTGAACTTACGACTCACTTATATTTCCTCTAGAAGAAAGAGCCAATTGAAGTCATGCTACCACTAAGAGTATGAGCTCCTGTCTCTGAAGGGGTGTGTGTGTGTGTGTGTGTGTGTTCAAGGGACTAGAAGAGATAGTCCAGCCACTAAACTCACTCAGCAGGCATGGGCTAGAAGGATTTCAACTCTTTCTTTCTGGCTGGGAGAAAAGAGTTAGGAGACCACAGATCTCCTTTATGTTACTATTCTCTTTCTGCTGGTAGATTCTCTTATCTGTGGAAATTTGCATTTACTTAGGGGTGCAGTTTCAATGGGCCTTCATTGCATTTGTGCTTTCAAAATGGAGCCAGGGTCAGTTCTTCCTCCCTTTGCGCCTCAGCATAACTGAAGCAAGACCGTGTCTCCTGTCCCTTTACAGAAATTCAAACCCCTTCTCAAATTTCTACCTATGAAAGCATTAATCACAGCAGATAAATGTAGTGAGTTCGTTCTGGTACACTCTCCTAGAGTCAGGAGAGTCATCTCCATCACCCTTTCACCTCAGGGTTTTTAGGATACCTTGAAGAATTTTAGGAGTTGCCTCTTCTTTATTGTTATAGGCTCAAACCTCTCAAGTCACTGTATTCTTCCCACTGTTGGGTACCAGTGAATAACTCCTTAGTTCCATTTAACCACTTAATACTAATTAGTTTTGCAAAGGATATTTTTTTCAAAGATACAGCCATAATAAAAATATCAATGTTTTCCCCAATACCTTGGCAATACAAGCCACCTAAGTCTCTGTGGAGAGTGGACTCAAATTTACTTCAGTTTCTACATAGCATAGATTCCACCATGTCCAGATGTCACATAACTGCTGTATGAGTCCTGGTCTCAGGTACTACTGGTCTGGGTCCTATAGGTCATTGTTGTATCAGTGACTCCTTTTGAGGGTTTTCTTGGCAAAGATACTGGAGTTGTTTGACATTTTCTTGTCCAGCATATTTAACAGATGAGGAAACTAAGGCAAACAAGGTTAAGTGACTTGTCCATGGTCACTTAGCTATTAAGTGTCTGAGGCTGGATTTGAACTCAGGTCTTTCTGACTCTGGGTCAGTGCTCAATGCACTGTGTCACCTACTGGACCTTTGTGAAGTGATATACTGGGAAATTTTCTACAAGTTTCTTTGAAATTGAAATTTACTTTGATTTTTCTGTAGTTTCTGGATTCACAATTAGACAAATTTAGTTCACTATTTTAATTTCTTGATCTCTCTTCTATATGTTAATGTTTTTCTTAACTCTGTCACTTTAGAGTATGCTTTCATGTTATTCAGCTTGGTTTATTTTTCTCTATTGGTTCAGTGCCTGGCTTAGTCTTCCCTCCTAAAGGCTTGCTTTCGCTCCTCAGACCCCCCTCACCCCTCAGTTCTCCAACTTGCTCATTTCCCACGACATGCTGCCACCTCAGCCACACACAGGTGATTATACCCTTAAGCTTGCCATCACCCACAAATGTACCACTTCCATGTTATTTTTAACTCTGAAATTCCCTTATTTGATTCATCTCTCTCTTCAACAAAGTATTATTACCCAACTTCAAAACTGTTTTCTTAATTGTTTTTAATCCTGAAGACTTCAGGAATTGCTGAGGTGGCAGCCAGTCTGTTCCTGATTCTTCCAAGTAGATTTTTGTGTTTTGGAGGTCGGTAGACAATAACCACCAGAATTTTGATTGGGTAGTATAGCTAGACTGTGTGAACCTCAAAGCAGAAGAAGCTATTATTGAGTGATAGTGGTACAGGGCAGGGGTGGGGAACCTATGGCCTCTAGGCCACACATGTCCTCAAGTGAGGACCTTTGACTGAACCCAAACTTTACAGAACAAATACCCTTTATAAAAGAATTTGTCCTGCAAAACTTGAACTCAGTCAAAGATCTCACCAAGGACCCAGGTTCCCCACCCTTGGTATAGGGTAAACCTAGGAGTGTCAATGGGAGTAAGGAAGGAAGGAAACAAATATTTATTAAAAATATACTGTGTGCCAGACACTGTGCTAAATGTTTTTACAAACATCTTCTTTGATTTTTAAAACAACCTTGGTGAAAGTAGGTGAAAGGAATATTCAAATTCCTCCACCTTGACTAGTGAGTTGGGAAGAATGAGTGAAAATGCAGCCAGTCCTAAAAAAGGAGGCCAGGGAGTCTGAGCCATTGGGAAGGAGCCAGATCTCAGTGGGAACAAGAAGATGGAAAAAATAGGAAAGGGAACAATTTGAGAAGAAAGCAATTTTGTTGTCCTCGGAGCAAACACTCTATCTGAGCAAAGCCCAGTGAAGAGCCAATACAACAGCTGAGTAACCTGTTTGACCCAGTCCAGAAGAGCTGCTTGTCCAGCAGAGATACAATACCTCCAGAGAAGAAAGAAGCTGCAGGGCTAGGGAACCTGTGGCCTCAAGGCCACTTGTGGTCCTCTAGGTCCTCAAGTGTAGCCCTGTTGAATAGTGGATTCGGTCAAAGGGTTGGACTTGAGGACCTAGAGGGCCACATGTGGCCTCCAGGTCACAGGTTCCCTATCCCTGAGTAGCAGAGTGATTGAACCCAGACTGGTTGTCTGCCCCACAGTTAACTTCATGAGAACTCTAGGAAAGGAAAAGAGGACCTCCAAGGTCGGGAGGTACTCTAGGTTGGGTCCCTTCTTCCAAGGGACCTTTTGTATGCAAAGAGAGAGTATGCTCCCCAAAACATTGGGGAAAATTGTTTATACAAATTGTTATTGCTATAACTTTTCCACCAATCCATTTTCCAAAAGTCAGCTGCTACTTATTAGTTAATATATTAAGTAATTAATTAATATATCAGTTAATTAGTTCATGTATTAGTTAATGGTGAGCATACTGAGAAGGGCTCAGGAGCTACAGTACTAGAAACCTTAGCCCTTCAGAGTTGCCCCTAGAACCCAGAAGGCAAAAGTAAATCAACCATCTTCTGGGGACCCCAACTTGTGACTCCAAGTGTGAATTGGGGAAGTGCCCAGAAGAAAAAAGTTACACAGGCAAAGAAAACCCAGTCCTTGTAGGGTATGATTAATGGCAATGCAGGTAGAGATTTAGAGAAAAGTTTTGTTTCTTCCAGATTGGGACACATATTCCCGCTTCTGTGTGGGCTGAGCTTGGCACTTTCATAGGCAAGAGGAATGTACTAATATCAGACCCTTAATCAAACACTAGCTTCTAACAAACAGATGAACTTATAAATCAGAGAAACATAATTTTATATATTTACTTCTTATCCTTGTCAAAATAATCCCTTGAAACAGATAAGGGCTGAGTCTGGGTAGGGTGAGCTTCTAGCAGGGTGTTTATGGTTCACAGAACTGGGGCTGCCCCTGCTATCACTCTGGGTGAGGCAGTCCATGCTTGGCGGCACACAAGCATGCTACATGTGCTGCACCACCCCTCATCTCCATAGATTGTCAGCTCCTTAAGGCAGAGAGAGTTTCACTTTTGCCTCTGCATCCCTCGCTCCTCATGTAGTGCCGGGTACACTGTAAGCATTTAATAAATGCTTGTCATTTGATTCATCTCTCTCTTAAACCAAGTATTACTGCCCAACTTCAAAATTGTTTTCTTTTTATTTGTTTTTAACCCTTAGCAGACTTAAGACTTCAGGAATGGTTGATGTGGCAGCCAGATTGTGCCTGATTGTACCTTCGAAGATTTTTTATAACGCATATAATTGCTTCCTAGTTCAGACTTTTGTAATATCTATGTACTTCTTTTGTAAGTCAAACATATATCTACACATGAAGCAAGGCTGTTCCTATTCCTCTCCTATTGAACTCCATCCAACTCTTCCCTTACTATTCTCCAACAAACTCTCAACAACAAAGTCTCAAAGGTTGATCCTTCTAAGTCATATGGCGACTGATGCTGGCGACTGCTGCAACCACCACCCATCACCACATACCCAGGAAGATGGAAGGGATAAATTCAATCTGCAACACTATCATGGTGACTGACAGGTTAAAACAAAGATTCCTCATCTTTTTTTGTGCTATGGTCCTCTTTGGCAGTCTGGTGAAACCTAAGGGCTCCTCAATAATTTTTTTCTAATTTCATCAAAGAATTACAAAAGAAAACAATTATATTCACGTAGAGTTGTCAAGATTATTTTCCTCGTCAAGTTCACAGACCCTTCTGAAAGAATTAAAAAGTTAGAGCCAAGAGCTTGAAGATCAAGGGCGTAGAATATCCCTTAAGTGATACCTTAGATGCTATTCCTAACTTTTACCATCAGCCTTGGACCTGGGGCTCTAGTCCATACACTCTCCCCTAATGCCTGACCTGCTTTCCATGACCTTGGCTTCCTTCTGCATCTCTCACTAATCTCATATACACATACTTGCCCTCCCCATGCTTCTATGAGGGTGGGAGATGTGTGTAGGGATTTGTGGCTCCTACTTCATACCCTAAGTGGGTGGGAGACCTGGCTTAGCGTTCCATCCGGGACACTTACCAAGTGAGTGACCACTGCAAGTCTTTAAGCCTGAGATTCTGAATTGGTAAAGTAAGGATAATGTGAACTACACTACTTTCTTCACAGGGTTGTTATGAAGAAAGTACTTTACAAACTTTAAAGTATTTGAGAAAAATGAAAAGATTGGCAGCACGGTGTATCTTCTCACAACCTCCCCAATATACAGAGTTCAAGCGTTAATAGTGTAAAACTGCACTGAGACTTGGTGATAACCTATATAAGTATAGATTTGGGGACTCTGCCTCTTCTGCTTCCACAAAAACCACAGGCACAGCTCTCACCATCTACTGATTAGACTCTTGCTTATTGGACCCTTGGATTGAGGTGAAGAGAAAGGGAAAGCTATGGAGAGGGAGAGTGTATTTACAGATGGGAGATTAGGACCATGAAGAGGGAAAGAGTCCTTTCAAGGTCTTGTATCAAAACCAATAGTTCAGGGTCTGGAGGAAAAACATCTGAATGAGCTGGGCATGCAACCAGGGTCTTGAGAACAAGGTAGGCCCCTTGATAGATGCCCCCTCTTCTTTGTTTCATGCTCTGTCACCAAAGTCCTAGCTGCTTATTACCAGATACCAGCTAATGGCTACAAGGTTGTTTTTTGGTTTGTTTTTTTTTTTTCCCAAGCAAATATACTCTGTGCCTCCCTCTGGATATTTCTGAGCCTCATGTGCCCTCTGGAGGTAGATCCTAACACGTCAGTCTTTTTCCCTTGTATTTGCAAAGGATACCCCTATGTGCATCAGAACTCCCAACACTGCACAAACTTCTCATAGATCAGAGTGCTAAAGAGCAGACATTATAATATTATGCGGTCATGAGGGAAGCCAAGGGAGAATACGAGACTCATGGAAACTCTTGAGTCTCTGAGACACTAAGATAGGAAGTTACTTCATAAAGGATTATATAAATGGGAGTTATTATTATGTCCCCTGAACAACCCTACATACCACTGGCAGATTGATTTTCCTAAAACTGATTTTCCCAATGATAACTTCCCATCAGAGTCATCATTAAACTAGGGTGGGACAACTGGGTCTTTGCTAAACAGCCACAAAGGCTGCCAAAATTTAGAGGAAGCCAACAACACTTAAAAGCCTTGAGCAGGTAGAAAAAACTGAGATGAGAACCTAGTTATCAAGAGTAATGAGTAAGAATAGAAGCGCCCTAGGTCAGTAAATCTTGATTACCTACCTTCTCTCCCCATTCCTCTCTGCAGCCAGAACTTCTCTGTGTCCCGGAGTTCCTATCTCCTGACTACTGTCCTTAGATTTCTCTTCCTACAATTGCATTTGTCTTTAAAAGTTGTCTTAAGGGCTTATTTTATAGTTATTTTATTATGCCCTAAGCCTATTTTCTGAAGTTCCTTTCAGGTGCCAAAATTGTTAGTTATGGCTCTGTTCTGTATTTACTTGTAATATTAGCTTGTGCTTCCCGTTATCTGTAGGATCAAATTGTAATTCCTTAAGCCAGTTCTCAAGGCCTTCCACAGTTTGATTCAACCAACTTTATCTTTCTCTACTTCTCTCTTTGTGAACCCTCTGCACCAGTCTCTCTCTCCTTCCCGCCCCACCTCCCACAATAGAACACCTGCACTCTCATCTCTGTCTTTTTACTTAGTCAATTCCTCTAAATTATGCCCACCCCTCTCAATCTATCCCATATTTCCCCACACTCCTTCCAGGAGCCCTTCAGTCTATAACATTCAATTAAGCAAAATCCAACAAACGCTGCCTACTAAGTGTCGGGCATTGTGCTAAGTGCTATGGATACCAAGACAAAAGTAAAACTATTACTGCCTTCAGGGAGCTTATATTCTTGCTTCTGTTATTTATTGGCTAGCCACTCATTTCATAAGAAGTTATAATCTAATTTGGAAGCTACCTTAGGGATCACTCATTTCCCTTATTTTATAGATGATGAAAATGAAGCCCAGAAAGGTAAAAAACTAATAAAGTCATATTTTGAAAGTAGGTATTCTGACTCCAAAAATAATGCTCTTTCCATTATACTACAATTAGGGTTTCTCACATACTACCTTACATTGCTCTAACTTTTCATTTGTGTATAACTTATTTGCCTTACTAAGTTGAAACCTTAAAAATAGATGTCTTATCTTTTATATTCTACACAATCCCTAGAGCTGTGTCGAACACAAAGTAGATACTTGGTAGAAACTACACAGATAGATTAATGAACATTCCTATTGCCCAGTTAGGACCTCAGTCACAATCACCTGCTTAATAATTTGGAACTATGCCCAAAGGGCTATAAAACCATGTATACCCTTTGACCAAGCAATACCAGTATTAGTTCCTAGATCTGTATCTCAAAGAAAAAAAAGGACCTATACGTACAAAAGTATTTATAGCAGCTCTTTTAGTGGTGGCCAGTAACTGGTAATTGAGGGAATGTCCACCAATTAGGGAATGGCTGAACAAGCTGTTGTATGTAATTGTGATAGAAAACTATTGTGCTGTAAGAAATGCTGAGCAGGATGCTCTCAGAAAAACGTGGAAAGATTTACATGAATTGATGCATTGTGAAATGAGCAGAACTAGTAGGACATTGTACATAGTAACAGCAATATTATATGATGATCAGCTGTGAATAACTTAGTTATTCTAGGCAATACAATGATCCAAGACAATTTTGAAGAACTTATGATAAAAGGTGCTCTCCATTTCCAGAAAAAGAACTGGTGGAGCCTGACTACAAATGGAAGATATATTTTCTTTCTTTACATTTCTTGTTTTTTTTCTCTGTTTTCTTTCACAGTATGACATATGTAAATGTGTTTTGCATAACTACACATGTATAAACTATGTCAAATTGCTTGCCTTCTCAGTGAGGTGGGAAGGAGAGGGAAGGAGGGAATTTGGAACTTAAAATTTAGAAAAAAATGGTTAAAATTGTTTTTACATATAATTGGGGGAAAATAAAATATTAAAATTTTTAAAAGAAAAAAAATTACCTGCTTAAGGGCAAGGTGTGATAGGATCAATGTCTATCAGAGTTTAACCTTTTTCTTCTCTTCTCTAACTGAGAGTACTTTCTCTAAAAGTCAACAAAGCCATCCCTAGGATCTGATTGGCCTCTGCTTTCCTGTAGCTCCCTGGCCATCTAAGGGTAAAAAAAGTTCCACTTACAGGGAATTGGTAGATGTTTGAAGACCACCCTGCTTACCAAAGGGGTTTTCATATGGTTATGAGAAATGCCATGCTTACAGAAGCTAAATGTCACTATATTCTTGCTAAGTTAGGGTTTAATAAATCCTTTTGTTAACCATTCAGTGATTTCTTCATGTCTCATTTTGTCCCCAACTGAAACTGAATTAACAGAGTATTGATCTTAGGTCTATCCCTAACATTTGGTATTATAGTTGGAAATTGGGATGAGATGAAATAGTCTCATTACTCACATGAACTGAACTAAATTTGGGGAAAGGCAATGAAAATATAAAGACCTGATGTTACTCCATGGCATCCAGTAGCAAGAACCATGGTTGTGTATGAAGAGTCCTCTCAAAAAGACAGGAAACAGGCTTTCACTCAGGCAAAGCAGTTAGTCCAGTGAGGTCTGGAAAAGGTTGTCCAGAAGGGTAAAAATGTGCCATGCCCAGACTTGCCTGGTAGCTTTTGACCTTCAGAAACTGAACTGCCAGCATAAAATGATTGGAGTGATCTGGCTCAGCACCTTCACTGAGAGAAAGAGGGATCATGTAATGAAAGCTGAAGGGAAGCTACTGGAGCTGGTGACCATGAGAGTGAAGGGACCTCTCTGGATCGGGGTGGGGATTAACAGGCCACAGCCAAGAACCTACCATGTGCTCTCCAACCCAGAGGCTCCAGTTCTACTTCATCATGTTGTTTTTAGAACCATGAGATAGGAGGGTGAGAACAGAAGTGAGGAAAAGACTTAGACACTCTCCTAGAATTATCCCCCACTTGGGAGAAGGGGATTCACTCCCCCAGGAGAGAAGGTGGAGAAGTCTTCACCACCAAGGACCTGGGTAGGTAAGAAGTTCAAGCAGAAATCCAAGGAAGCACTGGAGCAATGAATGGAGTATTCTAACTGAGTCGATGCTAACATGTTTACCGTAGCTGAGTTTCATAGGTTTGGGGAGCTACCTGAAAATTTATTAGTATAGAATTGGCAAAAAATTTTTTTTCAGTTTTCAGACAGGGACTGTCTTTTGTTTCTTTTTCTTTCTTTTTTTTTTTATTACAGCAATTTATTTTATTTTTTTCCTGAGTACGTTGTATTCTTTTTTTTTCAATTTATTTATTTTTAGTTTTCAACATTCAGTTCCATAAGTTTTAAATTTTCCACCTCCCTCCCATCTTCCTCCCTCCCCAGGACAGTATGCAATCTGATATGTACTCTACACATACATTCCTATTAAACACATTCTCACCTTGGTCATGTTGCACAGAAGAATTATAACAAATGGGAGAAACCATGAGAAAGAAAAAACAAAATGAAAAAGAAAATAGTCGGCTTCTCTGCTTCACTCTTCGTTCAGACTCCATAGTTCTTTCTCTGGATGTGGATGGCATTTTCCATCATAAATCCTTTAGAAATGTTTTAGGTCCTTATATTGTTGAGAAGGATTAAGTCTATCAAAATCAGTCATCGAAGACTGTGGTTGTTTCTATGAACAGTGTTCTCCTGGTTCTGCTCACTTCGCTCAGCATCTGTACATATAAGTCTTTCCAGGATTTTCTGAAGTCCACTCATTCATCATTTCTTATAGCACAATAGGATTTCATTATATTCATATACCACAACTTGTTCAACCATTCCCCAGCTGATGAGTATTCCTTCAATTTCCAGTTCTTGGCCACCACAAAAAGGGCTTCTATAAATATTTTTGTACACATGGATCCTTTTCCCAGCTTTATAGTCTCTTTGAGATACAACCCTAGAAGTGGTATTGTTGGGTCAAAGAGTATGCACATTTTTGTAACCCGTTTAGCATAGTTCCAAATTGCTTTCCGGAAAGGTTGGATCATCTCACACAGCTCCACCAACAATGAATGAGTCTTTCAACTTTCCCACATGTTCTCCAACATTTATCATTTTCCTTTTTTGTTATGTTAACCAATCTGATAGGTGTGAAGTGGTACCTCAAAGTTGTTTTGATTTGCTTTTCTCTGGTCAATAATGATTTAGAGCATTTTTTCATATGACTATAGATAGCTTTAATTTCTTTCTCTGAAAAGTGCCTGTTCATATCTTTTGGTCACTTATCAGCTGGGGATTTTGTTTCTTTTCAGGTGGCTAAGATGAGAGATATTTGTATCTGGACTCATAAAGATGAATTCTGCTTACATATAGCTCCCTGATGGGGATCTGCATACAAAGGAAGGGGTGAAGTTACAAATGCAAATGGATCCAATTTATGGGTAGGGGGAAGGCTACTCTGTCATATCCTATAACCATCCTGAACTGTGGTCAAGTGGTCTGGAGCCTGGAGAGCACCGTAGGTAGGGATAATTAAAGGCTATATTCCTTTTAGGGTCAGGGAGAATTTTGTCAAAGCCTCCCATTGCATACAGTTGTTTGTAGGGTATGGCAGCACCCACCAGCAATATTAACTAAAAAGCCAGACTGAAAGCACTATATGAACAGCAGAGATCGGGGAATGAGTCCATTTCCAATATGGACATTGAAGTGATATTACCATGTTGTGCTAAGCATAGGACTGTATGATCACCCTAACTAAGGATAAGGTCCAACTTCTTGTTCAACTATGATTCTTTGTGACAATTGGAACTTGCACCTAATCCAAGAGTCCCTCAATTTGTCACTAAATAATAAAATGTCGTTCTCTCATTTCGGGATAAGAGATTTTCCCTTGTTAATCTACAACTGCATCTTCTCTTGTCCATTGTCATCATCTTACAGCAGGAGAAGAATCTGTGCCTGTACTGGAGATGTCATCATCTGCTCTGCATCTCTGATATTACTGGTGATGTTCCAATTCAGTTGTTTATGGGCGTATAGGTACCACCTTGCTTTGGAAGGTTTTCTTTGATCTGCAAAGATAATGGCATCACTTCATTGACTAGATTGTTGGGGTCTGAGATTTGGTCCTTCCAAATAGGGGAGAAAAAGACTAGAATTTCTAGCTTTTGTCTTCTCTACATTTTTTCACCTTTCTTCTTTATGATGACTTTTGGAAGGGAATGGGCATGGTTTTTTTTTTGCTTTTCACCTTAGTACTGTCTCTGACAGGAAGATTGTTTAGTAAAAGCCCTGAAAATATTTAAGTGGTGGAAGGTCCTCTAGACAGTGGTGTCAACTCAAATAAAAATGGGATCATTCTGGGATATATATTGAGTTGAAAAAGTTCAGGTTAACATTACTTATGTTGTATTGCATTTTTATTTATTTTGGCAAACATTTCCCAATTACATTGTAATCTTGTTTGGGCCTGCACTTGGGAATTTTGCAGACACAAATGCTAGTGGGACTAGAATTGGACACCTCCTCTCCAAACGAGACCCTTAGGACCTTGCTACAAGGGGTGGAATATGTGGTACAACCACTATTTAACAGTTTCCCCCTCCACCTGCTTCAGGGATTCATTTTCCCCCCAAGGCAGCAGGCAACAGACCTGATTGGCCCCTCCCTCCTTTGAAACAGTTCCTTGGGCACCTAATGGTATAAAAAATTCCCAACCATGAGAAGTTAAGACCTCTCTAACTTAACAGATATCTGAAAATCATTTAGTTACCATGCCCTGCCCTGCTGACCCTCTGGAGATGAAGCGGACCATATTTATAAAAACTAAGTGCTAATGTCTCCTTGTTGTACGTCCTTGTTATGTTAGAGCTAAGTAAACCATTCAATGACTTCTGAGTGTCTCATTTTGTCCTCAATTGAAACCAAACTAACAGGGTGTTGGCCTCAGGCCCACTCCTAACACAGGAGCTGTTATTCCTAGTACAATACCTCATACATGGTGAGGGCTTAATAAATTCTTATTGAATTGAAAAAAAAATTGGAGGCACAAGCCGGCATGCACAGTGAGACACTTGAGAGTAAGCACAAACAGAACCCTTAATCCGAGCCATCCTTTAAGAAGCGGTTCAAAGGACATAAACCATTCACATTTACATGTCGAGAGAGCTTGATGGTTTTCAAAGTGCTTCCTCCTCCCCCCAGTTAGTGTAAATATTGTTAACCCATTTTATGGGCTGAGGCTCAGAGAAATTATGCAGCTTTTATATAGTCATAGTTTATAGGTGGCATAGTCAAGACTCCAGCCCAGGTGTCCTTATTCCAGGACCTCTATAGTGTATTGCATTTCCTGTTCTTCCATGTAAAATGTCCTTTCCTGACTCAGAACTAGCAAAGCAGTCTGAATACTTCTTATGTATTTACAATATTTTATAGAATAATTATTTGTTTTACATTTTATCTCCCTTAGATTAAAAAGATACTTGAGGGCAGGGACCCTCTCTTATTTGTCCTTATAATGCCCTCAGTAACTCAGCTGGTTTCTAATCCCCCTTGATGTGCCTTCCCTCCTTTGATTATCTTAATTTCTTCTGTATCCGTGTCTTTACGTAGTTATTTGCACGTTGTTTTTCCCATTAGACTGTGAGCTCCTTGAGAGGAAAGACTGTCTTTTGCCACTCTTTGTATCTCCAGTTTAGCATAGTGCCTGGAACAGAGTTGGTGCTTAATACATGCTTCTTGACTGACTGACTGATTTAGTCATTCACCAGCCCAGTCTTCTCCTTGAAATCTAAATCTAATTAAATTTAAATCTTCTTAAAATCTTTAATTTCCAGTTGCCTGCACCTCAGACTCAATATGCTGATGTTGGATTTCATTTAAATCTGTGGAAACATATTTAATCTTACCTCAAAATCTGCTCTTCCTCCTGATTTTCCAGTTTGTTAATGGCACCATTATTCTTTTTTTTGGTCCCAGGCTTAAAATCTTATCTTTTACTCTCTCCTTCAACTCTTAACCCAAGCAATTGCCAAGTGCTATCGATGCGATCCCATTTACTTTGGCCTCTCCAGGACCTTATTCTTGGAGTCGCCCCTTCTCTCTTATGCATTTTTAATTTCTCACTCACCAATGGCCCCTTCAGATCTGCCTACACACAATCAAGCCTAAGAACATACCTCCCCTTGACCCTTCCTGAACAGCTGACTACAATGCCATTTTCTCCCCTTCACTGCTAAACTCACTAAAGAAAAAAAAAGCTGTCTGCCTGCACTTCATTACTCATTTTTCAATCACTTTCAACCAGATTTCTTGAGTCTATCACTTATGTATTTCTACATATTTGTTTGCTTGTCTCCACCATTAGACTGTGAACTCCTTGAGGACTGTCTTTTGCTTCTTTTTAGATCCCCAGGGCTTCCTACATACAGTACCTGGCATACAGTAGGTGCTAACTTATTTATGTCTATTTATTTACTGATTTATTGATTGGCTTGTACTCTCAAATGCTAAGACTTACCTTTCAGTTAAGATGGTGTTCTAAGCCAAGCCTGACTCAGGTCAGTGGTTCCCAGTTTGGAATTGTAATGAAATGAGAGACATTTGTAGATTATCTATTATCTAAGGGAAAAAGTTTAGTTAACAATAGCACAGAAGGGGTATTGATCAAGAGTATAGTATTGACCTACTTGGGCACAGGTAGTCTCCCTCCTTATATGTCATGGCAGCTTGCCTACCAAGCTTGAGAAGCAAATGATTCCTCACATGCTGGGCTTTTGTACTTAGGTAACAGGGAAGCTAAGTCAATGGCTTGAATCTTATTTTCCTGGGTCAATCAAGTGCTGAAGACTCTCTCTTCTTCTTTTAGGGAAAACTAGCCTAGTTTAGATGGTAAATGTTGCTTGTATAACATGCAGGGATATGAAATACTGTGGAGGAGCCCACCTGTACCACAGTAGAGTCCCAGCAAATGTCTAAAAAGGACCATAGATAGAGCAACTATAAAGAAAACCCCAAAGAAAAATAGAAGTAACCATTTGAGGCAGCTGGTAGTACAGTAGAAAGAATACTGGGCCTGGAGTCAGGGAGACTTGAGTTTCCCAGCAAATCAAAACAGTTCTGAAGTATCTCATCATACCTGTCAGATTAGCTAATATGACACAACAGGAACATGATAAATGTTGGACAAAATGTGGGAAAGTTGGAACACTAATGCATTATTGGTGGAGTTGTGAACTGATCTAACCATTCTGGAGGGCAATTTAGAATTATGCCCAAAAGGTTATAAAAATGTGCATACCCTTTGACCTAGCAATACCACTTCCAAGTCTGTATCCCAAAGAGATCATAAAAATGGGAAAAGGACCTACATGTACAAAAATGTTTATAACAGTTCTTTTTGTGGTGGCCAAGAATTAGAAACTGAGGGGATGCCCATCAACTGGGGAATGACTGAACGAGTTGTGGTATATGAATATAATGAAATACTATTGTGCTATAAGAAATAAAGAACAGGTAGATTTCAGAAAAACTTGGAAAGATTTATATGAACCAATGCTGAGTGAAGTGAGCAAAACCAGAACATTGTTCACAGAAACAGCCACAGTGTGTGATGACAGATTTTTTCTTTTTTTGCAATGACTGATTTTGACAGATTTAGCCCTTCTCAACAATTGCTCACAATGGAAAATAATATCCACAACCAGAGAAAGAACTATGGAGTATGAATACAGAGTGAAACAGACTATTTTCTTTTTTGTTTTGTTTTGTTTTTTCTTTCTCATGGTTTCTCTCATTTGTTATAATTCTTTTTTTAAAAAAAATAATTTATTTATTTTCAGTTTTTTTACAATCATTTCCATATATCTTAGATTTTCCCTCCTCCCTGACCTTATCCACTCTCCACCCTCTCCCTCTCCAAGACGGCATTCAATCTAGCTATAATTCTTCTATACAACATGACTAATGTGAGAATATGCTTAATAGGAATGGATATGCAGAAACAATATCAGATTACAGGCCATATTGGGGAAAGAGGAAGGGCTGGGGAGGGGTTAAAACTTATGGAAGTGAATTTTGAAAAACAAAAATAAATAAATTAGCTAAAATTAAAAAAAATTTAAAAACCCACAAAGCTTAAGAAAAAAAAAAAAGAATGATGAGCTAGCAGACTTCAGAAAAACCTGGAAAGACTTTTATGAACTGATGCTGAGTGAAGTGAGCAGAACCAGGAGAACATTATACATAGTAACAGCCACATTGTACAATGACTAACATTGATAGACTTAGCTCTTCTCAGCAATGTAAAGATCTAAGACAACTACAAAAATGGAAAATGCTATTTACATCCAGAAAAAGCACTATGGAGTCTGAATGCAGATCAAAGCACACTATTTGCTCTATTTTTTTCTTATTTTGTTTTGTTTCTTCCTTCTTGTGGTTCCTCCCTTGGTTCTAATTCTTCTTGACAGCATGACTAATGTGAAAATATGTTTTAAAAAAATACCATGGAATCACAATCAGGATCACACAAGATTTAACAACTTCCACATTAAAGGAGCAGAGAGCTTGGAATATGATATTCTAGAGGGCAAAAGAGCAACTATTATGACCAAGAATAATCTACCCTGAAAAACTGAATTAAATTCTTTAGGTTATAAAAAAGGTATTTAATGAAAAAGAGAACTTCTAAGCTTTCCTGATGAAAAAAACCAAAGCTGTATAGAAAATCTGATTTTCAAACAGAACACTCAAGAGCAACTTAAAAAGGCAAACAAGAAAGAGTAATCATAAGGGACTCAATAGAGCTAAAGTATTTACATTCCTATATGGGAAGATGATACATGTAACTTCTAAGAACTTTGTCATTATTAGGGCAGTTAGAAGGAGTCTACATAATACAGGGGACAGGTGTGAGCCTATTAGGTTGGGATGACTTCCAAAAAAAGAATGTAGGTGTGAGAAACAGGGATGGATTGGGAGAAGAGGAAGGGAAAGGTAGAATGGGGCAATTTTTCTCATGTAAAGGAGATGTGCAAGGAAGAACTTTTATAGTAGAGAAAAGAGTGGGAGAGTGGGAATGTGACAAACAACATTTGAACCTCACTTTCAGTGGAATTGGTTCAGAGAGAGAAAAATGGATCCATAGATACACGCATATTCTTGTGTATGTGTATTTGCACTCAGATGGATATAGAAATCTATGTTACCCAATAGGGAGAAAGGAGGGGAAAGGGATAACAGGTATGAGAGGACACACTAAGGGAGAGGGTGGATTGAAGAAAGAAGTGGTTGGAAACAAGACACTTTTCAGAGGGAACATGATAAAAAGAAAGAGAAGGATAAACAAAGGAAAATGGGATGGTGGCAAATGCACAGTTAGTGATCATGATTATGAATGTGAATGGGAAGAGCTAACCCACAGTTTTGAGTCAGATAGCAGAATAGATTGGAAACCACAATCCAAAAATATGTAGTATACAAGAGACACATGGTACAGAAAGACATGCAAAGAGTTAAAATGGAGGACTGGAGCAGAGTATTATAATCCATTTGAAGTGAAAGGGGCAAGAGTGGCAATCATCATCTCAGACAAAGGGAAAGTAAAGACAGATCTAACTGAAAGAAATAATCAGGGATACTACATTTTGCTAAAGGTACAATGAAATAATATTTAAAAATATTATAGAAATTTCTCAAAGTCCTAATTTCTCAAATATATAAGGAACTGAGTCAAATTTATAAAAATCAGAGCCATTCCCCAATTGATAAATGGCAAAGGATGTGAAGAAGTCAGCAGAAGAAATCAAGGCTATCTATAGTCATATAAAAAAATGGTCTAAATCACTACTAATTAGAGAAATGCAAATTAAAACAACTCTGGGGTACAACCTCACACCTATCAGAAATCACAATGCTAGAGGGGATAAGGGAAAATAGGCACATTAATAAACTGGTGGTGGAGTGGTGAAGTGGTCCAACCACTCTGTGTGTATGTACAATCTCTCCATCTATCCAAATACTGAGAAAAGATTCAAGAGTTATAAATATTTTCTTTCCATGTAGTAATGTAAACAGTTCAGCTTTAGAGAGTCTTTTATGATTTTTATTTCCTGTTTACCTTTTCATGCTTCTCTTGATTCTTATCTTAGGAAGTCAAATTTTCTGTACAGATCAGGTCTGTTCCTCAATATGAATGATTGAAAGTCCTCTATATCATTGAATGACCATTTATTCCCTTGAAGTATTATACTCAGGTTTGCTGCATAGGTGATTCTTGGTTTCAATACCAGTTCCTTTGACCTCTGAAATATCCCATTCCAAGCCCTTCGATCCCTTAATATTGAAGCTGCCAGATCCTGTGTTATCCTGATTGTATTTCCACAGTACTCAAATTGTTTCTTTCTAGCTGCTTGCAGTATTTTCTCCTTGATCTGGGAACTCTGAAATTTGGCCACAATATTCCTAGAAGTTTCTCTGTTCAAGTCTCTTTCAGGAGGTGATAGGTGGATTCTTTCAATGTTCATTTTGCCCTCTGATTCTAGAATATCAGGGCAGTTTTCCTTGATAATTTCATGGAAGATAATGTCTAGGCTCTTTTTTTGATCATGACTTTCAGGTAGTCCCACAATTTTTAAATGGTTTCTCATGGATCTATTTTCCAGGTCAGTTGTTTTTCCAATGAGATGTTTCAAATTATCTTCTATTTTTTCAAATTTTTGGTTTTGTTTACTAACTGCTTAGTTTAATCATAGCCATTCATTTCTCAAACTCAATTTTCTCTTTCAACGAATTATTTTGTTCAGTGAGCTTTTAACCTTCTCTGCCATTTGACTAATTCTGCTTTTTAAAACCTCTTTCTCATCATTGACTTTTTGGACCTCTTTTTCCAATTGAGTTACCCTCTTTTTAAAGCTGTTATTTTCTTCAGTATTTTTTTAGTTTTCCAATAGTAAGCTGCTAACTTGTTTCTTAAGGTATTCTATTGCCTGAGACCAATTTAAGTTGCCTTTGGAGGCCCTGGAGACAGAGGCCTTGACTTCCTCTGACAGTATACCTTGTTTTTCCTCATCCAAAAGGATGAGGGGAGACACCTGTTCCCAAAGAAAGTAACCTTCTGTGGTCTTATTTTTTTTCCCTCTTTTTTGGGCATTTTCCCAGTCAGTTACTTGACTTACGAGTTTCCTCTCTACAACCACCTTGCCTCCAGTTCTGCCAAGCCAGCACTGGGGACTGAGATTCAGATGAGCTGTTCCAAAGCCTCAGGGGCTTTAGGTGGGGGCAGGGCTGCTATTCAGGGTGAGATTAAGATCAGCTTCTCAGGAGGGGGCAAGGCAGCCACATGGGGCTCAGTTCTCTCGGAGTTTACAATGAGTCCTTCATTGATGGATATGAACTACTGCCTGCTTTGGGAGCCCTGTCCACTGCTGCCACCTGAGGAGGCCTGAGTTATGGGGACACCCTGTTCTCTTCTTGGACAGCCAAAAAGACCCTCTCACTGACCTATGGCACCTGTGGTTTGAGGGATCTGTGCTACTACTGGAGATTCTGTCCCTGAAGCCTGCTCAGATCTGCTCCTTTTGGTGCCACATGGCCAAGGCATGGCTGGGCTCTGCTCCCCATCTGGTGCATGACAGAACTTTCCTGTCAGTCTTTCAGGTCACTCTGGGATAGAAATCTCCTCCACTCCATTGTCCTGTGGCTTCTGCTGCTCTAGAATTGTTGAGAGTTCTTCTTTACAGGTATTTTATGGGCTGTGGGGTAAGAGCTAGCGTATGTGCGTCTTTCTACTCTGCCATCTTGGCTCCTGTTCTTGGTCCAACCATTCTGGAGAATGGTCCAGGACTATGCCCAAAGGGCTATGGAACTCTACATACTCTTTGATCCAGCAATACTAGGTCTGTATCCCAAAGAGATAATTGAAAAAAAGGAAAAAGTCCTATATGAACAAAAATATTTATAGTAGCTCTTTTTGTGGTAGCAAAGAATTGGAAATTGAGGGCATGCTCACCAATTGGGCACTGCTTGACCAAGTTGTGGCATAAGATTGTGATGGTGTACTATTGTGCTACAAGAAATGACAAGGTTGGTTGTTTGAGAAAAAAAACATGGCAAGACCTATGTGAACTGATACAAAGAAAAGAATGCTAAAAATAAATAATAAGTCTTAAAAAAACCCCAAAAGTAAGGAGGTAATTAGAGGTAACAATGTATTGGTTGGTGGTTGTTGTCCTTTGTTTTCAAAGAGGATCAAAATGACATCACCATGATAAAGTAAAGTTTCAGTGTGACTGATCAGACCAATACAAGCTCGGAATGCTCTACCACTGGTTGGGCACAGATAGTCCATATGAATTTTTGGGGAGGATACTCCAAATTTGTGCATCCTAAATTTACTTTGTGCTGTCTCAATTCTGCTTTGTTCATGGAGTACAGCACCTTCTGATGTGGGCATGCCATGATGAGTGGTCTTGTGTCAGTGTCTTCCATGTTGTACAATCAAATCCAAAGTTCTTGAGAGAGACCTTGAGAGTGTCCTTGTATTACTTCTTCTGACAACATGTGATCACCTGCCCCATATGAGTTCTCCAGAAAATGGTCCTTTTGGCAAGTGTACATTTTGCATTCAAACAACGTGGCCAGCCCATCAGAGTGGTGCTCTCTGAACATAGTTTGAATGGTTGTCAGTTCAGCTCAAGCAAGGACTTCAGTGTCTGGTACCTTATCCTGCCAGGCAATCCTCAGAATCTTCCTAAGACAGTTCAAATGGAAGTGATTCAGTTTCCTGGCATGATGCAGGTAGACTGTCCATGTTTCACAGGCATACAATAATGAGGTCAACACAAGGGCTCTGTAGACCTTCAGTTTGGTAGTCTAGTACTTCTTCTTTCCCAAACTTTTCTTTGGAGCCTCCCAAACACTGAAAGTACACTACCAAGGTAAGTGAATTTATCCACAGGATTCAAAACTTCTCCATTTGTTGTAACTGATGGTTTCATGTATGGATGGTGTGGTGGTGTCTGATGGAGCACCAGTGTTTTCTTGGTGCCAATCATCTTGACTCTGTCCTGCCACTGGACTATGGTGGCTCTGGAGGAAAGAGTGAGGCTGACAACTTCATGCAACTGTCTCACTTGAACTCAGTTTACACATACATCAAAAGACATCACCTATACCATTTTACTATTATGCCTCAAAGTCCTACTATGGCAACAGGCAAGTGATGAAGCAGCAGGTGCAGATACATTGGGAGTTGTAATCACAACCCTACACACAGGAGGCCCAGGCCATAGGGTCATTTCTCACTGGAAGCAGCAGTGGGACTCAGCAGCCCCCTGGGTATCTGAGCAGCCTGCTCACCCCCTGGTATAGGAAGAGGCTAGAAATGGTGCCTTAAACATCGTCTGCTTACCCACCCCTGGCCTGATTACTGTGGCAGGTGGGGAATCGCACTGAAGGGCAAGAATGTATTCATATACTAATGAAGTTCAAAGTATGTATTATTTGTTATCCCTTTATGAAATATGAAAAAGTTTTTTTGATTAAATTGAAAGAGGAGATGGTATTGGCTAGCCAAAGACTGGTCACATCTCTAGAAACCTCTAAAATTTTCAAAAAATTTATTACAAACTAGAAAAATACTGAAAAGCACAAAGAAGGTTAAAAAAAGATAGTTTATGAAATCCTGAATCTATTACAAACAGTTTAGTTTTAAATATATAGATGTATATATACATACATATGCACAACATGTAAATGTATATGTATGTATATGTAATATATAGAACACATATACATATATACATGTATGTATACATACATGAATATACATACATCACATACTATATATATATTATATTTGAAAAATATGTAAATACCAACACTTTCCTGCTTGTCTACTTTTTCATTCTCCTTCTGTTCTCCTTTGCATATTTTAAAGATTGACATTCTTTTCTTTCTTTTTTTCTGTTTTGTTGCATTACTATATTGTCCCATAACCTCCTCATCAATTAGCCCTATCAACAAGTAAAATCTTTCCTTTATAAAGGAAAAAAGTAAGAAACATATTATAAAACACATCTAACTTGGAAAAAGGATCAAGGAGAATAACATAAGAATTATAAGACTAGCTGAAAATTATGACTGTCCAAAAGAGTATAGACACCATGTTTAATGAAAATATAAATGAAAATGAAAATGGCTTAGAACCCTTGAGACCAGAGGGCAAGATGCAAATAGAATGATCATCTCCTCAAGAAAAAGTCCCAAAATGAAAATTCCCAGGAACATTATAGTTAAAATCCAGAGCTTCCTGGTCAAATAAAAAAAAATACTACACACAGAGAAGAAGGAGGAGGAGGAGGAGGAGAATTATTGAAGCATCAAGGAGCCCCTATAACAGTTACACAAGACTTAGCAGCCAGCACAATAAGGAAATGGAAATTTTGGAACATGATATTCCCAAAGGCAAAAGATAAAACCTTACAATCAAGAGTAATCTATCCTGCAAAATTAAATATTATTCCATAGAGGAGCAATGAAAGGGGGAGGGTTGGACCTTTAATGAAATAGAGAATTTCCAAGAATTTCTGAGTAAAAGACCAGAACTGAGTAGACATTTTGAAGTGGAAGCCGAAGCTCCAACAAAAACAAAGAAAGACACATATTTGTTTAATTGGAAGGGAATATATGGGCATGAATTATTTACATGGAATTAGGAAGATAAGAAATAAATGTCTTCTCAAAACTATAAAATCTAGCTCTTGTAACTCCACCCACTCGCTTTCACTCAGGGGTGGGGCATTGAATAATCAATCTCCAGTGAGGAGAGAGTTCCATACAATTGGCTCTTTGTTATGTTTATATGAAGCGATACAAAGTGAATGAAACAAAACTAAGAGAACAGTTGACAAAGAGAAAAATAACTTTGAAAGACTTAAAATTCCAGTCAATGCAATGATAATTCATAAGTCCAGAGGATTACAGATGAAATATGCTACCCACTTTTTGCCAATTAGGTGATGAGCTTAAAATGGAGAATAAGGCATATTTTTTGACTTTGGGCAATGTAGGAATCAATTTGGTTTGTTTACACAAATTTATTATGAGGGTTTTATTTTTTATTTTTTCATTGTTTAGTGAGGACAGAAAGTGGAAGGGAGACATAATAGATGCTCATTGAAATTAATTAATTGGAAAATAACTTAAGTTTTGCCCCTACCCAGACTTCATTAAAAACTGGTAGTCTGGAGGAGCTAAATGATAGAGACATTGAAATTAAAAGGGGAAGTTATTCAGATGCAAAATAAACATTCTACACTGTAGAAAGAGTCTGAAGTTTGAACACTTCAGCTGCATATGAACAATCCTCTAAAGCATAGAATGCATTCATAAATTTGTCTCAAGCCACTTTTCCAGATGGAGTTTGGGAAATATCAGTGACTAAATTGAGACTGATCACTTTAAATAAAGGTGGAGTACATTTCCAAAGAAAGGTACTTTTGAATCTGGAAAGATTGTTGAATAGGAGAGGCTAGTCCCTCCTACCTCTTCTTTTTTTTTTTTTTTTTTTTTTTTTTTGAGGGTATAAACATCAGAGCTGAGGCTGTAAGGGAATGAAAGAGGAGAGATGCATTTTGTTGAGACATTTTGCCAATACTAAGTTAAAGGTCATTGTCCTAACAGAAAGAACACTTTCTAACAGAAATCAGCACTTCAGTTGATAAGAGGACAGTAACAATTCAGCTAAAGAAAACACAGTACCACCCAGCCAAGTCAGTGACTAAAAGCACTAAAAAACTGCGACGGATCATCAGAGAAAGAGCCCAAGGACTCCATGTGACTGACAATCTATTAAAGATACTTTGCCTTGAGAAAGTTAAAGAGCTCAATGACCTGGCCAGCCCTACCTGGCAGGAGCTGAGCAATGTCAGAGTGGTTTGCTTGGCCCAACTGGCAGCTACTATCTATTGGCACAGCATCCTGCCCTGACTAGTCCAACAGCAGCTTCCCAATAGCTGAGTAACCTACCTGGCCCAATCCAGCATCTGTCCACTGTCTGGGAGACACAACTGGAGCAGTACCAAATTACAGCTTTCGGGCGAAAGGCAACACAGGTGCTCACCAACCTGTTTGATCCAACCTAGCCATAGATTGTCATGTTCAGTTGAGATAATGCCCTATGAAAAGCCTACCCAGTAGAACTACCCACAGAAAAGATAACCAGCCCCTGTGAGGATCCAGTTCAAGTGAACAGAGGAGTAAATTATTCATCACAGATGCCATGCCTTGTGGTGAATTTCATGAGGACCCTCTTGAGAAAGAACTGACATCAAGGCCCAGCAGGTTTAGAGTTGTGAATTGTCTTGGCAATGTGTAACTCACTACATGTTTGCCTCACTAGCAATTTACTTTAAATTCATGCCTATTTCCCTGCCCCCCCCCATCCAGACTTTGGGTTTATTTGTGGTTTGGAGGAGGGGATGCTTTTTCAAATAGTAATATTGTCATGTCATTTGAGAAAATGACTTTGCTAAAGAACTGAATCTAAATGTCTGATTTTTTAAGGGGATGTGCAGTGGTGGGGGCTCATAAGATAGTATTAAAAGAATTCACAAAGCTGCTCTTCAAATCCTGAAAGTCCAGCAGCTTTCATTCCTGGGATCCAATCTACCAGTGTCAGTATGAGCTGCAGGAGTGAACTGAAATGGGATGTTACTTAAGTATAGTCAAGTAAAACAAATTTGTGTTGATTTAGTCAGGTCTGGAAATGTATATCTCATTCTGCATCTACAACCTATCACCTCTCCAGCAAGAGGTGGTAGGTTTGTCTCATTATCAGTGTTCTGGAGTCAAGTTCTGTTCTTTGCATTGATCAAAGTTCTTAAATCTTTCAAAGGATTTTCTTTTACAATGCTGTGGTCATTGTATAAATAGCTCTCTTGGCTCTGTTCACTCACTCCGCATCATTTTATGCAAGTCTATCCAAGTTTCCCAGAATCCATCCTGTTCATCATTTCTTATGGTACAATAATATTCCACTCCATTCACATATGCAATAATTTATTTGGAAATCTCCCAATCTGATGGTACCTGCTCTAGTTTTCACTTCTGTGCTACAATAAAAAAGTGCTTCTATAAATGTTTTTGTAGATATGGGTCCTTTCCCTTTTTTTTGAGTTCTTTGGGGGTTATATGCCTAGTAATGGTATTTCTAGGTCAAAGAGTATTCACAATTTGGTGAGGTGAGGGGTGGCTTATTTATAAATTCTTTTATCTGAAGATCTTTAAAAAGTTAAGCCTTCTAAGCCCTGGAGACACTTGAAGATCCATGGCAGTACAGGGCCAGGAGAAGCTTTGTAGAGTGTGACTATTTCAATTCTACCAGAGGCAGGAAGAGGGGCAAGGGAGGTGATTTTTCTCACCTCCTCATCCCTCATCAGTCTTGAAGCATCAAGATGCAAGGCATCTTGCAGCAGAGCTACTTACACAGTAAAAGACACCATGTTAAGCAAAAAATGAAGAAAGACTGAGATACAATGAGTTAGGAGCAGGAAGCAGTTTTGAGGAGCATGACCTCCGGTAGCAGAGAAGAAAACAGACTATGGATCCTTGAAAGAGGATCAAGCATTAAACTTCAGAAAGGAATATACCCAGGGATCCCAGTTAAGTGACTTTCCTACAGTAACTCCCAGTGGGGAGCACCATTAGAACACCATGAGAAGAGACAGTCAACAAGTGTTGACTAAGCATTTATTGTGTGTCAGGAACTGTGCTAAACACTATATATATATATATATATATATATATATATATATATATATATATATATATATATATATATATAAAAGCAAAAATACGGAAGAGATTACAAGCAAATAACTATGTACATACATGATATAAAGATAAATAGATAGATAGTGCAGATGAAAGGTAATCTCAGAAGGAGGGTGTTAGCTGTGGAGGGGATCAAGAAAGTCCTCTTACAGAAGGTGGAATTTGAGCTAAGTAGTGGTGGGAGCTAGGGAATCCAGGAGGCGGAGGTATGGAGGAAGAGGATTCCAGGACAGGGGGACAACCATGAAGAATTATGGAATTGGAAGATGAATGTTGAGTATTAGAAAGAGGAAGAAGACCAGTGTCCCTGGATTATAGAATGTGTGGAAAGGAATCAGATGTGAGAA
The DNA here is from genome assembly GCA_023548195.1 of Bettongia penicillata ogilbyi. Classification (NCBI taxonomy): domain Eukaryota; kingdom Metazoa; phylum Chordata; class Mammalia; order Diprotodontia; family Potoroidae; genus Bettongia; species Bettongia penicillata. The sequence continues at coordinate 2,114,844 of JAJHZJ010000092.1, forward strand.
AGGTATAAAATTAGGAAGGGTACATGCTATGAAGGTCTTTAAAAGTAAGAAAGAAGACTTTATATTTGATCCTGGAGAAAATATGGAGCCACTAGAGTTTGAAGTAGTGAAGTGACTAACCGGAGTAAGAGGGTGACATGGTAAGACTTGCACAGGTACCCTGAAATATCAGAAGAATGAAGTATCCTTACCATGCGTTCTCTATGGACTCTAAGTTTGCGCTTACTCTTCTCACAAATTCTGTGTATATTTGTGGGGAGGCTCCCAAGGTTTATGGGGTAGATATTTTATAGTCATTGTCATTAATATACCTTTACTTTGATTTTTTTTCCATTGGAGTATTCTAAAAAACACTTAGCTAGAAAAAGGAATTAGGTGGAGAATTTGAGAAACCAGATCATAGGGATATGATATAATAATGATAGGGGAATTCAATTATCCAAATATCTGCTGGAATTCTCTATGCCAAAAGCAGAGCAACTAATAATTTCTTGATTTGCCTTAGTGATAATTTCATCCTTTAAAAGATGTTGAAACTAAAAAGGGGAAATTCTATTCTAGAGGTGATTCTCACTAACAAGGTTGGTAGATGGGGTGGAAATGATACATGTAAGTGATGTAAGTGAACACTCCATCCTTGAGTCTGGGTTCAGAGGGAAGAGAGGTAGAATTCCATGGATCAAGTGCTGCAGGAGAAAGTTGCTGCAGGAGAAAGTTAACTCAGGAGAGATGGAAGACAATTTCAAGAATGAAATTATGAAGACAGTGAAAAGACTTATAAGAACTGATGCTGAGTGAAGTGAACAGAACCAGAACATTATTCACAGAAACAGCCACAGTGTTCTACGACTGATTTTGGTAGACTTAGCTCTTCTCAGCAATGCAGGAATTTAAGACAACTCATGATAGAAAATGCTATCCACATCCAAAGAAAGAACTATGGAGTCTGAATGCAGATCAAAGTGTACTATTTGCTTTCTCTCTCTCTCTCTCTCTCTCTCTCTCTCTCTCTCTCTCTCTCTGTCTCTGTCTCTCTCTCTCTCTCCCTCTCTCTCTCTTTCTCTCTCTCTCTCTCTCTCTCTCTCTCTCTCTCTCTCTCTCTCTCTCTCTGTCTCTCTCTCTCTGTCTCTCTCTCTCTCTCTCTGTCTCTCTGTCTCTCTCTCTCTCTCTCTTTAGTTTACTTTTTCATTCTCGGGGTTTCTCCCATTCATTCTAATTCTTCTTTACAGCATGGCTAATGTGAAAATATGTTTAGTAAGAATGTGTATACAGAGCCTATATCAGATTGCACACCATCTTGGGGAGGGGGAGGGAGAAAATTTAAAACTCAAAAGTTTGTGGAAAGGAATGTTGAAAAGTAAAATTAAGTAAACTAACTGAACTAAAAGCACACTAGTTAGGGTTCAGCCACACGGTTGCCCCTAGGATTCTAGTAGTAATAAGGGTAAATCCTCTGGGTACTCAACCTGCCAATGGTGACGTGAGTAGGGCCAGTGAGGCCCAAGGGGTTGTTACACAAAAATGACAAAAAGGAGGTGATTTCGAAGATAAATTAAAGAAATGGTAAGAAAGTACCTAGATGCCACTGATAAATTCAAGCCACGTAGTCCATATGAATTACACCCTTGGGTCCTGAGCCTCTATCAGTGATATTTGAAGGGTCATGGATAATGGGAGAAGTCACATGAAACTGGAGAAAGGAAAACATCCTGATTTCCAAAAAATGGAAGAGTCTGAGTTTGTCTTTAATTTCTGAGAAACATCTTGAAAGCATAACTGAAGAGATGATTGGTGCACATTTAGAAAGGGAAGAAGTCAATACAAAGAGTCAGCTGGCTTCATCAAAAAGCCTTCTTGTCAAACTAACCTCATTTCATGTTTTGAAATTATTATTACTAAACCGGTAGATGAAGGGTATACTATAGAGAGAGTATACCATGATTTTAGCAAAGATTTTAATAAAGCATCTCATACTCTTGTTGAGAAGATATAGAGATATAGACTAGGTGACGATATCATTAGGTAATTTCAGAATTGGTTGGATGGTTGGATTCAAGGAGTAGTTAATAGTTATATGTCCTCATGACAGGAGGTCTCTGAGTAAACCAGTCATCTGTGTCTGGTCTGTACCATTTGAGATTTTTATCAGTGTCTTGGATAAAGGTATAGATGGTATGCTCACTAAATTTTCTGATGAAACACAGCTAGGAAGGATAGATAATGCACTTGAGTATAAAAAGCAACTTCATAAATGTAAGGTGAGGGAGGCATGGCAGCAGATGTTCTGAAAAGTATGTGTATGCTCAGTAAGAGTCAATAGTGCAATGTAGATAATATAACCTTGGACTGCATTGAGAGGCATAGCTTCCAGGAATAGAGAGGTGATACTTCAAATGTACTTTGATCTCATCAGATCTCACCTGGAATATTGTGTGCCATTCTGAACATAATAGGAGGAATTATCAAGATAAACTAGAGAATGGTAACCAGAGTGCCTTAGTTGATAAAGAGCCTTGAGTCCATAACATGAAGATTAGTTGAAGGAGCTAGGCCTATTTCCTCCAAAGAAAAAAAGGCTCAGGAAGAATATGATATCTGTCTTCAAGTATTTAAAGGACTGTCATGTGATTAGGGATTAGGCGTGTTCTATTTGACCCCAAAAGATACAACCAGGAGGAAAGGGTGAAAGTGAAAAACAGGCAAATTTAGGCTTAATGTCAGGAAAAACTTCTTAAGAGTTTGAGCTGTTCAAAAGCAGAATGGGTTGCCTCAAAGAGGTTGTTCCTCCTTGGATGTCTTCAAATAAAGGCTTGATGACTATTGCCGGGTATGTTACATCTATTCCAATTTATTCCTTTCATGAATGGATTGCATTTATTTCTACTGAGGTCCCTTCTAATTCTCAGTTTCTGAGAGCTGGTAGTTTCTATTGGCTGATTGTTAAAGGTAAATGCACCAGTAGGGGTTTATGAGTTTTAGTTTTAGAAGAATGAACCCACAGACTACCTTTAAAGATAGAGGAGTCATCAGGCCCCCAGTGACCCAAACTGCAAACTGTGAATTTGAATTCACACTGTGGGGAGCAACCCTAGAAAGAGTGCTACACATTGCTCCAAAGAATGAATCTCTGATCATAAATATCAAGGAATAAAACAATGAGATTTATATTCACCAAAAGTGCTTGCTTCCTTTATGGTGGGAGTCCAGAGCTGAATCTGAGTTATTTCCTATGGATGATGAGGCCCTTCAGATACTCTTTTTTGTGGATGACTGATTATATCAAGTCCTGAAATATTGTGGAGTCTGTTGGAAAAGATGCATAATGGCTCAAGAAAGTTTGACTTAATTATCCACACAGAATATATCAAAAGGATGAAGCATGTGTATTGGTCAAATGATGATGTGATTAGAGAGATAATGTGTCCATTGGTATGTATCACATATAAGGAACAGACAGTAAAATGGATGAGTTGGACCTAGAATTTAAGAGGAAATTGCAAAGCTCCATTAATTACCATGCTTCTCTTACAGACAAAAAACGAGGTAACTTGAATTTATAGGTGACATCTAGGTGCTTTCTTACCATCTCTTTATCTTAGGTATAACTTCCTTACTAAACAAAAGACCATTTTTTAAAAATGCCAGTTTTCTACCAACAGGTTGTTGTCATTGTTTGTTTGTGAGATATCCAAGAAAATAGTCTCCAAAGAATGGACAATGAGTATCACACAGAGAGAATGAGAATTTTGTGAGTAATCTAAAAGATAGAGTCAATGAGGAACTCCAAAGAAAATTATGAGGAAAATGTGTCATCAGAAAAATATGTCATAGGAAGAGAAGTGAGTTGGTCATTTGATGAGGGTGAGGGATGACAGGTGGACAGCCAGAGATGTTCACTAGCTTCACTGGTATCCTTGATATATCAGAAGAAATTGAAGAAGGCCTCCATCTATATTGAGCAGACCCACTGTGGCAAACTTAGGGAGGACATGGTGAAGAGTTGCATAGGAAGGTCAGGGATGAGATTCATCATTGGAGCAAACATCAAATGGATGAGATTGCGGATCCCTTTAATATTTAGAATCATAGATTTAGAGCTGGAATGGGCTTGAAAGTCATTGAATCCAACCCGCTCATTTTTTACATTAGGAAGCTAAAGCACAGAGAGGTTACATGACTTGCACACAGCTAGTAAATATCTGAGGTGGTACTTAAATCCAGGTCTTCTCCATTACAACATAATGCTTCTCAAATCTCACCATATCCCACTACCTCCAATAGGGATTTGAGTAGAAGAATTTGAGTATGTGTGCACTGTACTAGGTCCTTGGGATGCTTCCCAAAATAAATGCTTTGCAAGCACACACTTAGAATAACTCTAGACCAGATGGTCCCTTCTGGGTTGGGATTGCGGAACTTTAGGGTTCCTGACCAAGGGCATCACTACCTATCTGACCTGATAATTCTTTGGTGTTCCTCCTTCCCAAATTCCAGTGACAAGAGGTTGATACAGAATCCAGAAACCTTCTGGACTTGGGTTACTGTGCAGAAGTATTTAAGAAGTCTTGCTGCTAAAATAATCTGGGAAACTCCATATACCATTTCTGTTGCCCTGCCCTCCAATTCCACTCCAAGGTAATGGTCATATTCTATATTAGAGAGCCTCTCCTGCTTAAAATAGTGGGCATAGCTGTTCCCACCTACAGTCCAGGCCCATTTTCCCCATGCCTCCCAATTCCCCTCTTGGCTTTGCCCACTGTGCCTGCTCCCTACAGTCTGCACAGGAGTTGGAAGAACACTGTGAGAACTGAAGTGAAAGGTAATGGGGGACCCAAGGGGCACTCAGCTCTGAGAATGATTCTCTTACCCTCTTTAATAATTCACATCTGAAGAGGTTGGCCAGCAAAATGCCCTCACTCTGAACTGGAGATGTTGCAGTCGGGTTCCTTATAGGGATATGGAAGAGGCTGGAATAGGGAGGGTGAAGGACACCTGGCCTTTCTGGGCTCCCCAACCTGGCCTCACAATTTTTTACAGACCTCATGGTGATATGGAGTTAATGCTGCAGCAGCAGGGATTGAGGGATAGATTACAGGACAGCAAGTGCAGAGGGAAGAGGGAACAGATAAGGAATCAAAAGAAAAAGGTTCTTTGCTCTTATAAACACACATTTAGCTGAGGGTACCAGTACTCCCCACAGCATCTCTGTGTCTTCTCCAAATTGCCCTGTCCCCCATCAGCAGAACCACAACCCCCCTAAACAAAATTTGGATATCTAATCTCCCAGATCCAGTCCTTCCCTTTAAGAAGTCCCTGGAAGTCCCAGCTGCTCCCTTCCCTGGGAGAGGCCTTTCACTAAGGGACTCCCACCCTTCAGACCTCCAAATAACTAACTTTTTGTCTGTGAGGAAAGGAAGAGTTTCTTGTTGAATCCCTGCTTTCAGCCTCATCTGCTCTCATCTATTTCACTTTGGATAATAAAAAAAATAAGAGTGGAGATTTATGTAGCATTTTAAGTGTGCAAAATACTTTACAGATATCTCATTTTCTCATAACCTTGTGAGGTAGATGCTCTTATTTCCATTTTGCAGATGAGGAAATGGAGGAAAATTGAAGTTATGTAACTTGCCAAGGTCACATAGTTATTAACAGTTTAAGTCAGGTTTTTCCTACTCTAGGTCACCACAAGGATGCCTCATACAGCCTGGAGACTTTGAATTTAACACCCTCTCCCTCAGTGCTGAGTTTCAGGGTATCTGGAAGTACCAAGGGGCCTCCAAGGACTAGGGTGAACTAAGTAAGTGTTTATAGGAGAAAGGGCAGGTGCCAAGCTGAGTTTTCCAATCCCCTTAAGAGGACCACCCAGCAAGCCCTATAAAGACCACACCCAGTCTTGTTACTGGCAGTTTGGCCATAGTGCATCACTATTCTTTCCCTGGTCCTCTTCTTCACTCCAAATTATGAATTTCCCAGTAGGTGGAACAGATATCACATCATCTCAACCCTGAGCACAAAATAGAAACAGAGGCCAAATGATATTTAGGTTTCTGGCAAGGTCTAGTCAGTAAATGAGTGAGGATACTTGGGAGAAGAATCCAGGTATCATCTCTGTCTCAATACCTGATTCCTCCATCCTCTGACACTAGGAGTGCCCCCCAAATTTCACAATATTTACTGGGCAGACTAGAAACCACAAAATCAACAGAGTGGGTCTTTAAGTTACAGCCCCAGTCCCCCAGAGAAAAACTGATGGGGGATGGGAGAGCTCACCAGATGCTGGGTCCATAAGCAAGAACCTCTCCAGACATATTTATAGCAAGTGCTGTGTCAGGGGATGGAGCCTGAAACTGCCTGGAAGCATTGAATAACATCATGGGCCCAGAGGAGGAGCCTGGAGAAGGGAAGATAAATTTACAACAGGAAAAACTGAGGTTAGATTTTGGAAGAACTTCCACAGTATGATATTCTGTAGTTGGTTACGGAGCCCGCTTGTGGAAACTCCCTCCCCAAAGACCTCTGGGAACAGAAGAAAATAAGCTTTGTTTCAGCTTGGGCTAAGTGATGGGCTGTTCCTTCATGGAGACAGAGGGATGGACAGTGTGAACTATATTCTCTGCCCTAAGTTACCCTTTCGGTACTGCTTCAAATTCCCCGAGGACTTGATTTGGGACAGACCAAAGGAAGTGGAGGGGAGGGTGAGTTGATGCTTCCAGACACTGAGGAGTCTAGCTGCTGAGAAGATGGGGGGTGGGGTGGGGTAGAGGGAAGAGCTTATTGGTTCCAGTAAAAACAGGGATGTGTTGATAGTCCTAGCTAACACCCATACCCCCAGTCTCCCCAAGATACCCCCAAGAGGACACTCCCAAGATCCGAGAGGTCAGTGGTGAGACCAGGGTGGATGTCTGGAGAAACAAAAGATTCCAGATGGGAATAAAGGAATCTGGATCAAGGACAGGGGTGGTGGTGGTGAGGAACTATGAATCCTACTAGTACATTGGAGACCTTTAGGGGAGGGGAAGTTCAAGGCTAGGCATATAGACTGGGTCAGGGCCTGAATTTTCCATCTACCCACCCTTTGTGACAAAAAGAGGGTATCTCTAACCATACATCTAGGATAGGCATGGGGCAGGGGAACAATGGAGGGGACAGAGTTCTTTAGCTACTCACCCCAACTTTCTCCCCCCCCCCCACTTCAGGCTCAGAAAGAAACAATTGATGTTTCTATTTAAAAGCAAGAGGGTGGGGAGGAGTGGAAATGGCATTTCTCTAGACTGTAGGCTCTGAGAGAGGGAGAAGAATGAGAGAGAAAAAGGGTGGGGGAATGCTCTAACCAGGCCAGCCCTCACCCCAAAGCTCCTCCCTGGGTAACTCAAGATGCCCTCAAGGCCCAAAGGAGCCACTCCATTAGCTGTGGTCAGCAGGTGGTACAGGGAGTGGGGGGGGTGACTCTCTCCTCTAGCTCACATTGCCAAATGGCTGGCACTATTCCTGCTTCCCTCCAAACATATACAAAGTAAAAACCCTGGGGAAACACACACACACACACACACACACACACACACACACACACACAACCTCTTTATTTCCTCTGAATAGTTGAAGCTGAATAATTGGAGGGCTCAGGAGGAACACATTTAGTGCCTTTAATTGGTAGTGGGGGTAGGATGGAGATGAGATTAAACACACACACCACTCTGCTCTTTCAAATCTCAGAGTGTACACATCTTTTTGCTTGGGTTAGGAGGGGGGGGCTGAGGATAGAGGGCTAGCATGGAAGAAGGTCAGGCAAGGTGATAAATGGAGAGAGGAGTCTAATACTCTCAATGACATTCGTCTTCCAATCTAGCTCCCACTGGAAGGAAAGGGAGGGTTGTTGGAGTTGGATGGAGGAAGCCTTGACTTCTTAGGTAGATGATCCTGAGCTCAGTGGTAGGGAAAGGAAAGTTCTCAGATCTCCAGTTTGGGAAACGATCTAGGGGAGTAATGGGATTTGGGATGGAAAAGGGTGAGGAGCATGTTGACTTGGGGTAGGGGGAACATCTTGGTTTCAGGGTGAAATCAAGGTCCTAATTCCTAACGTCTGCTTATTCTATACCTGGGGGAAGTAGGTCTCCTCTGTAGGGCCTTGGAAGGGAGGGGGGACGGATTTACACAGTGATGGAAGATGGGGATAAAGAAGACGGACTGGATAAGCTCTTGGCGGGGAAGGAGCATAAAGACAACTAGGCTTAGGTTTCAGAAGCAACACTACTACCGCCACCCTGCCCCCATCCTTACCCTCTCCCCCCTCCCCCCGTCTGGACTTGGGCTTGTCCGGTTTGACGTGCCAGCCGAAAGGGGGTGGGGGGGGTGCTGACCCGGGGAACAGTCCCCATTGCTCGGGCCACTCCTGTCTTCTAGCCTGACAGCAGCGTCCAGGGATGCGGTCTGGCTCTGCCTAGGAACGCAGAGAGCGGCGTGCTCCGAGGGGGCGGCGGTACCGGCGGGATGGAGGTAAGTTCGAGTGCTCTAGGGGTCTGGGGGTAGAGTGGGGAGGAGAGTAGAAGGGGGCAGCTAAAGGGTCTGGGCTGGAGGGGAGGAGCCAGAGCGGGGGTCGTGGAGGGAAGAAACAGAACCAGAGTGAGGAGGCAGGATTGAGTTCAACGGAAGGGGTAGTACTGGGGTCTTATCTCCTATGGCTAAGGTTGTCATCTAGAGCCCAAGGCTGCGCCTCCTGCTGGCCTGGGTGCACCCCAACACCCGGAGTTCCCCACCCACTCTGGGTTGCGGGATCCCAAAATGCCAGTAAAGATTAACTGCCCCTCTGACATTCCCCCGCCTCATTCCACCCCGCCCAGTATCGCCAGGGACCTCAGGTCTGGAGCAATTGAGGGTAGACTAAGCTCAGTACCCGGTGCAGCTGGTTTGGGAGAAGGATGGGAAGACGATACTGAAACCCTGGGATGGGCAGAGGTAGGAAGAGGGGAGAGAGGCGTCCAACGGGTATCGAAGTGAGACCATACACGTGAAGTCCAGCTAGTAACTTGGCTTATCATCAGACTGATACAGGACCCTAGGGATCGGGGTTGGGGATGGGAGAGGGGAAACAGTCATGAAGGCGTAGGAAATTGGGAAGCCAGAATGGGGTTTGTTGATTTAAGCCTTAAGAAAACGGCACATGAATTGTTCATAAGTGATATGCAAATTGAGTAGTTTATTTTCAGTTCTCAGCTCTGCTATGTAGCTATGCTGCAGCCCGGACTGTTCCTTTTTGGAAGCAAAGGGTTGAGCTAGTTTGCAGAAGTACTAGAAGCAGGAGACTGGGGATGAATCTCTCACTACTGAGCTCAGGAGCTGTGGGTGCCTCCAGATGCTTCGTTTACTCCTAATTCCCTCTCCCTTGATTTCCCCCCTCCCCAGGCTGAGTAATACCCAAAGAAATATAATAAGATGCCAAGGCAACTAGTTTTCAAGAATTGGGGTGGGATAGGGTGTCAGATAAAAGGGGAAGTTCCTTTAAACATTATAACTGAATAGAATGAGAATGACATCTTTCCCTCCTCCCCACCTCACTCCGGGTGCTGTTGGGAGTACCTGCATCCCAATATTGCCTGAAGAAGGCAAGGAGCTGAATAGGAGACCAAAGGAGTAGAGGACCGGAAAAGAAAAGAGAACACTGAGAGGGAGATGGGACTAACAGAGACACAGCAAGAAAAACACAAAAAATGAAAGAAAGACAGAGAGAGAGAGAGAGAGAGAGAGAGAGAGAGAGAGAGAGAGAGAGAGAGAGAGAGAGAGAGAGAGAGAGAGAGAGAGAGAGAGAAGTAAGGGAAAGGGAGGAGAAGGGGAGGGAACCGGTAGGGGAGGAGGCTGGTGGAGCGGGTCCGGACTGGTGCTGGGTGAGGCCAGGCAAGCAAGCGAGAGCTTGTGTGCCTGGCGGCTGCCTGCTGTGGACTTGCTACCGCCTCTGAGCTGCCGGCCCCGGGGGCGCCGCTAATCCTGTCTATGTCTTTTTCTGACTCCAGTGCAACGTTTCTGCTGAACGAGGTAACCACGGCTCTAAGCCAGCGGGCTCGGTGGACAGATCTGGGAGGGGGCGATATCGTCCAAGCTGCCTTGGGCGGGGTGGAGGTGCTTACTTAGGAAAGGTAGCAGCGATGGGGAGCCAGAAGAGAGAGGCACCAGAAATGAGGGAGATGGAAGAATCAGTCGCTGGCGTGGGCAAAGGAAAAGAAAGGGCCAGAGCAGGGGAAAACCTGAGTATTTGGATTGGAGTGGTACCTAGTTCTACGCTGGGAAGGACTGATTGTAAAGGGGAAAGGGGCAGGAATCAGAGTTGGCTAGCAAAGAGGGAGAAAGGACTATGGCCAGTTGTGCCCCTCCTCCCACGGTCTCCGAGGATAACCTAGGAGTTACTGGGGGTTACATCTAGATTCTGGAGGCCCCGAGAAGGATGGCTTCCAGGGATGTGCCCAGCTTCTTCCTTGATTTCCTAATCAATGCTCTGAAATATAAGCTGCTCTGCTGCATGGTGCACTTAGGAAACATAGATTGTATTTGAAGGACTGCTATGCCTGTAATTCACCTGCACATCGCTCCCTCAATCCAGGCCATTCTGATCTGTGCTTTGCCCTTTTCTGGTGGCTGAACACCTGGGAGGTGACATCTCATCAGCTGAGATATCTAATGGTCTGTAGTCATTTATCACTGGGGAAACATCAGGATTTTGTCCCAACTCTTTCGGCTCATTCCTTTTTGGGAAGAGGGTCCTTGGTTCTCTTATGCCATCAACTTTCTCCTCTGAATCCCAGTTTGTGTTGTTCCATTGTGAGTAATACGTGTTGCTGGCAAAGTGAGTTCCTAGAGGCATAGCATAGCCTGCTGTAGAATGGGGAGATTTTAGGTTGGTATGAGGCAAGCACCGGGTTGTGGTGGGGAATTGAAGAGAATGAGGGGGGAGTTCTTGGTAGAGATATTGTCTAATCAGGACAGATTTTGGACAAGACAGTTTGGTTCCTTAGGCAAGTTTTGCAAATTGAACATCCTCTTTTCTACTTGAAAAATGTCTCCCCTTTACCTGATGTGTTACTGTACTCAGATTTTGAGACTTTGATGTAACAGAAGCAACTTGAAATCATAAAAATGTACTTCCAGGAAGCTTAATAATGTCTTAGAAGGAGCATTAGTTTTGGAGTGAGACAGCTTTGGTTTAAATCCAAGGTCTGGTGTTTGTCACTTCTGTGATTTGGACAAGTCACTTTAGCCCCTGAGCTGTAATTTCTTTCCTTATAAAATAAGAAGGTTGGACTAGATGATTTCTAAGGTTCCCTTCAACTCTAAATCCTATGATTCTAGAAAACTGCAGAATTCAATGACTTTGGTATCCCTGGAGTGACATGGGACAGGATAGGGCACAGCTGTGAGTAAGGTAAAACCACAGTGAGGATAGGTATAGATATGAAGAACATGGACTTATTCCCTAATAAATTGTTAGAATGTTAACTGGTATGTTGAGGGAAGCTTCTGCCATCAGTGCCCTGAGTTGGGGAGGGGTACCTTTTAAGAACAAGTGGAGATTAGGCTGCTGTTAATGACACTACAAGTCTGGTAAACCAATTGCCCTTGACAATATTCAAACTGTTGCTACAGTCCTTGCCTTCTCCCCACACTCACAGACCTTGACTATACTCTGATGTTTTGTTACCTCTGAACATACTTAGGTGTATTAGGTGTGTGCGTTCATCCTTCATTGCCAAAGAAGACCATGCCATCAGAGAAATAATGACATGACTTGCACTTGACTTTGTTTTGAGTGAGGGAGGGCTGTGCAGGTCACCAGCCTCACTTGTCCTCCAGAGTCATCTGAATCCAGTGACCAGATATTCATCAGGATGACTGGAGATGACCCAGGATGAGGGCATTGGGGCTAAATGACTTGCCCAAAGTCACACAGCTAGTGAGTGTCAAATGTCTGAGGTGAGATTTGAACTCAGGTCCTCCTGACTCCTGCACTGATGCTCTATGCACTGCACCACCTAACTGCCCCATCTGAACATACTTGAACTCCCTGGAGAAAAGAGGAGCAATAAAGGGTCAGGGAAGGGGCTCAAGGTGGGGAGGAACAGATCTTGTTCTGATAATCCTATTCTCCAGCTTGGAGAACCTGATTCAAAGAGAAATTTCTCTTTGAATGAAGGTATAAATGAGTTAAACATGGGGACACAAATGAGTTAAATAAAGAATAAATGAGTTAAACAAAGAGAAATTTCTCTTTGAATGAAGGTATAAATGATCTAAACATGGGGACACAAATAGAAAAGTAAGATAGTCTCTGCTCTCAAGGAGCTCACATTATAATGGCAGAAACAACAGAATGGAAGATCGAAACTGCAAGTAAGATGGAAAAGCCCTAGGGTCTTAGGGTCCAGTGGCAAAGCAGATATTAATGACTCTTTCATGTCTTTTCCACCAATGCAATCCTATCAGTTTCTGATGTTGAGCTCTTTGACTGTGCCATGGTGGCAAGAACTTTCTTTTCTGAACCTTGAGTAGCTGTGGCTGTAACACCTACAGGAGCAGTTGCCAGGCTGCATCTCCACAGGGGTTGCTTCCCAGGATGATGGTTATGAGGATTTGGCTGGAAGGAGAATTGGTGCTCTGGGAGTACTGCTACTCTCAGGGTTTCTGTTCCCTTTGCCTGTTGGTAGCGGTTGGGCAGAAGTTGATGGTGGTGATGAGGAAGCTGGGCCACCTATCCACAATGCTTTCTCACTATAGGAATGGTTGTGAGGGCTGGCCTGCAAGCAAGAGGTATGGTTAAGTCATTTTTCAATCTTATGTCCGACTCTCCATGAGTTCATTTGAGCATTTTCTTAGTTGAGATACTGGAGTGATCCAGCTTATTTTACAGATAAAGAATGGAGGAAAACAGGGTTAAATGACTTGCCCAGGGTCACACAGCTAGTGTCTGAGGTCAGATTTGAACTCAGGAAGATGTCTTCCTGGCTCCAGGCCCAGCACTCTTATCTACTGAATCACCCAGCTGCCCTTTGGGGAGAGCACAGCAGTGCTCTCCTCAAAGCCCTTGTGCTGAGGTCCCCATGCTGAATCTTTCAAGATCTGAGGAGAGATGGTGGTCAAGGTGGTAGTTGTGGTTTGACTTGCCTGGCATATGCTACCTCCTGCCTCTTCCCTCAGGGTGCCCTGCTACTTTCATCCTCAATTCTTCCTCTATGTTCTGCTGAAAGAATATTAGAGGAAAGCTCAAGAACATTTTATGGAGCAGGGAAACTGAAGTATGGAAAGAGGAGTCAACAACAGGGGAGGGGGATAACTAGGTAGTGTAGTGGGTAGGTTACTGGCCCTAGAGTCAGAAGGACCTGAATTCAAATCAGATTTCAGACACTTATTGACTGTGTGATCTTGGACAAGTCATTTAACACCAATTGCCTCAAAAAAAAAATCAATAGCAGAGTTGAAACAAAAACCTAGACACCCTGTATCACAAACTCTTAAACTCGGGATGTTAGACCTGGATGGGCCTTAGAATTTAGTTGCTAATCCAATCCCCACATTTTACAGATGAGGAAAGTGAGTCCCAGAGAGTGACTTGTCATACTAAGTGACTTGTCATACTACTAGTTAGAGACAGTGGCAAAACTAGAAGCCAGGTCTCCTGGTTCCCATTTCATTACTCATTTTATCATGCCATGATATCTCCTCCCAGAGTCTTAGGGATCTCCTGCTTCTCAGACTAAGTACCCCTGTGAATTCTGAGATCCTGTCCTTTCTATTGAAAAACTGTAGTACTGAGACATCCTCTCACCCCACCTTCCAACTTCTATTCTCCTTCCCACTATTGAAAGAGGAAGGGACATAGCAGTAGACTTTTTGTAAATGATTTTTTTTAGACTGAATTGGATTGACAGGCTCCTTGGTGCACTCTCCTTGGGAGAAATGGAAAATATGAAAATGAACAATTACACTCTCAGGCAAAGAGCTGGAGGTCAGAATGCCTGGATTTCTCTCTTAGTTCCTTCTCCCTTCCTGGATCAGTTTGCCTTCTGAGAGTAGAATCCCTCAGGATGACAGTTTTGAATTTGTGTCTAGACAAACACAAATGATTTTTCCTTCTTATATTGCCCAGAGAATGGGGAGAGGATATAGCCAAAATGACAGAGGATCTGGAGATGCTCTTAAATGCTTTGAGGTTGAGGAATGTTTTTAAAGATGTGCCACCCACCTCAATCACTGTAGGAAAGAGGGAATTTGACATCTGCACCAGTAGCTGGGTGGAAATAAGAAGGCTCACCCCTGGTACCCACAGAGCATGCTAGTTTACATTCATTCCCAGGTCCCCATCCCAAGCTATGCTCCTGCTTTCTTTCTCAGAGTTTAATAATCCAACTCAAAACTGTTTATTAAACATCTGCTTGGTACAAGATATGATTCTAGGTAATAGGTATGTAAAGATACATGTAACTATGTTCCCAAGATTCTTAATGGTTTTTAAAACTCAAAATAAGGGGAGTAGGAGTTAGCTACATACATACACACATACATACAAGTGCAAAGAAGAGATCCAAATAAGGTGTTATGAGAAATTTAACAGGAGATCACTTCCAGTTGGGGCAGATGTAGGAAGTGAAATCTTCTAGAGGAAGGTACCTGAGTTGGACTTAGAAGGAAAAGTGACTTCAACCACGGTTTCAGGAACCTTCACATGGGCAGCCTCCCCAGTCAAGTCCTCAGCTCTGTCCGAGGTACTGAGGATGCTTTGGGGATAATCAAAGGAAATAACCCTTCCCACACATACTTCCCAGCCTACTTTTGAGTGGGGTAGAGAAGAGAGGAGGCAATTGATTCTCACCAAGAAAAATGACTTTGTGACATTTACTGTATCCCCTCGGAGGAGCATGCCCAACTCACTCTAGTCCTTAGGGTGGATTTGAGAGTGTGATCTTTCCATCAGCTCCTCATCCTTCAGACACCTGCTGATCTTTGAAAGGGGTGGGGAAAGGGCAAAACCGCTTGTAGGCTTTGACCTGGAGTCCTCAAAACATATTTAAAACCCCTTCACAGGCCTTTCACTCCTTCGGTCTTTTACCCTTTTTTCCCCATCCGCTCCCCCCACCCCCATATGCCCCGTCTTCTTGTACTCTCTTAGGCCTCTCTATTTTCAAGCCCTTTCCTTTTCCTCTGCCTCCCTTTCCGCCTTGCTCTCTTTATAGTTCTCTCCTTTGCTTAGCTGCCCTTTTCTCTATGTCTCTTCTCCCCTCCCCCTCAGCCCTTTGTTTCCCTGAGGAGTATTTCCTGGGTTTCTGTGTGTCTGTCTCCGCATCTTTCTTCGCCCCGCCCCATTCTCTGCCAAGCCCTCCTCCCCTTCCTTCACCCTCCTACTTCCCCTCCCCTTTAGCGGGATGGGTGCTTAGGGATCCACCCTACCTCTTTGCCAACCCCACCCCCCTTTCCTCCCCTCTCCCCACCCCCCGAGCCTCCTTACCAGGAGATGGGGGAGGGGGGACGCTGGTGGGCGGGCGCTATTGTTGTAGGGGCCGGAGCTGGATTCCTCAGCAGCGCTCTGGGTGGGACCAGCCTGGTTGTGGAGAGGGCTGGGAAGAGGGAGGGGAAGGGGGTGGTCGGGGAGAGAGAGCCCAGATCTGAGCTCCTGGCAGCTGGGCTTTTCCTCTCGCGCCCTCGTCGCCCGTCCGTCTCCCCGGGCTCCGCTGACATCTCACAGGCCCGGGCGCTGCCCTCGCTCCCTGCCCCGGGCTGTCCCCTGCTTCCCCCCGCCCACCCTCGCCCCCGCGGCCCTGATCGCTCCCCAGTCCGGACTGCCCCATGTATGACGACTCCTACGTGCCCGGGTTTGAGGACTCGGAGGCGGTGAGTGCCCACAGCGGTGGAGGTGGGGAAGTTGGGGGCATCGCCACCCCTTCCCCCTCTACCTCCCATTCTGAGATACGAAAAATATCTCTGCCGAGGAAGAGGGGAAGAGACTGTCGGAAAGGAAGGAGGATCATCTTCCCGCTGACTGTTTCTCCGTCGTCCCCCCGCCCCACCTCCCAGGGCCTGCGAACTCTAGGTTGGGGTTGGCGGGGTGGGGTGGGGGAAGAACCCTTAGAGAAGAGGACGGGAACAGAGTTAAGCTCGTGGAGATCGCGGGAGGGGGAAAAGAAGCTTGGAGTTGACTGCAGACCCTGAAGAGGTATAGATAGGAGGGGGGATGTCACTGAAGTAAGGGGCACTAGGGATAGGGTTAATGCGGGGTTCTAGAGCGGAGAGGGGAGGACGAGCTCTACAGGGACACCAGGACACTAGGAAAGAGTTAAAGAGCTCTCAACTGCTTGGACAAGCTAGAAATAAATGGTATTGGGATCTGGATGCATTTTGGAAAGATAGGACAACTAGGTAAATATGAAACACCTGGGAGACTGAGAGGGTTGCGGTGGATACAGCAGGATTGGGACCCTTCTAGCCAAAGTGTGGTCAGGAGCCTCCTTTGAGAGGAATCCTCCAAAGGGGCTCCAAACTGTAGAAACCTCTTCTCAGCCTCTTATCCCCAGGGCCTTTGCTTCTTTCTCGCCTTCAAAACTTCCTCTTTTCTTTACACACCTCCTGCTCAAACTCCTGCTCAAAGGCTGAGACCTGAGCACTGCGCACATAATGGGGCTAACTGGGCCACAGCTTGAATTGCCCACCAGACTCCTGGTATTGCCTACCCATGGCCACTTTGGTGCCAGATGACTTCTTTGCTTTCTCAGCAGAAAAAAAATCTGGGTGATGGGGGCTGAGGGAGCTAGACGATGGAGGAAGCTTTCTGCGCAGGGAAACAGGCGACCGATAAATATTTAATTTTCATCTTTGCTTTTATCTCCTGACTCTTTGGAGACAAATCAGCTCATTAGGCAAGGATCCTGGTGATCTTAGGGAGGTGGGGTGATTGGGGGGAAAGGAGGGAAGTGCGCTGGGGAGGACAGAGCAAAAGGTTGGGTAACAGCTTTTTGGCCCTCCTGGATGCTTGCTCCTTCCTTCTCTCCTTATTCTATGGAGAAATTCCTGAATGTCCCAAAAGATGTCTCTATGATTCTAGGTAGAGGTAATGGATATTTAGGGAATTAGTCAAAGAGGTTTTTGAAGGGGCAAGGTTCAAGCCTTCTTCCATCCATCCCTGACCTTAACAAAATCCTAGGTTAGATGGATAGCCCGAGGGATCTCGGAGGTACATCCTGGTAAGGGAGGTAAGAGGACCAGTGGTACCCACAATGCTCCCAGTTGGGGGCTCCCTTTGCTCTAGGCTGAACCACAGGGGGCTAATTGTCTGGCATTCTGACTCATTGTCCAAGGCTTTATGGGTCTCATCTGTACTGTTTGTTGAAGGGGCAGCTGGCACTACCCAGGGTGTCAGCTTATGCCTGAGAGGGGATGTTTGAGGCCAGAGGGACCTGGCAGGTCTTTCTTATCCCTAGTGAATGAGCAGAGGATTTCTTTGAAAAGCTTAGGCAAGTGGCAGAAAAATGTCACTCAAAAAAGAGGAATAAAATTAAGGAGGGAGAGAACTTGGTGGGGATGTTAAGGGGAGAAGCCTTTATCTTGGCCATTCTGGTCCCATGCCCATTCTCTGCCCTACTCTGATTCCTAGATCTACCATCTCCTCCCCCAAAGCCCTCCACCTACTTCAATCCTCCTCTCCAGGGTCCCCACTGAAGCAGTAGGAGGCAGATCCGGGCTCTAAATAAATCCACGGGCTCATCTTCCTTCTTTCCTTTCCTTGTGCCAGGCAAGAGCGGTGCTGCAGCCTGCCCACACATTCACCAGGCAAGGGGGCACCACCAGGGCATCATGCCAACTCCCAGCAGCTCCACAGCACTGTGCCTCTGGCTGCCTTGTGTGAGGGGAAAGAAAGAACTTGGGTCTCCAGGGTCTGGCTTGGCAGGACAGCCTTGCCTTCTCCAAGGTAATAGCAGGATGCTAGGTCTGTGTGCTAAGAGTAGTAGATCATAAGATTTAGAACTAGATGAGACCATAGAAAGCATCTGTTCCTACCCTCTCATTTTACAGATGAAGGAACTGGGATCTAGAGAAGTGAAATTATTTCACTGAGGTCAAATACTTAGTAAGCAGCAGAGTCAGCCTTGGAACCCAGGTCTACTGACTACAAATCCAGTACTCTTTTTACTACACCACGTTGTGACACAGAGGAAAAAGTACTAGTTTTGGAGTTTGAAGAGAGACTTCAAATCACACTTCTGATGCTACGTAAGTGACCTTGGACAAGTGACCTAAACTCTCTTTGCCTGAATTTCCTCATCTGTAAAATTAAGGAGTTGGACTAGATGGCCCCAAGGCTCCTTTTCAGTTCTGGATCTATGATCCTTGGCTATGATCCTGTCTGTTTAGAGACATTTATGTATAACCTAACACTAAGTCAGCATAAATTAATTCAATTCTCCATCTCCCATCTTCAAGTTTGGACAAGAGTGGAAGGGGAACAATTTAATTTTGATGCCCCGAACAGGTAGGTCAGTTGAGGCTGAGAGTGGATAAATTTTTGATATGTATTTTAGAGGGAGTTTTCATGCTGGAAATTACTTACAAGTTACAAGTTGGAATCCTCTAATCTTCCTCCAAATCCTAGTACATATATTAAACTCTTTATCTACTATGTCACCATACTGGACAGCAGGAGTGATACCAATGTGAATTAGGTCCTGGGGGAGGTATGCAATATAAATATTACATCATTCCTGCGTATGTCCTCAGAGGGGACTGATAGGCAAATATTATATGAAATCAAATGTTAAGCTAGGTGCCCACAAAAGGTACAGATGAGGTGCTATGAAAGATAGAGAAATCACTTCAGATTTGAGGGTGGGTGAAAGAAAACGATGAAGCTGACTCATGTAAATTTTTAATAATAAGTGAACATTTGTGGGTCAAAGACCCAAATGATTTTTCCTGATTCTGCCCAGGGGTCAGAAAGAGGACAGAGCTTATATAACAGTGCCTGAAGGTTGGGGTGATTGTGGAAAGGAGTCTCCAAATGCTTCTGAATGCCATAAGACAGAGGGACATTCCCATAGCCCAACCCTGGGCAGAATCAGGCCTACCTTCAAACCTCAGAACACGTCTGACTGCCAGGGGTATAATCAATGTTTATTGTGTGAATGAGTAAATGGGGATTTCAGTCTATGGAGCACAGTGAGTAGGTTTCTCTTCTGTGTGAAATCAGACTCCATCAAAATCAAGTTGCCATCATCCTTTTTCCATAGTTCCAAGTCAGCTATTTGATTTTATTTTATTTTTTAAGACTGTGAGGTCTGGAGACTGGACTGATGTGGAGTGGAGAACTATGGTGAGAGAGTAGATTTGTATCCTAGGTGAGTTTTCTCTAAGTGGTCTCTATCCCTAGTCAAAAAGCTCTGGCTCCTTCTGTCAAAAGTGTTTTAGATTTAAAGGTAGACAGGAGTCCTAAAGGTATGTCTGTAAGCCTAGGAATATCTAGGAAGCTAATCTGATGCCTCTCCAGCTATTTTTTCAACAAACTCTTGTCTCATGTAAATTTTGAATCCCTTGGACAAAATCAGACTCAAGATTTCCTGTCTTCTAGGTACAAGGAAGCAATTCAGTGTAGTGAGATGGAGACATGATGTAAAACAAAGAGCATTGACTTTAGAGTCAGAGGTCTGAGTTCAAATACTAGTTCTGCTACTTACTATCAGTGTAACTATACACTATTTGCTTCTTTGAGTCTCAGACTCTTATCTGTATTTTGTGGGGATTGGAATAAGGTCCTGCCCAACTTTAAATTCTGTGAACAAAGCTGTTCTGTGAACAAAGGGACTTCCTTCATAGAGGGGGAAACTGAGATAGAAAGATTCCTTGCCACTTGTTCCAGAGTCCAGTTATTTGCCTTTCTCTGTTTCTTGTTTCTTTCTTACTCCCAAGAGAAAATCTTGTACACTTCAACAGTCTGCTACTCATTGTCCTTACATTCAAGGACCCTTGCTTTTAGAAAAAGGAAACACTGCATTTAGAACTTAATGGAATCCAAGTGATTCAATTGTACCTTCCCCAAATCCAGGTCCTTCTCTTAGCCTGAGTTGCTTGGCACCAGTGTAGAGATGGTAAGGGGGTGAGTCAAAGAAGGTCAGGTGGGTGGGTGGGGCCTTTCCTTACAGGTGCTTGGGAACTGGTGCCAAGGGAGACAGCTTTGTGTTGCTGTCTTAGGCTGGAGCTGCACCCAGCTCTAATACCCTAGCCAAGAGGGGGAGGAGAAGGTACCAGGAAGTACCTATCAGAAGCTGGCACTCATTATTTCTCTTTTCAACCTGAGAAGAGGCAGGAACTGATGAGGGTGGGATCTCAGTGCCCTGGGAGAAAATGGGTATAAGTAGATGAGAGAGGGTCAGTGCCATGCATACCTGATTTTTTTTTTTTGTTGCTCTACTTAAACCAGCACCCTATGACTGTCATGTACCTTAAAAGGACACTTTCAATCAGATCCTTTAGGAGGAGGCAAGATTCCTGGGTGTTATCCCTATGTTTGGGGTTTCCTCTGTTTGCCATGGAAGACAATAAGAAGGGAAAAAAGCAAATATAGCAGGTATTATATAAAAATAGTACTAACAGATTAGCTTAGCAGTTCAAGTCCAAGTGTGTGTGTGGGGATGGACAAAGTAGATCCTGGCAAACAAAGATTTTGGTGACTTCTTGACCAATTTCTATAACTTGATGTGCAGTCAAGGTATCATGAGGTAGTATGAGAACAGTAGAATGCGGGCAGTTCTGCCTCCTCTTCCTTCTCCATGGAAGGGATGAGAGGGAGAGTGTTATAACAATTTCAGGGTGCTCTGCTGGCTTTTGCACTTTTATATAGAATGTACCCTCACTGGCAGAGCTCAACCCTGGGATCACTGCCTCTCTCTCCACCTAGGGTTCAGCAGATTCCTACACGAGCCGACCCTCTTTGGACTCATACCCCTCCCTGGAGGAGGACAGGGAGAGTGGCTGTCGAGAGGTGGAGAGCCAGGCTCAGCAGCAACTGGAGAGAGCCAAGGTATCCATTGTGTTCACCTGTCCTGTCACTCCTGATGTTTTGGCCTTCCCTGTCTATCATCCTTTTCCTCTTAGAATACCGAGAGTTAGGGAAGAGGGATGTCAGAAACTAAGGAGGAGTTCTTTACCCCTCTTCTCATCTGTGTTCTTTGCTATTCGCTCCCCTAGCACAAACCAGTGGCATTTGCTGTGAGGACGAATGTCAGTTACTGTGGGGTGCTGGATGAGGAGTGCCCTGTCCAGGGCTCAGGAGTTAACTTTGAAGCCAGAGATTTCCTGCATATCAAAGAGGTGAACTTCATCCTATTCCCAATCTTGAGTCTCCTTGATTTCCTAGGTCTCCCACTGAGATTCCAGCCCCTTCAAACTTTCAAATGACCATCCAAACATTGGGACCCTAACTATCCAATCCTTAAAGACTAGGTCCCCAGTCTCACCAACTCTTAACTAGTCTCCTTGCCCCTTTCCCTTAATTTCTCTTCTCTCCTTTTCCTCTTCCTAAGGGTCTCATGGAGACTTATGGAGAGCACCTCTCTGTTCCTTCCCCATCTTTGGGGGGATGAGTCAGGGCTGAGGTTGAAGATCCTCAGTACCCTGTTGGGATAAGAAGGGGTCAAGGTTCTGGGCAGACCCCCTAGATTCATTTTTCTCTGGAGGCTGCTGGGTGGCTCAAGGGAATAAGTTAGAGATGTGGAGTCAGGAGCATGAGTTCAAATTCTGGTTGAGATCAAATGAGATATAATATATAAAGAGTTCTGCAAATCTTAAAATGCTTTATAAATGCTAGCTATTATTATGACATTTACTTCTTGCCTTCCACCTAGGCAAAATCACTGACCTACTCTCTGGCTCCAAACTTAGGATCTAAAACTGTGGGGAAGAAATGAAGAAAAATTGCCCCTTCTACTGCACCCTTTTCCTAATTCCTGAACTGCCTTCCCTATCTACTTCTAGAAATACAACAATGACTGGTGGATTGGGAGGCTAGTGAAGGAGGGTGGGGATATTGCCTTCATCCCCAGCCCTCAACGTCTGGAAACCATACGTCTCAAGCAAGAACAGAAGGCTAGGTATGTGACAGGCAGTAATACGGGGAGGGCTAAGTATGCTGAAAGACCGAAACCACTCACTTCCTTCATTTCTCTCCTCTCTCGTCAACTCTGCTCCCCATCCCATTCTCCTAATCCTGGTTTAACTTCAGGAGATCTGGGAACCCCTCTGGTGATATTGGCAACCGCCGTTCCCCTCCCCCATCTCTAGGTAATCTCCCTTCCCATTTCAAGTGGAAAAAACAGTTCAGTGGGGGAGGGAGAGATCTTCTAATGACTGATTGGGAGGAGGATAGGGGGGAGGGAAAGGTATAGTACTGGGGGATGCTGGCACCTCTCCCACAAGGTGGGGCCACCCTCACCCCATTGACTAGTGTGGGTGTGGGTGTGGGTATGGGGAAGACAGGGGCCACCATGTCTCTCCCAGGGCTCCCTCCCCCCTACCAACCTCAGTCTCTTATTTCCTTTTCCAAAAAGCCAAACAGAAGCAAAAGCAGGTAAGTGCAAGGATGGGGTTGTGGGCTAGGGAGGCTCAGAATTTATGGGGAACTGCTAGAATTTCCCCCAGTGCCCTTTTTCTCCTCTAAGTCAGAACAGAGGAAAAGGAAGTTGAATCAGTTGCCCAATCCAAGAGAAATTTTGTGGGGAGGGTAATCTAGGAACTCCCAGGAGGAGGGGAGGATATAGTTGAGAATTTAGGGCAAAGCTTGAGGAGGAAACCCTTCCTCATTTTTCACATGGCAGGGCAATTCCTTACCTTGGCCTGTTTCTCTTCCCCTTCCTTTCCATCTTATACACTTTCTACAACTCTAGGACCTCTAATTTTAGGAAATGAAGCAGAGCAAGGAAGGAAACTGAGGACAAAAGGTCTGGAAAGATCAAGGCATCCTGATTTTCTGCTTACCCTTCAATACCTCCCTGCTTCTACCCTCAACCCTATTTATCCTACCCATGTCCAATGAATAGTCATACACAGTGCGTTAGGGAGGAGAGGTGTCCTTTAATGAATGATGGGACCCCATGTGGCTGTGATGTTTTCTGCCCTCTTCAGGCAGAACATGTACCCCCATATGATGTGGTACCCTCCATGCGACCTGTGGTGCTTGTGGGGCCTTCTTTGAAAGGTTATGAGGTAAGTAGGTCAGTGGTCTTCCAGTTCAGCTCCCTATCTTGACTATGTGTTCCAAGTCTCTTGGAGATATCCACTGTCCAGGGCAAGGTCTCAGAGAATGTCAAAAGACAACAAGGAGATCTGATCCCCTGCCCAGTGGAATAATGGATATATGTCGAGATGGGACCATGTTATGGAGGATGGAGCATGCCATCCCTTTCCGTAGGGCTTTTATATCCGGTCACTAAGTGTTTTCATACTCTAACCCATCAGGTCACAGACATGATGCAGAAGGCACTCTTTGACTTTCTCAAGCATCGTTTTGATGGCAGGTGAGCTGTGTAGAGTGGAATCAGACACTTCCTAATCCACTGTCCTGCAATACATTTATTTTTGAAGGGATAATTGAGTGGCTAGACTTGGAAAGACATTATTAGGAATCAAGCTCTCTTGGCTTTAGAGTCCAGCAGTGACCCTCCATTCCATTTCTTCTACTCTTTAGGATCTCTATTACTCGAGTTACAGCTGACCTCTCTTTGGCAAAGAGATCAGTGCTTAACAACCCAGGCAAGAGAACTATAATTGAACGTTCTACAGCCCGATCCAGCATTGGTGAGAATCCTTCCCAGTTTGCACGAAGCTCCTCTTAGTCCCCAGATGCCTTATTCCCTCTACCCCCTCCACTTGCTCCCAAGCTCATCACATCCCACTGCTGTTCCACTCATGCTACAATGCCACCCCATCACCCATTCCCACCAAGGTACATTAACTCTCAGTCCCTCGGAAAGGTGAGACAGAATGATGTTTTTGAGAAATACTGACTCAACAAATATTTAAGCTTTACTATGTATATGGAATTGGGCTTGGTACTAGAGATTCCCATCTGAAATTAGATAGCCACTGCCCTCAATCTACTAGAACATTTATGGTCACAAAGCAGTGTGGGGAAGGTAGACTCTTGGAAGCCTCTCATAGTCCTGGAGTTTCCCCCTCTGGGGGTGGGGGGAACCTGCTGACCACTCCCCCCACAGCTGAGGTGCAGAGTGAGATCGAGCGGATCTTCGAGTTGGCCAAGTCTCTGCAGCTGGTAGTGCTGGATGCCGACACCATCAACCACCCTGCCCAGCTGGCTAAGACCTCTCTGGCCCCCATCATCGTATATGTCAAAGTGTCCTCACCCAAGGTCAGCAGGGAGGTGCGAGGGGGATGGGGATGGTGCCAATCTGGGTCCCCCAAACCTGCCAGGGATGAACCTGCTTAACTTGGTGTCACTGACTAAGTCAAGCATGTTTGTGCTCTCTTCCTGCCCACTAGCAGCTGGGCTTCTTTTCCCTTATACCTTTCATAGCCACCATACCCAGCTCCACTCATGTCCCTGAAGACAGCATACCAAGAACCTCCCCCATTCCCTTGAATGACATCATGCCCAACTTTATTCATGATCCCTCTCAAGAGACATTATGCCCATGTTTGTTTGTCCCTTAGGTGCTTCATCGTCTGATCCGCTCCCGGGGAAAGTCACAGATGAAACACGTGAATGTTCAGATGATGGCCTATGACAAACTGGTACAATGCCCACCAGTGAGTGCATTAATGCTGCTCCCGCTTTACTTTTGAGGGTCTAGTTGGGGTGGATTGTGGAAAGTATGGAAGAAGCAGCTTACATCTTCAAATGTAACCTTAGGCAAGATAATCTCTTTAGGCCTCGGTTTCTTCATCTGTAAAATGATGGAGTTGGATGAGATGGCCTCTGAGGTCCCCTCCAACTAGATCTAGATCTGTGATCTCTCATACTTGCTCCCTTTCTCTACCCCCTACCCCCCCAAGGAATCTTTTGATGTGATCCTGGATGAAAACCAGCTGGAAGATGCCTGTGAGCACCTGGCTGAGTACTTGGAAGTGTATTGGAGAGCTACTCACTACCCAGCCCCAGGGCCTGGCCTGCTGGGCCCACCCAGTGCCATCTCTGACCTTCAGGTAACCAGACTTCCCTCAGACTATTCCCTTCCTAAACTATTGCCAAGGCAGACATAATAGCCTTCAGATCTCTGGAGTACTAGTAAGGGATGATGAGCTGGTTTAGCAGATAGTTTCCATTAGCAGGCAGAACTGGAACATGACAGGACAAAGGACTGATGGGCAGGGAAGGCAAACTGCAATGTAGGTGGAGGACAGCAAAGTCAAAAGCATTCCGCCTGTGTACAGCTGGGAGAGGAAAACGTAGACCCCGTCTCCTTTCAGATTTGAGTGCAGTGCTACAGAGGTGACAGGGAAAGTGTGAGCCAACTCCAGTTCCCCATTTCTGAGGAAACAAATCACCTTCTTTAAGTGTGGTCAGGAAGAGACTCCTTCTCGTTCCTCTTTGCCCCCCACCTCAAGCTCTGCCTGCCTAGAAGTTGGTTGGGGATGGGCTGAGAGGGAAGTCGGTTTTGATTGTGCCTTGCTGTCATGCCCAGAACCAGCAGCTGCTGGGGGAGCGAGGAGGGGAGTGCTCACCCCTGGAGCGGGACAGCCTGATGCCTTCAGATGAGGCCAGTGAGAGCTCACACCAAGCTTGGACTGGATCTTCTCAGCGCAGTTCTCACCATTTAGAGGATGAGTACACCGATGTCTATCAAGATCTGTACCAGCCACATCGTCAGCACACATCAGGGCTACCCAGTGCCAATGGACAGGACCCTCAAGATCGGCTCCTGGCTCGGAACTCGGAGCATAATTACAATGAAAGGAACTGGCAACGCAACCGGCCCTGGCCTAAGGACAGCTACTGAACTTCTCCCTCATGCCCTGCCCTGGTCTGTCCAAGGGAGTGGAGGGGGAAATGGGAATAGCAGGGCTCAAGCTTACTGGCGGGTTGGAGTTAAGCTAGCATTAGGCTGGCACTAGGCTTAGCCCCCTAGGTCCCCTTGCCCAGCTCAGGACCCCAATATTCTAAGAGCTATGGGTGGCCCTTTAATCTTCTGGGCTAAGGAGCCCCATGCTCTCCACTTACCAAGTACTAGCTGTATACAGTTCTGTACCCCTGGCATCTGTCTTCTCTCCTGCACAAGAAGCTGTTCTCACTGGGTAGCACTCTCAAGTCTAGGATTCCTGTAGAAATGGCCTTCCATTTCTTCCAGACTCAGGAAAGAGATGTCCCCGTAAAGGTAACTGGGAGATGAGGAGGGGCCGTAGCAAGGAACAGTGCCAAGGTCCAGTGGAGAGTAAGCTCCTATTGCTCCATCAGCCAAGGGATTCAGATTTTGGGGTCCTTATTAGACCCCTCTAACCCTGAAACCACACATGTGAAATGAGACAATCACCCCATTTCCACACCTGAATTTCACTTCTGTTCATCCATTCAGTGGTCAAGGTGTGAAGGGTGGGATAGGGGTAGAAGTAGAGATAAGAGCAATCACCAGACTATGTTGGGAAGAGAGAAAGGGACCACTTGGAGATCTTAGGGTGGAATAGGAGTCAAGAACAGGAGACAGTCAGGCCCTCACATTTTCTAGGATTCTTCTGACCAAGTGTTTATTCTTCAAAACTGGGGTCTGAAGGGAAGTAGAAACAAGGGTACAGAAGTCAAAAAGGGGAAGTAGCAGCACTGGGGCCCCTCATCTGTTCCTGTATTTTCCTTTAATTCCTTCTGTACCCTGTCATGACCAACGGGGGCCATAGACCCCAAACTTTTCTTCTTGCCTCATATACACAACTATTTAAGTTACAGTTAGGCCAGGGGAGAGAAAAGGAGCAGAGGTGGGGAATCTCTTCTGACTTCTGGACAACCTAACTGCATCCCTCCTGTATGACCGTGTAACTGAGCCCATACCTCACATGGCCATCGCCTTCATCCTGCTGTCATCACCAATAAATACCACGTAGTGCCCCACCACTCCCCATCCCATCCTTCCCAGGGACAAAGTCTTCTGTATTGAGTATGAATGTCATAGTGGTTGGTTTATGTTTGGAGTGGAATGAAGAAATGACCTGGTTTTCCCTGAAGAATCCAGTTAGTGGAAAAAGGAGAGAGAAATGAGGCTTATATTGTCCACCCATCCCTATATCTAAGAGCTTAGTGGAAGAAGCATTCATCAGAACATAAGGAAATGAGGGAGAAAGGAGGTTGAGTTTTGTCTAGGTCTCATTCTTTTTCTTCAGGGACTCAAGATCCCCAGGCCACGGATAACCTGGTCCCCTTCCACCTCAAAACTAAGGTTCCCTTTCTAACTTAGAGTCTGAGTAGCATAATGGAAACAGCAGTGGATCAGGATTCTTGACCTAACAACACTGGTAACTCATAAGCAAGTCATTTCATGTTTGGGTCTCAAAATGTGGTAGCAGGGTTAGACAATTTTCAAAGTCAATTTGGCATGGAGATTTTGTGACTAGATACATTAAATATTCCCTTAGTCGTGACTCCATTTCCTTCTAGAATCTGTGTAGCCCCTTTTGATGGGCAAGAGTCCATTAGTAACAGTGAGTGAATAGTTGTCCTGGGGAGGGAGTGTGGTGTTAGGTCTTCAGCTTAGGTTTCCAGTTATAAACTATTATACTGATTTTTCCCTTGAAGCTGCTGACACTGGCACAGATCTTGTTCTAGGTACATGGAATTCACTATTGCCCAGCAAAGGCAGTCCTGGGCCTCTGCTTCCCTGAAGCTCACGTAATTTTGCCCTGTAGGCCGTGAACTCTAGGTAACCATGAAGGACTTGAGGCTAAAAGGACACATTGTTGGACACAACTGTGCACTTCTTTGAGGTTATCAATCATCCCCACATTTCAAAAATACTCCAACAAGCTGGCTGTCCTCTTATCTTGCAAAGCTTCCTGAATATTCTACAGTGTAACATGGAAATAAGGGCAGGAGGTCATTGCTACCCTGCTAACCTCACAAAAGCACCTCATGCAAACACAGGACGCTCCCAAGTCTGTCTGGTGCATGTCTTTTCTGGGTTCCAATATCAGTTCCTTTTTCTAACCCTTCCATTGCCCTTTTGGATCTCTACTGGCCCAAAGTTTCTATGCCCAAATGAATTTAGTAAAAATCAGCCCTGCCACATTATGATATGAGCCATATTATTCCCACATATATCTAGAAACTAGGTTCTTGTTTTCTTTCTGTCTTCACAATGTCTGGCAATGTCAAGGAGGTGAGCTAGGAGACTGACTAAACATGTACATAATGTTTATATATTTATTCTCAGAACATACAAATTTTCATCTCAGAGAATAGAAAACAACTGTTCACAGCTAGTAATTGAGATTCAGACAGCCATTCCTACTCTGACCCCACAATATTTGTTTAAAAAAAAAATAGTCCCCTTGGGCCAGGAGTGGCCTGAGTATGCAGAACATTTTCTCCCTGGCACAGCAGTTCTACACAGGTTAAACGATCTTGACTTGCTTTATAAGCCAAATGGGAAAAGGTGATCAAAGTGACCATGGAGAAAAGCTGCCAATGTCAAAGAACCTTCATGGTACCAGCAACCCCAGATCACTCCAGGCAACGCTGCTGTAGCTAGTGCAATCAGAAGACTGTGCCAAAGAAGGTTCCATTTAGGCACCCAGAGGCCTGTTCAGTCTAGGGGAAAATGACAACCCAATGCCCAACTGAGAGCCAGAGGGAAGTCTCTGCTATCCTAGGAGAGCCCACAGATGGGTATGGTGAGGCCAGAGTTTGCAGTTGTTTACTTCACTCCTATTTTAACCCCCACCTCTTATCTCCCTTTACAGCCCTGATCACAGGCCTTGGGACCTGTCCGAGGGATTAGGCAGGATGGTCTTAAATGCTTCCATCAGCCTCCACCACCAAGTAGGAAGCTGAAAAAAGAGATGTAAAGGCCCAAAGAAGAAGCAGCAGGAAGCCACAGAGCATCTCTGATACCCAGAGAAAGGGTTGTGGGGTTAGGCAAAGATAGTCTCCTCTCGACGTTTCTTGGTAAGGATGGTGCCTGGCTTGTGCTGAGCATCAGGGTGGTTGGCCAGTTCTGGGGGACAGGATGACACAGGGCTTTCTAGTATAGCCTGCTTTAGCTCATAGAAAACAGCAGAGTCCTCCTTGGTGAGAAAGGTGATGGCAACACCACTCTTGCCTGCTCTCCCTGTACGTCCAATACGGTGGATGTAATCTGGAGAGTTGGAGAGAAGCTTATAATTAGGTACAAATTCATTTCGCTAATATTCATCTCTTGGCTAAGTAGTATCTGAAGACTCTACCCTCCTAGTTCCATGTTCTTCCTGCATCTGGAGTTGCCACTCCTTGTCAATGGGGCACCTGATTTTCCTGAGACTCTCTGGCCCCAGGGGCCACAATTTAGAACTTAAGATTTTATTTCCACATCCCATTACCTTTGCCCCAATCTTTCCCCCAACATCCTAGGGACATTTTTTTTCT